>OU744791.1:0-600000 GCA_916614155.1 Mesoligia furuncula | reverse complement strand
TTAATTGACCCTCAAGGTCGACCAGGGAACCATAGAACCGCAAGCTCTTGACTTATGTTAAGAAGTTTTCACTTTCCCCGCACGTGATGTGATGACTTGAATTTTATAAGCATACACTTACCATCATTGATATAATGATTGATCACAATATGCAACACATATACATAGCACATAACACTAGCATAGCTTACTGTCACGAGTCATGTTCTCTAGAGAATCAAATACAGAAAGTTATTAGGAGTTGTAAACTTGTAAGCACTTGTAGTATATAAAGCCTTTAATCTAAGTAAAATTGACTATGTAAGTAATGGTTGGATTTTTGTTATGATAATAAAAGAAAGATTTGCATAAGCCATTGCTTCATAAATTAAATTGATAATAAAAAAACAACATTTTAAGTAACTTTTCATGTTTATCCAGTTAGATACTAATTCACTATTCCAGAAAAATCAATTATCTCTAACTTAGCATTTCGTATGACAAAGAAGGACAATGTAAGGAAAAACATGAGGAAAGTGACTTTCTAGAAAACCACTTGTCACGATGTCCACAATATTGTTTTCATTGTATCCCTATTGCTTGTAAATAAAAGATGTTCGATTTGTCATACGTCTCACGTGGCTAGAGTTAATAAAGTTAACGCATTGTTCATCGTTGTCGATGGTTGTACCATTGTTTGTTATACATTCTATGAAGGGCATGTGCTCGTAGTAAACAAATGGACAAAATATTTGTGGATATTTGCTACCGCTGTGAGTACACAAATACAGAAACTATATAATATATGTAAGTAGCTAAGTAGATATTAGATTGGTTTTGAACCTGCGGAGTAATTGCGTGAAAAAATTAGTAAAATAATCATAGGGCATCAAAAAATTCGTCCCCATCGCTGTCAACAGGAACAGTGCCCAACAGGCTAGCAGCATTGCCACGTTGAATGGCAATGCTAATTCTTTGGCCAAGAAATAGGCCAGCCCTCTGGTCACGTGAAGATCGACTAACCGCTTGGCGATATCTTGAAAAACCAAGTGGGCACTCGGACCCCATGGCCCTAGTGTTTCAACCCCAAACGGCTCGAACATATAACTCCCAATCAGTTGGAATATTTTCACCGTTTGAGGTTTTCTGCACCTGCAGCAGCCGCCCCAGCACAGCCCACCGTGCTAGGAAGACAGTTTCTGCACCTGCAGCAGCCGCCCCAGCACAGCCCACCGTGCTAGGAAGACAGTTTTTTGACAGTTCAACAACATTAATTGCTTACGTGTTTGCAAACCAATAAATGATTTGATTTTTTTATTTAATTTGTTATTTGCGATATCAAGCACACAATTTTTTTCAAACATATGAAGCAATGATTATGTGTTACCCAATCGGGGTGCAGGATGTTAGCGCATGACCCTATACTTACATCCCTGTTGCTAGTCAGAATTAGCGCTGCGCTGCCATATGCACATTATGCACTGCTACTGTTAGGTAATCTTGCTGTTCATTCTCTTTCGTACTGTGATCCAGTTGCGCTTGATAATGTCACTGGCGTCAAGGGCATCGGCATCGCCCCCCGCACTAATAAGGTTAATTAATATCTTAAATGCTTGTAGTAGCGCCATATTGGAGGCTGTTGCGCAAGTATTGGAAACAAGAATGTGCTAAATGGACAGTTGTTCTCTGCAGTCATGTCACTATTCGAGATATTGACGAAATACTTTATGGAGCATAAGAAATAATTGAGGTGGACACCTTAAACTTTCTAAAATAATAAAACTTTTTGTAATTCAGATACCTACTTTTTACGTTCATTAATTTTATTGTAAAGTCTGCAAGTTTAAGTTTGGTTATTTAAAGCTTCCTCTCTCCTACATAAGTTTGTGTTTATTTTTCTTTTTTTGCTGTGCCCCACCGGGTCCATAATGAACACAATTTCTTTCTTTTCTGAACTTACCACCTAAGTACACATTGTGGAATGCAAATAAAGTATTGAGTACTGAGCAAAAACGGCAGACAGTTACAGAATATATTAATGAATTAAAAAAATATTAAATTGGAAAATCATTTTAATCATATTATTTTTCATTTTTCAATGTCAAGGAGTTTCCAGTAGTCAATATCATAGTAGATAGTGAATAATTAAATAAAAGTCCTAGATAAATAATGGTTGTGAGTGAGTGAGACCCGTGTCATTTCTATCATAGAATATCTGATTAATATTCTTGGCCATAAGGATTCCCTTTTAGATACTCTTTCACTCTGTAATACGCTTTATCGATGAGAAATACCTTTAAATATGTGCAAGTAGTCAATGTCTGACCCAAAACTCTCCCAAAATTGGGGGAGGCCTATGTCCAGCCGTGGACGTCTATCGGCTGAAACGACGACGACGACGAGTCAATGTCTGTAATTAATACAACATGGCAATTTATTATAAATCTTGGATGTCATGCAATATACACTGGAACCCATTAAATAAGGTCGGCAGGGTACAGTCTGAAATTTATTTCTAGCACTTCGGAATTTTTCATACATAATAGGTATGCATATTACTTTTGACAAAGACTGACATCTCATAAATGAAGAGGTAGGTAAGGTAAGAATCTTAAGTTTTTTGAAGTATGGTTCACAACTATCAGTGGTCTTAAGTCTACACATTACCCGTATGCAATTTTTTGGCTTTAAAATCAGTTGTCCTAATAGTAAATATACTCGTACCACCTGCGATACAAGTTTATCCAATACAGGCAACATATTTTGTAATACCTATATTATTTTACAGATTTATGCTGTATTTTACCAATTTTTATTTTTTTATTTAATTATAATAATAATTGTGATAACTGATATGTAAGCATATTTAAAACGGTTATTATTAGGTTCTATAAATTAATAACTAAAATTACGAAATAAACAACCACTTTTGCCGCTGACTGTACTTACCAATGTTGAAAAGAGGAACTATCGAGTTTTGAAATTCAAATTTTTATGGATTATTATTTTCATTGAGCACAATGATCAGAAAAAAGTTAAAGTACCATAAAAGAAAAAGGCAATTTATTCCTACCGTTACAATAACACGGACAAAAAATGTAGCGGTGATCGAATTACCGCAAATCCATAGAAATAGGGAAAGGAAAACAAAAATAAGAATGTACTTCATTTTACATTAGACCCCAGTGTTTTACGCACGTCGTACATAATTCATTATGTTTATTTATGTAATTTACGTAATCGCTCAGAAAGTGGAAATCGTAGCGAAAGCGACTGATACCGCTTGTCACACAGTTCGGAGACATTTAGACATCGGTAGCACATTCATTTAAATAATCCAAGATTCAATCAATTTAAAATAATTTTCTTTTGTGGAATATTTGATCCCACAAAAACATTTCATGTTAAATGTTGCCAAGACGAGACCATGTAGCTCGCACTGTCAAAAAGTAATCAGATCTCATGTAGAGCCAAGCTTCTAACTCTACACGCCCTAACTCTACAAGGCCTGACTTCGCAAACTCTACACCTTAGTCAAAATATCTGGTTTGGCCGTTTCGTTACTACAAGAACCATTAACAGTATGAGAGTTTTTCACCTTACGCTCATGTGAATGTAGCGAAATGGCCAAGCCATATTATTTTGACTAAGGTGTAGAGTTTGCGAATTCAGGCCTTGTAGAGTTAGGGCGTGTAGAGTTAGAAGCTTGGCTCTACATGAGATCTGATTACTTTTTGACAGTGCGAGCTACATGGTCTCGTCTTGGCAACATTTAACATGAAATGTTTTTGTGGGATTTCATTTCTTTTTGTAAGTTGCTTATGATATTTATACGAGTATTTTTGCTGTTGTTCATTTTTTCTTTCTTTTTTTTGGGGTTTATTTATAACAAGGACCCCCTATATAAATTTTCAGACCTCTAGCATCAAAATTAACGGATTTTATTTTTTTTTTTTGGGGGTTAAAAGTTTCAAGTTTTAATATTTTTTTGTTGTTTGTGTACTATTACTAGCTTACATACCAAATTTCAGCTTTCTAGGACTTCAGGAAGTACCTTAAGAATTTTGATGATCATCAGTCAGTGAGTCAGTGACGAAATCGGGGTATTTTAGATATCAATAAAATCTAAAGTATAAGAGCTATGCAATTGAAACTTTATAGGTTTAATAAGTCAACCACTGGCATCATATTCCAAAAATTTTGTTTATCTGGTATAATCCAAACCCAAGTTAAGAGGGTTCAAAAATACGACGAAGTGCTTCGAGAAAAGGTAGGTAGTGCCCTTGCGCTTCGCTTGTCTGGTCTTGGCGGGGGCACTCCCGTGCCCCCAGATTAAATAAAATGAAATAAATCCGGCCAAGTGAGTGTCGGATCACGCACAGTGAAGGTTTCCGTAGTTGGGATAAATTTATTCCAAGAAGAAACTTAACATTGTAAGTTGTAAATCATGTTCTCCCATACATCCCAACTGCAAATGTAACTTGGTATGCACAATATTCGAATCAGAAATGAGGAGATCCGCAGGAGAACCAAGGTAACCGACACAGCCCGAAGAATTGCCAAACTGGGCAGGGCACATTACTCGCAGAACAGATGGCCGATGGGGCTGAAAGGTTCTGGAGTGGCCGCGTACCGGAAGACGTAGCGTTGGAAAGCCTCCCACGAGGTGGACCGACGACCTCGTGGAGGTGCGTGGGGGAGGCCTATGTCCAGCAGTGGATGTCTTTCGGCTGAAATGATGATGATGACGCACAATATTGAGAGACTTACCATGTTATTTTAAGCCCATAGACTTCTTATTGATTTCCGGTACTTATAGATAACTATGGAACTATTATTCCTGCTTTAAAAAAAAAATCATTCCTACTACGTTTTGGGACGGGCAACTGGCTTCATATTTTCTGACTGACCGACTCCTTGTCAATTCAAAAGTGCCTGTAAATGGTTTAATTGAAATAAATGCTTCGAGTTTGAGGTACGAGAAAAAGGTTTTCAATTGTCTGTTGCTGAAGAATGGTTCCCTTTTACTCTTAGACAATAAAATCCTCCGATCGCTGTTGTTGATCGAAGTATGTACATCAAAAGCAGCTTGAGTTTAGTCAAAAACAAATAAAAGTGCAAACCATTACCGGTACGATCCATTGGCCGATGAGGAAATCCTAACATTTCACGTTTCACTACAACTGCAGTCAGGAAGCACCGAAATAACGTGTCAAATATGTAACGCAGTGAAACTTTTACATAACTGAACTAAATATATTATGTAGGCAGGTTTACATAGATGCATCATTATGTGTTCTTTAAGTTCACGTTGTTCCTCTGCATCGATACTAGTCGCCTCATGACTAGTCAGGTGGTTATACTTTACAGCGTAATGTATCAAAATGTTCCTTTACAGATACATCCGTTACTTACTACCATTTTTACCGACTTCAAAAAAAAGTAGGTTATTAATTCGACACGTATATAAAGTAATAATATTATTGGAATTGCATTATATTCACATATGACAATCTATTAGGGCTTCCAAACAATTTATATACCTTTTATAGACGTATGTATGTATGTTAATCCACGCATTTCTCCGCAACTATTAGTCGGATCGTGACCTTTTTTTTGGCTTAGATTTACTTCAACCTAAAGTTTCATCAAAATCGATTCAGTAATTTTCAAGATATGGAATAATACGTGTAAGTGTGACGGCCTGGTTTATTGATACGAGCTACGGGTGCAATGCAAAGGGAAAACATCTCAAAACCTTGGTAAAAAAATATTCACAACAAAACTATTACCTACTTATTACAAACAAATATTCCCGTTTTTACTTAAAACTAAAAATTAAGTAGGTACGAAATAAAAAAGTAATTTTAAAAAATTAAACCGGCTTCAAACAGAAGTAAACTCAAAATTATGAATTAACTTTAATTTCGGAAGTCGGTGGCAAAAAACTAAACTAAAATACAGATCCCAAGACTTCCGAAATTAAAGTTACTTATTTCATAATTTTGAGTTCACTTCTTTTTGAAGTCAGTTTCATTTTTTTAAATTTCTTTTTATTTATTACTTTTTGGTCGATCTCCGACAGTAAACGTCTAAGAAATGTTTGAAAATTATGAATGACGAGAGTAGCAGCCTGAAATAGTCAAAACCCTCGTTAGTTGCTACGTTCCGTAAAGCATTTCCCTAGAAAAGTTTTCAGATGAAAAGCTGAGAGGAGCAAAGAAAATTGCTGTCATTTTCTTGGCAATCGGCAAGAATAGTGGTGTTCAAGGGGCCTAAGAGGCCACTTTGGAGAATCATAAAAGTATAACATTATGAATTATAAAATGGCGAAGACAGTCTGTGTTTTTAGGGTTCCGTACCCAAAGGGTAAAAACGGGACCCTATTACTAAGACTTCGCTGTCTGTCCGTCTGTCCGTCTGTCCGGCTGTCCGTCTGTCCGTCTGTCTGTCTGTCTGTCACCAGGCTGTATCTCAAGAACCGCGATAGCTAGAGAGTTGAAATTTTCACAGATGATGTATTTCTGTTGCCGCTATAAGAACAAATACTAAAAACAAAATAAAATAAATATTAAAGGGGGGCTCCCATACAACAAACGCGATTTTTTTGCTCTTTTTTGCTCGATTTTAAAAATGGCAACATGTAGGCACTTGAAATATTCACAAAATACTCAATTGTATTTAAACTTTAATAATAAATAATAAAATTAAAATAAAATAAATATTTAAGGGGGGCTACCATACAACAAACATGTTTTTTTCGGCGTTTTTGCCTTGTGGTACGGAAACCCTTCGTGTGCGAGTCCGACTCGCACTTGGCCAGTTTTTCTTTTTTTCGCTGCATTACGTACCTAGGTACAATCAAAGAGATTGGGATTGGATTTGGATTGGATTGATTGGTATTTAAGCATAGACAAAAAAAAACTGAAAAATGCTTCACCAATGGAATTTGATACGATTAACTTAACAGTTAACTGTCCGTTCTGTTATCCTTTTATGATTCTGCCAAAGTGGCCTTTTTAGGCCCCCTGATCTCAAATAAAACCTGAATTGTAGGTTGATCGACAAGGGACCTTTTGGTACTACTACCTCGAAGGCCTAATTATTAAGTTTATGAGTTACCACCATACTGTTAGTTACGTTTACGTTACCCACGTAACTATACGATAGCAACGGGTTGTAATCGGCTCACAGTAATTAATGAGCAAGCTCAGCGGATTGATTTACCGTGACGTGAGTTATGTTAAACTCGATGTTCTAGTATGAAGCAGTATTTTATGGTAATTTTATTAATTTATTAAGTGCTGGAAATAGGCATCTTACAGTTTGCACTGTGGTTTCGTTACGGAATTAGACAGATAGGCACTTATGGAGTTAGCCAATATTTGTCAGACGCAAAGCGGAAAATACAATGCAAGCACTAATGAGGTTAACAGCCAAAACAATTTGCTGGGACTTAAAAGTGCGTCAGACCGTTAGATGTAGTTTTAAGTAAGTCTGACGCACTTTGATGCTGACCGGAAAATGCCTAAGAAACCAAAGAAACTGTTTTTGCTGATAAACTAATCGGCGCTTGCATCGTATTTTCCGATTTACTTTTGACTGTCATTTGCTAACTTCATAATACTTAGGCACTCGCATTGTCGCGGGTAATAATTCTGAAACTTGGCAGCCATCATCTTCACAACTAGAACTATACTTTATCAGCCAATAATCAGTTCCTTGATAATGGTGTTACACACGCAGCTTACTTAGAATTACGTAAGTCTGAAGTTACCCTTCAGACGTGCGTAATGCCCGGGGCATTATCTAGAATTTTTACGCGATATCTCCGGCAAGTAAGTCGATTTCAAAAATTATTTTTTTAATGGATAGGGGTGGTCCCATATAAATGTTATTAACTTTGCTTTGGTTGTTGAGTTAGCTTAAATAATACGTATTTTTGCCACTTAGTTTATATTGACGATGTTATTACTTCCTGTCACTGATATTTACATCATCATCATCATCATTTCAGCCGAAATGATGATGATGAGTCCACTGCTGGACATAGGCCTCCCCCAAAAGGGGGGGGTTTGCCATAATCGCCACGCTTGGCAGGCGGGTTGGCGATCGCAGTATGGTATGGTGGTGGAATGCATTGAGAACGCTGCTGCCCATTCTCCGGTACGCCCCTTAGTCGCCTTTTACGACACCCACGGGAAGTATGGGGTGGTGCTATTCTTTAAGTCCGGCACCACACAGACTAGTCTGTGTGGTGCCGGATATTACATAGAGATTACATAGCAAGTACAAAAAAAAAATTTGGCCACAGAGGCGCTCATCCACCTCAGGGTTCTTAGACAAAGTAACATCGCTTCGTAGCGAAACGATATCTAAATTCGTCATCGTCTCTGAGATAACGACAAACATTTCATAGCCAATGTAACACTATGGTCGCGATCGTTGTGTCGAATTGTTTGTTCGCTAAAAAACAAAATAATTGGTTATGGTATCGAAAATTTAGCTGTCAGTGTCAGTCAAGAAGTTCAAATCGGATCAAACCCGCGAGTTAGTGTTATTTTCAAATTTTATTAATAAGAATAAGTGAGTGTGGCGTTTAATCGTTTTTAAGTTATAATAAAAACAATATTTTTACAGTGGTAAGTGAATAGAGTGTTATTACTTTTAGATCGTCTCCAAAACTTAATAATAATCAAAATAGACTCATTTTTCTAAGTGACTGGTGTTCCAACGATGATGGAGTAATCTATTTTAATTTTTAGTGATAAAACATGGAATCAAGAGTGCGAGCAAGTCCCGAACAATTGTCAACGCTGCTTGAGTATATGGAAACGTAAGTAAATCCAAGTTTTATTCATGAGTATGTAATGTAAACAATGACGCGATCTTAACAATGAAGTACTTATATTGAATCTTTGTATGTTTATGTTACAGTCATGGTGACCTGGCGAGGCCTCTTGCTGGAGCACAAGGTCGGGTACGGTCAGACCGACTGTGGACTGAACTGACCAACATATTGAATGCTGTTGGTGGTGGTGTCAGCAAGACTACAGAAAAGTGGAAAAAAGTAAGGGTTAATGAACATTTTTGGAAAGACTGGTGTAATGGTAAAAAAATAGCTTGCTAGCCACTGCTAGCAAGCTATTTTCTCAAGGGTTTTGGATAAGTGGACACAACCTTGTGGTTATGAAGGTTGGCTTGTAATCACTTCTCTATTATTACTAGACTGGGGACTTTTGATAATTATGATGATGATGATCAATCTGACACCCATAGTAAGAAAGAAAGAAAGAAAGAAATAAATAAAAAACGTTTATTGGCACATACCATAAGTACACACAACATGAACAAAGAAAGCAAATATTTAAAAGAAAACTTACAACTAAACATCAAACGTCTTACTACAAAAAGTTAAGCAAGTACAAGTATAGTATAGTACAAGCTATCCTTTGGTGTCCGATGGCCATATGAGAAGATGCCCCGCATGTTGTTGTTATTTTTAAATTTATTTCAAAAGTTCTTACCAAATTGGCTTTTTAATCTCATTTACACTTATAACTTAAGTACTTGTAACTATGACTGATTTTTATTCAATAAAGGTGTGGGCAGATTGGAAGTCCAAAACAAAAAAGAAGGCATTGACCATAAGGCACCATGCAAGAGGGACTGGAGGTGGGCCAGCAAGCGGGCAAACCTTGTCAGCTAGCGACGAAAGAGTGCTGGCTATAATGGGTGCTTTAGCAGTGGCAGGACAAGTCTCTGTAGAAGAGCTAGGATTTAATGTAAGTACTATACACCTTCAAGGCTCCTGCTCAATAATGAGCTAATTTTTTCTAGTAGGCAGATGTTTTATAAAATATTCCTATTAACATTAGTCAACATGTTAGTTAATGGCAACAAAAGTTACTTAGTTAACATGAAATACACCATTTCATTTTTTGATAAATTAGTTTTAACTTGGTGAAACTTGTTATTAATTAGTATTTATAAATATTATTATAAACCTGAAAAACCGTTGCTGTAATTTTTACATAACTACATACTAAAAATAAATACACTTTTTCAGTAATAAATAATTTCATTACATCTACCACTTATTTTTATTAAATCTACCACTGCCAATTTTTTTCAGAGAGAGCTAAATACTGCACAAGATGATCTCGCCGCCCAAGATAATCCCGTCACCCAAGATGATTCAGTTTATTTGGAAATTTTAGATGGTAAGTCTAATGACTTAAAATCTTACTTCTTACTAATATTATAAACGTGGAAGTTTGTTTGGATGGATGGATAGATAGTTTATAACCCAGATTAACACATAGGTAAAGATAAAGATAATTTATTTGTCAAACATGCGTCGGATAGTTTTTTCCCGATTATGGGCGAAGCCGCTGGCAACAGCTAGTATCATAATATTTATTTGTTTTGTATATCGCACACCTAGATAAAGAGTAGCACAACTCAAAATACCTCTTTTTTCAGGAACAGCAAAAAACGTTTTACTCGTTTTCTATTTGACCGATTTAAATGGTTGTTGAATGATTGTTGGATGAGGTTGTATTACAACCTCATCCAACAATCATTTAAATCGGTCAAATAGAAAACGAGTAAAACGTTTTTTGCTGTTCCTGAAAAAAGAGGTATTTTGAGTTGTGCTACTCTTTATCTAGGTGTGCGATATGTAAAATACAAAATTATCTAAAATTCCTAGGGAACCTCAGTTTTTCTATTTATATTCTATAACTGTGTGCCAATTTTCATCGAAATCCGTTCAGCCGTTTTTGCATGATTGAGTAAGAAACTAACAAACATTCAAACCTTCACATTTTACAATATTAGCAGGATTTGATTTAAGAAAACATTTTGATCAAACAAAGGATCCGTAAACTGTCCAAAATAACACTCATTTTCTTTTGCAGAAACTCCACAACTGACCACCTCACCTTCATCACCTCAACCTTCAACTTCACAGCCCTCAAATAATTGGCTTCCACATTCCTCATCGTACCAGATACAGACACCACCACCACCCCTTCCGCTCGTGCTCACTCAGAGTTCGGCTCAAGGACGGCAGCCTGTTGCGCCAGCCACACCAGCCCCGGCCCCGGCAGCGCCATCCCCGCCAGCCCAATCCCCGCCAACCCCTGCAGCGCCCACTACTCCGAGGCGAAGGCGGCCACCTGCCCCCCGCACGTCTGCTATGTCTCCATCTACCAGGCGTCGTCCGCGGTTGAGGTCGCCAGCGACACCGCAGTCTGCTGCCTCTCCCGACCGCCCTCGTTTGCGCGCCCGCCGTAGACGGGCACCGACCCCCTTCGAGAGAGCAGCAAGCGAGTTTACGGCCGTGGAATTACGACGCCTGGAGCTGGAGGAAGCCCGGACTAGGCTACAACACGAGCGAGACTTGCGAGCGTTGGAGGTTGAGCACGAACGGAACCAAGTTTTTAGCTCTTTAGTAAACGTCGCTCAAGCTTGGCTTGACTATTATCGCAGTAGGGACAACACAGAACCGCTGAACACTGAGTAGTTCAGCAATTGTCTTGTCCCTATTGCTATAGTAATCAAAGGTCTGTGCCTTAGGCATTCTGCATCTCAGACTTTTGCGAGTGGGATACTAGCAAAAGTCTGAGACGCAGAATTCCTAAGGCCGTTTTTATTTTATTTTATTTTTTATTTTTATTTTATTTTATTTAAGATGTTAAGTTTGTTTTTACATAATGTGAACCCTTTGGGCGAAAGAAGTGACTTAGTTAAATTATCTAATATGTTGCCTCTTTTACTGCCCAGTTTTAAGACTGTAAGGGCTCATTCACACTGGGTCCGTCAACGACGATTCGTCAAAAAAGACGATACGTAATGACGGATAAACGTTCACATTGCATACGGAATCGAGTTTTTTTACGATTCATCAAAATATCCGAATACATGTTCACACTGAATTCGTGATTCAGACGATTCGGATGTGAATATGACTATCTTGTGTTGGTATCAATCTAAACAAAAAAAAAGAAAAATAAAAAGAAAACACTGGGTGCATCCAATTTTAAAACAAAGAGCAATTTATGGAACTTTCCATACGTTAATGAGTTAATCCGTCATAACGATTCGTGATTTAAAACTGAAGGTTTTTGAAAAAAGACGAAACGTCATTTAAGACGTATCCGTCATTTTTCACGATTCCGTAATAGTGTGAACACGGGCAATTAAAATGTGTAGCCGCCCATACAAATCAAAATAACGATTCGTGAAAAAAGACGATTCGTCAAAAAACACGAATCGTCTTTGACGGATTAGTGTGAATGAGCACTAACTGTGAGACTGATTCTTGATTTTGCGTTTTTAAGTTTTGCTTATATTTACCTAACACCAAAGCTTAATAGACAGTGTGTCACACACATTGGCATTTATTTTAGTTAATAGAGATTTGTTATCCATTAGATCTAGCTTGCATGTTGGATTATGCCTATTGAGGTGAGGCTTGTCTTGTGCCCAGCAGTTGACGTATAAAGGCTGATTAATATAATTATTATGTTTAGTAGAGATACTAATTATATAAGATTAAAATTTTATAGTTTATCAAGTGACTTAATAAAAATATTAAAATATTTAATAGTAATTTTATTTATTCACCTATATTACATCCTACTAACTAAGCGATTGCGCATAGCCCTGCCTCGGATTAACTCATTTTGGTTATCATTGCTGGAGGTGCTATGTTGTACAGCATGATCTTCACTATCTTCTAGACCCCTAGCTGGCATATCACTTGGAGGTGGTATTCTAGCATCTAATGCAATGTTGTGCAGCACACAACATGCATTAGTGATTTTGCTAGCCATGTAAGGGTGATAGTGAAGAACTCTGTGTCGAAGCATACACCTCCAACGAGCCTTGAGTAGTCCGAAGCAGCGCTCAATGCGAGACCTGGCTTGGACATGACGTCGTGTGTACACCTCTGCCTGGGATCCTGGTTCAGCGTTTAATATAGGCGTCATCAACCACGGCCGCAGTGGATAGCCAGAATCTCCTAAAAAAAAGGAAATATATTTTTGTTAATAGTCTACTCCAGTTCTAATAATAAATTGAATAATCGTTGTTTATTTGTGACTACAAATATAGTGCTCACTTAAATATAGTGCAATTACTGCTTGGCGTATAGGGCTATTTCAGATGTCTCACTATTTACAATACCTATACGGAACAACTTACCTAATAACCAAACATGTTCACCACTTTCATGAAGTCCTTCCATGTATGTGCTCACGTGACTCGCAGACCATATGTGCGAGTCATGTGTTGCTCCACCAAATTTCGAGTTCACATTTGTAATGCGCAAGTCATAATCACATATCTGAAAAGAAAATAAAACTATAGGTACCTACTTATTGTTTGGTTTCCACAAAGAACCAAATTGCAATGTTGGGAATGGATTTAATTTCGAATTAAGGTACCTACTTACAAAACATTTAAAAGATATTTTATAGATTTCACTATGTATACAATATGTCCCTTTATTTTGCTGTGCCGCTTGGCACATAGGCTTCCTCTTACATTCTCCATTGAGTTCATATTATAAATACATATACACATAGTTTCAGAGAAACTTCTTGAAAACTATGTGGTTTACAAACTTGTTAACCACATAGTTTTATATGTATTATGATTAGAATTTATCCAGCAGCCTTACCATTTGAACATTTAAGGAATGATATCCTTTTCTATTAAAAAATATGTGTTCTTCCTCAACCGGTCTTGTGATAGCAATATGGGTACAGTCAATGCACCCTATCACACCAGGCAAATTATGTGTCCTTTGAAATCTGTAAATTATTTAACAATTTTACAACAAATGTCAAAGAGTAAGTAATTATTTAGGTACTTAAGTACCTATGTAGGAACCTAAGAAAATTTTTAATTAGGTATTTAAACTATTTAAAAATATATTTACATACTTCTCTTTGATTAAGGATCTCTCGTGTGGCGTTTGTGGAAACACTATCCACCTGCTGACCATCCAATTGTGATTAAGGGCGTTCACAACCTCCCTAATGCAGCGACTTGTTGTCCGCTGCGTCAAATGCTGGCCCACACCCACAATTTTCTGGTATGACCCTGTAGCTAAAAAGCTAAGAGCACACAGCACCTGAAAAATATAATAATACATAGGTAGGTTAATCTATTTAGGTTGATGTGGTTTTATTTTTATTTATACAGCAGTTAATAAAGTATTGTGTGGTACCACAATATTTTTATTGTATAGTAGGTACCTATAAACTAAGCAGACGAAGATGCTTTAACTCAAGTTATAAGGAACAACAACCAACAACATTAAGTACCTGGTTGCCTGCAATATCTATAATTATACTGTTTTATTACTTACTTAATGTAAAATTTCTTACCTTTATTTCCAGGGGAATTTCAGGGGAACCTTTTAATCGTGCATGAGCTTTTAGGTCTAGGCATAACTTCCTAAATGCTCTTTTATTAAGCCTGAAATGTTGGATGAACAACAATTCAGGCATATCTTCAATTGTTTCCAATTGCCGTCGCTGTCTTAATCGCATTTGGCGCCTCTCCCAGGCGTTCTCATTGTGTGCAGCCCACAATAAACGTAGAGAATGCATTTTGTAACTTATTTGATCTGCAGTAATGCCTCTTACACAGAATAAACACTAGGAGTATGTCATATATCAATGTCAAAAATCTGCTGCCGAATGAAATCCGGCCATATTGTTTCAATAACTACAACGTTTTAGCATTCGTTTCGTTATCTTTTTTGGCCTACGCTAATCACGTAGTGATTTCCTCAGTGCGCCACCATAAGTGCTGCGCCCATTTATCGCAAAGTTGGGGTTTGCCGCCCCTTGAAGTTGGCGCCCGGGGCACGGGCCCCGGCTTGCCCCCCTCCCCCTAGATCCGGGGCTGGCGTAATTTACCTCTTTTCCAGGCTAATAGTGTGCGATAATTGTTATTTACGCCTGCTAATCACCGATACAGTTTTTCGTAATTAATTATGCAAAGAATCGTACGGTTGAAGCGCGTCAGTAAACTGAATTAGCTCTATTACAAATTAATGATTCAATAATTAGTTGATTAAGTACCTATTTTACATAATAAATAGGTTAGTAATCAATAACTCATTTATTGCTTAACAGTTTAATTTATTACTTGTCAATGTTAATCATTATTACTCAATTGAAATAGATAATTAGTTAATACCAATTCTAACTTAGTAAGTGGAGGTGCTTGGGGGAGGCCTATGTCCAGCAGTGGACGTCTTTTGGCTGAAGAAATGAATGAATTAATTCTAACTTTGATGTAACACATATGCAGTTAACCGAAATAAATTTTACTTTAATAACTGCTGTTTAATATCATCAGATAAGACATCAAATGTGCGTTTGCGGTTTATATCGATACAATAAGAAATTCGTTAACTTGATTTAAAATCTCTCAAGAATCGGCCAACTTTATCCAAAGAATTGTCCAATTAAGTAGTCGGAGTAACAATTATGTGGTGGTTACTCAACGCGAATAAGAAACCAGTAACGCGTCATGATTGGCTGCTTTCTTCTCGTTATTCTTCCGAATTTCATGCTCTATGCTCGCAATTTCTACGTTTGCGCCTGCGCATTCTAATTTTTTGTTTGATGTTTATAAACAAAGGTGGTCGACGGTGAAATTTTAGCTGAAATTGTCTCATTATGTGGGTAGGTACCTTCGGCGCGACGACCCACAGCAAATAGAGCATGCAAATTATTTCGCTTTAAAACTATTACGATGTTTGACAGTTGAATAATTATACAATTTCCCTTTTTAAAGCGGTGCTCCCGGCACATCTTAAAATAAAACTGTTGTACCTACCTACAAAATATCTGTTAAAATCTGGAGGGTCTAAGAACTCTGCTGTTTTACAAAGGGAGCCCAAGATCTATATTATTTAAGGCGAAAGCGCCAGGGTAGGCCGCGGAATTCAATTTTTTTTTACGTTTTTTGCAATTTGCTTTTAAGTTGTTGCTATTAAGTTGTACGTTGATTAAAATATGATTCGCGGCCGTAACAAATATGTATTTACAGAATTATAATCATTACAATTTTATTTCAAAATTAGAATTAGTGTCCATTCAGCCTTGTGAAGAAAAGGATGCCAGAGACATCGTGGGAATATATGTGCTACAATAAAATAATATTTTATAAGCACTTAATTAGTCACACGAACATTTAGTACAAGTTGACCGGTATAACGATCCAGCATAATCGAGATGGTCTAGTCTAACGATATGAATCGAGTTAGTATCCGACACGCGTGGCCAATGATACTGCTCTGAGAAACAAAACGGTGTTTCTGTTTGTAATTTTGAATGGCTATGTCGTCTGTATTTTGTTGGCAGGGCTAACACGCGCATTTATAAAAATAAGTTTGATGATATATTGATATACTCGTAAGTATGGTAACGGTATGGTAACGGTATGGTAAGTATGGTGGGTTAGGTACTGTTTTAAAGACAGGACGCTAAGGATGAGACGCAAGTTTAACAATCAAATTGACTTCTCACATTTGCTTTCGCAACATTCAGAATTAGGTACGATTGATCTTGATGCAATTAAAAACAATACTAAAACAAAAACACAATTTAGTTATCAATTTGACATACCTAAATACCAAAGCGTCTGTTGAGTAAACCTGTAAGTATGATCTAGCATGCAACTAATGCAACATCAATATCTCATTTCGTGGCAGCCCTACTCGCCACGTTTAGTTGCGGTCTCGTTACCTTTTCGATAGTCTCGCTATCACACAATCGATTTCGATACGATTCGATCCCTCTCGCCTGGCGAGCATTCTCGTCGGATATTGTCCGTCGGATCGCGTCCGTGTTGAGAAATGTTAATTATAATTATCCTTAATGTGCGTATGTCGCGTGGGTGTTGCACATTTACAAAATTATTAGTGATACATATTACTTTACAAACAGCACTAGGCACGAGGTTTTGAAATCGATTAATAATATTAATTTCAATCCTAGAGGTGCGCGCCTGCGCGGGCGCCCTTGATGTACGTTTTGTGATAGACGCCATGCCATTCTCATTTTGAAATTAATTGAGGTCCATTCAAAATCGATTAATTTTGTATGTTTGTTTGGCTCTTCAATATCAGCGAAGAATTTTCGTCATTATCTTTTGCAATGATGTAGAGCAGAGACAAAGCACATTTAATATTTATTTATTTTATGACAAGGGTTATCTTTTTTTAGGGTTCCGTACCCAAAGGGTAAAAACGGAACCCTATTACTAAGACTTCGCTGTCTGTCCGTCTGTCCGTCTGTCTGTCACCAGGCTGTATCTCAAGAACCGCGATAACTAGACAGTTGAAATTTTCACAAATTATGTATTTCTGTTGCCGCTATAACAACAAATACTAAAAACAAAATAAATTAAATATTTAAGGGGGATCCCATACAACAAACGAGATTTTTTTGCCCTTTTTTGCTCGATATCAAAAATGGCAACAGGTAGGCACTTGAAATATTCACAAAATACTCAGTTGTATTTTAACTTTAATAATAAATAATAAAAATAAAATAAATATTTAAGGGGGGCTCTCATACAACAAACATGTGTTTTTTTGGCGTTTTTGCCTTGTGGTACGGAACCCTTCGTGTGCGAGTCCGACTCGCACTTGGCCGGTTTTTTGTATTCGGAAGACGTGTATTTAAAGATGCACGAGACAAGACACGTTTTACTGTAATGTGGTAGAACAATTAATGACTACTTATTTATTAATTAAAGGAACTTCGGTCATCATCTGCCTAGCCTTTTCCCAACTATCTTGGGGTCGGCTTCCAGTCTAACCGTATGCAGCTGTGTACTTTACATGGAGCGACTGCCTTTCGGTCCTCCACAATCCAGTTACTGGGTACCTACCAATACGATACCCCTTGATAAGACTGGTTGTCAGACTTTCGGGCTTCTGATGACCCGTAACGACTGTCTAAGATCCACGAATGACAGCCGCAACCAGTGGCTTAACGTGCTTTCCGAGGCTCGGCGGGGTTTTGGTATGTAAAATTGGGCACCTATCCACGGACCAACCGCGGCAAGCGTAGCTTAACCTAGTCGATCGACCCGTGCGGCTGTTATTACTTAGTCACAAGCCCCTATTAGAGAAACTTAGGGCGCGTACACATAGCGACCCGTTGTACAGGGCCGTTATTTGATGGCGTATGTAGTTGTATGAGCGAGTTCACACACAATACAGTATTCCGGACATAGTAAAATAGAAAAAGAGATTAAAAAGGAAGTTAAAAAGGATCCTGTAAAAACGGACGTTCTATGTGTACGCGCCCTTAGGTACAGTCAACAGCAAAAGTAGATGATCAAAATCAGAAATTCAATACTAATGAACCGAGTTCGCGTCAGAACTGTGTGGCGTCGAAGTGATTCAAACCATTCAACGCCACATCAACGCCACACAGAAATCACTTCGACGCCACACAGTTCTGACGCGAACTCCTTTCATTAGTAGGTATTGAATTTCTGATTTTGATCATTTACTTTTGCTGTTGACTGTACACTGAAAAATTATTCATGTAACATACACATGTTACATTGGTTCTGTGATATAAGTAAGTAAGTCTATAATGACAGCATTGTTCTTGTTCAATACCTAACTGTGATTGGAACCGTTTGTGATAAATACAATGCGGTGGGCACAATAGCTTAATTATTTCTAGAAGAGCAACACTCGCTCCCAATCCGGTTCGGCTGCTCTTACAAGTTACAAGCAACCTTATTGGAGGCTGTAAGTATGTACTTTTGCTTGCTAGAGCCAAGCCAATGTTTCAACGTTATTTTCCTAGGTTAGTTTTACATTATTTGAATGCAACAAGTACCAGGCGATCAGAAATAAGAGAAGCTAAGAGAAGCTACCAAAGGCAACAATGCAACTTTCTTGATTATTAAACCAACCTAACCTACTAGTCTCAAGATTACCTCGTTATACTATGTATACTCTCCTAATACAGCATTCTGAACACAGTCCATACATAAGTGTTAATTTATGTTGATCTTCTATTATTGTATTATTTATATCGTGTCAATTAATAACTTGTTATAAAAATAAATCACAGATGTCAAAGTTAATGTTGTTTTAATGTTCAGCCGGTTCAGCGGTATCTATTATTGCGAAATAGTTGAGATAGCTTTGATGGACTTCTTCATCTTGTAAATACGAGTAACGTACGAATGTTAAGTAATGACAAATGTTAAAGTTTACAGCTTGGAGTTATGTAAGTAAAACAAGAACGACGATATTACTCTTCTCATGTAAGACATTTGAAACTGCGTCGTTAATACAGAACCGTGCGTTGTTACTCAATGGCTGTAACACGAGTGCTGCTTGTTTAATACATTTCGACAGTAAATCTATCAGTTTTATCGGCGGCCATTGTTTCCATATATTATTTATTGCCGCGACTTGAGCTGTGAGCACGCTCAGCGTCGGCCTTCACAACTTAACATACGAGTACAATACAATCAACATTTCTCCAAGAGCGCCTTGGTTTAGCATAAGCTCCCTTATTTTATAAACATGTTGCTTTATACAGCCAAGGTAAATCCTTTAACAAGGCAAGCATTAATAACATCACGACTCATGCTCTCTTCTTCCGTTACTGCCATCCTGGTTCTAATAGTTACCACCTGAACAGAAACATTCTTTGAGGGATCTACTGCTACTGGCACTTATTTCTGAACTCGCAATAAAGTAACATCATGGTTCCTATAAACTGTCAACAAGATGTCGAAATCGACGTGCAAGATACATTCCGTGCCTGTTCAGTTTTAATACGCTGTTATCAGTAAGAGCTCGCCACATTATGTTAACTTGCATAAAGTGTGCTGGAGCCTGGAGGTTTATTGTTATTAACTCCGCATAATTATCTCCTGCTTACTTGTAGATTTATGTAATGTTTTGAGATTTGCAAACGATTTTGTCTAGACTACCGAGATAAAGCTAGGTATGATTCATCAATGAAATAGACAAGAGACTATCTGAAATCGAAATCAACGAGGGGTTTAAAAAGTGTCTATAAATCTAAAGTGTACCTGTGTAATGCTAATTTAAAATATTACCAATATCCAGAAATGAAACATCCAAAGAAAGACAGAACATCAGTGATCTTATCAACACTAACTTGAAAACAAATAGCTGTAAAAGAAATAAGAATGACGTCGGCGACACTCAGTCTGCTAACGCAGCAGCATATGACGCAGCTGATGCACAGCTGTTGTCTGCGCCACTTGTGGGAACCAACGCAGTGGAACATCCGCGTGGTACATATACATCTACACTAGCCATAAAAGTCCAGACGTAAATCAAATGTCTGCAAACTAGCGCAAACTGTACAATATTAGAGAGATGCTGGCACAAAAGATGCCAATCTGGTAATTTTATCAGACATCAAATATTTTAACAACGAATGAAATATTGCAGATTCTGATTAAGAAAATGAAACAAAATTGGCTTATGTAGAAAGACGGATCCTGTACATAGACAGAACTGACCGAGTCACCCAAGAAAAGAGACTGAAAAGCCAATCATATAATTTGTATACATAAGTGTTTACTTGTGGTGTGCGTGGATAGCGGAGCTCTCGCGAGTCGCGACGTTATCGGCGCGTGCGTCACTTTCCGCTACAACTGACTGAATATTAACTCTGATAACAGCGCTCTTATCAACTAGACTCTAAATCTGCTTTCTTATATTGTTTACTGGAATTTCTTTACATTCACAGAATATATTTGTACGATATTTTTCTCGGTTAAGTGCGTTAGGTCCGTGGTATTTGCTTCAGTAGGTAGCACCAACACTACTATTGCGGAGGCAGCCTGGATTCCGCACAACACACGCTCGAGGAGTGAACTGCGTGGGCCTCCGAGCGGCGGGTCCTGGTTGCCAGGATCGGGCGAGACCTGTCTCTGCCGGCAGTAGTGAGGGCTATGCTGGCAGGGACAGAGAATTGGACGGTAGTAGCCTCCTTCTGTGAGACCGTGATGGTCAAGAAGGAGGCCGCCGAGCAGGATCGAGAGAGGGCTGATCCTGAGGCGTCGTGGTGGCAACCGCCTTGGCGCCTAACACGCCGAAACCCCAAATAAGATAGGTGGACCTTTGGGGTTGCGGGCGCACAGAATGGGGACTCTGTCCGCCCACCAAGTGACCCCAGGGAAGACAGTGGCACAGTGGTCACGTGTTGCCGTGCATAGCGAGACTCAGGGGGGGCCTCTTTACAGTCTCCCCAGGTATGTGCCTTACAGGCGTTGCACGGGTGGGTTCCGGAATTGGTCTTTTAAGAGGAACCGGGACCACCCTTATGTGCTGATGGTGAACACCGGGGTGGTTTTAGTGAGGTAAAAATCCCCCACTCCCCGACCTCCCTCCCCGGAGGTCGGGTGCCTTTTGAAAGTTTCCCCCCGACAAATAAAAAAAAAAGGTAGCACCAGCAAGCACATTTTTCCGAATCTCAGAAGCAGAAATCATGGCAAGCTAAGATCAATAAAGACAAGCTATGGTTCGGCGGTTCGGCAACGTAAAATTAGATTTGTTGATATGATTATGATCCAAGAACCCATCTAAGGAGGAGTACTATCTACAGCAGTAGATCCTTACGTTACGGTACGACTATATTGATACAGTAGACTAGTTCGTCCCACGTTTCATTTTCCGGTTCGCGGTTGCTATTTGAGAACCTGTCTTCCTCCCGGGATATAACGGTGAGAATACAAGGTGACCAGGGTCACATAGGATGCAAACGACTTACAAACTTGCAGGCTTGTGGGACAATGTACTAGAGCGAAAATGTTGTTTTGTCGTCAACCTCTAGTACATACATTATGTCTTCTTATCCTTATCTTTAAAAAGCGACACTTCAAATGAGAAAACAGAGTACCTATCTACCAAAAAAATACTTGAACATGAAAGAATCTTGGGATATTTCTTCAAAAAAGCATGCGATATGTATTATCACTTTAGTACCTACATCATGCCATTATCTTGTAGTTATTCAGATTGCTATTAAAGTATTATGATATCACAAAACGAGTCAGCATTAATCTGACAAATGTTATAGTAGGATTCTTGTTGTTCCCATCGAATCTCTAGTCTTCACCATGGACATGAAGCACTTTCAATTCAGTAATTGAAAGTGCTTCAGTAGTTTATGCTGATTGGTCTACCATTCGTTGAACTCCTATTGGAATCTGATTTTCTAGTAAAAATTATGAAAACAGGTCAGATAGGTTAAATTTGCTTATGAATTAGGTTTGTTTCACCTACTCTGATTAACTTTTCCTTAAACTTGATCTCGATTCTAGTGGACAATTTAATTTTAATCAGCAATAGAGAACTCATATCGTAACATCCATGTATTGTAGGGTATCTATTAATAAGGTTTACTGTTGTTTGCTGTTTACTAGATGCTAGATATGTAGCATTGAACAACAATAAACATGATTTGATATCAATCACATTATAATTTTGCAAAGTAGGACATGAGACATGTGCGCGTGTTATCAAACAAATTGCCCAGAATTCTCCTACGATTATATTGTTCTTAGTGGAATAATGACCGATTCCTATCTAATTATGTATGTAGGTGCCAATCTACTGCAGAAATTCAGGTCGCTAATTCCCTGAACCCGGTAACATAAATATTCTAGCTACATACCCATACCTACCCATGCAAGTACCCATGAAAAGAGGTTTTTCTTCGTCTTCTTCGTGTGTTGAGTTCCTTGAACTCTGTGCACGGTTATTGTTAAAACAAATAAAAAATCTACATTGTGTTAGTTAAAATTATTGTTATTAACAAAAATACTCACTGTTGATAAATTACGATGTAAACTTACAGGTGCTAGTCTACGATAAAATTCGTTGTACTAAATAAATCTTAGAACACATCACTAACCACATAACAGCCGTGTTAATTTAAGGCGAGTTCACACTAACATTCTATTTGTGATCATCCCCCGAGAGGATATAAATAATGCGGAGGTTGGCGCGGTACGGAGCCAGCGACGGCGCGGCGCGCACTGTGCCGTGTGCGGCTGGTCGCTGTGCCCGAGTGCCGCCGTGCCGTACCGATACTACGAGCGACACATCTGGGAAAGTGGCCGCCGGTATGCAGGAGCTAGCCAGCGGAAGGTCAAGTTCAGATACAATTTTAAGGCCAGACATTCAGGTTACGACGCAGGCTGCATATCAATCGCCGCGCCCTTTATGCTGCCCTGGTCATTTATTTACTTACAACTTTGATTGTGGAGCATTTATAGCATAAATTGCCTTCGTTAGTATTGACAACTACATTGGCCTGCTTTACGCCTTTCAAAGTAGTCACGATATCGTGATGACTTTAAAGTTATAGGTGCACAGTGCACGCAAGAAACTAACTACCGTACAAGTACTAGGGATGGGCCGAACATGGGTTTCACCGAATATGAACATTCGGCCGAATTTTCGGTAAACCTTTTACCGAACAGAATATTCGGCCGAATATTCGGCATTATTGATTCCCTTACGTAAACACTTAGATTAAAAAATGTCCAGATGGATAGTAGGCCACTGAGAATTGAAGCCAAAAACACGGGGGACAAATGTCCCGCGTCGTACGATCCATACGTCAGTCGCCTAGTAACGCTCCCCGCGTAAATTACGTCACGAGTCCGTGTTTTGATATTTTAAAATGAAGGTTTGTGATGTGACATGGTTTAGAAATCACACTAACATAATAATTTCTGATAAAGTCGCACATGACAAATTACACAAATTAAAGAAATAACGTTGAAACTCAACAACCGTATTAATAAAAAATAATGTTGATGATATATTTTACGCTAAACGTAAAATACTGAAAATCTCCTACACTAAAGGGTAAATCTCTGCCACTGGTATTACACGCCCATTGCACACAAACGCAATTACGATACGTAATACAATATGGCAGGAAAAACATAAAATACGAAGGTGTACAAATTTATAATAATCTACCGGCAGATATTAGGAGCACATCTTCTTTCAATATATTCAAATCTAAACTTAAGCAGTACGTCACTAACAACACAAAAACTATTAAGTTAACGACCTAAGCTAGTCGTACACACAAAATGCGACATCACACCTACCTACATAAAAATAAAAAATAAAAAAACTATTAGCTACTGGACTACCTTACCTTAGTTATGTATTTATTCGCTAAGTGAACAATGTATGTTCTTTTAGAATAAATAAAGAATCTTTAAACCCAATACACTCCCGACCGTGGCGCTCACTCACACATTTATAAAAAAGTGGCTTCACTTAAAACGTTGCGTTTTGTTTCGAACACGGAATCTGGACATTTTTTAATCTAAGCGTAAACAGTACCTGAACTTGTTTACGCAAAGCGCGTGGATTGGCGCGGACCCTCCCGCCCGATATTCCCGCTGTACCCAATGTTGTTATTGCTTCATGTAAGAAGTGAAACTTCGCCAAAATGAATACATATAAAACTAAGTAGAAAGAAACTAGAAATATGATTCTTAGTCTGCTGAAATGTTGCAACTCTTTCTTACAATAAATATTGATAAAAACAAAAAAAAACTTGCTTTATTTCTTACAATAAAGGCCTAGTTTTAATATATTATTTTATTAAGTATAAAGAGTTCACTGTAGCTTAATCCAAAAATTAAAGCTACAGTGTCGCCAAAAACAAAAACCTGCACTGTAAATTACTTAACCTCATAAAAATAACACATTTAACACTCGACTCATGATACACGGCTCAGTACAGTAAAAACTTTGAGTACCACTTTGCCGAACATTCGGTGATTTAGCCGAATATTCGGCTCAATACGAATATTCGGTAAACCTGCCGAATTTGCCGAATACCGAATATAAAACGAATATTCGGCCCATCCCTAACAAGTACCTAATACGAATAAATCTGGATCAAACTTAGTCGGAGTTTCTAGCTTTTACTAATCCTTCTAAACCAGCTAAACCGATTCCTATCTAATTAATGTAGCATTTTAGACAATTATCTCGTAAGATAATCTACTTGGAATAAAGATTAGTAATTGAATATATTCCCGTGACTTAGAGGGGCTGGTGGCTAAGTAATAACAGCCGCACGGGTTGATCGATCAGGTTAAGCTACGCTTGCTGCGGTTGTTCCGTGGATGGGTGACCATCTTCACATACCAAGACCCCTCCGTGCCTCGGAAAGCACGTTAAGCCATTGGTCCCGGCTGTCATTCGTGGAACTTTGACAGTCGTTACGGGTCGTCAGTATAGCCCGAAAGTCGGAAAACCAGTCTTACCAAGGGGTATCGTTATTACCCAGTAACTGGGTTGTAGAGGTCAGATAGGCAGTCGCTCCATGTAAAATACTGGTATTCAGCTGCATCCGGTTCGACTGGAAGCCGACCCCAACATAGTTGGGAAAAGGCCAGGAGGATGATGATTTTGAGACTTTCCTGTGACTATTTTCCCTAATTTGTCTAAAATGAACGAATAAAAAGAAAACGTAAATCAACTAGACAAAGCAAGCATTATTAAAACTGCACCAAAATTGGTTCCGTACAACATTCGTCATCCACAGCATCTGCAGCATGTGAATCAATCTCGCTGTGTCTCCTCTCACTCGCACCTTTCCCTTTTGCACTGAAAGTAAGAAAGACAAAAAGCATCCGCAGCGCGCAAGTCCTCACCCCTAGAGTTGGCAGACGAATTATTGCCAGGTTTGGACAATCAATATGGAGTAATGGCGGGATGAATGGAATCATGGCGGACTTACCGCGCCATAAACATTAAAAATTATGTGCATTTCTTATGGCGGTATTTCGCAGTGACTGTGAATATTTTTATGGTGTTTTATTGTAGGATATTGTATGAGATTTTTATGTATTGCTATTGTTTTGTTCTCGTGTCTTTGTGCCATAATAATTCGTGTTTCTGACGTCTATATAACTATTTTCAAATTGATTGCCGTGCTGTTCCATAATCTCTTACTAGTATCAAGGTAACGCCTTAGGTATTGAAATTGCACCAAGGTTAATTCGATTTTTATTTTCCTTTAAAACCCATAATTGCTGTACAACAACTATAAATCTTTCAATACACCATTCCCTTACGCGAGTCGCCCTAGTAACTCGGCGTCATCAAGCTATCGACCCTCGCTCTCATGAAACAAAATACCAATTTAATGAGACTAGCACTGGCTACACCCAACTATAATCTTATTAGAGACATCCCCTGGGAAGTATAAATAGCTGTAAGTTGATAACGAATGACCCCCGACCCCCGGGCACATTCGAGTGGTTTTCCCACGAAACTTTGAAGAACGTTAGACAAAGTTATCGTTCAAACTTCAAGTGGTTAATATTTGTTATTGAAGCGATAAATTCAAGCTGTTAATAACATTATCTGATAGGTAATGCTAATAACACTATGCTTTAGTGCGTCGATAGCATAGGTAACAACCTATGCTATCGACGACTGCAGAGTATTTACAGCCAAAGATATAAGTAGGCACCTAATCATTTCCAAATGGTGTTATAACAAATTACACAAGAATTTTCTACGTTTTATGTGTTCCTTCACGGCTCATATAACTATGTACTTGGATAAATGATATAAAGAAAATTCTAATATGAACATTTTTGAGTCTGCGAAAGAATAAGTGGAACTTTCAATAGAATATAAAGGAGTGTTATTTTTTATACCTATACCTAGCTTGTATACAACACACGTCGTGGTTACTCCAAAGATACTGTTATGAGAATAACAGAACAATGTAGTCAATTCTAATTGTCTCAGATTATCTTAGTAATGGACGACGAGAGAATTAGAACTGTGAACGCAAACGACTCAACAGTGATATCATGTCTCAAGAAATAATAATTATTTTTATAGAAATATTAAACTATCTTATAAGTATGCAGATATTTATTGTAGACTAAAATACATTAAGAATAGCTTAATTTGCATACCATTCAATCCTAAATATACAGCAATGTCGACGAATCAAAACTCGCATTATTACTTTAATAACAGTTGGTAACCACAATAATATAGGTAGTGTCTGAAATACAAAGATAAAGACGACAACGAAGATATTGACGACATTGCAGAAACAATTGAACACACTGAAGACAATCAGAAAACTACGTGCACGGACGTAGGTTATAGAAATGAATTGAATCGAGTGGCTATGGCTCCACATGTGTTGTTTAGCACAATTAAAGCCCATTGAACGCAAAATGTAAATACCATCTAGCACTTAATTGTGAACGATTCTACTTACTTCTGAATACAAAAACGCACTACTGCTTTCTGTTTAATCAACAAAAACACATATTAATTAGGCCATTAAGTATAGATAGATAATATTTCACAATGTTTTAATGAGTGTAATGACCTAAACGCACATATTACACGTGTGATCTATCTATCAAGGTACAGAATACAATAGTTAGTAGGTATAAAACATGTAGGAACACTGGCAACGAACATGGGTTTGATTTCCCAGGAGACCTAGCGTCTGAACTCAAAGCCATTGCGATAAATTGATTGGCCTGTAAAGACTGCCAGAATAAACTGAATGCAGATGGCAAAGGACCGGGTTGTAATAATACTATGTCCAGCGATGGATAAAAACATTAAATATTAAAAAAAAAAACTGTATATCAAAGGATACTCAGATTGCTAACCACAAACAATAAAGCTTATCAAGGACTCTTGTACAATTAAGGCGTTAGAGCCATGGTAATAACAATTGCTGATCATGTGCGGCCACTCAATTAGTCGCCACAAGTCGCACATGATATCACTGATATTTCCATAACTCCCATATTTACTGAGACCACACATGTTCCTTGATAACCACGTCGTGATGAATCATTCGTCAAGAGAAACAATACGGTGGCAACGATATCAAATTGTAGATCAAATACAAGACAAAGATACTATTGTCATTAAAATCGAATTATTCCGCTGGTGACTAGCATAATAATTAATGCTTTGAAAAACATGGAAATAATTTTCATTTTAGTCAACATATTTTGTAATGGTGACGATGACGATACAGAATATTTTGGCGGTACTAACATATTTTGTATAAATATTTTATTTTTCCGTCTTTAATTTATTTAAGAATTAAGAACATTGGCGTTGATTCTGTTGTTCACAAACTAAACTAAATTTAAGTTCAGGCATCTTTTTCTTTCTATTTCATTAAGAAAAGGACAAAAGATAAATATTAGTTTAGTCCTCTCAAATTAGTCAGCGCCTGGCGTAAATTGACGTATTTTTAGTAGCCAATTTTTTAATCTCGTTTAAAGTTGTCTATGGAGTACCTTAATTTGACAGGACTAAACTAATACTTATCTTCTGTCCATAGAAAGAAAAAGATGCATGAACTTAAATTTAGTTGGTTTGTGAACAACAGAATCGGCGCCATTGAGAGATTTACTTTATCTAAAACGTCATTTCATTTTCGAACCACGCATACATACCTATTCTTGTTTTTAGTGTCGTATATACACGGTTATTATCCCAATAACGTTTATCTCTCGAGTAACCCCACAACATCTCAAAAACGTCGTACTACATCAGTCTCTAAAGTATGAGCTTAGAGCAGCGACTCAGCGAGGCAGACACGACTACATGAGGGTGGGACTAGCTCGAGAGATCCTCGACACAGGTGTGACACCTTGGCACGCCGCCAGACGCCGCCGCTACAGGAAATAATGCTTCGGAGAATACCTAGACTACCTCAGTATTCGACAAGCCATTCGAAGCTTTCTACATTGTGCTTTAAGAATGTATATAACTTTGAGTTGGTTTAGTGCAGTTGCGGCCATTAGTTCCACCTGCACCCTCAGTTAGAAGAAGTTTAAATGGGAAATAATAATTTAATTAGCAACATTATGGTGTTTTGTATTGTGAAAGGTTTACCCGAGGGTATAATATTAGTTCCCATTTCGTACTGAGTCGCCAGTTTGTACCTCATACCCAAATATGTACATATTGGGCTTGGGCAGGGGTCCCACTTGCAGGTACCGCTAAATAGCAATACATATTTACATAGGTACTTAGATATTTTGATTATTAGGTGTCTTTATTGATGTTGCTGATTGATCATGTTATCAGTTCTACTACACCGTCCGGATATGCAGTTTTGAAATACACTTTTCTACCTGTTAAGCTCAGTTTTCAGTAAGCTATTAATAGCTTAAGTACATGATTGATCATGTTATCAGTTCTACTACACCGTCCGGAAATGCAGTTTTGAAATACACTTTTCTACCTGTTAAGCTCAGTTTTCAGTAAGCTACCTCTACATGAGTATTTTCGTTTACTACGTGGGCGGTGTCAAACGCGACGTGTCCCTACTCTCGACATATCGGTGACAAAACAAACGAATGTGATTAATATGGTGAAACTATCGACGAATCGGTCTCCCTCTAAACACACACACTCCATCACAAGTTCACAACAAGTGATTTAGCGGGTACATGTTTACAAATATTAGTCTTCCGAGTAAAGTAAATTTTAAAATAATGATAGATATTCAAACAGCAATGGTAAACTTATACTTGGAAAAGACAGAGCGACGATACACGATACGATACAGAGCGAGTCATCAAATGAACCAATTCCACTTTACCGGAACCTACCTAGTTTCCTGGGTTAAAATCTACATTTGCCATTTCCACAAAAACTAAACGGAACAGCGACCATTTCCGCGAAATGCAGTAACAGGCTCCCAGACTGTGGTGGAGGTGCAGTCAAAAGCTAGGTAATGAAATGCAGGAGGCAGTAAAACCCGGTCCACACTGTGCAGCGTACATAGTTGCATAGAGTATAGTCTGTCTAGACATGCGTGAATAGTAGCGTAAATGCGGAATTGCCAATGCGCCAACCACCGCGCTACCGACTACCGGCCGCGCCGCACTTTCCCGGTATTGTGCAAAGTGCAAGTTTACCAAAACGAGCGAACGTTTTACGCTAAACTTCTCATTATTAGCTTGTTTCTAGTAATTATTTAGCTTCATGAGAAATTCAGCATTTTAGGTGGTGAGCACTGATGTTTGCCTTTCTTGATGGACGTTCTAAGAATTTTCTAGTCAATATTAAATACCTATCTATTATTTAAACAACTGTTTTACCTAGAAACGAGTAGAGAGACTTAAAGAGAAAACAAAAAATGACGTTAGGAAAAATACTGTGCTGTTTCACCGCATTCATTTTATCAAAACCAAATTAGCCATAACAGTAAGAACTTTTTGTAGTCAAACTACACGGAAACCATATCCCGACGTCCATCTTTGATCTCACTGATGCATTTGACGTGTTGACTGATGTTTGCTGGTGTAAGCTCCGGTTGAAACCGTACGCCTTATAAATCCGTTTGCTAGTAGGTACGACGTAGTTCTATTTCTGTTGTTATGTTTATCAATTTTTCTAACGCCATGTGCGATGCAGTTGCTTTCATGTTACGCACTTGAAAGTAAGTACTGTCTTTTAAGTTTTGTGTACGCATGGAGAATAAAACCCTCTCGCCGACAAAGTGGATCGTGAGGACGATAAACAGAAGCGGTTTTAATATCACTCTTTGTAGAGAAGCTGCCAGATTACCTCTGGTGTTAGAAGCGCGAGTGTTGAATATTATGAGCCTTAATGCTTTGAACAGGGGATTAGCAGAGTATTATCGAGTAAGAAACGCCTCGGTATGCAATCGTTCAAGAAAATTCTAAAGAAATGGGCACGAATTTCTTGATTTTATTCTCTTTGCTGTCAGTCGGAAATCCTGCCAAGATCCTAAGCTGACAACTGAAGCTTGAAAAGAAACTGAAAAACATTTGCATTTCGTGGAAAACGTTCAATTTGTGTGCAGTGAGTCTGCTTAGGTGTTTGTTTCCTGAATTACAATTTCGGAATAATGTTTGTAATAGAATAACTAAGAAGATACACCTTGACTCACGCTTGCACAGCTGTGGCTATGGCTGCTCTGTTTTTCAGCCTTCATGAGTTCAGGTATACGGTTGCCATTATTATAATTTGTAATTTATTCGCTGTACGCCATTGTGAAGTTACTTAGCGATGTTTTTTCGTGTCAAGAGCGAACGTAGCACTTGATCAAACACAAACGTGTACCTATATTATAGTGTGTAGGTACGGGACGGCGGAGGATGTTACGAAAGACAATAGAATTGTTGGAAAATATTGAACGACTGGCGAGAATACGAGAACATTAGCGAGTGTCCGCATACCTACAGTATACACTGATGAATGTAGATACATGATGAGTGAAGAGATCAACTGTTGCATAGCATAGAGGTAAGGGCCGAATGATTGATTGATCATAAAGGACATTGGACGTATTGGTAATTTAGTATTAGAGGGGACCGAATTTTATTCGGCACCATAAAATGGTTATACTTTTTTTTTATATACAGTTCTTTCCAAATAGCCCGAATTAAGTACCTAAGACTGCTTTACAAAAACACTTTGGTATTCCGATCCAGACGTCTTGACAAAAGCCACTGCGCCACAACAAAGATTAACAAGCGTAACTTCGTAAGCATATCTTCCTACGTAACCCTGGGGCTTACGTCTCGCATACGCATACAAAGGGCTGAGCTGAGCAATAGCACCGTAATTGCTATGCGGCGCGGCGTGGGCGGCGAGTGCGTGCTCGTGCTGACGACGCGCGACGTCGCAGACCGAGTGGCCACACATTCATGCACACTGCAATCATCACGAATATGAGAGCTTCGGAGTTTAGTGGACGCTTCCGCCAATGAGGGATTTTCTTTTTCTTTTTTTTAACGCTTCCCTAGCTGCTGGATAGATGGCGCTGAACTTAGTAAGTTACTGCAAGGACCGGAACGTCACATAATTTTTCTATTAATTCAATTGGATGTAATTTTGAGATCGTAAAACGAAAGCAAACGAAACTGTCACTCAACGAGCGTATATGACGTGACGCAAATTTTTTTTTTTTCAAGCGTTTTGACTTTAGCACCTAGTAACGTAGTCAGTTCAACGCTATCTTCAGGGTTCTTGGAAACTATGTTTTTTTTTTTAATACTCAAAAGAAAAACCTCTCATTGTGTGCTAAGGATGTTGAGCATTTTTAGTAAATTGATCTCTTTGCCCTAGTGTTATCTTCTTCATCAATCCGCTAGAATGACTGGCGATATTTGATGAGTACGCTTCTTTAAGTTGAAAAATATCTCTGGAAAACGTCGTTGCACCAATCATTCCTTATTCGGGATTGCGAGTTCTAGTAGAATCAGCAGCACGATACAGAGCAATATACCACGTAAAGTGTAACACGCAGCTGGAGCTCAGCATGAGATGTACATTTGAATCGAAGTATGGTAAGCAGTGACGCAGCTCGCCATTTATAATCAGAATAAATCAAACAGGCCGGGGCAAGCAAAAAAGTGTTAGATTATCTATGTATAGGTACTGCTCTAAATAAGCGTGTACACGCTTATTTAGAGCACGCTGTAACTAACAAATTAGTGAAGACGCTGGGGACAGATGGTTTACGACGCGTGGGGTACTCTTTCATGTCGTCGACAAAATACGACGGTTTTTAATAGCTAGAGAACCCTCCCCTCCCCCTTGTTCCGCTCACCGCATGTTGCTTTAAGGATTAATAGAGAGCCCTCTGAGCTGCGGAATTAAAAATATTATTTATTAACTTAGTCGTCAACTCGACATCAAAAGATGAAATTACAAGGTAATTTCATACAAGTTTTTCTTTTGATGGCGGAAGTTGCGCATTTAACTGATAGTTTTTTTTTTATACGATTACGGATTGCATTATGCGGTTGAGCTTATCGAGTCGGTATAAATCATAACACATAAGCATCGGGAATAACGGGATTGCTCTGATTTATTTGCAGTTTCTGCAGACGTAGCGCGCAGCTCCCGGCCCGGCGGGCCACACGCGAGGTTTTATAGCCTAGCTATAAATATGTGTAAGGGTTCGACCTGTAGGTACAGCATACCATGCTTCATTGCTCACAGTATAAAGCCACAGGAATACTGAGTTAGATGATCCCGTGAAAGTCGTAAAGTCAGTCTGGGAGAAGTGGAAGACACAAGGTATTACCATCGCAAATTATTGAAGTAGGTAAGTACACGACGTATTTAAATAATTCGCTATGGTAAACTTTGAGTATACTCAAAGATGGTAAAGCAACTTGCAGCATAGGCTAATCGGGGACTGTTTTTGGAAATTCTTGTAGTGGAATGAGAAAAACAATTGAATAATGAAAAACAAAAGCTTGAGAGCTTCCCCTATTTCAAAGGACCTCTTTATTAAGTGCAGTCTCAATTACCGGGAGCGCATAGACGTGGCGGTAACAATGCAATAAAATCGTTGAGTGGTGTATTGGATGACGAGGTAATTGCAGCAGGATGCGGGCGAGCCCCGAGGGTGCTCTGCGTCCCGTCTGCCGCCCTAGTCCTTCGCCCGCCGCCGGCCACTTCATCGCTCAACACTTGAAACTTTTGTTTATATTGTGAGCATTTTAAAACAGACTGAAACAATGTAACTTAAATGTATGGTTACCGTCTCCTAATGGTTTAGAAAGTCATTTATTTATCACACCCCGTCTGTTCACGGAATGTTCTAAGAACTTAATAAACTGTTGAAAATTCAGCTTCCTTGTGTGGTCTTTAGATAATGTAGTACTTAGTTCAATTTCGGCTCTTAGGTAAGTATAGGTTAAATAAATAAACTCCCATTCGCGTAGACGTAAGAATTTATAATAAATTTATAATCGCAAACGGGTGTCGCGTCGAATTTAATGACCAAAATTCGTAATGAACCATGTTAGTTGTCAAATAATTTTAACGAATGCTTGGATCGTGGGCGGAAGTCTTCGTGATCGTGTCTTTATACCAGTAACATGATTATAAAGGACGTTTTATTGACAAGTCTGTTTGATTTGTTTGTGTGGCTAATGTCCAGTGCTGTCAACAGAAATATAATATATATAGCCTGTCTAGTGACACCACTGGAAATATCGTTAACTTTTAGTACATTAACAAATTCCAGCCAGCAATTTACATAGTGCAAAGACTAAAACCATCATAGGCAGATCAACAGCAACAGCGTTTCAAAATTCATAAAGATTTTTAGTGGTAATAGGGTGGGTCGATTTGGTCGAAAGCAATGTTTTTTTTTATGTAATTTGTGTGAGCCACTGTTGCATAACAGGCGAATGCATGAAATAGATCGTTAATGAATACAAGCATGTGTGTATGCAGTTCTGTTGCATGCGACGAGTGATATACATAGACGAGACTCCGGCGTTTCATAACTCTCCTGACACCACACTCGACTACAACATAATGTTTCAGAGGTGACGAACACTTTGTGTTATGTTTTTATTACAATATATGACATTAAAAATTAACTTTTACTGAACTTACGTGGTATTTCGTCCGCGCAGTGTGTTCATTCCACTCTGTAGATATGAGCTGATAATATGCGAATAAATTAGCGGGTGACATAATGAGGACCTAACAGAGATCGCCATTATTGATAAGGAGTGGTAAAAAACTGCTTTTGCTTCATGAGCTCCTAATAAGATTTCAATTTAAAGACGAGTGAACACGCTGCAGATTATAATGAGATTTCAATCTGATTAGTATTTAAATGAATTTGAAGTACTACCTACTGGAGATAAATAAATACTCAATTTAAAATAAACATAAAAGTGACTTAAGGTGGAAACATGAGTAGGTAATCCCAGCTCTGGTGACATAAAAGAAAATAAACCATCAAGTCGTTCTATTTGTGTTGTAGTGCGACTAATTCACGGTCCGCCTGCACCGCGGAGGAAGTCCATGCCGGCTATAGGTAGTTGCCCCGACAAAAATATCAATATTTGAGCTCCTCTGGGCGCTGCGCTCCGTGTATGGGCCATAGAGATGCTGGAAGGAGTTTGTGGACCTGAGGTATCGTTCATATTCAGAGCCGTCATGTTACATTATTGGTTGAATGGACATCTCTTTTTGTTTGTCTGAAAATTCTATATAATTATAAAATTCTATGGAATAGTTCTCAGGCGGAACGTATAGGACCAAACAAATCACATTTATGCCCGAAGCTCACATTAATATCGACTCTTGAACTCTTGAAAAACAAAATTGACTAAGGGACGTAGGGCTACCTAATACAGAAGAACAGTTTGATGATAAAATAAGATTTCCAAAACTAAAAGAAGATAAGAATGTTATGTGTCATGATAACCACTCGGTTGATGTAATCTGCATTATGCGTAAAAAATGTACTTATCAAGATCAAAGGTCCCGGGGCTACTCGCACGAAAGTGTTAATTTAAAACCTGAACTCGTTTACGAAGTCGACACCATTTGTCCAACTATTTCAAGTTGGACAAATGGTGTCGACTTTGTTCTTTGTTATTTCAAAACACCGCGATGGCTAAAGATGTCGCAGTAAAACATAAATTGCCAAAAATATGATAAAGTCTATTCCAGTTAGAGATGGGAGGTGTTCGCATAGCGGTGCACGCATATCCGCCCGGACCGGTCCGCTGCGACTCCTTTTTGTCGCAAGTCGCAGTCGTCGTGTACTGACTGCCCCGCCACCATGCGGTACAGTACAAAGAAAGTATGATAACACAAGTGCACGTGGATACAGCTCACATATTTTAAGAATAAAGACCAAGTATCTGGTGTTTAAGATGACGAAAATATTTTTGAATGTCGCAATTTGGGAAGATTCCCAAGGAGAGGACTGACGAAGCTAGACTTAGACTACAGTAACAAACCCAAAAAGGTGCACACAATATTCTCAGTACCTACACTTGTCTTTTATTTGGTCATCTGCAATTGTTCCACTTGTGTTAGTTATCTGTGCTAGAACTCTAAAATGTATCAGCAATTAATGTTCATGAATAGTGAATCTGCATAATATTCTTCCGCGTTGCGATCACTGACCACTGTGCTGTGCGGAGTGCTCTAAGCTGTTCTCTGCAATTAATGTCAAACCATGTACAGCACTAACAACAGTAGCACTGCATAACACCAGAATTAATGATTGCGCAACGAGAAAGCCTAATTAATTAGTCATATGTTCGCTTAAAAAGTTAAAGCAGCGGTCGGTGGCGTATCGCAGAACAGCGAAAGTGAACAAATACGAACACATTAGTGATGGCACGTAATGAGCGAAAATAATACGAAGTTACAGCCGTTATTATACTATACCAGTTTAATGTTTTGGAAAACTTTCTTTCTTTCACAAGAAACGATAAAATGAGCTGAGAGATTGTTGTGATCAAGTACCGAGGAGCGACAGATTTTTTATTAAATCAATGGCTGGAGTCGGTGGCGACTGTCAGAATGGAAAATAAACTGCAAAAGGCAAATCGTAAAAAGTTCAACGAAACTTTTCCCATAAACCACTCGAAACAAAAACTGCAATAAAGGTAAAAGTGAGCTCTTTCGTTTATTGTAGCACTAACTTCTCTAATCCACTTGCCACATGAGGTGTGAACCGTTTCATGTTTGAATGTATGAATACATTACAAGAGCAACTGTTCTTATTGGATCATTTGCATTTGATTGCAGAGTTTGTTTTGCGACTAGTCTGCTGAGGAAAGTAAATAAATGATCCACTAAACACACAATTACACAACTTACTGGCGCAACACTATCATCGCATCGAAACAGTTGCAAATATCACGACACCGAATATACATAAATGTAGAAGTGGTAACAAAAACAGTTGCTAAACGAACCACCCTAGTTATTAATATCGCACTCCAAAATACTGATCAGATTAGCCAAGTTGTATTTACAGTTGGTGAACATGAAAGTGAAGTGGTAATTGTATTTTTTGTAGAAGAGCCAGTCTGGTAGAGTTAGTAATGTTGATACAACGACACTGTTTGGGTCTCATTGTGATGTTAAGAATGGCTGCGCGGTGGGTGTGCGCCTAAACAGGCCGCGTGTGTGGGCGGTGAAGAAGTCATTATGTGGTGTTACGAGAGCACAGGCAACGGTTCTCATGATTGATGATCACAGTACTAAAGCTGACGATAATAATTATTCACTTTGGTTTGTAGTCATTGTGATGATATACATAATTATAGATATTATGAAGGAAGTTAAACTTAGTTTTAAAATACACCTACTCGTACTAATCCAGTTCCAATTTTCTCTCATAGATATGTCTTTGCACTAAGAAATATATAAAAAATTTAATATTAATTAACGGTTGTGTCAATTGTTCTAAAATCCAACTAACGGTCATCGCTCGAATATACGAATAGAGATGGTCAAATTAAACAAATATTTAAATTATCAAATATTTTGGATCGCTGAACTGCTGTCAATTATCTATTGTTAAAACTTTGCAATCAACATGGCATGCGCTGACGCAACTATACTTACGATACATCGCGAAGCTAATCGGTAAAAAAAAAGGTTTAAATAACTAGCTTCTGCCCGCGACTGCGATTGCGTGGAAGTCGTACAACTCCACAATTTAATCCCACTAATATTATAAAAGCAAAAGTTTCTGAGGATGGATGGATGTTTTTACTCTTTCATGCAAAAACTACTGAACGGATTTGGATGAAATTGGCACACATGTATACTTAGTTTATAACCAGGATTAACACTGCACAGGATACTTTTTATCCCGATGTTCAGACGTCAGACGGGATCGAGACAAATGCGGGTGAAACCTAAGGTAAGGTAAAAATAAGAGCCACATTTTTATAAAACTTTCCTGTCAAACTACGTTTTTAGTTTTGGAATTAGCAGCCAAAATATGACGAGTCAGGATGGTGATGCGGGAGCAAGCACGTACAGTTGTTGTATTTTAAAAGATATGAATTCATATCTTTACTGTGGTAGTGATTTCCCATTGCTTACGAAGTTTTTCGTTTTTAGTGAATTAATGAACACCTGCATTCCTGTATGTACTCCCTAATGGCACGACACGGATACACTGACTGATGCTTTTAGATTATTCCCGACAAACAGCTATCACTAAAATAACACAACAGTAGATTGTTACAAACATACGCGATTTCTCATTAACAGTCACCTAAACATAGGTAATATTTATTATTTATTTATTTGAACCACAATTTATTTTTATTTTTATTATAACCAAAGATGACAGAAGAGTTTGTTTTTCTATGTACGTTTTACGGACTATCATAATATAATATTACAAAATGTAAAAAGGAAGTACAAAAATATCAATTGTTGGGAATCTAACATTATAGGTTTGCAAAGCAGTCGTGGGACCGCCAAGCTACAACATTATTTGCTTTGATGAAAGTTGAGTTCTTAAATGATGTCATGATTGACTGTTTAGCTCCGTAAAGGTAGCGGGAAATTATAATTTCGGCATTAGAGACGTTCACAGAGCTCACATTAAATAAAAATCAATGTATACTTTTGACTTCGCTACGATTTTATTATATGTATAGATATTGCACGTGCACTGTGATCCAACTGTTCGAATCAACAATTACAAATAACGATATTTAATTGATCGTTTTGCAACACGCACAGGCGCTTCACAATTTTCGACAGTGCAGTCATATGCAGCAGAGTTGCTAATAGTTTAGCAGATAACACATTGTTATAAGAAGAAATAGAAGATATTACACAACAGATTTATTATCGACAGAAGATAACAAGCCTCATAGTACTAGAAACTGTTTATCACATTCACGGATGAAGGAGTTAGCGGTACGAGTCGATTATGCTGTGCTAATCGATGCAACAACGTTACAGTAAGAATCTAATAATTCTGACTACGTTTCAACATGCACAGTGCACACGATGCAACGATTGATTGCTTGTTGCACCTTGCACGTAACTACGCTGCAATAACGACACCAAACAAGTATTGTCTCTGCTAATCTGTCGATGTTTGTACCTCAAGTGTCAAAACTGACGATATTTACAAAAGTAATGTTAAAACAGCGGGTGTTATTACAACAATTACTGAAACTGTGTCGATGAGCCGATATCGCTTGGAACAACAACGGCTGTCGAAGTTACTGACAGCGAAATAACATGCCGCTCAGATATCATCTTACCATTGTTACTCATTACCACAATCTAACTCATAGTTACTGCACAATTAGTGTATTTTGATATGAATTGCATCGTTGGCCATCGATGTAGTAGCGACTACTGTAAGGTTTGTAGTTAATGACTCATCGAAAATGTAAGACTAGACATTCCAAACCGAACGGATCAAATCTTGGGACATTATCTAGTCAATAGTCAATAATTGCTTTCCAACCGTTCAAAGACTGAAATAATCGAATTTTCAAAGTCGTCTATCCCGTATTTCTACGAAAGCCAATAATTAATTTCTTGAAAAGTCTATGCAGAATTAAGCAGTGCGTAGTTAAATTCCTGACATTGTCTCACTCCCATTACTTAGGCCGTCGATGGTATCGCCGCGCGCCGGCGCTTTGTCCCCGACATAGACGGAGCGCCCTGCGCCACTCATTCACTACATTCTAATTAGGAAAGCTTGTTATTCATCTATAATTGTTTGTTTCAATTAAAATGAAAACTATGTCTGAAAGACTCTCTTTGTATATTTGTGGAGTAATGGTGTTCATTCATTCATGGAAATGAATTAACATTCATTCCGCTCTTCTAAATGCTCTGCTCGCAGAGTTTGCATTCATTAAATTTATTTTTCTTGTGGAAGAGACCTGCAATGCGGCTGTCTGGATATTTATGATGTGAGTGTCAGACGCCCTTGTATATAACTTAATAATATCCTGTAGATCATCTAGGTAATAATTCTATCGGAGATCCTTCCAACGATTACGAGCGAGGGAACATCGGAATCGAAACAAATAAAACAGTAAAGTTTAAATATGAACGGCACAGTCATAAATAAATATATTAAAAAAGGTATCATTCCAACTGTGCGCTGAGGAGAACACAATATTGTATGTATATTCATACCTTTGATCCCCAAGTTTGGAAGGAACTTTAGGCTAGACGGCTGAATTTGGCAATAAAATATCTGCCGAATTCGATCGCGGGTCAGGCAGACACAGCCTTGCCAAAACTACTTTTAAATGTGATATTTGCTTACCAATTATATCTAGACCACAAATGGTAGGTTGTTTACAGTTATTTATTACTACAAGTCTTTTACAAGCTGCCGCCTGTTCGTGTCGTTACTTTTTTAGAGTTAAACGTTGGTAGTGTAAAATAACATTAGCATAAAATAAGTGAGAGACGGTACAATCTCTCTTTGTTATGGGTTTAGAAGTTAGTGCAATGAATCCAACATGTAAAGGAATTATTTCGTCATTGCTGACCCCTCAACCATGTGCTCTAGTAAGCTCATGACGGTCTTGATTAACGAGTCGACAAGTGTCACGACTCACGATCCACTTCTTGCGATAGTTATCCACTTTAAAAGAGTGTGGTCGTTGTCTAATCTGCTAGGCAGTTGAGATAACCGCCGGTCAGACCTGTCCCTTTAGTGGCCCTCCCACGCCAGCGTTGTCTCCTCTCTAGTCACGACCACACGGAGGATTATGTTCCTAGGATTAAAGAGCCCAATGTGGCATGTTTATCGTATCAGTTACAACATCATTAGTTGGGAATTTGTTGTTTATGAGATAGCCCATGGACGTTAGAATTAAGAATAAAAAGTCAATAACATTGGATCCTGGATCAGATGCTTTAGAAACTTTTACACTGGTAAAATAAGACCTGTGAACCAGAGTCATCAAATTGGGGTCAAGAAGAAATCATTCTAGAGCAAAGAGAGCCTGACTCTAAATGCTTCTGTCTGTCTACACCGGTAGAGTGTGCCATGTATGTGTAGACGGTAATCAGGCAGCAGCATTGGAAATTAAGCATCGATCGTGCAACAATGAAGGATGAAAGTCACACTTTCACAGCTTAAAAGCCCTTAAAGGATTCCCTTCATTTGAGTTGCTAATCCTACTTCCACACTAGTTTCACAAACTGTGAGTATGACGGATGTGTCATGTGTCATGTCACCTACACACCACACTGACCCAAATCTGCTAATATACTTGTGGGACACGTCTCGGGCGATGAACCTCACTTGTTCTTAGATAATAATCATCTCTCCCTCTCACATGACACAAAGCTCTATCACCATCCTTTTCTCTTCTAAATATTTAAATAGAGTACACTGTTACAGTTTCGCCTGTTATCTTTCGGAAAAACAACTAAACGAATGTAGGTGTGAACCTATGCCAACGGATGGAACAACACAGAGGAAAGTCCAGCCCAGACATCGCGTCGTAGTCACTGTCTTGCGATTTAAATTTCTGTGAACTGGGTATCGCAATGCAAATATTGGCATTAGAAATATTTAGGTTTAGGTTTAAAGATATTTTTTCTCAAAAAAGACAGTCACTTACATGAGAACAATGTTTGAAGTAAATTGTATAAAGTTCGTCACAAACGTCACGGTAGCAATTATGTTATTATATGAATTATGATACATACACCCATCCAATACATTCAGGTTTTAGGAAGGGTGTTATTTGTGATTAAATGCAGCTAATTCAGTTTTGAATGCATTGAATGAGTACAATTTTTTTATACATGAGGGTATTTTAAAGTTAACGTTTATTTGCCAAACTTAATTCTCGAATTTATATTTGCGCGGATTTGGCAGATTTCTCATCGCTTGTCTGTTCGTAACGAGGCGTACTAATTTGTTTGTTCTCTATAATTAAGGTACCTAAATGTTTATTTCCATGTTTATTAATAAAAACACATATCGTCAAAGAAGTGTGGCTTGGTATTAAAATGCGCGGAACTGTCGACGTTGGTTGGTTCAGTCCACTGCGTAACGACTTCCGCTCCTCGCCCATAGGGAGGCACGCGTCTCAAATTTATTATAATGCGCCTTTTTAACAACTTATATTTTTGGTTAATAATAACTTTAATTCGGCTGACGGTGCTGGATCAAGAGCCTGGTGCAGAAGGTTCTGATCTTGCGCAATGTGCGGAAGCTCCTCACCCCGGATTCCTAGCTACAGATTCGAAGCTAAGGGTTTTGATTGTCAAGGTGTAACCTCACTGCGCGTGGAGCAAAATTGAATACCTAATAATATATCTGACTAGCAGCGCCTCACGGTTTCAGCCGCGGTTTCAATCCCGTGGGAATATCGGGAGTCAAACTATATCTATACCAAATTTCATATAAATCGGTTCAGCTGTTTAAGCGTGAAGAAGTAACAAACAGACACACTTTCTCATTTATATTATTAACTATGGATTGAAATTCGTTTACAGGAAACAATTTAACCAACAAAGAAAATTCACTGTCAGACTCAGAAACTATAGTCCCCACATAAAAACGTCATTGAAATTAGCAAAAAATAATAAAACATTAAAATCCTTGTGTCAACTGTCATTACATGAAAATCTCATCAAAAGAACGTGATGACGGCGCTCATTTTGATAATTAATTCCAGCTGAAACAAAGAAGCAACAAAAATATTCGCATGAACAGCTCATCCGCCATGACAGGTAATAATAATGAATGTATATTTGTATAATAATGTCTGCCAGTGATTGTGTCCCACGGCAGGCTGAAGGCCGTGATGTCCAATGCCACATGACAATCAGCTCGTCGTGAGAGAAACTGCTGCTTCCGAAAACTATTAGTGTCCGGAAGTGCTCGGGCGCAGGTCGCATTGGATGATTATTATACGCGCCAATCGTGGCCTGTGCGGGCGCATTATTAAAATAATTTTGATAGGTACTCTAAAATCAATGTTGGCGCGTTTTGTTGAGCTTCATGGCAGAAAACACCCGTTGAATTTCAAAGTTATCTTTAAAACGGATATTCGGTGTTGAAATAACTTTTCCAGAGACCATAGTTATTTAAAAATTCTTATCGCATTTTCTATAACTATGTTTAATAGTATTGAGCCCACCACCAGCTATAGACAAAGAGATCCCACAAAAACATTTCATGTTAAATGTTGCCAAGACGAGACCATGTAGCTCGCACTGTCAAAAAGTAATCAGATCTCATGTAGAGCCAAGCTTCTAACTCTACACGCCCTAACTCTACAAGGCCTGACTTCGCAAACTCTACACCTTAGTCAAAATATCTGGTTTGGCCGTTTCGTTACTACAAGAACCATTAACAGTATGAGAGTTTTTCACCTTACGCTCATGTGAATGTAGCGAAATGGCCAAGCCGTATTATTTTGACTAAGGTGTAGAGTTTGCGAAGTCAGGCCTTGTAGAGTTAGGGCGTGTAGAGTTAGAAGCTTGGCTCTACATGAGATCTGATTACTTTTTGACAGTGCGAGCTACATGGTCTCGTCTTGGCAACATTTAACATGAAATGTTTTTGTGGGATTTCATTTCTTTTTGTAAGTTGCTTATGATATTTATACGAGTATTTTTGCTGTTGTTCATTTTTTCTTTCTTTTTTTGGGGTTTATTTATAACAAGGACCCCCTATATAAATTTTCAGACCTCTAGCATCAAAATTTACGGAACTTTTTTTTTTTTTTGGGGGGGGGTAAAAGTTTCAAGTTTTAATATTTTTTTGTTGTTTGTGTACTATTACTAGCTTACATACCAAATTTCAGCTTTCTAGGACTTCAGGAAGTACCTTAAGAATTTTGATGATCATCAGTCAGTGAGTCAGTGACGAAATCGGGGTATTTTAGATATCAATAAAATCTAAAGTATAAGAGCTATGCAATTGAAACTTTATAGGTTTAATAAGTCAACCACTGGCATCATATTCCGAAAATTTTGTTTATCTGGTATAATCCAAACCCAAGTTAAGAGGTTTCAAAAATACGACGAAGTGCTTCGAGAAAAGGTAGGTAGTGCCCTTGCGCTTGGCTGGTCTTGGCGGGGGCACTCCCGTGCCCCCAGATATCAATAAAATCTAAAGTATAAGAGCTATGCAATTGAAACTTTATAGGTTTAATAAGTCAACCACTGGCATCATATTCCGAAAATTTTGTTTATCTGGTATAATCCGAACCCAAGTTAAGAGGGTTCAAAAATACGACGAAGTGCTTCGAGAAAAGGTAGGTAGTGCCCTTGCGCTTCGCTTGGCTGGTCTTGGCGGGGGCACTCCCGTGCCCCCAGATTTAAGATTTGTAAATAATTTAATGTCTTTGGCTATAGATTTAGGATTTTAGTCACGAACCAGCGATCACCAGTAATCTCCATAACCATTGAGCTTTTGAACTTGAACCACATAATAAATAGTACAAGTGAATGATCAGTTTCCTAAAATAATCTAAAATTCTAACTAGCCATGTTTTACAAATTCGATGTTATAAATGCTGAAGTAATTGGCTACTACGTGCCAAGCATGCACATGACAGATTCAATACAATTCTATAGAATTAAAAAACTACAGGAAACATGGAGTGTTGCATGTTTGAAATCACTAATCGTTTTGGGCCAGTGGGGGGGGGCGGGGGTGACAACAACAGGTGGTATCGACAGCATGGCCGAATGATATCATAGTCATGTGTTCCTAATGCTATGTGATAAAAACTAGTCCATTGATGAGTTCACAATAGCTTGTTTATTATGACGTGTGTAGGTATGTTGCGGTATGATTTACAAACTGGACATCTGGTAAAATGCCTGCCAGGAACTAGACCTAAGCCCTAGGTAGTTCGATCAATGAGCACCATACGCATACCTGTACCATATTTGCTATATGGTCTTGAGTTTTCATTTTGCCCTTTGTGTCTATAACCGCTATGAGCTTGAAGACTTTGGCCTAGCCGCATTGAACTTGGAGTAACCATGATTTTAAATAGGTAAAAAAGATCAGAAACGAGCACTCGAAGATGGCTGGTGGACCGCTTGACGAATGGTACCAGCACTGAATTAGGATGCTTTTCGGTAATATTCACATTTTCCTAGCTTCGCTCGCTACGTAACCGCAACATGTATCATTGTCAGCGTAGGAGTGTGTGGGTGAGGTGTTGCATATTCATCAGCGAGCGCCACGTGCTGCTGGTGCTGGCTGGTCGATGGGCGATGGACAGCGATGTGTACACACGGCCATGAGCCTTCGCTGATATGAACAAAATATTAGCTCAATAACAACATAAATAGCGGATGGTTATTCAAGATAAATACCAGAGCGAGGATGCGCATTGTACCTATTGAGCTGCATTTTTTGCAAATTATTTACCTACATAGAATAAAAATATTATATTATTTGACCATTTTATTTGACCGAGATGCGGTGAACGCCTGGAAACTTGTATCAACACCCTAGCGCCATCCCATCTTCCTAGCACGGTGAGCTGTGCTGGGGCGGCTGCTGCAGGTTCGGAAAAACTCAATCGGCGCAAATACCCAATCTCTTTGGAACTTATATGTTTGAGCCGTTTGGGGTTGAAACACTAGGGCCATGCCGAGTGTCCACTTAGTATTTCGAGACATCGCCAAGCGGTTGGTGGACTCTTCACGTGACCAGAGTGCTGGCCTATTTTTAGCCCAATGATTGCCATCCAACGTGGTAATACTGCCAGCCTTTTGGGCACTTATCCCATTGACAGTCGGCGCAACATGTCTTTTTCTTCCATACTTCTCTATTAGTCGTCATCTCGGTAGTCACCCCCTTTCTAACCATATCATCATTGACACATTCCATCCATCGTTTCTTTGGTCTTCCCCTACTCTTATAGCCATTGACATCCATACTCAAAACTCTCCTCACGACATTTTCCTCATTTCTTCGTAACACATGCCCATTCCATGACAAAATGACAATCGATTCCCACACAACTTTTCAGTTACCAGTGCCACTTTCAAACTTCCTCTTATGTACTCATTTCTTATTCTATCCATTCGTGTAACCACACATCCCTCTTAGCATTATTCTCATCTCTGCTGCATGCAATTGCCTGCCAGCTCTGTTTTACGATTGTTTTATCATTATGCTATTTATTGGGAACTAATTTTTTGAGCTGTTATTTAAATATTCGAGATGTTATTATGATCAGTTGAAAAACATATTGAGCAGTTATTTAATTTAATGGCGGTTGATTAATTATTGCGACAGTAAAACATGGACAGTAATAAAAGATCAATTAGACTGTTATTTTATCATACAATGTCAATTCTAAAAATAATTGAGCAGTCCAATAACTAAATAAGCGGTAAAAATGATGGAATGGGCGGTTCGCTAAATAGTTCGGCAGATCATAGCGGATGCAAGAGCGAGCGAAGCGAGCTCGGGACTTGGGGCACCCCGACTCGGACAGGTTAGGTTCGAAGGGGATGACGGGGGCTCGAGTGAGCGAGCAAAGCGAGCGAACGAGCCCCCGTCATCCCCTTCGTGTTAGGTTCCTTTAAACCCTGTAGACAGAAATAGGGGCCCTACGTTTGGGCAGCGACTTAATAAGTTTTTGTGTAGGTATTGATTTTTTCTTTGATTTTAATTAAGCGGTTATGTATTGTTTTTTATTAAGCAACCCATATAATGTTAGTACGGGTATGGTACATAAAAACGACTCCACTTTTAACAGCGCGTGACCTCAGCCCGTCTTATGAAATCGTAACTACTCGTAACGATCGATATAAATCAACTTAACATTATCCAGCTCTAGTTTTTGTCACGATCGATCCAAGTGCTAATGGACAAAAAATAAAACATACGTAATTAATTTCAAGGATCTAGAATTAAGTCATAACAACAGATGTTTAGTAATTGGATGAATGTCCTTATTGTATAACGTAACATCCAGCCTGTGTTCCCGAAAGTGTAACTGTCAGCAACTAAGCAGACTGTTCTCCAAGAAGTATTAGCGGGGAGGCTGTCGCCATCACCGGCACTGATCCAGACCTCGGGCTATTTTAATAACTTTTAAATAATTTACTGTTCTCTAAACTTTTCAGAACATCGACGCACTCGTAATTTTAAATGCAGTCAGACCCCGCTAATAATAGACCATGTAATCAGTTTTCCAAGAAATGGATTTCTATTATCACATTTTATCAAAGTGTTCACAGTACTGAGAATGAACGTAAATCTGAAATTCAATTTGTAGTTATTACGACTTGTGTTTACCGCTGAAGGCACTCGAGGCAAAACAATGACAATCGTTTTAGATACAATACCAGTTTTTGCTAGGTATGTGATACCAGGCTCTCAGAGTTAATGAAGAGGTGGTATCCGCTTGTCCAGCAGAATGGGAGCCAACAATGATGAATGGCATAAAAACGTCGAGGTCGACTGCCACCGGTTGTCAACATTTAAATTAAAATAATTCTTACAGCTACCTGTTGCCTTAGCACTCATCACTGGTTAATTTTTAGGAAATTAAAACCTTGCTTGCTTAATTGAGCAAACTAATGACTATATTACATGAGTTAAGTGCTTAATTAAGCATTTTGTAAGGAGTAAAATATTCCTAATTGCACTGAGAATGCAGTCATGCAGATTCAATTGAAAGTGTACGTAATAATTTGTTTCGCAATTTGCGTCCGCAAATACTGCAATGAATCCTAATTGTGGGAGATGTGGAAGATGCACAATGCGGGCAAACGCGTCAATATGTGTAGGACAAGGAATGTGCCGCGTCGCCGTGCGTGATGCACATTGCGGGCAAACGCGTCAACGTGTGTGGGACAGGGAATGTGCCGCGGCGCCGCGCGTGATGCACAATGCGGGCAAACGCGTCAACGTGTGCAGGACAATGAATGTGCCGCGGCGCCGCGCGTGATGCACAATGCGGGCAAACGCGTCAACGTGTGCAGGACAATGAATGTGCCGCGGCGCCGCGCGTGATGCACAATGCGGGCAAACGCGTCAACGTGTGCAGGACAATGAATGTGCCGCGGCGCCGCGCGTGATGCACAATGCGGGCAAACGCGTCAACGTGTGCAGGATAATGAATGTGCCGCGGCGCCGCGCGTGATGCACAATGCGGGCAAACGCGTCAACGTGTGCAGGACAATGAATGTGCCGCGGCGCCGCGCGTGATGCGCAATGCGGGCAAACGCGTCAACGTGTGCAGGACAATGAATGTGCCGCGGCGCCGCGCGTGATGCACAATGCGGGCAAACGCGTCAACGTGTGTAGGACAAGGAACGTGCCGCGGCGCCGCGCGTGATGCACAATGCGGGCAAACGCGTCAACGTGTGTAGGACAAGGAACGTGCCGCGGCGCCGCGCGTGATGCACAATTCGGGCAAACGCGTCAACGTGTGCAGGACAATGAATGTGCCGCGGCGCCGCGCGTGATGCACAATGCGGGCAAACGCGTCAACGTGTGTAGGACAAGGAACGTGCCGCGGCGCCGCGCGTGATGCACAATGCGGGCAAACGCGTCAACGTGTGTAGGACAAGGAACGTGCCGCGGCGCCGCGCGTGATGCACAATGCGGGCAAACGCGTCAACGTGCGTAGAACAAGGAATGCGCCGCGGCGCCGCGCGTGATGCACAATGCGGGCAAAAGCGTCAACGTGTGTAGGACAAGGAATGTGCCGCGGCGCCGCGCGTGATGCATGACTGTGTGGGAAGCGCTAGAATATTTAACGCGAACAAATACTACGATTAATTTAAGGCGCTACCTCGAAAATAAATCCGGGCGACTGATCTACTAAGCGAGCGAAAGTGATGCAATTACTTTAAATATAACAATAATAATGCGCGTGCGCTCGGAATAAAACGACGGCGACGTATGGTCAAAACGAATTTACTCCTTTAAAAAAAAAATAGGTAATTAAATTTAAAACTACATTGATTAAACTTTGATATGATAATTCTCAATGTTTGAAAGTAAATTCCATTGAATAACTAAAGCGTTACGCCCCATGATGTCGAAAAAAGTAAAAAAATAGATATAACTTTACAATTTTTTTGTATCGAGAAAAATTCATTGAATCGTAAATCTTTTTACATGATACTACAACAATGAGTCAAAAAACATATACCAAAATGTTAAATCCCTATTCCACATATATGTACTTAACAAGTTACACGAAATACAAAAACTACATCTTTTTCATTATATCCCCTTACTTCAAAGACTGGGGGCGAATTTTACCAAACTTTTATACTTACCTAGAATAAATCTCAACCTGAGAATAAATTTTGAATGTTTGACAGTAAGTATTCTATTTACATATTAGAACCATTGAGTTAAAATCATGGTAAAACTATAGCAATGACTAGAACTGTCAGACGTCAATTTTATTCCATGGATAAAATATCTGATTTTGGTAAAATCAGTCTAAAAACAAAAGTAAATCAATAGCGGAGAAATGTTAAAGGATTAGGTACTTACGGCAATGCTAATTAACAGCACTTAGATATGCATTATTCTTCTCTTTCGATTTTAATACCTACCAAGATTGTGTGAGTACTCCTTACGTTGCTTAAAGTTCAGTAGTTAAGTGTTAAACGACTGTTTTACCATACATTTTTGTAAATAAACAATTAGGTTCTTTCCTGTAAATGTTAAATCCTACTGGGTCGTAAAAGGGAACAATAAAACAAAACATAATTATCGTCATTAATTACTCATTTTTATGACCGCATCCAACATATCAATACTAAGGGTCCGGACACATTTGTTAGCGTAAATCCAAAAATAAAATACTCCCTACACCATATAGGGACTACTTGTAACTACTTGTAACGAGAAAGTTACAAACTTGCTCGTTACAATTACAAGTAATGTCCGAAGTTACGAAAATTATGCAAGTGTATTTGGTTCCTTAATCCTAAGTCAGGCAGAGATAACGAGTGTAAGAAGTTGACGTCAGTGATGTGCTCGTAGTCGCGAACACTATGGTTAAGTTCACAATAGCACATGGTGACATAATAATACACCCATTACCGTGTAATTTTAGTTTGTTAGAATAAAAACCTTGCTCGAAGCGATGACTCGCTAAAACGTGCTGTCTTGTCGTCTCAACTCCTCAAACCGTCATTACAGCTGATTTAGATGTTACACATCCCTCGCTCATTATTAATTAAGTAGGTACTTGTAATTATCACATTATTTGCTAATCGCTGCAGTAATCAATCAATCAATATCAGTCATATTGTCAAATTAAGAAAGTGTTGACGTCTTGACTACACAATTCTAGCATTGTGAGTGACATGATCGTTTTATAATTAATCAAAAGTCTAATGAGTACAAAGTTTTTCTGTTTAGATAGGCGATGCAAAAGATGGGCTTAGACTGAAATTCTATTCATAAATAAAAGTAAGCAATTCGCGCTGAAGTAGGTTGGTAGGTAATTAGTTTGTGAAACTAATCAGAATGAATGTTTCACGTTTGAAAATGCCAACATTGCATCATCACAGCTAGCGACGGCTGCGGCTAGCACGCAGACTGCAGACTGCATAGCGGCATGCCAACATTAATGCCCTCATTCGTCGTGCTCCTGTCGCCTGCAGGCTGCAGCCGATTGAGGGCATAATGGCTCGGCGAGTTGGCAGTCGGCACGTGATGATTAGAAGGACAGCAGCAGACATGTTTACTGCCATGGCAAATTCGACGGCTTAAGCTCGATACTTCGCTTGAAGACGCTGGGCAAGCACTGGCCTTTTTGGAAAAGAACGAAGAATTTGTAATTTATTTAGATTTCTGACGAGTCAAAAGTTCAACAGCACTGTTGTAATGGACAGATTCCAGCCAAACCGCAAACTGCGTGAAGAAAATATGATTGTCTTGAATTCAAAAGTGTCAAATTGGAAATGAAGTTATTTCTTACATAATCCGCTTTATTAGTTTGTGCAATAACTTTATTAATAATTAAGTACTCTTATAGACAATATGTGCTGCGTGTTTCTTATTGTCTTCTTAGCACTTCTGAAATACAATGATAATCGCAAAATTGAGTGTTTAGCATATTTTCGCACGATGAGTGCCGCCGTATTGTAGCTGCGTATTACGACTACAAACATAATGTTATTATTCCAGATACTGGAAGTGTAAGTACCTGTAGCAGGTAGTTTACCTGGCGCATGGCGCGGACAAAAAGACAGTTAGCCAAACATTGCAGTACGTTGCGTTGGCACCGGTCAATGGTGCGTTCAGCGCAGCGGCAGCGGTAGGCACCACCTATATCTGTGGTAGGCACCAATGTGGAACATCAATCAAGGTATTGCTATCGGAAGTTCATTACCTTGTGCTTGTGCCAATGTTACATAGCTTACTAATGTTACCTATAATACTTACCTAGTTAAAATGTAATAAATAATGTTGTGTAATTTAAACATTGATGACAGCGGGTAAGCCCATTTTCGTAGGTACTAATTAGGCTGAATTAGCGGTCGTTCTCGAAAACACAATTTGAAGCCTTGTACCTACTTAGGCACAAGGCTTCAAATCGTGGAAATCATTTAAGTAAATGATTTCCACTTTTTTACTTAATAAGGGGATATTTAGTAACCACAATCTGTCAATTAGTACTTAGATTCCGTTTGTTAATTTCACTTGTCAGAATAGCTTCAAGTGCATAGAATATGAAAGAACTTTTTACATGTTTACTGTTTTTTACATTTCTATGTTCAAGTGGCTCTAATTTCAATTAGAATCGCGTGGTGTTTACGCAGGCGTTGCGAAACGTTTGCCTTTTGCGTTTGCAAGTAAATAAATACTTATAGTAGCAGTTTCAACTATCTTTTAACCGACTTCAAAAAGGAGGAAGTTCTCAATTCGACTGTATGTTTTTTTAGGGTTCCGTACCCAAAGGGTAAGAACGGAACCCTATTACTAAGACTTCGCTGTCTGTCCGTCTGTCTGTCACCAGGCTGTATCTCAAGAACCGCGATAGCTAGACAGTTGAAATTTTCACAAATTATGTATTTCTGTTGCCGCTATAACAACAAATACTAAAAATAAAATAAATATTTAAGGGGCTCCCATACAACAAACGCGATTTTTTTGCCCTTTCTTGCTTGATATCAAAAATGGCAACAGGTAGGCACTTGAAATATTCACAAAATACTCAGTTGTATTTTAAATTTAATAATAAATAATAAAATTAAAATTAAATATATATTTAAGGGGGGCTCCCATACAACAAACATGTTTTTTTTCGGCATTTTTGCCTCGTGGTACGGAACCCTTCGTGTGCGAGTCCGACTCGCACTTGGCCAGTTTTTTTAATGGATAGGAGGGTATGCCTCAGGAGTGGCCCCATATACCTAAATTGCTTGAAAAGTTTTTGAGTTAGCTTTCGTATTTTTGCCACTTAGTTTAATTGATGATGTTATGATAACTTCCTGAATACTGATATTCACATAGCAAGTAGTGTTAATACGAATTTGTGTGGCTTAAGTACAACTTAAAAGCAAAGAATAACGACTTCCGAAATTAAAGTTATTTTTCACTTTGTAGTCTTTTTTCGGAAGACGATTGTTTTTTTTTTAGAAAAAGTTTTTGTCGAATAGTTTACAGTATGAACTATGAATAAAGAATGACGATCCAGGAGGGGATCGAGGTGGGGGGTGGAGGGGGGTTCAGGAGTTCAGACCGAAATAACTCCTATTAATTTGATGAATTCGTTAGTGAATCACTTGAACGGCACATTCTAGATATTTTTTTATGAATGAAATTAAAATTAATGAAAGCAACAAAGCCTGACAGATAGCGCATCTTATCGCTTATCTGTCATTAACAAGGATCTTCCTAGATAACGTGGAGAGGCGCCGGCGACGCGCGACGTGATCATAATAAATTAATTACAATAATAACTAGACGACCCACTGACCAATAATTCTTCTTTTTCACATTAATAATGTGAATGTTTTTAGCTCTCGACGGAACATTACTTTAATTTTAATAATAATCGCATCTCATTAAGTTCAAATTAAATCCGTGTGTGTTTTAATTAATTTTTGAATTAATAATGGAAACGAGGAAGTGGAATACCTAAGTGTTACGTAATTATCGGCCTGGAACCTGGAACTAACATTTGCGGTAGGTATTTACGAATCTGTTTAATTGCGAAATTAAAGTTACCTACTTAGACTTACTTACTTTTAATTAAAAAGGACCAATTGTATTTAATTATGTGCATTTAAGTGATGAGTTGGTTATCGAGTAAAAGGTAGGTTATTTCTACTTGATAACTTTAATACAAATTATCACCATCAGTTTAATCAATTCAAAATATCGTAAAATTACAAACATGAAAGAAAACTAGTGTTGACAAAATAACTCCGAAACCTACCCTCTAAAAGTACCTCTAAATAAAAAAACTTACCTTAGTGCAAGTGTCCCCGAGCGCCGAGCACTCAGTCAACACATTTAACTGCAGTTCCACAACAATGCAACACGGTAACTATCACTCACTAATTAGTTCATTCATTCAAAATAATGTAACTTTTCTAAAGTCCGCGTGAAATATTCCGATAGCGTCGCGATGTCGCGCATGCGCTTGATAAACGAACGTGCGCACTCCTCGGCGGCCGCGTGCGATATGCGATCAGCGGATTGGTTGATTTGGTTGGTCGCCGGTCGCCGAACGTCCGGCGATCGCGCTTCGTGGATCTCCGATACTCCGGAAACTCCGGATACGCGCCGGGCATGGCCCCACGGCGGCGTATTGCCACGGGTATTGCCCCGCGTAGCGTAGTGCCATAGATACGTTCGCGTTCCCTTCGTTCTCCCTCGGCCACTCAGTCGTAGCGGTACTATAAAGTTTATATGGGCTGGCTATCGGGTGGTCTTGCCTTTACTGATGCAATGTCGGCTATAAATCTGTGTCTGTGTGGTGAATTTTTAGTCATTTAACTATTTGAGCCAGCTATGGACTCCCGACTTCCTGAGCGAACGATTCTTGCGGGAGGCCTAATGTCCAGTACTTGCCTAGTGGACGTCCTCGGCTGAATGATGCTGATGACGATGATGTAGGTAAACTTCTTGTTGGAAACTTGGAACTCGGAGCTTCAGCTGGTCATAGTCGTCATTAAATTGTAGAGGAATCCACGGAATGCACGCAAATAAAATTGATGCACTTATAGTCCATTTATTTTACTTAATTACCCAAAATGCTTTTTTCTCGAAATTGTTTCTTGAAGAGCTAACACAATGGCGTTACGTGGAGATCTTGATCCTGACACTGCATTGTCGCAAGATGCGGCGCCGCGCGCCGTGGGAGCGGAAGCTGAGAACAGACTAGAAATTGTTGTGAGTGTTGTGTGTGACTTACCTACCACTGGACAAGTGGACATTCAGTTGTTTGATGGTAACGTGGTCCTTTGTGATAAGGGGAGAAATGTTAATAATTCGCCTATCCTCCTAATATCATCCCTACTCTCCCTCCCAGAAAGGTGTGTCCCAGTTGATTTTTTTTTTTTTTTACAATAAACACACCAACAGAACCACATAACAGAATACAGTCCACTTAAATCGGCATTTCAGTCACCATGCAAGTAACAAGATGCTTGATAATATGACGAAATGCGAATTAGTAAACTGTATAGCTTGGTCTTATAAAATATTGTATTAGATTTTTCGCCTTTCGTATCGTGGCAGTCAACTTCACCACATTACCAACGCATCTGCATACAAGCTGTCGGCAGGGCGGAGCGCCGGAGCCCGAGATTGCAGAGCGAAGCGCCGCACAAAGGGGCCGCCGACACGCCGCGTCAAATCACCTACATTTCGCTGCAATCTTTATGAACTTGTTCTGTGAGCCTCGCGGAGCCGACGACACTCTTGTTTTGTTGTATTTCGCGACATGATAAAGTGCCGTCTGCATGCTGATCTAGATCGCCTTGTATCTACCTAGGTACTTGTTTGTAAACTTGAACTCATGAAAAACCCAAGGTACCTACCTACTTCTTCTACAAAGTCCCTTTTATTACTAAGTCTGCGGCATGCTTTAATTTTTTTTTTTCTAAAAGCGTAAGCTTATCTTTACGATTGAATCATGGTGGTTAGTTAGGCCTAATATCTATGTATCACGTACGACTATCAGTTATCACCCATCTGCATTCGTTTACAACAATAAGGACCAATCTGATCTGAATCCCCCGCACCGTCGCGCGTCGTCGTCGTCGCCGTCGTCGCCGTGTCACGTATGTAGTTCTCCCCTGCATATTGATCACAGTTGTTCCCGTATTCATAACTTTCATATGCATGTGTATTAAAAGCTCGGCGGGGCACATAGAAAAGCTCTGCGTAGGTTGAATTCCCCTTTCAAATTCTCATTCAACCCACCCTTTCAGCAACCTGTACGAAACATGCTACGTTATGGAGACATGCACTTATAAATATGTATAGGTACGTCCATGTATCAATGTATGCAAATCGTATGACACGTGTTAATTAAGGAAATGAACCCCATGGCCACGCCGCGCCGGCCGGCAACAGGTGCGGGGAGCCCACAGGGTGCGCCGCGGTAGTCAACCACCACGCTACTAAATAGATGCAGAATGTTAACTTGCGATAACGGATACTTACAATACTTTGCATGATTGGCATCATTAACAACTAGCTTAACTAAGGAACGTACTACCGGGATTTCACGGTCCAAAGAATTAATTATTATAATAAGAGCCTGTTGAAGCCATTCCCTTTGGTGTGCCCAGACAGGATGTAATAGACATTTTAAACCCTACTCGGCCAGAAAATCAGACGTTCAGATTATGAAGGATATATCATCACCTGCCTAGCCTTTTCCCAACTATGTTGGGGTCGGCTTCCAGTCTAACTGGATGCAGCTGAATAACAGTATTTTACATGGAGCGACTGCCTATCTGACCTCCACAACCCAGTTATCAGACTTTCGGGTTTCAGACTACCCGAAACGACTGTCAAAGATCCACGAACAACAGCCGGGACCAACGGCTTAACGTGCTTTTCGAGCCACGACTACGGAGAGGTCTTGGTATGTAAAGATGGTCACCCCTCCACGGATCAACCGAGGCAAGCTTAGCTTAACCTGATCGATCGACTGTGCAGCTTTTATTACTTAGCCAGCAGTATATCCTCTTCGCCCGATACCGTATTCGAGAGTGGACGTGTGACTTTGTTCCGATAAAAATACTGATTTGCATATACGCGACTCTAGTTCGTAGCGATACAGACAAAGTGCCCAATCTCCTACGTACTTCATCATTAATTTAATAAACTCAACGAGTGCCCGCCACCGCGACCACGGACACCAGCAGCGAGTCCTCGCCCCGCGAGCACCGCCTTCGCCTCCGTGGGAACAGCACGGTGTCCATAATTGCTTTCTCGCTCACACCAAGACCCTGCGTTCGGCGCTCCGCCTGGCGCGGTTTGATAAGGACTGCGACTGCGACAAACATAATACATTGCTTCGTACGTGCCTTACTAACTTGCAAGTAAAAAAATCGTGAGTACTTTTGGACGTTTCTACTCGCACAGCTGTTACTGTTAACGATGCCGCGCATGGTGCGCTCACCGCCACCGCCAAACAATACTGCGCTACAGCCACCTGAGCCCGAACGTATATCGCCGATGGCCTCTAATCTCCACGCAGCGTCATCCGAGCCGGAACTGAGCGCTCTTTCAGGCAATCAAGAGCGAATTAAAGATATTTTTGTAAACTCATCCCGTAGAACAAAGCGCCGTCTCGGCGACGCTGCACATTATGAGGATAGTGAAACGGACAATTCGATGCTCCTAATCGAAATCACTAAGCTTTTCTCGGATTTTGAGTCAAAACAAAACCGAAAGTTTGATTGCCTAAAAGCTTCGATGGCCGAAATTTCGGATCAGAACTCAAAAATTCAAGCATCTGTGGAGTTTGTTAGCGAAAAGTACGACGAACTAATCGAACGACTGGAAGCAACTGAACGAGAAAACTCCACCCTTAAACGGCAAATTTCTTCACTTGAATCCAAAGTTGATTACCTGGAACGCTGCTCTCGCTCTACTCTGCTTGAGATAAATAATCTGCCAACTTCTGCCTCGGAAAGTAAAGAAACATTACTTCAAAACCTTTGCAAAATTGGGACAGTAATTAAGGAAGAAATTAAACCATCTGAGATCAACAACATTTACAGATTGAAGGCAAAAAAGGACTCGCACACATATGGTACTGTTGTAGCAGAATTTAAGTCAACAGCTGTGAAGGAAAATGTTTTAAAGGCCACCAGGACCTTTAACAAGCAAAGCGGTAATAATAAACTGTCAACAACCAGTATTGAGCTGCCAGGCCCGTCAAAGCCTATTTATATAGCTGAATCACTAACCTCATATGCTAAGCATCTTTACTACTTGGGACGCAGACTCCAGAAAGAAGGTAGATGTGATAGCTGCTGGTCGAACCACGGGAAAATCTACATAAAAAAGGCAGCAGGTTCGATTCCATTTTGTGTAAATCGCGAAAGCGACCTACAAAAACTTATGGGCGCCGCCTTGTGACTGGGTTCCATCAAGGTTACATTTATTCTGCCTATTAATATCGCATGCTCTTTTATCATTATTTTTTTAAATATTTTATTTTTTCTGCTTTTATTGTCACTCCCTACAAAAAACTACACAAGGTTATACGTAACGTACGTAAACTCATTCGCTTTTGATTCCCTTCTTGCACCAGTTGACGGCTGCTGTTTACACATGTTTCTGCATTTTATTCCGTTCACACATAACTCACATAACTATTCCAATAAGGAGTCACAGTTCTCTGTTATTGCTTATGTCATAATTTTTTACCCCTGCCTCATTATTTTGATGTTTGATCTTTGTAATGAATACATTCGATAGTTTAGTAGACATACAGACCGATCTGGACAGTATTTCAGTGGCAGAGTCAGCGACCTGTATGATTGAGGACTGCAAAAATATTGCTGTTTTGCATAACAATTCTCTCTCGCTTCTTTGTCAAAATATTCGAAGCATAATTAAGAACTTCGATGGTTTGTCAATGCTCTTGGAGAGAAGTAATACATCCTGGGATTTTATCATTCTTACAGAATGCTGGCTCTATAACTCCCCTCCCATACCCTCAATTCATGACTATACCTGTGCCTCTACTATACAACATAGGTCGCAGAATGAAGGTGTGGTAGTGTTTTATCGCTCCCACCTCCAAGTTTTAGTTTCAGAGCCACAGGTCCAAGATGCAAATTGTTTGTTAATAATAGTCAACAATGATACCGCCCTGATTACAGTATATCGCCCGCCTGCTGTCCATAACGTGTCCGCGTTTGTTGACTCCCTTGATGTCCTACTAAGAAGTGTATCCTTCTACAAAAACGTAATCATAACGGGTGACATAAACATTAACATTTCTGACACCAGCAATGACTCACGAGCAACTGAGTACTTGACAATGCTCGCCTATCACGGTATGCTACCAGCACACACTCTTCCCACGAGGCAAAATAACACCTGCATCGACCACCTCATTTTAAAAACAAGAAGACCTGCTTTCTGTTTTATCGCCAACACTTCGCTCACTGATCATGACACCGTTGTATTATTCTTGGAGTACAATGACCGTCCCAATTTAACATTAAAAAAAGCCAGGCAGACCCGGGTCTTGGATTTTGGCAAAATTGAATTGGATTTACAACAAACTGATTTTAGCCCCGTTTATAGCACCCCAGATGTTAATGAAGCAACAGATTTCTTCATCAGCACCCTTAACCGTCTTATAGTTCAAAATTCCATTTTGAAAGTTGTGCCCAACCGTAAACGGCTCAGTAAGCCTTGGATGACTCTAGGGCTACTTAGATGCCTACGAAATCGCGACAACATGCATCTGAAGTTAAAAAAACATCCTGAAAACATAACTCTCCAAATAACTTTTAAAAGATACCGGAATTTTTGCTCTAAAATACTTAAGACTACTAAAGCTAATTATGATAAAGCCCTTATTACTAACGCACAAAATAACAGTAAAAAGCTCTGGGACGCTGTAAAATCCATCACCTATACATCTAAAGTAAAAACACATGCCAACGCTCTTTTGTCGGAATCCGAACCGGAGCGCTCTGTAAATGAAGTGAACTCGTACTTTTCTAATGTTGGGCGCAAACTGGCCGAAAAAATCACAGACACCTCTACATCCTTACCGCAACATTCCGATGATCTCCCAATGCACCACAATAGTTTTGTCATGTTAGGTACTGACGAATCAGAAATGGATATACTGATCGGAGGGCTGAGAGGCGATTGTGCGGTGGGTTCTGATGGCATATCGGGCACATTTATTAAGAAATTTAAAAATCATCTCATTCCACATCTCACTCATATATGTAACTTGGTATTTGCCACCGGAATCTTTCCAAATGCGCTTAAGTTGGCAGTGGTGCACCCTGTGCATAAGGGTGGGGATAGTGATCGACCAAATAACTATAGGCCTATATCCATTTTGCCTACACTCTCAAAATTAGTTGAGAGGCTCATGAATAACAGATTGGTTAAATACCTGGAGCAAAATCATCTTCTTTCTTCTTCTCAATATGGTTTCCGATCCGGAATCTCCACAAACAATGCTGTACTAGACCTTACAAATAACATCTTTTCCAACCTCGATAAAAAGCAGAAGGTAATTGGTATTTTCCTAGACCTGGCAAAAGCCTTCGATACGATTTCTGTCCCCAAACTAATTACTAAACTCGAAAGGATCGGAATTAGAGGCATTCAACTTGCTCTTTTCGAAAGTTACCTCACGGGTAGGCGACAATGCGTCAGGATCGGCGACTGGATTAGCAATGAGCTTCCTATAGCATACGGAGTCCCTCAAGGCAGCATCATCGGCCCGACCCTTTTTCTCATTTATATCGATGAACTCTGTCGTCTAACGCTTCCAAATGCGTCCATATTCACCTATGCCGATGATACTGCCTTATTATTCCACGGAGACTCCTGGGAGCTGGTGTTCCGGAATGCACAATTTGGTCTCAACCACGTCACCAATTGGTTGACTCAAAACCTCCTTACTTTAAATGTTGACAAAACCACTTACCTAACTTTCTCCTTTAATGCCGCTGGGAAACCTTCCTCTCACTACTCCTTGACGGCCCACTCCTGTAGCTCCCCACACCTCTCAGCATGTAATTGCCCCAGCCTCTCCCGTAACAACCTTGTTAAATATCTAGGAGTACAAATTGACGATTGCCTGTCCTTTACTACTCACATACATGCACTCACCTCTCGAACACGCAGGTTGATTTACATTTTTAAGTCCCTTCGACACGTTGCGGACTCTAAGGTGCTAAGGTTGGTGTATCTCTCCCTCTGCCAATCACTCATCCAATACTGCATTGTCACCTGGGGCGGATCAGCAAAAAGTCATATGCTGAAATTAGAACGAGCCCAGAGAGCACTCTTGAAGGTCGGCTGGCGGCTACCTTACCGCTTTCCCACCATCGATCTCTATAAAACCTGCAAGGTGCTCTCTGTTCGTAAACTATTTATCCTGAACCTTGTTTTATTAACCCATTCTATTACTCCCTACACCCCATCTAAGTTCATCTCCCAACGACGTAAGCACACTGTCTGTCCCACCACCCGCACAAATTGTCGATCGACCCAACGTAGTTTCCTGTTCCTCAGTGGACACATCTACAATAAGGCAAACAAAATTCTCAACATTTACGCTATGCCCAGATCACAATGCAAAAGAACTGTTTCAAATTGGTTACTTGAACTGGATTATGCCGAGACTGAGAACATCCTTAATGTTTCGAAATAATTCTCATTATCGCGTTTGACCTTCTGGAACCTTGTCAAAGACACACTTCGCATGTGACAATTTTTTATTTTATTTTTTTTGTTTACTATTATTGTAATTACTTTCTGTCTCTCAATACGCAGAGCTTTCACAATTCTGTGCACGTAAGTGCTAGTTTATTTTAAGTTAAAGGGTGTGAGCCTGGAGTTCTGTCATACAGGCCCCGTGCCCAGTATAGACTCCAGCTCTCACAAAGGTTTGAATATGAATGTGAATCAAATTTTATGTACCAAATTGTACCTTTTTGAGAGAAATAAACGTATATTATTATTATATTATATTATTATTATATCTGCGATTATTTTGTGCCATATTTTTAATAACACAACATAATTGTGACTGATTCCTGTTTCATGTCGATTATAACTTTTTTCGGATGGCCATTTCAGTTTCGCTGTCGTACAATAAAATGATAAGATGGCTTCGATTAACATAGGTTTTAAAGTGCTACAAGGGTGGGGACGTTTTGAATAGGTATTGTTCTTTCATTAAAATCCGTTCAGCCGTTTTTGCACCAATCGAATATACATCCAGATAAACGACAAATTAACAAAAATTCTAATTTAAAAACTATATTTCAAACTATTAATAATTTTCAAAAATATTCAATTTCAATGTAAGTAGGTAGGTACAGTTTTGACTTTGTTATCTACTATATTATATACATACTAGCTTTTGCCCGCAGCTTCGCTCGCGTTAAGTATTATTAAAAAAAAAACATTTACATCCTCCATCATCCCTTATTTTATCCCCATGGGGGTTAAATTTATCAAAATCCTTTCTTAGTTGATGCCTACGTCATAGTAGCTATATGCATGCGAAGTCTCAGCCCGATCGGTTTAAAATTGACAAAGTTTCATACAAACTTTCATCCCCTATTTTATCCCCTTGGGGGTAGAATTTATCAAAATCCTTTCTTAGCGGATGCCTACGTCATAACATCTACCTGCGTGCCAAATTTCAGCCCGATCCCTCCATTGGTTTGGGCTGTGCGTTGATAGATCACTATGTCAGTCAGTCACCTTTGAGTTTTATATATTTAGATTTTATAATAATGTATACTTGTATAGCAGTGGTTTCCGCTTCATTCAACAGCAACACTGTTTTTCAAAGTCTTCATTGTTCGTTGAACTCCTTAAAGAAGACACTAGGAAGTAGGAAATGGTAAAGGGATGTCACTATTAGGCGAGTTTTGAAAGTTCAAAAAGTGCTGATTCTGAGCTCATTTCAATAAAATATTTTCGATTTTGAAGAAAGGCAACTTGTCAAATTGTCAATCTTGGGCATTCTGCACGTTACTATTTCATGGCACAACACACCCCGTTAGCTGTTGAGGGTGAGGTGTTCACGGTCGGTTCTACATAATAATATTACTAACGTCCATTACAAGGCTGTTGGCTAGCTAATGCATTAGGGTGCGGTCGTGCGGGTTGCATTGTTTATTGCACGCTTTTAACTTTCTAAAGCCGGGTATCCACTATGTTCGCGAACCCCTTGCGCTCCGCGCTCCCGCAACTGCTCCACGTAGTGGATACGTTCGTGCTCCTAGAGCGTGCTATGTGGAGCAGTTGCAGGAGCGCGGAGAGCGGAACCTCTTGAGGTTCGCGAACATAGTGGATACCCGGCTTAATACGGTGACAGGGCAACTCGAACTAATTGGTGAATGATGTTACTAAGTTACTGAAATAGGCTATCGCCGTATTACTGACACTTCTTGTTGTCGATATAGGTACATAGATTGTTTATATTGTACAATGAATTCAGTTACCTCGGTACATAATATTAATGTAAACAAATACCTAAGCTTAGACAGGTAATAAATATACAAATCGCGTGTGGGTATCAGAACTTTTAATAAGTAAGTACTTAATGATCGATAAATATGATGAATTGCTCCTTGATACTAGGATTTCATAGCATCTTAGCAATATTTCCACTATTCATATTCATGCGTACTTATCATTGAGGCGATTAGCGAGGTGCTGTAGTAAACAGGCGCCCACGCCTCCCCCGCGCGGTGCTGCATGGCCTCCTGGTACACGAGCACTCGCAGCAGGAACTTAACCTAATGACACGATAATAACAATTACAACTAATAATGACCATATAATAACACGTGCTCACACCTACAGCCAGATCTACCTGAGATAATACGCAATATTAGATTACTACGCAGTTCTGACTAGAAGTTACCACATTGGATACTCGAAGGTAGTATCCTGCCTATCACACACACCACACCAATCTAAGAGATTGTTTGAAGAAAATGGAATGTTCAACACCGTCAGATTGAATGAAATTGTTGACTTGAAATCTTCAGTGTTATGAAATAAAAGTAAGTAACACGATCATGTGTTTTCAAATGATCCAAGATTGCTATGCTAGTATGCAACTGGCTATTTAGCCATCGCGATAAAACGATGCATTTGCTCTAATAAATTGTAACAATCCAAACATTCGTATTTTTCAGGAAAACTCTATAATAGGTGTCACTATTTAGTCCAACAAATTAGTTTTCTCACAAACGCTTCTTTTCAAAGACCTCTCAGGAGAAAATGTCGTGTTTCAGCTAAAGCGGCGGCGAAGGAAGTCGGTCAAGTGAGTGAGGCTGGAGCCCGGAGGCACGAACTGCCTGTTATTGAGAACTGGAGCGCGCCACACGCCGCACCAGCTAAACGAGGATAAACGCAAACACGGCTGTTTGTGCTAGCATTCAGAACGAAACTTTTGAAACTGAATGTAGGTTGAGAGTTTGTAAAAACTGCCACAGGCCTGGCTGGACTTCTATTTTATGAAAAACTGACATGTGCCCGCGTGGATGTCGGAAAAAATCCCACGGGAATGTAAGTACTACCGGGAATAAAGTACCAAGTAGAGGAATAATTCCGTAATACATTGCTTTCATACTCTATTGGTTTACGCACAAAACGCCAGTAAAGCTCCTAGTTGGCATGATTTTTTCCGAAATCTTCAACAAACATCGCCATGTCATACCTCAGACTAGACTAAGTAAGTCTGAGTGTCATACAGTCAATTTACACAAAACCTTTAGGAATTATACACCGAAACTTTGCTCAAGATTTATGAATCACTCCGTTCATTGGTGAAAACGCTATTTCTTTCTGTTTGTATATTTCCTGTGCGTGTCCCAAATATATTATTTTATTTATTTCTTTTCTTTTAAACCTTTCTCATGAACCACTCACGTCTATTGGTGAAAACCGTATGAAAATCTTTTCGGTACTTCAGACAGACAGACGCGGCCGGGGTACTTTGTTATATGTATAATACTCGCAGCGCCCCGCGATTTCACCCGCATAAGTGTCGATCCCGGGGGAATATCGGGATAGAAACTATCCTATGTCCTTCCCTGGGATGCAATTTACCTCTCTGTCAAATATCGAAATCCATTCAGTGATTTAGGTGTGAAAAGCGAACACAAGACAGACAGAGTTACTTTCGAATTTATAATCTTAGTATACATAGTATGGATCTACCTAAGTAGGTACCTAGTGATAGTGATACTTTAAAAGTCTTCTTCTTGTCGTGTCGATAAAGGTGAGGAAGTCATTTAGCCAAGCCAAAGCCCATCGAACTGTAGGTGTCAGTCGATGGTAGGTAGGTGCCGATTGGGAAATGACCGCTGTAGAAAATTACCGCTTCGAAGAAGCTGCATGGGCTGTTGGTAACCAATAGCGGCAGTTATTGTAAAACCACTAAAAGTTCTGAAAGAAAGAATTTTGGATTCAATACGAAAACAAACATGCGACGCATGGTACTGTTGCCTGCATTGCACCGAAATCAGAGTGGCAGTGACGAGTCTGCAATGCGGGATCCCGGACACGAGAGCCCAGGATTTGTACACCACTACAAGTTTTTAATGGCTTTGGATTCCCGCCAACCAATTAGCAGATGATACAGCACTCGGATGTGGTAGTTACAAAATGTTTTTTATAATAAAAACGGACTAAATTAAGATGAAACCCTTCCGCTCCCTGTCGGACTGAGCCAACTGAAGTTTATATATCACTTCAGAGTTATTTAACTCTTTTATTAAGTGTTAAGAACTTAAAACGTGTAGCGACGAGTTTGGAAGCCTTTAAAAAAAAACTCCCGACTGATTTCGGTCACGGTGGCCAATAATCTCAACGGAGATTAGCCACGTACGCAGCTAGGATATATTATAATGCGCAAGTGTGTGCGTAAACACAGGTGCAATCTCTGTTCCTTTACTCTCATAGTCCGATGGGACGGCAATCCGACACGACCGGGGAGAGATCAGGCTGATCAAGCGCAGGACCAACTTCTTTACGTGCTTTCCGAGGCACGGGGGTATTAACCGCCAACTTCCAAACTCCGGGCTGTTACTAAGAAATTCCTAATGTAAAACCCAATAAGGGCGACGCCTCATTAGTGCGTTGCGTTGCGTCGTTGAACGGATCAACGCATTGTATGCCACACCTACGTTAAGTCATTATGAATTAATAATGACTAATAAATTAGACATTATTGACTAATTTAATTGAAATAATAATTAAATTAGTCAATAATGTCTCATTTATTACATTTACCTGGCCTCAAGGAACTTTCTTCTCTTTCTTTCTCCCTATTGGGATCTCCCATTTTTCTTGACGGAGTGCTGGAAGCCATTTCCTCCCGTAAACAGCTTCTCCTCAATGCTCGGGAAAGTCTCAAAGCTGCAAGGATCTCTCCGCGCACGTTGCGATTTTGTTATTGCGCATGTGTGTTGCCTTATCCAAGGTTACGTATCTCTTGCGGACCGCTATCACCTGGCTTTGTCCTGAGGAAGTATGTTCCTTTGACTGTGCTCTAAAATCAACAGTTGAGTCGATCCTGAATGTGTCTTTTAATGATGCGCAGTGGAGGCAGGCGGCTCTTCCTATCCGGTACGGGGGTCTTCGGGTGCGGTGCGTGCATGATGTGGGTCTGCCGGCTTTCCTGGCGTCGACACATGTGGTGGCTGACCTCGTCACTGTAATTCTAGATTCCAATGGTGACGTTCATCATTTCAACCATAATGTTATTTACATTGTCTGTGAATACTGTCTTTATTTTAACTCATTTGGATATGTAGTTTAGGTTTTACAACAAAATACTTGTATTATTATGATTTTAGTGGAGATTATCTATCGTAAGTCCGTTTTATCAAGTTTTTTTGGTGCAATTACTCCTTTGTAGATATTTACTTCAAGTACCTTAGTCCAAAATCGCCAATGAAAAACACATTAATCAATGAAAATCGTCGCAGACACGTTAAAACGCCTAGATAAAAGTTCATAGCAAAATCATTGTTTGAAGTTTTTGTACCTTTGTCATAGGAGTTACGCGATTTTATTTTCAGGAATGTGCAGATATTAAAAGTTCCTGAACCTTTTTAATTACAAAATACTAATTTTCAGCTATTCAGCATTATATATTGCTAGTAACCATGTCTATACATGCATTTTCATTGCGGGATCAGTCGTCCATACTTCAGTTTAGCCATGTCCTTTCAACTGTCTAGCTATCGCGGTTCTTGAGATACAGCCTGGTGACAGACAAACGGACGGACAGACAGCGAAGTCTTAGTAATAGGTTCCGTACCCAAAAGGTAAAAACGGAACGTTTTTACCTTTTGGGTACGGAACCCTAAAAAAAACAGTAAAACTTCTTTCATATATTTTAGTTACTGATCAAATCCCGTGCAGTTAGTCACGCAAACTCATAAAACTAAAGTAATGTCGTTGTTTTAAAATTTTAAATCAATAAAGCAAAAACGCACATGTCCCTGTTGGAAACGTTCGTATGGTACGGCTACTACACTACACATAATATGTGTAATAATATTATTTACACATACCTAGTTTCTATGTCATTCACGAACCTAGTTAATGTTAGTAAACCAAAGCTATTTTCAGTAATCGAAACGAATGAAGAAAGAAATTGTCTGTAAACGGTAGACGGTAGCTACTTACTTCAGCTACAAATGCTTCAATCAATCGGTATTGGTGTGTGTGGTGTGCGCCCGCGACCTCCACGCCTTGCACCGCCTGCCTCTGCCTCACGTGACGGCTTGTCTGCACACGTAAATAAAGATTGATGTAACTGTAACAAGCTCGCTGAAAACGCACGAGTATTAGCAGGCTTCGTGCACATAATAATATACTGTGCTTTTATTGCTTTTGTTCGCCCTCTAGACAATCTCGTCTGCGTCGGCTCCCCTGCCTCCCCTTCCGCATTGCTAAAAAGAATTCAGACAACGCCCTACTAGGGGTAGGTATAAGGTAAGTATGTATTTTGGTACGTACAGTACACCACACATGTGTGTAAGTAAGTATACAAGGGGGTACTGCTCTACCTACGTTTCATGGATGGGGAGAGTGCTGGTAATATACAACTGCAATAATATAAAATTACGTTGCTATAATATAAAACTAGAAAGTTGTTATAATATAAAATTAGAAAGCAGGTAAAGAACCTTTATTAGTTATATTAATTATTATTATATTGTTCGTTGTATCCAGGTAGGTGGGTACTCAGACTCTGAGTAGTAGGTACAACGAACCAGGCCCAGGTTGGCCATATGGGCAAATATGGGCCGGATGCCTGATGGGCCGGTGTGGCGGATTGCCGATCGACGTTCTTTTGCTATACGAAAAAACCGGGCAAGAGCGAGTCGGACTCCCGCACCGAGGGTTCCGTAACATCCGGGTTTACGCATAAGGTTTATGTTTATGAAATTAAATGTTTATGTTTATTTTTGAGTTTCAAAGTCAAAACATTTATTTCAAGTAGGCACTTAAAAGGCACTTTTGAACGTCAAAAATTACGTAAAATAGAATTGATTCTAGTCGCCCATTCCAAAAGGTAGTTTTCGTATGGAGAAGAATGGGCAAGAAACTCCACCGTTACTCTTTTAAAATGTTTTACAATATTTTGTATACATTAATTATATAATATGTGAAGACGATGCACCTAAAATAAAATAAAATTACTATACCAAAATAGGTATAAGAATTAAAAATGAAAACATGACATAAATTAATTATCTAATAGATACATGGTGCTCACATATTTACAAACATGGTAAAAATAAACGATTTTCATTTAAATAAAAAATTACAAGTAATAAGTCAGTGTGTGAGTTTAAGTAGTTACAGAATACAAATCAACGTCAAAAAAAAGAAGAAAGAATCAATTTTACAATTAAATTAGCAACCAGTTTGATTTTGTCTAGACTCTAGATTGTCCTATGGAGCAGGACCAGCATGTTTCCAAGCGTTCTTATCTTGGATATAATCTTCTAATTTATAGTATGCTTGTTTACAAAGTGTACGTTTAATGTGAGTTTTAAATTTTCTTTCATTTAATTGCAATATATCACAAGGTATTTTATTGTAACATTTAACACAGTACCCCATAAAAGATGTATTTACTTTGGCTAATCTAAAAAACGGTTGATGTATTTTATCTTTATTTCTAGTATTAAAATTATGTCTATCGCTTATTTTATTAAAAAGATGTAGATTTTTTCTTACATACATAATATTTTCATAAATAAATTGGCAAGGTACCGTCATAATATTAATCTTTTTAAAAAGTTCCCTGAGAGATTCGCGTCGACGTAGATTATAAATGGCTCTGACAGCTCTCTTTTGCAAAATAAAGATGGATTCAATGTCAGCAGCTCGACCCCATAGTAAAATGCCGTACGACATTAAGCTGTGAAAGTAGCTAAAATAGACTAAACGCGCGGTTTCTACATCAGTTAATTGTCTAATCTTTCGAACAGCATAAGCGGCCGAGCTAAGCCGCCCCGCAAGAGATGTTATGTGAGGTCCCCATTGTAATTTCTCGTCTAGCGTGATTCCCAGAAAAACAGTTCGATCAACAAATTCCAGTTTTTCTCCATTAAGTATGATGTCACATTCACTACTTCTAACATTAGGTAATTTAAATCTAATGCATTTGGTTTTCTTTTCATTCAGTACCAAATTATTTACCGTGAACCAATCTTGGACCTGAAGAATAGAGTTATTCACATCGTCAAGATTTTGTGCCCGTCTGTCTATCTTAAAGATCAATGATGTATCATCTGCAAATAACACCATCTTCGGTTGATTTTGAAGTAATTGGGGTAAATCATTAATGTAAACTAAAAAGAGGAATGGACCCAATATCGAACCTTGAGGAACACCCATTGTCATTTCAGACCCTAATGAGTTTACGCCGTTTACTTGAACTTTAACCTTTCTATCTTTCAGGTATGATCTTAGCAAATCAAGTGCTGTTTTTCTAATTCCATAGTGCTCCAGTTTCATCAGAAGTGTTTCATGGTTTACGCAATCGAACGCCTTAGAGAGGTCGCAAAAGATTCCAATGGCATCTTTTGCTTCTTCCCAGGCATTAAAAATGTTCTTTATTAGGGTAACACCGGCGTCAGTAGTGCAACGCCCTTTGGTGAAACCGTACTGGTGTTCATGAAAGATGGAATTTTTATTAAAGTGACGTAACATTTGATTGAGCATCAACTTTTCAAACACCTTACTGAGAACTGGCAAAATTGAGACAGGTCTATAATTGTTAGGTTCTTTACTATCACCGGATTTGAACAATGGGACAACTTTACTATGTTTCATAAGATCCGGAAAGACTCCTTGATCAACACTGGTGTTAAATATGAAAGCTAAATAGGGCGCAATGGTTTCGATGAAAGATCTACATGCTTTTACAGACATTCCCCAGAGATCTTCTGTTGATTTAATGTTAAGATCTTTAAAAGCTTTTATAACAGCCTGAGGGTCTGTGTGCTGAAACCTAAACTCCAAAGGGCATGCCTTTACATTCTTTTTAAGTAAGGCAGCAGAAAGCGTGGGGGATGAATTTAAAGCTTCAGTAGTTTTAAGGGGGGGGGAGTTGATTGAATGAATGGTAAATTGCGGTTTACGATTTATGACGTATTAAAAAAAAACTACTTACTAGATCTCGTTCAAACCAATTTACGGTGGTAGTTTACATGGTAATGTACAGACGCCAGCACGTCAAGCTACTACAATCTGTCAAATTTCTTTAATAGATTTTCAACTTTATCGCTAAAGCATAAGGTTCAAAGTTGATTGGGAAATTTTGACAGTTTCGGGTAGGTTGATGTGCTGGCGTCTGTACATCATATATTTTTTTTAGTTTTATCATTCTCTTATTTTAGAAGTTACAGGGGGGGGGGACATATTTTACCACTTTGGAAGTGTCTCTCGCGCAAACTATTCAGTTTAGAAAAAAATGATATTAGAAACCTCAATATCATTTTTGAAGACCTACCCATAGATACCCCACACGTATGGGTTTGATGAAAAAAAATATTTGAGTTTCGGTTCTAAGTATGGCCAGTATGGGGAACCCTAAAATTTTTTTTTTCTATTTTTGTGTGAAAATCTTAATGCGGTTCACAGAATACATCTACTTACCAAGTTTCAACAGTATAGTTCTTATAGTTTCGGAGAAAAGTGGACGTGACATACGGACGGACAGACAGACGGACAGACAGACAGACAGACAGACATGACGAATCTATAAGGGTTCCGTTTTTGCCATTTGCTAAAAACGCGATAGTATTCGTGGTTTACCTTTCTCTAAAGTGGAGGGCCGGTCGTCTCCAAAATGCCCGGGCCGGTTTCAGGTCCCAGTCCGGTCTTGCAACGAACAACAGCTGGGTCGGAGTCTCAGACCCAGCAGCCAGAACGTATGAAACGACATAATACACCCCGTCTACTTACTACTCCCATATTGCACGTTACGGCACTTACGGCTGATGAAAAAATACCTAGTCAAAGAATGTTTTGATTATGATTTTCTTAAACTGCGTTTACATTTTACTCAATTCAAAATTTCAATTATTTTTAAAGCTTTCAAAAAAAAAAAAAATCCCCCAAACTAGACATTTGCCGATGTGCCTGAATCTTGGGGGTTAAAGTGTTACATGCTCTGTGTTGAGGGTCGGAATATATATAATATGGCGGGGGCACTGCCGTGCCCCCAGATACCTACTTAAACTAGCTGACCCGCCGGCAAACGTTGTTTTGCCATATAAATTATTTCTAGCTGCCCGGCGCTACTTCATTTGCGTGGCGTCCTACCCCTTACCCTACCCCTACCCTACAAACTCAAACTCAAAGCATTTATTTCAATTAAACCTTGTACAGGCACTTTTGAATTGTCAAAATTAAATAGTCTGTCAGTTAGTCAGAAAGTTGAAGCTAGTTGCCCATTCCAAAACGTAGATCTCTATGGAGAAGAACGGGCAAGAAACTCCATGGACACTCTTTTAAATCAAGTTATTACAAAATCTTGGGTACATTATTCTTGTTGCTTCTATATGTGAGAACAATGTAAAAAAAAAAAGACAAATGAAGAAACAATTCAAAATATAAGATTAAAAATAAGCCTTGGCAGTTAAGAGATGACCAGTCTCAACCGACGGCACCCGTTCACGAACATGACGCGTGGATCAGCACCATCCAGCTCAACCATTTTGTAGGGAACCGAATAATCCAACACACGCGCCACCATCGGTGAGACATTTAAGTGAGCATGACACGTTCTCAACTGCCATGCTCTTTCAAGTCAACAACAAAAAAAAATCATAATAAACGGAAACATGGTTCTTACATTTACAAAATTAAAAAAAAAAAAAAATGCTTCTAAATTATACAATTATAGTTTGCAATTTATTTAAGATGTTAATATAATTTACTACCAAACAGGAAGAGGTATCAAATATTGCAATATTCAACAATTAAAACTGGATTGAACAAAATAAAAAAGTTATGTTCGTAATGTCAGAAAAATTTAAAAAGAAAAAGGGAAGCACCTCTTCCAAATATTGAAATTTTAACTAGTGAGCCCAAGTGCCTGTGGAGCAGGACCAGCATTAAGCCAAGCATTTTTATCTACGATAATTATAATCATCCAACTTGTAATATGCTTGTCTACATAGTGTGCGTTTAATGCATGTTTTAAATTTCTTCTCATTTAATTGAAGAATATCGAATGGTATTTTATTATAACATTTTACACAGTAACCCATAAAAGAAGTTTTTACTTTAGACAATCTGAAACGCGGTTGATCTAATTTGTCCCTATTTCTAGTGTTAAAATTATGCCTGTCACTTATCTTACTAAAAAGATGTAGATTTTTTCGAACGTACATAATGTTTTCATATATATATTGACAAGGAACCGTCATGATGTTAATTTCTTTAAACAGTTCTCGTAAAGAATCGCGTCTGCTGAGCTTGTAGATGGCTCTAACAGCCCTCTTTTGCAGAATGAAGATAGAATCAATATCTGCAGCCCGTCCCCATAACAAAATACCGTAAGACATGATGCTATGAAAGTAACTAAAATAGACCAGTCTCGCGGTATCCACGTCTGTTAATTGGCGAATTTTCCAAACAGCGTAAGCGGCCGAACTGAGCCGCCCTGCAAGTGATGTTAAGTGCGGACCCCACTGTAGCTTTGAGTCAAGCGCGATCCCCAGAAAAACCGTATTTTCGACGAATTCAAGTGTCTCCCTATTCAATACAACATGACATTCATTACTTCTAACATTCGGTAAAGCGAATCTAATGCATTTAGTTTTTTTCTCATTTAATACCAAATTATTCACAGTAAACCAATTATGGACCACATGCATAGCGTTATTTACGTCGTCAAGCTCCTGTGCACGTCTGCTTACTTTAAAAATCAGTGATGTGTCATCAGCAAATAACACCATTTGTGGTTGGTTTTTCAGTAAATGAGGTAAATCATTTATATATATTAAAAATAGGAATGGCCCCAATATTGAGCCCTGCGGTACTCCCATTTTGACTTTTAAGCCCGATGAATTCACACCGTTAATTTGGACTTGCTGAAATCTATCATTTAAATATGATTCTATTAAGCTAAGAGCAAGTTTACCTAGTCCGTAATGCTCAAGTTTCAAGAGCAGTGTTTCATAATTCACGCAATCAAATGCCTTGGATAGGTCACAAAAAATGCCTATAGCATCTTGTGCCTCTTCCCATGCGTTAAAGATGTGTTTTAATAAGGTGACACCGGCGCACACACGTCAAAATGAGTACTTTAGGGGGTCAAAATGAGCTTTATTTGCAAGAACGTACGGTCTTAATTTCATTGCTTTTACAAAGCCAGATAGTCCTTTGTTCGAAGTAAGTACAATTTATTTTGTTACTATTCATAACAAAGGCGTAAAAAGGTCGAGCAGGTACACGTCAAATAACGAGTCGATAGTTACCTTCAAACATCGAAAGTTACAAGCCGCATTTTTTCGTCAGTTTTTCGCAAAGTGTTCGAATTTACTATGGATATTATTGCTTCAGGTATGTATTTAATAAATGAATGTGTTTTTTTGTGATTAAAATTAATTGAGTCGCAAAATGTACTGTTATAACAAACAAATGATTTTAACAAATACTTCAGATTTTCTCAGAGATACAAAAAAAGTCCTGCTAAGTATCGATGTATGAGCATGATATTTGTATTCATTAAGGCATTGACTAAACGTGGTGTTAAAACTAGAACCGCATAACAACGCATTTTAAAGCTAGTACGTTTTTTTTCCAGGTAGTCGCAGTGAATCAACCAATCAAAAAATGAACATTACCAAAATGGAATTGTTTTTAGTGTTAAAAAATGAAAATTTGTTGGGACAATCGCCTTCACAGTGCAAAGAACGATTACTTAGTTATATTTTGGATAAGTTTTGTGTTTATAATCAATCGGAAGATAGTTTTAATAGGATTAAGTATTTGTTAAAATCATTTGTGTCGAAAACACTTCAGAGATGGAAAAAATCAATTTGGAAGGAAGAAAGGTTTATCAAAGCTAATTCAACATGGTTGAAAAACGATTTTTCTTTGCCGGAAGTGGGTAGCGTGTCTACCCCTGCTACCAAAAGTACCCCAAAAGTGCAAAAAAAAGGAAGGCCAACCAAAACTTTCGCAGAAAGCTCGAAACGCACACAGAGAAGGATTGTCAAACCGATGATTACTGAAGCAAGTCCGGAATTATTATGCACAGCTGCTAGGGCAAGTTTAACTCGAAGCGGAAAAAGAACAGCAGCACATGTAGTCGACCTTGCCCTAAGCACGAGTCCGCGCACATATAAACGTATGAAAGCAATTCATGACTCACCAGGACCAGCTAATTCTATTACACCCTATACCCCTGAGGAAGCTTTAGCTTTGATTATAGACTGCGATTTGACAAAAGAAGCTTATGTCAGAATTCAGGAAGGAGCCAAATCCAAAGGTGCGAATATATATCCCTCGTACAACGTGATTGTAGAAGCCAAAAAACAATGTTATCCAGACAACTTAACTATAACAGAAACAGCAATCGAAATTCCACTCCAAGATATCCTAGACTTCACAATAAAGCGACTTGCTCATGTACAGCAAAGTGTATTTGAACTACATCACGATTACGAAACAAACTCGTCAATCGAAGTTATTTACAAATGGGGTCTCGACGGAAGTGGTGGGCACTCTATTTATAAACAATGTTTTGCGAATAACGCGATCTACGCAGACACTAACATCTTGCTATGCACAATAGTACCACTACAAGTGTCAGAGATGAGTCCAAATGGAAAACTTATTTATTGGCAAAATCCAAAACCGTCTTCATCCAAATACTGCCGCATAGTTCGCTTGCGCATTGAAAAAGAAACGTAAGAAACTGTTAACTTGATGTATGCTGAAATAGAAGAAGAACTTTCCCGTTTGCATCCAACCTTAATTACTATAAATGATAAATGCTACACTTTCATTCATAAAGCTGTCTGCACAATGATGGATGGAAAGACGTGCAACGTGTTGACTGAAACCGCTTCATCACAGGCGTGTAATGTATGCAAAGCAACACCTAAAGATCTCAATGATTTGGAACTACTTCAAACAAAAGAATTTCCTACATCATCTTTTAAGTTCGGTATATCTGTTCTGCATTCTTACCTTAGGACATTTGAGTACCTTTTGCACATTGCATATAGGATGGAGATACAGCAATGGCAAGCTAGAGGTGAAGAATCTAAAAATAAATTAAAGGAAAAAAAAAAACAAATAGCTGACAAGTTTTTCGAAGAAATGGGATTAATAGTCGACCAACCGAAGCAAGGAGGAGGAAATTCTAATGATGGGAATACTGCCCGGAAATTCTTCGCAGATCACACAAAATCAGCTGCTATAACGGGGATAGATGCAGACCTCATCAAGCGTTTCTCTAACATTTTAAGCGTGATTTCATGCGGGTTTTACGTAAACATTAATAATTTTAAAAAATACTGCCTAGATACTGCCAAAGAATGTATAAGACTTTACGGCTGGTACAGAATGAGCGCATCCGTACATAAATTATTACTACATGGTGCAGACATTATAAAGGAGCTTCCGTTGCCCGTTGGATTATTTTCTGAAGACGTTTTAGAGTCAAGTCAAAAGGAATATAAAAACATACGTCTTTTTCATGCTAGAAAAACTTCGCGAATTGATACGAACTGTGACATCGCGCATTGGATGCTAATAGCATCTGACCCAATAATAACGTCAAAGCGCAAGCCTCATAAAAAGAAATTGGCCAAGCCCTTTTCAAAAGAGGTTTTGGAAATGCTGGAGATGCCACTTCTAGGAAACTCACAGATTTCTGTAGAAGCGGCAGATGACGGACGACACGAGGGGACACACTATGATGACATTGGTGATGATAATAATGATACTGATTAAGTTAAAAAGTGAAATATGCAGTTAATTTTTTATTAAAAATTTGTTTAAAATTTTCTTGTGTTTAATTTTTATCATAACCACAACACGATCTATTCAAGTAAAATTATTTAAAATAGATAAAAAGCATTTTATTTTCATAAGGTAGACAATATATTTTTGTAAGTAGCGAGTCATACCAGTTTTATAAAGACTCAGTCTTATAATTTATTTGGTAAATTATTTTAAATGAAACAATAATTGACATCAATATTGTTGATAGCCTCTCCTGGAGATTTCTTAGCGGACGGGAGGGTATACAAAAAAATGTGACATAATGGTTTTTTTTACTCCATTTAGATAAACCGAATCATGTCACAAGTGGTAGGATAGGATGAGGTTTTGCAATAGCAACCAAAAAGCGCATCAATTATCAGTTCTCTTATTTCCAATATTTTTGACCCCCTAAAGTACTCATTTTGACGTGTGTGCGGCGTCGGTTGTACAACGTCCTTTGGTGAAACCATACTGTTGATCGTGTAAGATGTTATTACGATTAAAATGATTGAGCATTTGATTTAACATTACTTTTTCGAACACCTTGCTAAAAACCGGCAAAACCGATACGGGTCTATAATTATTAGTGTCTTTGCTGTCCCCAGATTTGAAAAGTGGAATAACTTTACTGAACTTCATTAAATCCGGGAAAACCCCTTGATCTACACACAAATTAAATATTAAAGCTAAATAGGGTGCAATTGTCTCAATAAAGGATTGACAAACTTTAGTGGACATGCCCCACAGATCTTCGGTAATTTTGATCTTAAGTTGCTTAAATGCCTTTATAATGACTATGGGGTTTATATGTTTAAATTTAAATTCCACAGGACAGGCTGAGACATTCGCTCTTAATAATTCAATAGCTAGTGCGGGCGAGGAACTACTCCTACCCTACTCCTTCCCTACTCCTACACTACTCCTATCCTACTCCTACCCTACTCCTAACCTACTCCTACACTACTCCTACCCTACTGCTACCCTACTCCTACCCTACATCTACCCTACTCCTACCCTACTCCTTCCCTACTCCTACACTACTCCTATCCTACTCCTACCCTACTCCTAACCTACTTCTACACTACTCCTACCCTACTGCTACCCCACTCCTACCCTACTCCTACACTACTCCTACCCTACTCCTAACCTACTCCTACACTACTCCTACCCTACTCCCATAGATATATTAAATTTTTCTCTGCGTAAGAACTATCCTCGTACTTCAAAGAAAAATTCTAAATAAAGAATTACAGAAATCGGTTCAGCTGTTCTCGAGATTTGCGCTTAGCAACACATTCAGCGATTCATTTTTGGGGTTCCGTAGTATAGTTATAAACAGCTTATATTTTCGTCATGTCCGTCCGTCTGTCTGTCTGTACGCGGTTTTGCTAATAGACCGTTAGTACTAGAAAGATGTAATTTTGTAGGAGTGTATCAATTACGCCAACAAAGTGGTAAAATAACATTTTAGATTTTTTTTTTATGGTAGCTCCCTACCTACATGTGAAGTGGGGATAAATATTTTTTTCGTCATCTACCCCATCGTGTGGGGTATCGTTGAAAAGATCTTCTCCATTTATCAAATATTAAACTTTAAAGTGCAAATTTTTGTTCCAGTAGGGCGTCCCCCCCCCCTCTAAAACCTAAACTGCTGGCTTGAAAAATCTGGAAAATTCACGATGATAAGTAGTGCATTTCATGAACTTTAAAGGAAAATTTTAGTGGTTAAGATAACTTTATTAGTTTAGCAGTAATAGTCATTGAACTTGGGTGTTGGATATTTTTGTACCAAATACAAAATTCCTAAGTGACTAAGATGAAGTAGTTGTTTGTTTATAACGGGTGAAGACTTGCATTGAAAAACAAAATATGATTTTTTTATATTCAGAATAAAGAACAACAGAATCGTACAATGTAATTATTACCTAATACTTTGTGCATAAGTAAAAACTGTACAAAGGCGGACTTAATGCCTTGGGCATTTTCTACCAGTCTACCTTAAGCCTCCTCTACACGTCGGCAGATTCATCAGCAGATGGCCATCTGCGAATGCCTTCGCCGACGTGTAGACGGGGCAATTTGCTAATCTGTGGTAGGTATTTAGCCTCTGCCGACGCCTGTAGTAAATGAAAGACGGCCGACGTCAAATACCTACCACAGGCTAGCAAATTACCCCGTCTACACGTCGGCGGAGGCATTCGCAGATGGCCATCTGCTGATGAATCTGTCTACGTGTAGAGGAGGCTTTAAGGTGATGCAGCAGAGACTATACATTGTAGGTGTAATACCAGAAAACAACTTACAAAATAATTAGAATATAAAAAAAAATACTTATATGTCTTATAAACATACTTAAAATAAAATATAAAGCAAAAAAAAAAGTTATGAGAGATAAACTAGAAAACCTGCAACAACTTAATTTTGATACGAATCTGCCAACTTCTTGGGAATGTCTTCTCGAGCTTGCACTACCGATTGGTTACCGTCCTGATATTTTACCGTCCTAATTATCTGAGTTGAGTATATCGTTTAGGACTCATAAACGTTTAAATATGAGTCATACTTTAGTTGCTAAAATTTCTGCTTAGGCGCCCAACTTATGGTTTTTAATAATACTAGTAAGGTGAAAAAAAAATCGTGAAGAGGAGGAAAAGGAAAATTTTATAAAAAAAAAACAGAACTTATTACAATTTGCTTAAATATTTCCATTAATCTCACTATTTTTGGAACAAAGGTTTCGATGCAAACGTTTCGAAGTTTTCGAACGTTCTCTGATGTTGGCATCAAATGTCTAAAATTTTGAAGTTTTGAGTTTTTGACGTAACATCTGTCACATTGAACACCGTGCCAAGTTGAAACAGTTTATAGTTTTTTTTCCATGAAATTCCATAAAAGTTTATAGAAATCTTCCACCATGTTCGCCAAACCATATAAATTAAAATCTAATAATACTCTGAAGAATACGGAGAAGTAAGACCAAGTTTTAGTGTATTATTTTACGTATCATATTTCAGTGTGTTTTACTTAAAAAATACATGTTAATTACAGGAAACACCTGGCTCAACGTATACATGATGAGTTCCCGTCGACGACAGAGGAGAAAGTTAAGGATATAGTGTCTGTGAAGTCGAGTTGTATCTGTATGAGGTTGATACTGCACTCCGGCGATATGGTGAACGTTTACTCAGTGGACGGCATTCCCATGGTGATTGAGACGGGCGAGAGACTCATACCGACCGTCTGCGCGCTGTGGAAGGTGCCTGACCTGGTGCCTGTGCTGGCTATCCATACCCCAGTACTGCCTAAGGTAAGCATACCAAAGTACGTCTTATGGAAAATCCAGAATATTGTTTAACAAGCCACCAAGACAATTAAATACAAATTCAATAGTACAACACTCACTTTAGAAAATATTTTCATCTTCAGGTGCAAGGAGGTGCCCCTGTGTACCTGCCAGGCGTGTCTATACCAAGCGGCGGCATCGGGTTCCCCATGTTTCAGCGCGGAACTCTCATCGGGCTCTGCACGCAAGAGAATGCAGCCGTTTGCATCATTGGTCGAGCCACCATGTCCAGTGCTGACATGCTGCTCAGGGCTGCGTTAGTTATTCTTTGTTCTTACTTACATTACAGATTATTGAGCTGTCACTAATTGACTAGATCCAAAAGAGGAGAATGTATGCTAAAACTTTGTTTAGTCAACTGTCACAGCTCGTTTGTTAAATATATTTATAGGCAGAACTAAGTTTAATGCAGTCACAAGTCTTAGGGATCAGAAGCCTAATTAATTTTTTAAAAAGAAAACACGACACGGCCTACGACTATTTATTTAAACTACGAAAATCGTTACAAGAAAATAATTCAATAAGTTCAGTAATAAACGTCCGTCCCATCCGAGCTCCGCGGCAGAAGTTACCGAGGCGAGTGAGCACACGGCTCATGGTGTGTCACCCCCTCCACTGACAGCGCCATCGCAGTGACGTGATGTCCCCGCCCTCTCAGCTGTCAAATCCTCTAAGACGGCCTCTCCTGACAGCTGAACGTCCTCGTCAGCTTGGCTTCCTGGATTCACCTCCTCGTCCGTCTGGCCGCCACTGGATGGATTCTCCAATGGTAGGCTTCCTTGCGCCTGGTCATCATCATTTGACTCGTCATCTAAAACATACCAACATAACAAAAATTAACACAGCATTTTGAAAGCCAATTTTTAACTTGGAGCTACCCATTACAATGAAACTACAAGCGTTTTATTACAACTTCCAGCAATAACATCAAAATGGGTAGCAGATAGGTTATCGTTACACCAATGAAAGAGTTCCGGACCTCAATCACTACTGAAACAATAACAAAATTACCTGGCAACCACTATCGGGGTTCCAGTAATCAGAATCACCTGGCAACCACTATCGGGGTTCCAGTTATCAACATCACCTGGCAACCACTATCGGGGTTCCAGTTATCAACATCACCTGGCAACCACTATCGGGGTTCCAGTTATCAACATCACCTGGCAACCACTATCGGGGTTCCAGTAACCACTGCCACTTGGCCATGAGTAAGGAGCTGCCACAATGCTGCTTCTACTCACCACCACCGAGATGATCGAATAATACTTCGCAAGCATCCGGGGTATACTCACCACCACCAAGATGATCGAAGAATACTTCGCAGGCATCCGGGGTCCACTCACCACGCCACTGAACCATATGTTCTGCGGCGGTCTGGGTTTTCTTGCCGTATGAGCCAGCAAGCAGCTCGAGCTCGTACCGGTGATGTGGTAGCGCTCGTACCACCTTGTACGGACCACGCATCCCGGAGTCCAGCTTCCCCGTGCTCTGCGAGCCCTTGCTCACGAACACGAAGCTGCCGACGACAAACGTGCGCGGCTGACGGCGACGCTCGTTGACGTACGCGTCCTGCCGCTGCTGATTGTCGGCAAGCAACTCGGACGCCCTCTGTCTTCTCAGCATCAGAAGAGCTTCTCGGTTTGGATGCGAGTCGTTCAGGGCTACGTCTCGCACAAGAGACCTCAGCACTGGAGTAGTCCCTTCAATGCCAGTCAACAGCTGTAGAGGCGAGGTGCGGGTTGTAGCTTGCCTCGTTATGTTCAAGGTGAGCTGCACCTTCCACAACGCATCGGACCACTGCGCACCCTTGTTGTTCGCCTCTATCCGCAACATGTTGAGGACCGTCCTGCAATAACGCTCGACCTGCCCGTTTTCACGGTGCATTTCAGGCGTGATAAAATGTATGTTACAGCCTAACTCAGTAACCCAGTCTTGAAAGGATGCACTTTCGAACATTCTGCCACGGTCACACACAATTGTTGACGGAGTACCGAATAGTGAGACAGTATTGGAAAATACACGTTTTAATTCGGTGGTATCTTGTCTATACAGGGCGTACAACAGACAGTACTTAGTAAAAGCATCAACCACAAGGAGTATGTATCGGAAACCGTTTGACTCCGTTAGGGGACCAAGGACGTCAGTGTGAACCACTGAAAAGGGTACCTCAGGCTTCGTCCAAGATTCTATGGGTTGCCTAGGAGCGCGAGGGACTTTCTTATGTGACAGACAAACAATACAGTGACCAACATATTTCTTAATAAAAGCCCTTAACCCAGGAAACCAAAAATGACGCAGTATAAGCTCAGTAGTTTTGTCTATTCCTATATGATCGTGATCATCGTGGAATACCCTTAGCAAACTAAGCCTATGCCCTTTAGGGATAAAACAAAGGAAACGAGAGTCTTCACCAGTTGGTGAATACTTATAGTACAACAAATCGTTCCTTATAAAAAACCGTGTAGAATCCAATTGACCCTCTCTCAGCTTTTGCATCAAGCTTTGAGTTTCAGAATCAGCCGTCTGAGCAATCTTCGCCCAATTTCGCGGGTTTCGAATTTGGAGAACAGTAGCGGGCTGTCGGCTTAAGAAGTCTGCGTGTTGCATGAGGCAACCTTTTCGATACTCAAGCGTGAACCGAAAGTCTTGCATGTAAACCCACCAACGGGCCACACGAGGCAACAAGTCCTTTTTACGCTCAGTTAATTTCAATGAATTACAGTCTGTTACTATCTTAAACTCTACGCCTATTAAATAATGCCGAAAGTGTTGTAATGCGCGAACGATTGCCAACGTCTCGAGTTCGTAACTATGGTAGCGGGACTCGGCACCCTGTGTGGATTTACTAAAATAGCCGACAACTCGCTTCCGTTTACCCTCATGTTCCTGCAATAAAATTGCACCATAGCCAATCGCACTGGCGTCCGTATGAAGCTCAGTGGGCAGATTGGGATTGAAGATTGCTAAAACGGGTTCCTCAGTAAGACTTTTAATAACAAAGTCACGCGCTAAGTCTTGCTCCGCGCCCCATACAAAAGGCTGACCTTTTCTAAGTAATTTGGCAATACAAGCAGTTTTCGAAGCGTACCCAGCAATGTACCTCCGGAAATAGCCCGGCAAACCCAAAAATTGACGAACACCTCTTACATTAGATGGCTTAGGAGACTTCACTAAAGCTTCAGTCTTACTAGGACTCGGCCGTACCTGACCATGACCAATAAGCCTACCTAGGTATTCTAACTCGGTGTCTAGGAACGTGCATTTTTTTAGATTTACTGAAAATCCCGCCTCAGTGAGTGTTTTTAACACCTCTCGCAAAGTTTTCAGACCGTCACTGACAGAATCCGACATTATTAACACATCATCGATATAAATCAATACCTTACCGGTATCCAACAGGTGCTTCAGGGTTTTGGAGATGATTCTTTGATAGACAATAGGTGCATTAGCGAGCCCATAAGGCATTTTTAAATATTCGTAATGCCCTTCCGGCGTTACGAATGCTGTCTTACTAATAGAGTCATCATCCTTCATCATCACCTGATGAAAACCTGTTGCCATATCGAGACTTGTAAAGAATTTAAAACTGCCCAGCCTGTCAATGTGATCGTCGATTAACGGTAGCGGAAATCGCTCTTTAATAGTGATAGCATTTAGAGCTCTGTAGTCAACGCACATCCTATCAGACCCATCCTTTTTCTTAACGAGGATGATAGGACTCGCGTAATTAGACTGTGACTCGCGAATGATTCCCTTACTAATCAAATCGTTAATTATCTCACGAACGCGACGCTTTTCGTCTGCGGAGAGTTTATAAGGTCGATAGTAAATTGGGATGTCACTATTAACTTTTATTTCCATACAACCCGTGTTTACTGTAGAGGTCGCTGTACCGGTAGTAAACGTATCAGAAAACTCGTTTAACAGAGCTAACAAACACTCTTTTTCGTCACCTACTAAGGGCGTCCTTATCTTAGGGGACTCTACAGTCGACACGTTGTTTACATGCGAAACCCTGACTAACCGTTGAGAGTTATTTGTTCGAGTATACGTAACTCCGCTACGATTTAAAACATCAGTGCCAATCAAAACCGGAGCCTGAATACAATCCGGGGGAATAACAAACAAATCTACTTCTAAAGATAATTCGGGAAATTCGATAAGAGTGCTTACATACGAAGTGGACTCTATATCTTGACTTCCGATACCACGCATACGGCGATAGGTGGGAATTTTATTTAAACTAAAATGCTTTATGACGGAATCAGAGATCAGCGAAATATCAGAACCAGAATCAATTAAAACGTCAACAGGTACGTTCTGTATAACCGCGGACATCACATTGTTTTGTCTGGAGGAGACTCTGAGCAAAAATTTACGTTACTCGAATTATTTTTAATATTTGATTTCGATTCGACACGTTCCTTAACAAAACAAGTTTCAACTGAATGCCCAATCTTTTTGCAAAATGTGCAAGTCTTAACAGGTTTGGAATTCGACTTTGTTGATTGAAAATTTGAGCTAGTCGATTCGGTTTTTGATGAAGATTTATCAGAATCCGCATCGACTTTCGCTGACTTTTTAGGGCAAACGGCCTGTTTGTGACCTATGTTTCCGCATGAGAAGCATGCTAATCGGTCATACTGTGGGACCTTGCGTTTACGCGAATCAGGGGAATCTGCGTTTGACGTGCGAACAGGATTGTTATTAACAGGTGGCGCGCCCTTAGGCTTTAAGTACACTGACAAAAATTCTACCAATTCCTTTGACTGTAGTTTAGCATTGGCGGTCGCGGCCTTCACTTGAGGATCGGAGATGCCACGGATCACAATGGCGGTTTTTAGTTCCTCTGAAAGCCCCTTGACAATGTTCAGTCGCAACAGGGACTTCCGCGCATACTCAGCATAAGTAGCGAATTTATTAGAATTCACACTCATGACATCATACAGCACAGTAGCCATATCAACTTCGCGTGGGCACAATGATCGGAATTCAATTTTAAAATTGGACCACGACCGATCACTGGTCACCCAATCGTTGAGCCACGTCTTAGCATCACCCCGTAAACACCCACCAATGCGTCCCAGGCATTCCCGATCGTCCCATTGACATATCTCGCGCCCGCGGTCGACTTCCGCACACCACACGTCAAAGTCATGCACACTGGGGTCAAAATTAGAAATATAGTAATGCTTAGATCTTACTTGAATTAGGGAAGAAAGTGCCCCCACAATCCTGTCCGCAGCATCAGCCTCTCGCGATGTCTCAGTGGTCACGGTTCTATCCGTAGCACATGTTTCCGTATTAGCGGTAACAGGTGCCTCGGTAACCACCGACGTTGTCAGCGGCGGAGTGCCGCCCGGATGTGACGACATGGGAGTAGACGTACGTATAGCGTTTGAAGGCAAACGTTCCTCTAAAGCGCTCAATCGAACCAGTATTTCATTTAAAGGGTCGCGTCGTGGGCTATCCCGACGCCCATACGAACTATCCCGGCGCCTACGCGGACTTTGAGAGTACTCTGATCTGTCACGACGACGCCTAGGAGATCTATTACGCGATTGACGATGACGGTCACGACGCCTTTTATGAACATCACGGCTGTTATGCGAATCGTTTTCCCGAGAATTACGCCTAGGTGTATTCTCACGCGGCGTGCATTCACGACTCGACATGATTAGGACTATAGGCAATATAAATGACCACTACGTGAACAACAAACTAAGCACGAAATAAAAGAATTAAAACGTGGTTGTTTAGTTCAAAAACACGTACGAAATATAATGTAATCGAGTAGAAACACGTTACGAATCACGTTAAAATGCACAGAAACTAATCACGAACAAAACCAACAACACGCGGTGAAAAATTTTAAACAGTCTCAAAAACACTATTTTCGGTTAAAAAGATGGCGAACGATCTAAATCGCGTGTAATTTAATCCTATCCCACTTCTGATCTTAGGGATCAGAAGCCTAATTAATTTTTTAAAAAGAAAACACGACACGGCCTACGACTATTTATTTAAATTACGAAAATCGTTACAAGAAAATAATTCAATAAGTTCAGTAATAAACGTCCGTCCCATCCGAGCTCCGCGGCAGAAGCGACCGAGGCGAGTGAGCACACGGCTCATGGTGTGTCACCCCCTCCACTGACAGCGCCATCGCAGTGACGTGATGTCCCCGCCCTCTCAGCTGTCAAATCCTCTAAGAATCCTCTAAGACAAGTTTATAGAAATGATTTCACCTGAAAAAAAGTAATTATATTGTGTGATCACACACAGCCAGTGAATCCCTAACATAACACAGTGCTTGCTACATAAAGTAATGATTCCTTATTATTTTTGCAGTGGAGTGTGTTTAGAAACAATCCAAGTGTTTGGAGACCAGCTGTGCAAGGACAACAAGTTCAGTAAGATAGAGCGGCCCAAGCTCGGCCCCGCGGGGTACAGCCAGGGAGACATCACCATAGACTTGACATCACATGTCAGTCAGGTAACACAATTTATTATCTTATTTTATTGTTTATTTATTTACACAATAAGTACATCAGCAAATACAGTGTGGCAATTAAAATAATTAATAACAATTAACATTCTACCCCTCAAACTTTTTATTTGTTTCAGTATTTAACAACATTAAACCTAATTTGTGATTATTGATTACTAGCAGCGCCCCGCGGTTTCACCCGCGTAAGTTTCGAATATCGGGATGAAAAGTATCCTATGTGTTAATCCACGAAATGGTCTATCTATGTGCCAATTTTCATCCAAATCTGTTTAATGGTTTACGCATGATTGAGTAACAAACATCCAGTGCCGGATTAAGACTACTCGCCTGTAGGCCCTCCTATCCAGTAGTCGCCTCGTATTTTTCCAAAACTTCGACGGACGGATTTTTAAAGACTGGCGCACATCTCTAGCTGGAGTGACTTTTGGGTTTTGTAATATTTTGCTGATAAACAGCCTTGCCTTTCATGTGCTAGCAAATACTGTATCGGTGCTGTTTCTGACTTATGGTGCCCACCGAGACGAGATGCCCTAAGCAATTGCTTAATTTGCTTATGGGCTAATCCGGCAATGCAAACATCTTCACAAACTTTCACATTTATACCATCGCGGCATCGCCCCGCGCCTGTCTACTGCCTTATTAGCAAGGGTGGTATATTTCGTGCCAATTTTTAAGCTATCTCTTTTGTTTGATAAATTCATTTTTCTATTTTTGTTTTTAACTTAACAACCTTGTAAATGATTGCAGATGACCATCCAACCGCCGCAAAGAGAAGAGTGGCCCAGCCTGGGCAAGCGACATCCGCCGGCGCAGGCGCCGCTGCCGCCGCAGAACGAACCTAAAGTAATAGCCGCGGAAGTACCAGAGGAGAAGCAAGATGAGGGGGAGGCTAATGTGGACGATAGTATACTTACAGGTACCACAACAAGCCAGTTACCAATACTAAATATCGATGCCTTAGTTCACAATTGTACTAACTGCAAAATTTGCAATTTTCACTTTTTTTGTGCCAAATACACTAAATATCGTACAATATTGAGTTAAGATGGAGTTAGATTAAAGGTTTAGTCTTGTGAATAGATGCATAATTGTTTTATTATTTTACTTTGTTTTCGTACAGTTCACGTCTAAACTTTAAAACGCTGTCCTCAAAATTGTCAATTTTGTAGTTAGTGCAAATGTGAACTAAGGCATCGATATCAGGAATTTTTCGGCACATTTGAACAAGTTACCGCTTATTGGTGGTCAATACTAGACAACGAGTATCATCCGACTTTATACCATGTTCACCAATTCTGAACTGCCACATTGACCTGCGCTGAAAATGATTATGGTATTGTTACATACAAATATTTGTTTCGTTCGGGATTCGGACCCGCGATCAACAGCTCTAGTACCAAACCAGTCCTAGCTTATTTGATTATCGCTCAATTTAAAAGTGTTACTTACTTTATATTCTAGAGGACTCCCAAATAGAAGAGGATGACATCCCGACGGACATGGACGGTCTGCTGCGATGGTGCTTACTCTCATACCTCAAGCTAGATGCTAAGAACGCAGAACTGCCGCTCAAAACGAATCTCTTGTACAGGTTAATATTAAACTTGTATAGTCCTGTTTATTTGAATATAACAGTATTCTTGTAGCATTGTGCTTTATCAACAGAATAATGCTGCCTTGCCTTAAGTATATTTTTGGATTCATTGTATGTTTCAGAAATCATTTAATAGCCATGTGTCCACCTGAGCGAACTTTAGAAGTAAAGAAATCCTCCTACAAGAAACTTGGGAAGTTCCTGGAAGCAATGCAAAAGGTAAACATGTTGATATCGACGTCTTAGAGTGAAAACCTCGTAAGTGTAAAAGAAGTAACTGCTGCTAGAAGTAGCTGTAAAATTTTTGTACGACGTTTTTTATTTTATTTTTTTACCGACTTCGAAAAAGGAGGTTCTGTATTCTTATTAATTAATATGGAAATGTAACCCGCTTTTATATCCAGAACTGTTCGATACTAAAAGATTGTCCGAAATGAATAAAATGCTATTTACATTCCCGAGGTTTTCACTCTAAGGCGACGATAGACAAACTTACTTTACAAAATGTGTGCGCGTGTTACATCGGTGTAACAGGGGGATCGCTTACTACGCATCGGTGCAATAGAAGGAACGCTGGACTACACTGAGCCACCCCCCTTCCAGCGCGACGCAACTCTGGCCGTCGGTCGACAAGGCGCCGACTCAGCAAATGCGTCACTAAACCATGCCACCTCAATTTCGCAATAGACTTCAGCATCTTCGTAATTAATTACGTTTTAACGAATATTCATTCTTGGTACAGTCATGAGCAAAAGTACACTATACACTTGGCTTTATTCAAAGGCGATTTTCTCCTTTATTTTTGAATGAAATTTTATATTATTAGAAACATAGTATTTTCGAACCAATAGGTTTGTGTCAAGTGTCGTATTTCAACGTTGCATTCGTTATTTCGTGAAAATATCGTAATTGAAAGTTGCCAAGTGTTGACATATTAGTGCTCGTGACTGTAAATCATCGACCAATTTATCGTTACTTTAGATTTAGTTCATGTTTCATAATTAAAATAATCTTAAGCAAACTGGGTTTTTCTGCATCCTCTGGCTCCAGTTCACAAATTCGCGCGCATTTTGTAACAAAACAAACTGACTGTGTCATAGTATTCACTAAGTTTAATCTAAGTAAAAGGAGTTAATAATTCCATGATTGACGTTAATTTAACTGACTTAAAAAAGAGGTTCTGTATTGGACACGTAAAGTATGTATATCCGCGGTTTCATCAAAAACTACTGAACCAATTTTGATGATTTTTATGTAGACAGATTTTCATTTGCCGTGTTGCAGCCAACTTCATGCGACTGACAAAGAATGACAGTTGTTGTAAAGTTTGTTTTTCTCAGACAGTCAAAATTTAAACTCTCAAACTAATTAATTTATGTTGCTAACGTTCGGCTGTCTTACCAAGTCTACTGTTCAAGGAAGGCTTGCTCGAAGTGCGCGAGATCGACAAAGGAGTCGACGCCGTGGTCGCCGTCAACTTGCTGCACCCCGACGTGCGCGCGCACCGCGTGCCGGGCGCGCTGCGTGCCGAGCTGCGCGCGCCCGCGTGCCCGCGCGCGCCCGCCGGCCCGCCCGGCGCCGCGGACTACGTGCCGCCCGTCGTGCGCGAGATGTACTGCATCACTGCTAATGTGGCCGACGTGTTCGCGCCGCTCAAGTAAGTGTACCTCGGTCGTGTTTCCTGGTCTCCTGGTCTAGGTACCTATAACCTGAGAGTCGACAAATCAATGGTGAATGGTTGGTAACCGAGCACCGTCGTCGGCCACATAATCACCAGATAGTGGTCCAACGCCAGTCAACTACGTCGTATGTCTACTTAATAAAAGTCCTTATAAAACTAAGAATTCCATATAAAACGAAGGCGAGACTTATGGAAGAATTTTTGAAAATTCATGCCTAAAAGGGGCATCCCTTAGAAGGTATGAAAGTTCGTATGGAACTACCTCATTTCTGCCGATTTGAAATCCCGTGGGGCGCAGGGTTGCAAATATGTAAAACGCACCTTATTGGTGAAGAGACAGCTTTTGAAAACAAGCAGACATTTATTTCAATTTTTGACACTATAATAGACAACCTATACTGACATTAATTTAGGTGTATTCTGATAAGCAATAGAACAAAATCCGAAAGTTAATGAATCCTCTTTATCCAGGAAGGGCACAGCGCTAACCGCGGGCGAGGTGCGCGCGACGCTGACGGAGTACGTGAAGACGCGCGGACTGAACTCAGCGCTACTGAAGGGGGCCGTCACCGTAGACACGGCGCTAGCCAAGATCACCGGGAAACCTGTGCAGGTAAACATAACAGATTGTAAAACCAAAAAATTCAGCCGAAAATCGTAGGACACCCATTAGAATGAAGCCAAAATAGCCTATGATATTAACTATCGTACAGAAAATTTCGTAACTAATGAAATCATCTTCCTCTTTCTTTGCCAACGCTGTATTCACCAGCCTTTACACACGACAGACAACAACGGAATAGCTAGACAATTATCTAGATTCTATGTAACCTAATTGGTAGCACCCGGGTAGAGCTAGTAACAAATATGAATGAAAAAAACTCGTAGGACGCGGTGAAGTGGGACACGCTGATGGCGGCCGTGCAGAGCAAGATGACGCCGAGCACGGAGATGCGCTTCGCGGACGGAGCCGTGCGCCTCAGCAAGAGCCGCCTGGAGCCCGTGCGCATGCTCGTGGCCTCGCGCAGCGGGAACAAGAAGGTACGCCCGAGCTTATATGGTAGCGTAGCGTAAGTGGTACCTAGGTAGTGTACCTACCTACTTTATTTACCGTTACTCCATCACAGCTTCGTCAAAACTGGAAGGAGGACGCGCGAGCTCGCGGATGTTAAAAGGAATGGAGGGAGACCTTTTTCCAAGAGTGGGACAGCGCAGGATAGGAAAAAAGTTAGCTCAGTCATCAATAAATTTAGGCTCAATTCACACGTACCACAACCACACCACAACGACGCCATGTGGTCGGGCGTATATTTTGTATTGAAAATGAATATTACAATTTACACGTACCACATTTTGCCGTTGTTATCGACCACCTGTGTAATACGACCACATCGCAACCACATCACGACGGCAACGCCACCACCGGTGGCGGCACCGCGGCCACATCGCCATGACATGACGGCATCAACAGCGCGCGCCTAGCTGGCGCCCAGTGTAACTGTGTAACTGCACATGACCACGTGGTTACCACATCGCAACGACAGCGACAACGCAACCACATCGACATTTTGTCGGTACCACAACGCAACTGCAAGAAGCCTCTGCGACACTATTCACACGTAACCACAGCTTGACCACATTTTGTCGCTGCGACGTGGTATGGTTGTGGTACGTGTGAATTGACCCTTAGTTGTTAGTAAAGTTACAGCTTAGGGTACAACGGTACAGTACACCTCCGATGAGTTATGAATACCTCTATCGTTATCCCAATGCATGGTTTACATCTTGTAAGGGAGTGGTATTTTAAAAGTGATTTGAAATCAAAAGTATTTAATTTGAATAGTTTATTAGAACTTCAATTGAATTGTGCATTTTTTCATCACTATACCAGTATTTAATGACATTAGTTGAAATTAATGAACAGTCACTGAAACAATTAACAATTATTGCTAAGGATACACATGCCAGTAGCTGGCACAAAAGTATGCAAGTAGCTTGCATGTCATTATGGTAGTCACCAATCAGCTTGCATGCCGTGTGCCATAACAACTTCTGATTGGTGAATACCATACTGGTATGCCAGCTACTTGCATACTTTTGTGCAAGTTACAGGCATGTGTAATTGTGTATTCCGGGCTTGTTAAGCAAACTGACACCCTACGTCAATTGGGTTTATTCCCAGTCGCCCCCGCGGGGATTGCCACCGGATGCAAATGGGAATAAAAGTTCCCAGTCGCCATCGGTGGTGACTGGGAAGACATTGCCCCCACTTCAGTTTCGCTATACATTGCTTTCTAAATCGTAGAGAATAAAAGGATGAGGCAACTTATCCTAAACCTGCCTTTTATCTTTAGGATAAGTTGCCTCATCCTTTTATTCTCTACGATCGAGAAAGCAATGTGTACAGCGAATCTGAAGTGGGGGCAATGTCTTCCCAGTCACCACCGGTGGCGACTGGGAATTTTTATTCCCATTTGCCTCCGGTGGCAATCCCCGCGGGGGCGACTGGGAATAAACGCGTCAATTGCCGTATCAATATGATATAGCCATTGCATAAAACTGTTATAGCATAACAGTTGTGATTTGAATTTAAGAATTATTTAAGTGGATAGTCAATTTGCTAAATAGTTAATTGACTTTACTAAGCACAATTTTCTGGTCACCAGGTGACGCTAGTATCGAACCTGGAGCAGTTCGGCTTCAGCCTGCCGGCGCTGAGCCACGTGTGCCAGACGGGCGTGGCAGCGTCGTGCGGCATCACGCGCGCGCCCGGAGCCAAGGCCGACCAGCTCATGGTGCAGGGCGACCAGGTACGTACGCACGACACACGACGCAACTGCCTCGTACTAGTGGTCGCAGGTACATTATACGACTGCCGAAAGGTCCTGTTCCAAAGTCGGGCTTTTCCATAAAAAAAAACTCAGTAGGAGCCTGGAGTGCACTTACAAAAACGCCTCTGCCTACCTGTTCGGTGAATGCACGCGTGATATTATGCGTTATGTTATTTGTCAATGGAAGCATACAAGATATTTTAATTTTATACTTCTTATTTATTATCCTCAAAAAAATCACGTTTCTTTTTTACCTGTGAACCTTTTGCATGCAATGCACTAAGACTTGTGAAAGGTCATAGAACCCGAGAGCTGCGACCTCTGTGAAGGACATATGTACTGCTACTACTCTTCATAATCCATCCTAAGGCTGTTATAAAGCTTTGTTTTACCTGTGACCAATGTACACATGGACTGTGCCCTATTTATTATGAACTAAACAAAATTTTTTTATGTATGCAATATATTCATTACATATTTTATCTTCCACAGACATACTTCATTGCCAAACTCCTCATAGAGAAGTATGGCTTGCCCAAAAAGTTCGTGGAAGGAGCAGACAAGGCACTCAACAAGAAAAAATGATGGAACACCTCCGAGGAACGTGTTGTGGCAACAAGTGACGCCGATGACAGAGAGTGCAGTGATAACCAATGTGATTACGAAATAAAACACTACCATGAGTTTCTTATGTTTATTTATACTATTTCCTAAATCTACCCTTAACTACTATCTAGTACACACCTCAATGATGAGTTGCATTCACTTTAAACTAATCCCGTGAATTATGGCAACCAAGTTACTTAGAGTGCACACACTTCTAGAAATTTATTATTTATAGTAATTATAACATAATACTTATCACAATTTAAAACTATTCTGTTACAAACTGGAAGACAAGAGACTAAAATTCAGTATATCACTGAGCAACAGTTGGTCATTAGTTACATTTTTTCATGTTAGAACTGTAAATAAATCAATTTATGTATTTTTATAACATAAAATTCAATTTTGTATAAACGATTTTATATAAATAATGTCTTTAGTAAATTATGTATGTAGTTAAATTATACAGTATACATATCCAATTCAATAATATTTACAAGCACACAGTAATTAAAACATACACCAATATAAACTATTTTGATATCATTTGAAATATTAAATGTTCCATATAAAAATATTCTTTCATATAATTTCACTATTCTAAGGTTAGGGTGGGTTGATGTCCGTATTTCATTTCATTTTGTACAATTACAATGTCAAATAGAAATATCTGTTTCTTACAACTTAGGAGTATTCTATGTGATACTACAGTTAAATGGAAATCTAACACTTACTCCTAGACTAATGTTATCTTATAGATAAAACCACAACCAATACTATAACCGATAGGTTTAATACCATAGTGTAACTTATAGAATTTAATAATTTTTCTAAAATAAATTTCATCAGAGATCGAATTTACAATCACAACTTTAAACAAGTAAACTAAATGCTACATCTTAGAGACTTACTAGATCTTAGTTGCTGTCATAAACTTGAAGGGGGTTTTGAAGTTCAACAGGGACTTGCGACTCTTAGACTTCTTAACATCAGGGGGAGCCACAGGAGTCTGTTGCAGCCCCTGCCTCATGGAGGAGCGAGTCCTCTCAGAGATGCTGCCCTCACTCACCTTGGTGCTGCTAGACTCCATGCTCCAGTGACTCCTGCACGAGAACATGGACTGACGAGAAGTGTTGGAGCCTCTTGAAGTGAGGCTTGTTTTGGAAGGAGTCTTCCTCATACTGCTGTGGTTGTTGTTTGTGATGTCACCAAATATATTCTTGGAAGTCTTAGCTTGCTTAGAGGGAGATGACTGACACCACTGCATGGAGGCTCTCTTCTCAGAGGGGGACTTTTTCAAATCCAAGTATTTGAACTTGTTGATGTCTTTAGCCAGAGCCTCCTGCCTCGGCACCTGATACCCTTCAGTATCCACATTGTCTAGCTCATAGAAAGTCAGAGTGACACTGTCATCGCTCTCTGTGAATGGGTTAGTTGCTGTGAAGTGCACCTTCTTTGTGGATACGTCAGGGAAGATGTTGCGGCGCGGCATGTTGTCAGCAGTGAACTTAGTGGCTGTGATGATCATGCTGCTGTCGCCTGCGTCCGCCGACAGTGAACTGTCGAGGTCCTCGTACGCGTAGCTCTTCCTCCGGCCGCGGGTGCTGCGGGGGCGCCGCCGCCGCGCCAGCCACTCGCGTCTGTCGTCCTTAGCCTGTGTCATCATTGGAGGCAGAGTTATGCCATTACTCTCACCCTCGCATGCTAGCTCCAGGGAGGCGTTGAGTGGTATGATCTTAGTACATGGGCTGTTCACTATTTCTTTGGCTATGAGGTCCCTCTCCCTCTTGTTGAGCGACTCCTCGCGGTGGCGCAGCGCCATGAGGCGCGACATCCACTGCTGGCTCAGAGTCTCCTCTGACACTCGCTGGGGACAATTGAGCTTGTCTAATGTGTCAGTGTAAGGCTTCCTGCTTCGAGGCACAAACCCAGGTAGCTCCAGAGCAAGTGCAGCCAGTGTGGGGGACAGGAGGCCCTGTGGCGAGCTTGACTGTTCAATCTCAGTGTTTACTTTCCTCTTCGGACTGATGTTGCAGTAAATAGGACTGTCTCCAATGTTGAACAGTGTCCTGGGGAGAGGCTCAACTGCTCTGCACAGCTCCACAGCCTTCTCTGAGTCACATTTGTTCACATCTGATGTTAAGTACAATGAGTGTCCAACCGAGATGAGTATGTCATTCAAACTTTTTGATCCCGTTTTAGTTTCCAAGTTCATGAGGACTGTGGGATGGTACAGGACGACGTCTGGACGCATGTTGGCGTTCTTATCATTCATCAGGAAGTTGATAATGTCTCGGAGGTCGTCACTGTAGTGAAACTCCTTGATCTTGTCGTCGGAGGCGCCGGGGCGGTAGCACAGCGTGTGGATCACATGCCCGATCTGTCGCATCACGTCAACGGAACCCGGCGCCATTGTCAGCTCGAAACAATTGATGCGCAACTCGCCACTTTCGCCCACATAGATTGACCCTGGAGTTATGCATTTTTGTACAACGACAACATGCAAATCTTCCACAGCTTTGCAGACCCGCGTCAGCTCGTGAAGCAGGTGCCAGATGAAGCTCTCAGCGATGAATTTGTCGGTGGCTTTGCACACTTGGAGTAAATCCTGCACGCTTCGCCACGAATTGTATTCAAGGACAAAGTACAATGTTTTTGACGGGGTGTGAAAAATGGTGTCGTAGTATCGCAACAAGCTCTTCGATGTCACTTTGCTTATTGTTTTCACTTCATTGACAACGTTTTGTATTTGTTCGTTACTGAACGCGGAGCAATCGTACGCCTTCCACGCAAATATGTTGTTGGTGACCTTGTGTCTCACTTTGTAGAACGTACCGCCGCAGAAAACGTCTATAACTTGATAGTCCTTTAATTTTTCCGCCATTTTAATAGATATATAATAAGATTTTATTGAATTTCACATTTTGCTATCGAAACAAAGCCACTAAACGTTTGAATTTATTCGACGGTTACGTGATTAGTGATGTTCCGAGGCCAGGTTTAAAAAAGTCGATAATCAGGAATGACCGTTGACGATTAGGCTCCACATTTTATGATTTTGTAGGCATAAAATAAAATCTTAATACTAAAGATGTTGATTTTTTATTGCAATATTAAAAACATAGTTCTTATAAATTTTGTTTCTTAAAAATATGAATAAAGGGTGCGTGAACACAAAAAGAACAGAATCTGGCTTGTCTAGTATAATTTTATGCAACGCATAACTTTTTAACGTCATGATAATTGTGTGACCTAATAAATAGTATAGTACCAACTATAATCAGTAAAACCTCTGACCTCCCCTTGAGTCACCAGCTTGAAAAAATATTAACATGAATAAGAAAAGCTGGCGCTCGGCACAATCTACTGATACTATTCGTAGTTACAAATAAAATTTAATTTTTGAAATATTTTTTTATCGTATGCGCACATCACTAGTAATTTGTTCAGAAACGTTTACACTTTTTAAACATTTCGTTCAGAATTCTACCTTTCTAAAAAAAAACATTTTTATTTCACTGTTCTTTTGTGTAAGATAAGAATTATTAAACCACCAGTTTTTTACCTAGGTATATTTTTTTATTGTTCCGGCTTGGCCACTTAGAAGCCCTTTCTATGTTTTTACATAGAAAGCACGAAACAGTAAACACGGGGCTACAGAGTACTTTTATATCTTTCACGAGGCTCGTGAGGGTGAAACAATTCTGAAGGTAGTCTGAAGGTGTATTCTGTGTCTGAAGTACGTTCGGGGCAAAGAGTAAAGTAACTTTCGGGGCACCCAGTAGGCGTCCTAAAGCAGATATCATTTTGTTCATTTTTAAGTAGGTACAATTAGCTTTACCTATAGGTACTTATATTTATTAATGATCTCTAATGAAAGATATACACAATGCATTACACATACATCAGGCATGAACTAGGTGTACTCCTTCACTTATAGGAGACCACAGCGTGAACAATAAAGTTAACAACTAAGCTAACAAAGTTAAACTAATAATAGTTTAGCGACAGTTTTGGGGGCCAATTATTGAGGGTCAAAGAGATTTATTAAGGTCTTTGTTGAGGGTGCAAGTGCTCCCCTGCTATTTTATCCTTGTTGTACATATAAAACATAAATTGATCAGGCAAGGGCTTTCTATAGTTCTAGGTAAGCCGTGAACTTTAGCCATCTTTGTTTCCATATCCTGCAATAAGTCCTACACAAACCGAGAGTTAGTCTTTGGGTACACTTGCATGGTGCGTACAGCAGGCCCAGGGCCCCTATAGGCACTTGACATTTTAGCCCCCCAGCGCTTAGAGCATTTAACCTAGGTTAAATGCTCTAAGCCTATACTACTTGTACATTCGCCGCACCCCCGATTGGTATCAGCCCGCCATGCCTAGCGGGCCCCATCCCAAAGTGCGGGCGATCCCACGACCGATCCTTTTCTTTTAGCACGTTTTTCATTATTAAACATTCTGCTCCTAAAATAGTTTCGGTAATTTGGAGAATATCCTTATAATTACCCACAAAATGCTTTCCACTTTAGAAATCTAAATTAAAAACGCATCGATGGAAGTGGCGCAGCGGCGGCAGCGGCGCGCGGTGACGTGCGCGCCCGCAGCCCGCTTGTCACAGTTGCCACTTTGCATTGTGGCGCGAAATTTAAATGTAGATACTCTAGCCAATGAAGATTACGTCATTGACTCTAACTTATTACTTTGCGTATTAGTAGATTCAATTATTGTTGTGGTTTCAAAAGTAACTAAATGGAATGTATTATGTAGGTAATAGTAAGTTTGTGTAGGTGTTTGGTGGCAAGTAGATTATTTATTTGATTGCTTTTGTGTGAAGTTATATTATGTATCCAGCTGAATTTCGAATTTTGGGGTGGGCATCTGAATTCTGGGGTGGGCACGCCCCAATCCCATGTACATAACTCCAGCTTCCTCATATGTGATAAAACAATTCTACCTATGCCAATATTTAAGGCATAATAGCTGCAATCAAAGTTCGCAGTCTTATTTTAGCTGCCACAAAAACTTCGTTAATATGAGTCGTTTAGTGTGTGTTAGCTGGAGCGACGTCACCCCAGCTGCTCATGTCATATCTTCCAAACGAAAGAAGATATGATTATGTATTATAGCTCAAAAATTAAGGCATAATAGCTGCCACTGGCAGCAAAATTTTCAAATCTCTGGTCAAAATACTCTATGAGTTATTAAACCGATAAACATGTGTAAGCTGGAGTGATGTCACCCCGGCTGCTCAATCATATTTTCCAAACGAAAGAAGATATGATTATGTACTATAGCTCAAAAATTAAGGCATAATAGCTGCCATTGGCAGCAAAATTTTCGAATCTCTGGTCAAAATAGTCTATGAGTTATTAAACCGATAAACATGGGTAAGCTGTAGTGACGGCACCCCAAATGCTCATGTCATCTCTTCCGAACGAAAGAATATATGATTATGTATTATAGCTCAAAAATTAGGGCATAATAGCTGCCAGAGGCAGCAAAATTTTCAAATCTCTAGGCCTTGTAGTTTCCACGTAATAAGCAAAAAAACAGTTTACGCGCCAAAAACATCAATTATTGCTTCGGAGGAGGCAAGGAGCGGCGTTGCCGTTCCGTGCGCTAAATTATCAGTTTGAAGTAGTTTGAACTAGATTATAGACTGGGAGCCGACTACACACTTTAATCGTAGGTACTATGTAAGTATTAAGGTTATTTATAGTCATATTGTGTTTTTAAACATAGGACGAAAGAAAATTTAAAAATCCAAGTGTAACAATTTCGTATATTTTTATCGTAAATCACATTTTTGGCATAATTTCAGGTTTCACACTCGATGTGCACGATCAGCATATCAAGTATAAGAACTGAATGACCCCACGTTAAAGGATGTATATTTTTACGATTATTTAATTGCGACTCACGAATTTGCTGAAAAATTAAAGAAATTTGGACCTCCTTAAACTCATCAGATGATCACTGAATGTAGTTCCAAATTTTTTTTCATGTTTCTGTTTAAGTTACTTTGGCAAAGTTGTTCAGATTAATGGATACATAATTAAATATAAGTCTGGATGACAACTGCTTTAAAAAAGTTAGTTAGTTTAGTTCAAATTCAAATCTTCTCAATATTGACAGCTGATTTGCGCAGCAAAAAATATGACCACAAACCATAAAACAACCAACCATAAATTCAACCGTTTTTTCAGGCATTGGGGCATTGTCTTAGAGCCATCTCTTTTAGGGTTCCGTACCTCAAAAGGATAAAACGGAACTCTTATACGATCACTTTGTTGCCCGTCTGTCCCTTTATCTCTGGAACGCGTGAAGGTATCAGATTTTTTCAAAATTACCAAAATGGAAAATGCACTAGCCAAACCATTGCCATAAATAAATTTAGAGCAATGCCGAAACAAATTGCCATTTTCTTAAATTTAGATGATCCACATGAATACACAGGACACAGTTTCAGTAGGTCCTCGGCTACATTGCTCGCCGATGCAGGTGCGAACTTATTGACACTAAAACGCCACGGAGGGTGGCGGTCGAACAGTGTAGCCGAGGGCTACATAGATGACTCTATGAGAAATAAAGAAGAAATTAGCTCCCGCATTACAAGGAATATACATTTGGAGCCAAGTGTTGACTCTCGACTAGGCTTGCCAGATCCGTTTTTTTAAATATCGGGACTTAAACGCAAAAAAAGCGGGACTTGGATGCAATAATCGGGACGTAGAAAAAAAATCAAAATTATAGTTAAAATCCTTTAAGTATTAAAAAACTTCAGATTAATGAGATCAATCAAACCATAAGATATTAAAAAATATTATACAGGGTTATTGGTAAAACATGAACAACCTCATAAGAAGTCATTGTACTCATCATTATGAACAACTTTTACTATGGGACCAAACCTGAAATCGCGAAAAAAAATCAGCTGTTCCCTACATTTTGACGAGTTATACGAACATAAATGTATGGAACAGCTGATTTTTTTTTCGCGATTTCAGGTTTTTATCAAATTGTTACATGTAAACCCTAAAAGTTCGTCTTAAATTTTTTGGTTTATTTTTTCTTGAGATCAGTGAGCTTGTCAGTGAGTAAGTCAAACACTTCAAAGCATAACAAAAAAAAACGTTGCGACGCACAGTAACTTTCATGAAAAAGCGGGATTTTGGGCGTCCCGCTCAGGCGTTTGGCGGGACACGTCCTGAGAGGGTTAAAAAACGGGACATCCCGCCAAAAGCGGGACATCTGGCAACGCTACTCTCGACCATCTACGAGCACACACGCGTACATTCCACCATCGTCGCCGCCGCCGCAGCCCCCTCCGTCGCCACCACCGACTGCAGAACTCTGTGGTCTCGTTTCTCCTACTTTCACTCAAGAGAGTGAGAGAAAGACTGGTGAAATTTTAACTAATAATAATAACTTGACAACATTAAAAATGCCAACTGGCAACGTAATAATCAATTTTACAAATTGTTCAAATTTTTATAACTGCTTTAACAAGTGATTAAAGATTTATTCGTATAAGAAAGTCCGAGTTTTATTTATTTCCTCGCAAATATTTTATAAAACGTCGTATGACATACGCGCGCTTTGATAATTACAGCTTCTGTTTTCTTGTAGCCCTCGCCTACGGCTCACACTAGCAATATCGCCTCGGCTGTAATTTCCAACTTACCGCACTTATATCATAATGTACTATTACATACCTACCTACAATTTTTACGGAACCCTCGGTGCGCGAGGCCATCTCGCACTTGACCGGTTTTTCGTAATGACATTTGTTCCATGATTGTGATTCGTGATTCGATGTTACTTTAGTTTTGCTGTATAGAATTGTTCTAAAATGTCACGATTTCATGAAAAAGTCATTCAATCGCTAGTTTATATAGCTAGCTATAGCTATAAGCAATCAATAGACAAATAAAATTCTATCTTATTTAATAAAAGAAAGAACATGACAAAAAAAAACAATAATAGTACCTAGTTCTCTCGTCGTCGTCCAAAGTTGATATGAACGGCTCTCAGTCTATATCTTCAATATATAAAATTAAATTATTTTAAGCGCAAGTTAAAATGACTTTTAATAGAATGCCTGCTAAGAGCAAACTTGGTTGCAGTATTGTAGCGCACGGAACGGCAACGCCGCTCCTTGCCTCCTCCGAAGCAATAATTGATGTTTTTGGCGCGGAAACTGTTTTTTTGCTTATTACGTGGAAACTACAAGGCCTAGAGATTTGAAAATTTTGCTGCCTCTGGCAGCTATTATGCCCTAATTTTTGAGCTATAATACATAATCATATATTCTTTCGTTCGGAAGATATGACATGAGCATTTGGGGTGCCGTCACTACAGCTTACACATGTTTATCGGTTTAATAACTCATAGACTATTTTGACCAGAGATTCGAAAATTTTGCTGCCAATGGCAGCTATTATGCCTTAATTTTTGAGCTATAATACATAATCATATCTTCTTTCGTTTGGAAAATATGATTGAGCAGCCGGGGTGACATCACTCCAGCTTACACATGTTTATCGGTTTAATAACTCATAGAGTATTTTGACCAGAGATTTGAAAATTTTGCTGCCAGTGGCAGCTATTATGCCTTAATTTTTGAGCTATAATACATAATCATATCTTCTTTCGTTTGGAAGATATGACATGAGCAGCTGGGGTGACGTCGCTCCAGCTAACACACACTAAACGACTCATATTAACGAAGTTTTTGTGGCAGCTAAAATAAGACTGCGAACTTTGATTGCAGCTATTATGCCTTAAATATTGGCATAGGTAGAATTGTTTTATCACATATGAGGAAGCTGGAGTTATGTACATCCCAATCCCCCCAAATACGCTTAAGGACTAAGTCTCAGCGCGAAGCCATTTTGGTTTAGCAAATAAAATCCACTAGCATAGAAAATAATATCATTTTTAACCGACTTTAATTACTTAGGTAGGTACTGTAAATAATCATGAGAAATTACGCAGTCTATGCTATTTATGTCGCTATTATTTAATTTTACTTCAACGGTCATCATAAAGGCCTGCGCACACTGGGGACGGCGGGGCAAGGGATTTTGCCACCGCACCGGCCAGCACGCCCAGTGCAAACTGATAATGTCAGCGACATATCAGATACCGTGGCATCCCGCGCCGTTACAAAGACAACCCGCGGCATGTGGGCCAGCGCACACTAGAGACGGCAGGGTGGGGGATTTTGCCACGGCATGCCTCACCCCGCGATGTTAGCGGACACCAGCACATACCGTCGCGGTCCTTGGCGTCCCTAAGCATGCCTTCGTGCACGAAACGTAGCTGCAACTTTTTACTTGAAGTATTTTTGCTCGTGAAATTATTCAGGCGTAAAAAATGTCAAAAACGAAAAATTAATTTTGTAAAGAAACTACTAAGATCTCATTCACCCACTGTTGATTTTTGGAGATACTAAATACTGGTTTGAACAGAATGATGGAATTCGTTGTGGTTTTTGACTTTGGAGAATAGGCATGGTCTCGTCACTATGACGCATCATAATGGCGAGACCAGTGTTATCGTGAAATTCCGATTATGCCGTGTGAGGTATGTACAAAAATTTCAGGACTGGTACAAAATAGTACTAAATATGCGGGGTAGAATCTTTCAATTACAAGAGTTGGTACATTATGATGTTTATGATGATCGCATTTAATTAACGGGCCTCTGCAAGTTGGCTTCGGCCCCTTGAACTCCTCCAAAGGTCCGGGACCAGGGCCCCGAGATATGTCAGACATTTTAAATAATAATAATAAGTTGATGATCAGGCCGTTGAGATATACATAGCAGAGGTGAATTGTATGTATATTCATAGTACCTAGAGTAGAACACCCATCTTCAGTATTTGTAATCTTTGCTGATAAACGCCTATCATAATAACACCTACAATAAGGAGGAGCAATCATTGACTAGAACGAAAAAATCATGCATGTTCTCTGTCGCAGAAATACGACACAAGCGGTCAAAATGTTAAATTTTAGTTGCGTTAGGGAGCATGTGGGCACGTGTGTGCGTGAGTGCTAACCATCAAGCTGTTATTCTAAGGGGTCGGTATCGGAAGGGATGAGGTACAAGTTATTAAAATAAAACACATAAAATTTAAAATGTTTAATTAATTAGTGAGTATAAGCGTGTATGCGGCACGACTGACTAGCAGTTACCAAATTATATATCACAATACATGATCCTCTTCTTTCACAATTTAAATTAAATATAAAGCCAATAGAATGAATACATTGTAAACAACTTACGATCCCAAAATATAAAATTATTTCACATTTGAAAAATTCATTTAACAAAATTTAAAGCAAGTAAGTAAATATGTGAGCATATCGCGTGTGAACCGCGCCACTTGCTCGTTCTGGGCCACACCGGGTCGCACTGGGCCACACCGGGCTACACCCGGCCGCACACAATAATGATAATGACAGTAGTTCCAGACGGTATTCAAAAAGTATTGTGCGCTAATTAGCAACCTACTTACTACTAGTTCATATTCCGTATTATGGATACTTTTTAAATACCTAAAATACCATTATTATTATTATTTACAATATTTGTATACAAGAATATAATTCATCATCATTGACTAGAAACTGTTTAGAAATTATATTAACATATCCACAAATGAAATTTTACACTTAAGGAACAAGATCACGGCGTGGACCCCAGAGTCCCTCGGACTCCTGTGTCTGCTGACAGACTACGGAATGGACAGCTCCATCTTTGGTAACACATTTGAACATACATTACTGATCACATCGCCGAGTGCCGCGTGGCGTCGCGCTGCACTCTATTTACATAGCAATTTCACATATTGTGTTAAAATTCTAAATCATTTCACAGGAGGATTTAATACATAATCGTTGTAAACTATCTAATATCACTAGCTCAAACACGTGTGTTGGTATCGAGGCAAAAAATAAAATTTTACAAAAACAAAAGAGACAACAATGGTAAAATAAAATCTTATAAAACAAACAACAACCTAAATAATACGCGCACAGTGAAGTAGCGAGCGACCGCCGGGCGTCGCCTGCCGTCGCCGGGCGTCGCCTGCCCGGCCAGGCAGGTTGCAGCTACGCCTTACATTACGTATTTAAATTAATATACAAAGGGTTCTTTGCCTTTCTAAATACTGGGAATTAAGATAAGTGAGATCATGGTGACGCTCGCGGCGCCGGCGACGTCTCCGGCGCCTTGCGACTGGAATTTGTGACTACATCTAGCTTACAGTACGTCGCGCAACTGTGGTGCAACTGTGGCGCAACTGTGGCGCCACACGCGCGCCACTCGCGACGGCGGCAGGACTCGGCGTCCATACAAACTAAATACGAGAGCGACGTCGTCGCGCCAAAAGGCAGCGGTGTAAGCGTCGCAAACTTCCAGGGCTCGATCGATCGAATAGTATAAAACCTACAACAAGGGCGGGGGCATCGCGGGCCGCGTCGCACTCGCACAGGAAATGTACTCAGCACGCATTTCCGTGGACGCGACGGGAACGAACCGGACACCGGACGAGGTGTGGGTCGCGGAGCTGCGCACGCGCACTAGCGCACGCCGGCCGTGCCGAGCCGCTGGTGCGCCGTGCTGGGCCGCGCCGGCCGGGCCGCACGCGTCGCGCCCGCGGGCTCCAGGGCCTCCTTCGTCGTGGGTGTCGGCACGCTCTGCAATACGACACATGAGATTTTTACTCGGCTGTCCAGTGATTAATGTTTTAGGTCTCTCGGGCTGCAAACACGCGGGTCTTTTTAAAAATTAGTTGGTGAAATTTCTAAGATGTCACGGAAACAATTTACTAAAAACATGATTTCATCCTGACACGGTGTGAACGTCCACGGCAAGCGCATAGTTACTTGAAACCATGATTCGTATGGGACGCTAAGTATGCGTGGAGGGTGCACCTGTGCGTGGTGCGCGTGGCGCGTGTAGGTGCGCGTAGTCGCGGGCAGCGGCAGCGGCGTCAGGTCCAGCACGTTCTCTGCGCGTGCGCAGGGCCGGCGCGCCGCCCCGCTGGCGGGCCGCCGCCGCGCAGGCGCCGCCAGGGGCCGCTCCGTCAGGGGCTCCACGCCGCTGTGGGGATCGAACGCGAGATATTAACCGTATCGTTCGGATTACTCGGTAATGAGTCCCGTTGGAGATTTTCGGACATTATACTATAAGCGTGTCACAGTGTAACAGATAGGACCTCCGGATAGGTCCCGCCGCCTATGTGTGCCGGCGTGTACCTGTGCTCCCGCAGCTCCCAGCTGTCGGTGTCCTCGTTGTAGCGCGCGCGCAGTACAGCGGGGCGGCCGGCGTCGGGCACGAAGCTGTCGGCCACGAGCAGACGCCTGCGCAGCTCGGCGATGAGCGCGGCCTGCAGCGCCTCGTGCTCGCGCCGCTCGCCGTCGTGCGCCTCGCGCTGCTCCACCATCTCCTCGCGCAGGCACGCATACTTAGATAGACATTTCTTTAACCTAGAATCATAATTACAAATTTGTTATCATATTTTGTTAGTTTTGCTTCGTTGGTAAGGTATTGAGGGGCCGCGGCTAGATAATAACAGCCGCACAGGTCGATCGATCAGGTTAAGTTACACTTGCCGCGGTTTGTCTGTGGATGGGTGAGGTGTGAGGCTGTGGACGGTTTAGGTACTAAGAACACTCGTAAACTTGTAAGACGTAATGAAGAGTCGCCGGACACTCTCAGGATTTGCCATGGTTTTCTACAAGTTGTAACAAAGGGTTTTTTTGATGAACAAAATCACGAATATAAGTGTAAAAATATACTTGTGTAATAAATAACGACACTTGTAACCCGTAATTTACACGTGTTGTTTTGATAAACACACATTTTTTTTTTACAAGAAATAATAGTATGCTTGTAATACAAGGCTTGTAAATTTTGATAAACAGGGCACTGATCTTAACGATCTTAACAATTTATGTTCAAAATCACCGCCCACTAGTTTTTTTTTATTGCAATGATGTGCGTAAGTGATTATTCCAAACGATTATTTTTTTAAGTTTTGATAAACTCAAGTAATTAATATGACGAATGTCAGAAATCGATCTTGGAAATTGAAATAAAATTATGTTAGGCAATAAATACAATAAGCATTGTTTATAATACCTATTGATTTATGCTTTTCTAATGTCATTTCAATCGTTTTTTGGACAATTTTGAAACCCAGTCAATAACAGACAGGCCATAGGTACCTCATCTATAGAATTTCGCTCCGGATTTCTACATTTGAATTTCGGAATGCGCTCGCTGTTCAAAATTATTTTAATTTTGGACAATTATTTATTGTAAGTAATAATTTGCTACAAAATGCCCAGTTCGTTCGTTCGTTCGTTTCAGCCGATAGACGTCCACTGCTGGACATAGGCCTCCCCCAATTTTGGGGGGGGTTTGCCATAATCGCCATGCTTGGCAGGCGGATTGGCGATCGCAGTATGGTATGATGGTGGAATAAATAGAGAACGCTGCTGCCCATTCTCCGGTAAGACCCTTAGTCGCCTTTTACAACACCCACGGGAAGTAAGGAGTGGTGCAATTCTTTAAGTCCGGCACCACACAGACAAATGCCCAGTAGGTAGATAGATACATTTTTTTTTATTTGTTTGAGAATTATGATAAATTAATTCTATAAATTGGATATTCTGCAAACACTTTACATTTCATTATTTTTTATTAGTTAAAAGAGTTTTTATTCAGTTTCTACAATTTTTTTAATTTCGAGTATCGATTAGGCTGTATTCAACTTTTGAATCGAAGTAAGAAAGTTGGTTGGACGATCACGATCAGCACTGAAAAGTGTCACGTCGCAACACAATTATTGTAATTTTTATCAAGATTTGATCGTGTTTCTATGTAGTTTATGTATAAAAAATGGTAAAAGTAAGAATGCAGACAGAATGATAATATCTTTATATTTCCCTTTTGCATATTTTCAGCAAGAGAGTTGGTTGTTTGTTGTTTAATAATACATATTTTATACAACTTTCGCAGTAGACTAACGCAGTTTGACCGACCTCGACATATTATAGAGTTTCGTTTATTAATCAGTCCATCACTTGGCTGATAACGTAAACCCAAACCGTAACTTGAGTACGTAAGTTCTTATGTTTATTGATACGATCATGACTCCAAGATCGATATCAAGTGCGAGCTCTTGGGCTGAGTAACGTTTATTAATAGGTGCCTAAGAGTAACGTATGCGTGTACGGTACCTCTGCGTCTTGTGGTCCACCTCCTGCTGCAGCGTGGTGAAGGTGTCGCTGACGATGGCCGTGGTCTCCTGCTCCAGCTCGATGCGCTGCTGCATCTCCACCTCGCGCTCCTTGCGCTGCGTGATCTCGGAGTGGCGCTGCTGCAGGATGAGCTGCGTCTCATTGAGGTTGTTGAGCAGTTCCTTGCCGCCGCCGCCCTGCACCAGCCGCTCCTCCAGCGCCAGGATCTGCTGCTCCAGCTCCTCCATCTGCTTTTTCTCTTGCTCTATGGTAGACTCCGCCAGTATGTTTTCGTTTTCTATACTGACTGTCTCTTCTTCGGCTGTAGGGAGAAAAAATGTGTTAAGAAAATAATAAGTAATGCTTTGGCCATGTTGAGAGGATTAATGAAAGGCGACTAACAAAAGATGTTTACAAGGCAGTGATGTGAGTGGAAATGCTGGGAGGGGACGCCCTGGGACCATGTTCTTTACAAAGGCCACGTGCTCGCTACCGGCGTGCGTGGGCCACATGTATGAACGCAAACGAAGCAATAGGAGCATCATTGTAAGGATCGTAGCGCGAGGTGTTCTGTAGTTTCTGCCGAGCCCCGTGGGAAGAAGGCGTGAATGTATGTATGTACAGTCGGTGACCAACATTGTCTGACCCACCCAACATTGCCTGACCCACCGGCATATCTTGTTAAGCCATTTTAATCATTATCTTCTTGTCGTTAAAGTTGAAAAGCTTTTAAGTAACACGGCCATACTTACTACCTAATCTTTAATTTCGCGTATTCTCAACCAGTCATTGTGGCTTCGCGGTTCGATGCTGGATTCGCGACGAACAACATGTGGGTTCGAAAACACAATCCACCTTATATCAATTTCTTTATAATTTATTTTTCTTTATTTGTTTTCATTTATGATTTCTACAATATTTCTTGCATTATTATAGAACGACCATTATGATTTTTGCCTAACATCTTTTCTGGAAAACAAGTGGGTAAATAAAAAAAACTAGACGAAGTAAAAGTTTACGTCGTGGGGTAGATGGATACTAAATTGATCTAAGTGACAAAAGTCAGTCTACCTACGCCTAAACAGTGACTGCGGCGCACAAACATTTCTAAAACTTTTGACGTAAATCGTGAAAAGTATTTTTAATGAATTTGATGTAATCAAAGCGTCATGTCGCAACTTTATGACTATACAAAACATTGCTGGCTGGATGGTGACGTCCTGCTGCCGACTGTGCGAATTGCCTATCCAAATACAGATATTTACTTGGTGCAAGATAAGCTCCATCCACCGTGCAGGCATTGTGAAGAATTGGTTAGCTGCTCAGAGGGTGTAACTGTTATTTACTGGCATCTAAAACTCCCGATTTGAACCCTATAGAAAACCTATGGGATCAAATGGTTTTAAATTGGGACACATCCGAAGTGCGAAATAAAAACAATTTGGCTGAGATCGTGTCATCGACATGGGAGCACATGAGAGGAAAAGATTTGTGTTGGAACATGGTGTGCGGTATGCGTAGCCGCTTACAGCAAGTTATAGAAGGAGACGGTGCGCCACTTTGCTACTAACTAATCTACATGTAAGTATTTTGAAACCCACTCTGTAAGTAAATGCTCAATTGAATGAATGCTAAACCATTAAAATGTAAGATTCTGTGGTGATGTTATTGTTATAAATGGAAATGCATTTTTCTATTTAAATAACATGTTGATTCACTACATATACTTAGCTATAAATCTGTAAAAAATTTCACAAATTCATTCATTTTCTCGCATTTATACATCAATGTTTTCTCGATAACACACTTCCAAGCAATTAAAATTAGCATGACTTTTTTTAAATGTTTATAAATGATTAAGTTTGAATATGATATTATAAAATGTATTCGTTTTGATAAGAGCATTTACTTACTTTATCTTACTTATGTATATTTTAATGAATTACTAAACATTTTTATTACTTGCAATGATTTTGTTTCATTTCTATACAAACCGCCCATTTAAAAAGATATTTCCCGACTTCATTCGTTAAAAAAAAGTAAAAAAAATAGATAATAATTAAAAACAAAACATTACTAACAAAAAACTGTTAGGTTTTTCCTGGTTTCGAACGCAGACAACGATGAATATCGAGCTGCCTTACTGACCACGAGGCCAACTCAACTATTGTAATATGTTTTGAAATTCGATCTTAGTTGTGATGACAGACGCAATATTCTAAAGAATTTGAACCATATTATCGTATATTTTCATAAAGTTCATTATAGCACAATCACAACCAGCTATTAAAATGAATCACGGACTTTAGCTATTAACCGTAGACCTTTAAAATGTTACTGATGCGCGATATTTTTTTTTTATTCTTTCACCCTCGCCTTGGTTTTTTTTTAGTAGTCTTGAAACTCATTACGCCTTTCAACTTTAACAACAACAATATAATGATTAAAATCGCCTAACAACATGATTTATCGAAATGCTTGCACGGAGTATTCCAAATGTTCACGATAAGGTTCAAATTCGCTATCACTCAAGTGGGTCAGATAATGTTGGCCACCGACTGTACTTATGTAAATAAATAATAAATAAGTAACCAAACACTAATAATATAGTTGATACTCATTAGTTTTGCTATCGAAAGGACTTGAATCAAATTTTATAAATTTTTTTACATACACCTAAAACCTAAAAAATCCTCTGAATGCAGAAAGTACAAGGCGATTAAGCAACGATTGATGGCGTTCTATATGCAGCTATGGTTGGCTGAATGATAGCACCATACAACTCGCAGGTATCGTTTTTAAAACTCCAGTTACAATTATTAATTGTCAAAATCGGGAAATAATGAGTAGTTTACGTACAGTTCTCATGGGGCGCGCGCTGCGCGGGTTGCACGCGCGCACGCGCCGGCTTGCGCGGCTTGCGCTCGTGCGCGCGACGCTGCTCGATGAGCGCGCGCAGACGCTCGATCTCCGCCTGGTACTCGCGCAGCTTGGCGTCCTTCGGGTCCTCGTTGCGCACCGGTTTGTTCTTTATCGCTGTAACATTCACACAGAAATACTAACTGACACACATTAAGTGCACTTTAAACATACAATAAGGTAACCAGGAGCTAGCTACACCCAATCTGGCTCGTCCATAATGACAAGTCGAAATTCTTGTCCCTCATAAAAATTGGCCGAGCAGCTTCAATGAACAGAACTCCTAAATATGTAATTTTAAGTTTCTGGGAGTTAGCCGTTAGAAGTAGTTTTCCAATAAAGAGATGGAAGTCTTCGTTACCTTTAGCTCTGTGTGCGTACCGCAGCGTGGTGATGGTCTCGTCGTAGTTGTAGGAGGCGGGCCCGATGTTGGCGATCATGATGGTCTTGCTGTTGCCGCCCAGCGAGTCCTGCAGGATGCGCGTTAGCTTCGAGTCTCTGCAAAGTTAACACAGCTCTTCGTTACGACAAAAAAAAAGGATAACTCTCCGCCCAATGGTTGCTTAACCCATTCAGAAGCCCGATTTATCGAACCTCGAAGTTAATTGAATTTTCGCAATGGATAGAAGAGTTTACTATGGCGCAAATGAAGTGCGAGAGAAGTGCAAGAAGTCTTGTCTGTTGTTACCCTGGTAGCTCACCTGTAGGGCACGTGCGGGCTGTTCTCCGCGAGCGCCGAGATGACGTTGCCGAGCGAGGAGAGCGCCTGGTTGATGCGCGACGCCTCTCGCAGCCGCTCCGCCGACGCGCCAGTCTTGCGCTGTCGCTCGCTGCCCGCCAGGTCCACTAGGTTCAACTTGCCGACGCTGTCAACAAACAACAGATTACTGAAGCAACTTCGCTTATTCTTCCTTAGGTTATAAACTGTTTCCTGATTCCCGGGAAACCCGGAACTTGGAAATAGGCCACCGAGTGTTGAGACACCATTCCTAGCACTGAATACGATAATTTAAATCACGATTCACGTTGGGAATTTCCGAACAGATAAATCCAAGTTCACTTTCACTGAACGATCGAACCGATCACGATCTGACACTTATGTGTATGAACTATCGCTGGTATACTGGTATGAACCCTAGTCCAGTTATTTACGTTCGTCGTTTGTTCGTAAATCAGTGAACCTAAAGCATTTAATATTTGTGTGCAACGGATATTGAGTTAGTCGCGCTCGAAATGATCACTTAGTTGAATAGAATCAATCAGCGATACGGTTGAACCACTAACCACTGTTTTTATGTTATTATTATTATTATTTTTTTTTTTATTAGTTACAAAACAAATGTCGCGGAGACCTAGTTCTTAAATGATTTGTGCCGAACCTGCGGTTGGTCGGGAGGCAGTTCATATTAAATGCATGAAGGTGTGCTTTATTTTCTGCCGACATTCGCCGGGGAACCAACAGAGTCGGTGAGTGTCTCAAGGGAGCAACGTTTGCAACGTTTTGGTAAATAGGTCATAGCTGTTTTCTAACAAGTTTGTAACTTTATTCGAGCAAGCAAATAATCCCATTTGAACAAGATACCAAGTACCAAGAAGGTAAAAAAGAAGGTATAAAGACCCCATAAACAATCTAAAAGCGTATACGTACTTAGACATTTGAATGCAGTCTGACCATAAAGGGGTACATTGATCCCAGTAATGTGTGTCTGGGCATTCAATAAGCTTATGAACCCTAGCCGGCATATCATGTGATACGTAGAGGAAATTAAAGTGAATAGCGCAGACATTAGGGTCGGCAGCCCCCGGCGCGGCGGCGGCCGCCCGGCGTCGGACGTGCCGCGGGGACATTCACCGCGGGCCTATTGCCCGCTTCCGGACTACATTATATTCGCACGCCTATTTATCAGGGCACGAACTATCATAGCTAGCCACCAAGAAGTCACAGAAGTTATAGTCGTAGGCGTTACGTTGGGAGGTAATACTTGCAGTGTTTGCAATGTGTAGGCGGCTAGTTTACTACATGACGTTGGGGGGACATGATGTTTAGGTCCCATGCAATAGGGGGGAGCCTATTGCCATCAACCGGATACAAATCTAGATTCCGGATTGCTGCTGCGTTTACTTTACTGTTGTAAAAAGCTGTCGCAGGTTACACAGTGCACATTGGCTGAAGTCTAGCTGGGACAGCTTACAGCAATATACGAAGACCTAACCCGGACGTTATAAGACTCATAAGTATATGCTAGTCCCATTCTGGCAGTTAACTTATTAGTTTGAATCGTTTGGCCTTCTGTCTCTAAGTTTTATGCTACCACTATTATTTGGTAAGACTTGTTCCTTCGTTTCTTTGTTTTGTTGGTATGTTGTGAAAATTGACCTCGAAGGAAAATCGATTCATTTCTTTTATTAGTTGTCTACGGTTCAGCTGATAATCTTCTGTAACGGTTCCATTCGAGTCGGCAGATGTCGAGACTTTCTGTTTATACTCATGTTTGATATACCTACAGTGTGCCTAGGGTGTTCGTGTACGTACGCACGTACCGCGGCGCTTATTCTTACATTACTCGCAACTCAACATCATTCTAAGCCGTCTTTCCAAACAAATTCGCCTTCCACTCGAGTATATTGTACCTTTAAGCTAAGAAGTTAGAACAAAAATCATCAGCCCAGAATTTCCCCAGAATATTTGGAATCGAGTATCAAAATCATATCAGTAGCCCCAGTCATTTAATTCAAGGCTCTATTGCTTAATCTGTCTGAATAAGACTAAACATAAATAGCATTAAATCTATAATTAGTAAATGTGCAACATTATAAATCTAACAATAGCAGCAGCACTATAGTTTAGATCAGCGTGTATGTGGGTGCGTGTGAGTGGTCGGTGACTCAGTACTTCATTAGTAGCGCTTAATGCACGGGTTAATGAATACTAGTTCGTGGGTATAAGTAATGCTGCATGGTATGGTACTGTGCACAATAATGACGCTGATAAGATAAGCGGACCACCAGCTGGGAGTACCTGAGACATAGACGGGGCTCGTGGCGAAGAGCACAATTAGAGAAGATCATTTTTGTAAGAACATAATATCTATAGACTTTTTTATAAATTTTGGTTATTACGATTGAACTTTCATCATTTCAAGTGACGCTCTACCGGAAATGCTCATTTTACATTTCCTAGAACACAGGAGGAAAATCAAGGTTATAGGTATTTGAACCAACTGAGTTTTTTTATTTTTTATTGCTGTATGGGCCCGCTCTTGACCTCGATCACGCCTGATGGAAAGCGCTGGATGAGGTCTAAGACGGAACGAGCGTGCTCAGAAGATGCTTAAGGCACTGGAACTCTCACGCGTCGACGAAACACAGCAGGCTGTCTGACGCCGGACTCCGGTGGGAGGGTGGTCGCAAGCCAGACGGGCGTTAGCCCTACCACCGCAAGGGAAGAATTGGCCAGTCAAATAAGGTGTTGGGTGTGGCTGTCCAGGATGCGCCGAGTGCTCGGTTCAGTTGAGTAACTGGCGGAACAAACACGAGGAGGCTTCTTCATGCATCCCAAAAATAACTTTATAATGGCAATAAACCTTGTCTTTACACTTATTTATGTTTGTAAAAAGTAAACAACTTGAGACCAACTCATCCATGACATAAAACTAACATAAACAACCTATTCTTTTATTGACTTGTACAATTAAAGATAAGCATACATAAGGTGACACATATTGTGTTGACTACTGACATACTGAGAAAAAGACTAAAGTTAAACTCGAGACTCATCAAAGGTGCAAACATATGAATATCACTGATAAAGCACGCTCCTACAATCATTACCACAGCACAAAGAGAATATAACCAGGTTTAACACTGAACAGCATAACGTCCCGGAGTCTGGGTGTAGGCTGGGCAGAGGTCAACGTATATAACGTTGACCTCTGCCCAGCCGCGGTCGCAGCCCAAGATTTTGGGGGGTCACCATGGGTACGGAGGAATTTTTTTATGGAGGTGCATCTTCTCGTTCGATTTTCTCGTTGGTGTAGTGGTTGCAAGGGTAACTGCTGAGCATGAGCTCCTGGGTACGAATCCCAGGTCCGGTAAAGGGTAACAAGGGTTTTCATCAGGAATTCCGCTGAAGCAGCCTGGATGGAGTCTGGATATGTGCCCGGTTAGTGACAGTAAGTGCGCCCCCTATGACATGGGACTTACTTAAACAGCTTTTACTTTGGTTACCTTATAAAGTGGAAAAAAATTAGCATTAGATAGAATACGTCTTGTTTTATATTTTGAAACAAAAATACGAGTTACATTGTCGACTTATACAGGAAAGCCTAAGCAACTATGAGAATGTAGAATGCAAGAGCGCACGAAGCGAGCTCAGAAATGACACTCTCGGATAGATTAGATTTTCTTTTGATAATTTCTTAAAAATTAGGAATTACTTGCTTTGTCGACTTATGAAGAAAAGCTCAAGAATCAAGAGAATGTAGAAGTAAGAGAGAGTGAAGCGAGCTTGAATACGTCACAACCACGGCAAACTTACGAATCTGCAGAAAATGCATTTTACAGGGGAGCGTTTTGAAAACAAACAATGATAAGTTTTTTTTAGTAACAGGTATATACAGGTACCGTGGTACATATGGTTTTAAACATACAACTTTTTTAAGATTAAATCTTACCAAACAAACCAACCCAAATTAACCTCGGTACCTCATATATACCTGTAACTAAAAAAAACTTACCATTCCCTGTAATATGCATTTTCTGCAGATTCGTAAGTTTGCCGTGGATGTGGTGACGATATGTTAGCACCACATAGGTACTGTTTTCTTTTGACCATTACTTATACTTTGTCGATTTATTAAAGAAAAGCTTGAACTCGTTTTTACAGAAGTTAAAAGTTTTGGAATCAGGCCTCCACCTTAGCCTTTCGAACTTTACGTACGAGCGCCCAAATTCCCGAGTTTGCCTCGCTCGCTCTTGCATCCTAAGATTCTATTTTTTTAACAGGTTTTTTAAAGTAAAGACTTATTTAGGCGCGTTGAGCGATTTTTGGTAGGGGATAATCTAATGGGTTCGCGTCACCGAAATGCTAATGTTAACAGTGTACCCCAAGAGTACCTACGACGTGTTGCGCTTGTTGTTGCTCGGAGTGACGAAAGATGTAAAAACCAGACTTATGTTAATAATTTTAATTCACAAATTATGAAATATTATTATTTGATACTTTCTACAATTTGAAAATTTTAAAAGCCACTATTATTTCATAAGTTATCACCAGCTCGGAATAGGTAGAGCTATTTAGGTTCATTGATTGCAAACATTAATGTTAATATGGATATTCACGGGATTCCGACTGATACTACGGGATTTTTACGGGATTTTATTGTCGCTAAAGTGACGCACCTGTTTTTGTCTTTTTCTGCGCGACTAGAATTCAATTCTTTACCAACAGTAACTTCGAAACTAAACTTAACTTCGTAGAATATCCATATTATTCTAACCTATGGCAAGTACATAAAACAGCTCTACCTATTCCGATCTATGGTTATCACTTTTGTCGGCTGTTCCCAGGACTGTCTCTGTTCTTCCGTGACTCAAATACAGAGACCGGAATAAATCGTTTCAAGTTAGTAAGATAAATGATTCAGAGTCTCGACAGCTGAATGATTTTGGGGGAGGGTCATGACCACCATAACCCCCCAAGACCGAGCCTGCCTCTGCCTAACCCTCCGGGGAACACAGGCGTGATGTTAGGTTGTTTAAAACTGAGAGAAGAATTTGTCTGGTCCTCTTGTTTCATTGATATCTTTGTCCTAATGAAAGGCAGAGCACTCATACAATATTGACACGGCCAGGCACAAGCAGGGCGCATTTTGTACGGGCCTAAAGGCATATCTTTTGTCGTGGTTTTAGGAAGCTATTAGTCATAGGTCTATCGTGTGCAGTGTTACACATTGGTTGAGCGGCGCCGGCTCAGGTTCCCTTCCTACCGAGCAGGCCTACGGCGCACGTGAACAAACAAATGACGGTGCACACTCGCTCCGTATCGTCAATGTTTTGTCACAATTACATGGCTGTGCAAGCACGGTGGCGCCTGCTTTAATATCTTTTGTGTGAGAGCTATACATATATATTCCTATATATTCATGACTCAGTTAGTCAGAATGTATGTATAGCGAGCGCAGACGATGGAGCAGCATACAAAAGATCTCCGAAATATCTTCAAGTAAACAAAACCTTCATATGAGAACTGTGTTGAAAAATACTAAATTCTAGGGTAAACCCAACTCAAAGACGTTGATAAAAATGTTCAATGAAACACTTTCCTCTTAGTAGATGCAACACCAGAGGTCCTAACTTTGTAAGCGTCATTCTGAACAAAAATAACGTAAAAAAAATATTTTAATTCATCAATTGACATAAAAAAACGAATGATTTATTGCAACAATAATAAAAATGATGATGATCAGGTTCTAATGTAAAATACATGAGACCATGAGTTTAAATAACGATTTCTGTCTTTGCTGTTTGTAGTGTGTATAATACAAATAACTTTATCAATATTAGCATACCTACGACGTGTTTGTTACTTCTAAAGTTTTCCTTCTACCAATGTATGTACCTAACACGAACACCTACCAAAGTTCACGAACTTCATTACCTACATCTATATTTAATATAAAAACTGGCCAAGTGCGAGTCGGGCTCGCACACGAAGGGTTCCTTACCACAAGGCAAAAATTCCGAAAAAAACACGTTTGCTGTATGGGAGCTCCCCCCCCCCCCCCCCTATATATTCATTTTATTTTGTTTTTAGTATTTGTTGTTATAGCGGCAACAGAAATACATAATTTGTGAAAATTTCATCTGTCTAGCTATCGCGGTTCTTGAGATACAACCTGGTGACAGACAGACGGACGGACGGACAGACGGACGGACAGACAGCGAAGTCTTAGTAACAGGGTCCCGTTTTTACCCTTTGGGTACGGCACCCTAAAAATTAATCGCTGAATGTGTTGCTAAGCGCCAATCTCGAGAACAGCTGAACCGATTTCGCCAATTCTTTTTTTAGAATATTCCTTAAAATACGAGGATGGTTCTTACGCAGAGAAAAATTCAATATATTGTCGGAGTAGGGTAGAAGTAGGGTAGGAGTAGCGTAGCAGTAGGGTAGGAATAGTGTAGGAGTAGAGTAGGAGTAAGTTAGAAGTAGGGAAGGAGTAGTGTAGGAGTAGGGAAGGAGTAGTGTAGGAGTAGGGTAGAAGTAGTGTAGGAGTAGGGTAGGGTAAGGGGTAGGACACCACGCGAACGAAGTAGCGCCGGGCAGCTAGAAATAATTTATATGGCAAAACAACTTTTGCCGGGTCAGCTAGTTGATAATATATAATAACCTTGATATATAAAAAAGTTTTTTATACATCAATGATTACCTACCTATTTCCTGACTATTTATTTGTTTTTATAAGCAACGTCAATAAATTGGCGTCTGACGCGCACGCGCCGCCGCCGGCTGAAAGTGAATACTACCGGATCCACAATTAATGTGCCAACAGTTAATGTGCCAGATATCGGTCAAGTACGAACTTATTGAGGGGTGCGATCGATTCATTATTTTTTCGTTATAAGCCTTGCTTTGTGTGGCTTGAAAAACATCTACAATAATATTTAATTCGAGAAATAGGTACAATTTTTTACTGTGACAGGTAGGTACACGCCTAGTTAACAATGTAATCAAGGCTTCTTTTTTCGCGATGAAACCTAGCGGGGAACAAGTCATTGGAAACGATCACGACCGCACTTAAACATGACCTAAGTCATAGTTTTTTATTTATTTCTTCTTTTTATTGACCTCTGTGATTGTCAAGGGCGCTGCTAGCGTCGCCATGGCAACGTCTTTGTTATTGTTGTTAATACTCGTGCTGTAAAGAAGTGTGGCTGAAAAGCGGCCAAGTAAGGGTTCCGTATGGACCGAAAAATATTTAACACTACATTTTTTTATCTATTAGTAAAACTCAAATCCCCTTTAATTTTTATTTCCTAATATTATTATTATTTTCACTTCAGTAGCTCAAATATGTAGGTATTGCCTGCCTATACTGCCTGAAATCAGTGAGCAAAATGCGATTTTGCTCACTGAGTGAGACCAAGTAACTATTTAATTTTTTTTTCAGAAAGCCGCGAATATCTTATTCAGCCTTGGATTAATCATACAATTCGAAACATTCACACTCTATCTCTTTCCCGCCATTAGAAAGAGAGAGACAAAGACCAGCCCTTTCGAAGTTCCGATTTTGAATTCGACCTCAAAGACAAACACGTTCGGAATTTCGTACTAACTAAAGAAGTTTTGTAAAAAGATAATTATGTCTTTTAATGTAATTTATTGAATTTTTAACTTATTGTTGTATTTAAACGAAAATGATTATTTGCTGCAATAAAACTGATATTTAACCTGTAAATATTTATTTCTAGTTTCAATAATGTTACGTAATATATTTTGACGCCTTAATTTAAATAGGGAACTAATTTTTTGAGCTGTTATTTAAATATTCGAGATGTTATTATGATCAGTTGAAAAACATATTGAGCAGTTATTTAATTTAATGGCGGTTGATTAATTATTGCGACAGTAAAACATGGACAGTAATAAAAGATCAATTAGACTGTTATTTTATCATACAATGTCAATTCTAAAAATAATTGAGCAGTCCAATAACTAAATGAGCGGTAAAAATGATGGAATGGGCGGTTCGCTAAATAGTTCGGCAGATCATAGCGGATGCAAGAGCGAGCGAAGCGAGCTCGGGACTTGGGGCACCCCGACTCGGACAGGTTAGGTTCGAAGGGGCTCGTTCGCTCGCTTTGCTCGCTCACTCGAGCCCCCGTCATCCCCTTCGTGTTAGGTTCCTTTAAACCCTGTAGACAGAAATACACCGCGAAGCGGGGCTCCGTCGACTACACCCCCAAAACTACTTTACCACCTCATTGTTTATAGAATTGCTTAGAATGAGATTTATTACCGACAAATTCCGATTTATTACTGCCCACACGTAACTGCTCGTTCAATAATTTTTACCGCCCATTTAATTATTTTCCCACTCAATTATATATTCACTGATCCATTTCATTATTTTTTATTACTCATTTTTGTTTACTTTACTGCTTAGTTTTAACCGCTGAACAAGTTATTAAACGTGCCATTTATAATTTTTAACTTACCAAAACCGCTATTTACAACTGCCTCTTTAAATCAGTGCCATTTAAATAAACGAGCGGGAATAAAATTTCGTGGCTGGCGTAAAGAGTTGAATAAGTTAAAAAATATTAAAATAATCGTAAAATATGAGTGAAACTAGCGACGAGAAAGAGATAAAACAACAAATTATTAATGCAGAATTTAGTTTCGTACCTGAGAAGTCTCGAGAGAAATATTTCAAAGCATACCATGTCTTCAATGAATGGAGACTTACAAAGGGCGCAAGCAGTTTTTCGGAGACGGTGTTGCTATCTTATTTTTACCCGACTGCGTCAGAAGGAGGGTTATGTTTTTCGAGTGTATGTATGTATGTATGTATGTATATTTCTTTGGCACGCTCTGCAGCCTAAACGGCTTGATTGATTTCAGCTTGAGAGGTGCCGATAGATTCGTCTTAATTGTGAGAGTGACACTGGGTATATTAAAATTGACAAAAAATTAAAATGGCCGATTTTTGGCGCAAAAATTTTTTTCTCGAAACCTATCCAGTGGGGTATCAAAATAAAGGGTTTTAAAAGGTGATTACAAAAATATATATACCTTATATGCTTAAAAGTAATCCGAAGTGACAAATCGTAAAAAAACACGTACCAAGAACTAAATCGTTTGCGAAATCTTTCACATTTGTAAACTAAAAAGTAGGAAATAAGAACGGTAATTTAAAAAATAAAAAAACCCGACTGCGAAACTGAAAAGCTACAAACAAGCCCATTTTAAATTAAATAAAAGTTGGAAGCAGGCGGGACCCATATCATAATTATTATATTTTCAAATTCAAATGGGTCCCGCCTGCTTCCAACTTTTATTTAATTTAAAATGGGCTTGTTTGTAGCTTTTCAGTTTCGCAGTCGGGTTTTTTTATTTTTTTTATTACTTTTTTTAGATTTATCACAGACGAGGCGATCATCTACAATGTGGAGTATTTACTCAATGTTGAAAGCTACTATAAAAACAAACATAACGTGCATATTGTAACATACGTAAAACTCGTATCTTTTCTAAAAAGAATGTTAGTTGGGCATAAGGCTAAAAGCCCAAAATTTTCACGGCCCTTATAACATAGAAACATTTCTTAATGAAGCTCGGGACTGCAATTTTCTTGCCGCTAAAGTATGTGGTACCTATGAATCTATGTTGTTAGTTATTAAAATTTGTATGTAGACTGTGAATCTATGTTGTTAGTTATTAAAATTTGTATGTAGACTGTTATGTATAAAGGTACTTACTGCCTACTACTAATTTTCGGAGGCCCAATGAATCCTAGTCTGGCTTAGCAATACTGTTAAAATATTTATTACGATATGTAAAAGATGCTGTAAATGTTAAATTATGTAATATTTTCATTACAGGTTGTACTGATCATAGGAATTAGTGGAGCGTGTCGCAATAACGAGCTATTACAACTAATAGTTAATAATATCGAAAAGCATTCAGATAAATTACTGTTAGTAAAATTGAAAAATACGAAGACGAACCTTGACAGGTCTTTTGTCGTACGCGAAGAATATGTAACTATTGAAGAAGAATACCAAAATTTAGGTCCAGCCAATATAAAACCGACCGATTTTTCATAAAATACCATAATAATAAATGCTCAAGACAGCCTAAGGGAGTAAACAAAATAGGTGCTATACCGCGAGAAATTGCCACTTTCTTAAAACTGGAGCCTTAGCTATACACGAGTCACACCTTTCGGAGAACTTCGGCAACGCTCTTGGCTGATTCCGGAGCCGATCTCACCACTTTAAAACGTCACGGCAGGTGGAAGTCCTATACGGTTGCAGAAGGCTATATTGAAGACTCAATAAAAAATAAGTGGAAAATCTGTAAGCGTATAGTGGAAACAATGAGTCTGAATTCGGCCTCGAATCCTTGGTCTCACCCACGCCCATCCACCGCCAACGACGCACAGTGTACTTATACAGAAAGCCGATCAGAGTCACCAACGTTCACCGTTGTTCCTTCTCAATCCGCCACCGAAACAGAAACCTCAACCCCAAGATAATCAAACTCAACTCAATGCAACTATAACGTTGCCAAATAAATCTGTTACTTTTAATTTGCAGAATTGCAGTAATTTAACTTTTAAAATGTTCCATTTTATTGAATTGGTACCTCTACCGACAATGTTAATTATTTTGATTCACAATAAACAGTTATTTAAATCTATACCTGTTTATTATTTTATCTCCTAAAGTGTTCTCGCTGCTGAAGTGAAGAGTTATGTGTGTTACACGAGAGCAAAGTTTTTTGCATCTCGTGCCTTTGAATCCCTCGCCACACTCAGGATTCAAAATCAGCACTCGCAGCAAAAAACGAGTTTGCTCTCTTGTTGCACAAATAACTATTATTGTTATAGCGGCCATAGTATACACACTCTGAAAATTAAAAGTGTCCACCTGGTACAGTTCAAAAGATACAGCCCTGTGACAGAATAGACGGACGGATGGCCAGATGGACAGCGGAGCCTTAGTAATTGGGTCCCATTGGCACCCTGTGCGTACGGAACACTAAAAAGCTATCCTAAGCTACGGCCATTGTAAGGTACTAGATCAAGATCGAGAGTGGTTTTAGTTAGCGTTCGTTACATTCATTGCGGCGTCAAAGTGTCAAAATTGCACTTACCTACATTTTCAAAAACTGTTTGATCGGAAGTACCTACATTTGAAGCATAAAAGGTAAGTGATTGATTAGCACGTGCAACTGTATTACACGAGTACGCTGCGCCTACGCAGCTTTAGCGCGAAACATGTTATCACGCGCCTAAAATAAATCGTATGGCTAATTAATTAGTCGATTAATTTACGTGGGAAAATGGACCCAACCCCAAATGATTGCAGTAGGTACATTGACTGGGCTTAGCAAAATACTTTTATTCGTTGACTCGTTTTTTCGTTGTATATGGCCTTGCAAGTTCTGTATATGAATTCCAATTTAAAACCTCATTGTGCTGGTGTCAGTTGTGGCTTGTCAAAATGCGCCCACCACTACCTGGGACATGTAGAGACGGTAGCGACAAAACTCAGGTATGTGCGAACATACCCACACTGCCCCACACGGTCACCATACTCACCATCCGTCATCAATAAACTTACACCAACATACTCTACATATCCTGATCCCGCAAAAAACAGAATTAATAAGATTATTATTTTCTAAGTAACTAAGAACATCGTGATCTATGTATTATTAGATCACAGATGTTTGTGTTGTGAGGGCATTATTTTTGTAATCATTAAAGCTCACGACTTGTAAAGTGTTGTAATGAGATTGTTTCAATATTTGCTCAGACCAACGAGGACGAGTGCCAAACAAAAAAAATACTTACGACAAAACAGTCGTGTCGTTTCCTTCCAGTCAAGATTAGACCAACTACACATACCTTAGGAGGGGGCTAATTAAAAGGTGGTGGAAAATATGGTGTTACAGTTAACTCATTAATTAATGACAAGCGACATGTGATCCTTCATTAATTCCTAACCGATTCACTTTATGCATAGCGGTTTTGTTTAGCGGTTAACTAGAGTCTAAGTTGTGTATGCAATTTAATTACTAACAAATGGCATTTTAAGATCTGGAAAATAAATGATTTGTTTTGATTTGAAATCTGAGCCTAAAGAGTAAAGCTATAATATTATACAAAGGTGTAAGTAAGAATGTAAGCGCAGTGTAATCGCTACCTGAATCATAATAAATAGTGTATCAAGGTCATTAACTGATAGCGTGCCGAGCGCTAGCTCAAACATTCATTAATAATATGACGATGTAAACATTTAACAATTAATTAGCGAGGAAAAATATGATGAGAAAAACGCATCCAAATTAAACTTAAGATGAGGTTCCTGAAAGCACCTGAAATATTTTATCCTATTATCGTTTCAAATGCAGTTTCAGTAGCAGTCAAAAGTATGTAGAATTACAAATGCTAAATCACTCAAAACGAAGTGGTCATAAGCGAATACAGTGGCTTTATGTGGGACTGAGCAATCCCGTCATTATCTACTTATGAGTAAACATTGTTCACTAGCCTTTTCAGCAGGCGCAGGGTGAACAGCTGTAAATACAATCTCAACATTTTCTGTCAGTGTGGAAACTTACGTACACAACATACTGATAGTAATTGACCTATTGATCCACTCATGTGGCGACGACTCGTCTGGGTAGAAGCCCAAAGGCAACGTCGTCTCTTACATAACACGTGATTGTTGAGGAAACATCGCAGTGTTTACACTTCTATGTACTGAGTACACTATTACAGAACTATGTAAATGACAAGCTCAAGCCATGGTTAGCGTCGCCCACAAACATCAGCTTGTTCAGTTACTAGCATTGTATGTGTTGTACCGCGCTCAACAATATCGTAATTTGTGTTACTTTTAGCACAACCGTGATAGATATTAAAATAAACATTTTATGTGAATGTGTTACAATAATTTGTATTAATTTTACTTTATGACTGCTAATAGCTAACTGATGCGAGTTAATAAGGAGTATGTTTAATATTCAAATAATATTGTAAAGTTAACGAGCAACAGCGTGGTGCAGGCCTTCCTCGCAATGATTCATCACCAACACACACGAGGCTGGTTTTTGTTCTCTCATGATCGCTAACAGAAGGTGGCTATTAGCCTCGCTGTCAGCTGTCAGTAGACCAACTGGGACTGCTGGTGAAGAGCTCACTGATCATATGCTAACAGATGGACTAATAATATGAGGGGAATATTACCATCTCAATAGTTTACATAACAAGAACATACATATAGTCAGAGAGACAGCTCTACTAACAAACCTAATCGGTTCATGAACTCCAACACAGTTAGGCCCCTTGTACGCACACGTTTTCCCTGCCGTGAAAAGCTGCGGTTTATTGGTCCCGTGTAGGCACGGTCGTCAGTGTTGTATGGGTCACTATGGAAACATGTTGACAGACACGTTTTTTTCTACGGAGCGGTTTATACGCCGTAACTGTAAAGAAACAGAGCCGTGTACAAACGGCCGCAATGAATTCCATCGACTTGTTTGTAGTACTTCAGTTTAGAATTAAAAGGGGAGCCAAAAGGTGTAGGATGCTAATCAGTAAAATGTCTCCTACGAAGGGGTTACAGACATAACTTTTGTTAGACGTAGACAACAAAGTTGGTTTAACAAAGAATTGTACGTGCGAGTAACATATCACCTCCGCAATAAGTACAAATATTATACGAAATCCGTCCTTGGCGCGCAGCTCTTTAATTACAATTACAGTTGTCGGTATTTGTAGAACATAATCGTGCGCCGATTACCGACGCACTATCTGATATGGACGCGATACTGTAACTATGAGAGAGACTCTTGTATTATTGACCACTGATAAAGATTATCTTTATGATGTGAGATTCAATATTTTTGAAGGTTTTCAGAGTCGTTAAATTATTATAAGCACAATGTTAGGTGATCAAAAGAATAAAGATATTAAAAGTAGATATCGAGTCGAGTCCATTTAGAATGCCATCGACACGCTAAGAAACCAACACTGACTTGTGTACTGAACTAACCAACTGTTAAACTACATAATCAGCCTATTATGTTCCCACTGCCGGGATACAGGTCTCCTCTATTGGAGAGGGAGTTGGCCGTAATCCACCACGCGGGCCCACTGCGGGTTGGTAGGTGTCACATTCTTCGAAATTTTGGTTTTAGGCCATGCCGGTTGGGATCACGATGTTTTCCTTCACCGTTTTGAGAGCAGTGGTGATGAAATCATTTACACGAAGTAAAGTCAAAGTCTGGCTGGATTCGACCTACAACTCGTAAGACGGTGCCATTACTACTGGGCCACCACCACCACCACTGCCCTCGTAACTAAGAATAACATTGAAATAAGTTGTGTCTCTACATTATTATTGTACCTACATACTTTTTCAATGCAGCAGGGATTCAGGACGCTAGAAAAATCTCAATAAACAGAAACAGCTCATGATAATAATTAGCGAAAACATTTGATTGAACGACAAAGCACGCGGCCCAAATGTGCAGCGTATCGGACAGAGCAAGGTTATAAATCGTGACGTGACGGCACTCGTCTACCGCCGCACCGGCGCCGCCGCACCGTCTGCTGAAGCAGCGTGAAACCACCAGCCTTCACACCGCCGCGCACTGTACAGACACTACAGAATAACTACTGCTTACGGTGACGGAAGACAAATAAAATTAACACCCTACTTAGGTACGGTCACCTGCAAATGTGCATGGATACCCTAACGGCTATTTTCGTGTGAACGTTTGAGTTCAAGTTTTCTAAAATAAACTAGATGGCGTTGGTTTCTTCACAACTGTGACGTAAGTAAGCAGTTGGGAAGAAACGTATTGAGAAAGGAGTTACACAGCTAATATATTTATCTAACTATTACATTACATTTGCTAGCACATGAAAAAATAATAAAAATTTCTGAACTATCCATGCACTTTTGCAGCCCTACTGTACAACTGTCAACATACGCGTGCGCAGGTAGTTGAAACTTGATCTTCTCACAGAGTACACGTCTTGTTCTAAAGCAGGGGTGTCAAACTCAATTTTGCAGAGGGCCATAATTAGATTTAGAATGTGTAGGCGGGCCAGGTTCAAATTAAAATACTAAAACATACTAAATTATTTTAACATCTTTATTTATTTAGTTATATATAATTGTTACAAATCATACCAAAAGTAAGAAAGAGGGTGAGGGAGGGGCGCAGTATGCGTTAACTGTACGGACGAAATAGAAGACCACTTCGCGCGCGCACGAGAGAGAGAGAAAAGCATAACTAACACTCTCTCACTCGTCTTGTCAGGCGCTACTCTTGTAAAGCGCGCGTCTTTTTAAATCTGCGTAGAGGCATTGAGTGCAGTCTAAAATCTCTAAAAAAAAAGATTCATTTATCTGTGATATATTGTGATCGCGGGCCGTATCGAAATGGCCCGAGGGCCGGATTCGGCCCGCGGGCCGTATCTTTGACATGACTGTTCTAAAGCCTTCGTGTACTTTTGCCTTTGTTTAGTCCGTTAAATATCTCCTGTTGTCGTGTCTAGTATAGACTGGACCTTCTGTTCTTGATACATTGTGGTCGCCCTTCCTCTTTCCCCCACCACTATGCAACATTTACTTCATTCTCGAAAATACTCTAACATTGAAATAATTGCGAAATAATCATTGCGGTTTTTAAACGTCTAACATACTTTCAATGTGTAAACAATGCAATGTACAAGTAAAAGGAAACATACTTGATGATTAACTCATATGAAGGAACAACAAAATCTCGTTTGAAGCCACTCAAACGATGCGCCTCAAAGAGATGTCAGCATCATTTGAAGGGGCCTGTTAGGGCCGAAGCCTGCCGGGTCAGCGGAATTGTCCGAAAGGGTTACCGCTGGCCCGGAACATAAAGGGCTAAAGAAGTGTGGTGGGTTTTAGTCAGTAAGAGTCTGACACTCCCTTCCGCTGTACCCAGAGCGGGAGGAGTCATTTGATGATTTCCCATCCACAAAAAAAAAGCCACTCAAACGATAGAACCTATTAAAATTTAATCAACGCCTTATCGGTGCGATAACAGTTGGCGAAATGGAGTGTGAATATATTGCAAGGAACATGCTTGAACAATCGGCTATAAAGATAAATCATCGGTACTCAACGATACCTATCGATACTATACTGCAACACTCGAAGATTAGATTCCAAAGGAAGTTTTTGTTTCTATTCAGACAACATTCAGTTATTGCCAGCAGACAGCAGTAAATTATGATGAATTCGGATTAAAACAATATCTGATCCAACAAAGGTTTTATTACTGAACAATAAATTGAAATTAGATCATCTCCACAGTTTTGGAGCGGGTTCAGTGACTCAGTGCACTTCCTGAAAGAGTTAGTCACTTGCTACTCGGTCGACATCTCCATTCATGGAGACGCTGTCGGTACCAGGACATCAAAAGTAAAGAGCACATGACGCATGGTCGCCGACGCGCCTGCCGAGTGCCGACCAGCCGCACAGAAATATTGCCAATTATAAGCCGGTATTGATCGAACGTTGTTTGTTTGTGATGTTATGCGGTTATGGAGCCATTAAGGGAACTACGTGACCTAAAGCGCGGTCACTGTCGGACTGCATAGAAAAGAAAGATAAGCGCGATGACATAAAACTGGCAATTTATTGTAAATAAAATATGAAGAAATTATCTATTTACAAAAGCTATTTAATAATAAATAATCCATCTCTGAATGCAGTTTGGCATTATGAACTTAGTGGCATATTTTAAATTATAATTAAAATTGGTAATGAAGGGATAAACTGCTTTTAAAGACAATCAAGAGGTGTATTTGAAGATTTTTTTGATGCATTAATGTATGTTTTATGATTTGAGTTCCATAACTGTATTAAAATAATTTTTCCGCCTTAAAGAGGGTAACTGTAATGGATCAGACTGCTGTCACGATATCACGAAGGACACGGGTCGCAGATACGGGATGGATCATTAGAAATATATCATTTTCTAATGAAAAGCCCTGCTTTCCAACTTTTCTACGGGGGAAGAGCAACTTCAACGGAAGTTATGGCATGCTCTTGAGGAATTCGTACCCATATACTTACCTACGTATTATTTTTAAAGTTTTGTCAATGTAAATGTTAAATTATTATAAACTATCTGAGCCCCGCGGTTTCACCCGCATAAGTGTCGATCCCGTGGGAATATCGGGATAAAAAGTAGCCTATATGTTAATCCAGGGTGTCAGCTACCTCCATAATTTTTTTTAATCAAAATTGGTCCAGCCTTTATAATATTAGTGTGATGCATCAGTTGTTATAGTTTACAAGTCGTTTCATCTTTTTTATTATAATGAATGAACACTGTATGTATAATAGCGTTTAAGAAAAACGTTTACTTACCGTATAACTATTTATAAACATGTGCCTGAGAATATAATCATATTGAAACAGGTATTTATCGCAAACAGAACGATAAACAACAGGACTAATGGCAGGGATTAACAAAAACATTGATATTTATAAACCTTATACTGAGAATTCGTTTATTAATTCCTTCTTATCTTTAAACTGTGTTATCTGTCTTAAGCTAAGCAGTGAGTACAGAGGCAAAGTCAATCAAAGAAGGTATCACTTGCTTTAGAATCCTTCAAGATCTAAAAGTCAATAAAAAATGTTCCTTGTACTTCTACTTAGTTGCTGGTTGGTAGCGAGCAACCAGCAATTTACTACGAAATAGCGATAGTTTTCATTGTTAACCGACTACACTGTGTGGCATTAGGCAAGTCGTTTAGAACTATTCGAACTCCGAACTATTCGAATCGTTGTGGGGTGAAGACCCCTCAACGATTAAACAAGCTGGATTGATTTATTGGTACGAATTAGTTATCAACGCTACCTCCGGCCGCGACTGCTGTCCTGGTACAGCGCGCACTTTCCAGTGCTAACGGGGTTAATCCGCCTAGTACGGGCTAGGCTTCACCGCGTTTCAGCAACAACTCATGTTTATACTGACGCGGACGCCCACTCATTGCTTAATACATAACGTTTCAGTTTCACTACGAGTATCTATTACAAATGTTGCTTCTTTCAGCAATCATATCAGTCAAACCACAGGTTAATGCTCGGAAATTCATGAAAAACTTTTCAATTCCTGAAAAATAGTTTCTCTTCAAGTCATTGAATTGAAAAGGCTCTAAGTTTGTTATTTTGTGCGAAAATCTTTTAACTTTAATCTTGGCCGAATAAAAATCATCGCCTGAAAAGCTAAAAAGGGATCTGATGAAAGCAAAAAGAAAATACTTTCAACAGTCAAGTATTCTTTTTCTCACAGATTCAGGTAACAACACGATGAACCGATTCAAAACCAATCCCAAGGTTGTTATTTGTTATTCCAATACATTCATTTCTCAAAACTGGAGTAGTATCATTTGGATAACGCCAATATGGCGAACCGTAGAGGGAAACTTTCAGATTAACTGGAGCTTAGAATGTGGACTATATGTGAAAGGTCATCTCGTTATCGTTGGGTAAGATGTTTTGCTCGTACTGAAGCAGAATGAATTCTTCAGTGAACGACTACAACCTTGTATTTTTTTTTACATTGTTTGCATCGCGCGCTGGAAACAATGATGTTACGTTATGTAAGGCACGCGTGCGTATTCCACGCGCATTTCAGGATAACTTACAGAAGGTCCATGAGACAACGCGTTATTGGCGCGTTTAGAGCTTGACATTGTGCCTTGAAACCGAGCCTTCTGTACGTATCTGTGAAGCTCACATGTTGCAGGCGCAGTAGCAGTGTTTGATTGACGATAGTATTCAGTTCTTACACGGCGCACGTGGCGTGTCGTGACTTCCCCATCGTGAATATATTAGCGTTTACAACCGAATGCATTACTTCCATATTTACAAGTCGCGAGTCTGCTAAACATTACGCGCTGGATACGTTTCGTGAGGAACGAATTGGAAGGAGCATGCAGGGAACGTTAGGGATGGATTTGTTTGTGAATCTATTTCAGCAAAATTTGCATAATTTCTGCTTCGTGCATTCGGGGGGAAAGCTGTGTTAATGTAGCACAGTTGATGATTGATATTACAACGCAATGCAAAAATGAACAATGTGCCTAGGGATTCTATTGCCTAGTTATAGCGTTCTAACCTGAAGTCAAGATCTTCATCGTCACTCCATTCATTCATCCGCGAACAATGATTCATGTTTGCGACACACAAAAGCGTAAGAGCACACTATGTATATGAAACCTTCTCCTAGGGCGTATTGTTTGAGAGTCTTGTCCAGTAGTGTTCAGTAACTGAAGGTTGAACACGTAATAGTCGGGAGTTGTCGCATCATCACTTAAGTGGTCCTGACTCCCGACAGCGCCTGCCCACTCGCATGATCAGGCGAGTTAATTTGGTGACGAATACAATCTACATGATCATTATAAATTGTATAGTCAACATTGGGATTAATTTGATGAACGACCCAACCTTGTGGTCGTCAACTTGGATCAACACTTCTACAAATTTAACTCCCGAAAAGCCGGTGTAATTACCAACCCTTTTGCAAAAAGGCAACGTCCTCATAAGTGCATCCAGAAGCGGTTATGTCAATCAGCCGCAAATATTCTCTCCGAATTTGGCGTTTTACAACGCAAAGCCCCGAAAAAATATTACTTCGATATCCCGAATTCGAGCTCTCTTTCTTTAGAAATTTCGCGCACAGTCTTCGATTCCAGACTAAAATATTATTTGTAGGTATGCACAAATGTTATAAAATTAATAGATTGTATATCTGTTTACCTGGGAGGGTTGGTCTCGCGCCCAGAAACTTTAAAATGGACGTTTCCATTTCATTGAACGTTTTTGTTTTTCGTCGAAATTGTGCTCATCTCGGCGCAAAGGAGGGTCAATGTTCCAGTACATTGGATGAGTAAACCAATTTAGGCATAAGCTGTTCAGCTCATCCTTCACACCACACTTCATATAATTAGTGCGGCAGTAATTGCTGGTCAAATCAATATTCCAGTCTAGACAGGTTCATTGAAATTTTTGGGCAGGCGGAGTTGAGTTCATGGTATTCAGTCATACTACTGAAATTGGTTAGACTTGATAGACCAACCACCTTAAAATGTGGTATGCATACTGGAAGAATCCGATGTTGTGGCGCCACTTGGTGGAGAGGCCTGTATCCAGTAGCGGACTGCGAAAGGCTGAGTTGATTGACTAAATTGGAATAGACAGGCCACTTCAGTGTGCAATCTCAGTCACTATGATGTCGATCAATGTTGCTGTCTATATTATTGACGTCAACTGTCTCGACGCCCACACCGCCGCCGGGAGCCACAAGAGCTGTTTAATTAGACACTTGCACATATTCTTCCCCTAGGTCTAGGTCAGGCAGATATCTTGTTGGCGTTAGTCGTGACGTCACAGTGTGACCCATATTGTACGGTAATGAGGGCGCGCTGACGTCGGGCGGCTCTCCAGTTGAGTCACATGCCTTGTTTATAGTGCCATTATTACCAATTATATTGATTCTAACAATTATATTGGTTTGTCTTTAGACTTATGAAGTTGTTAGCAAGTAGCGATTTTAGTTCGGTAGATAATAACGAGGACCTCTTTTTACCCGACTGCGCGACGCAAAGGAGTGGTAATGTGTTCATCAGCCTATGTATGTATGTATGTATGTTTATATGTTCCTTTGAAGCACTATACAGACCAAACGCCTGGGCCGATTTTTATGATTCACACGTTAATCGATTCCTCTTAGTCCGGCGAGTGTGACTAAAGACATGACGTTAGTGAAAATTCAATATGGCGACTACCGGACGCCATATTAATTTTTTTTTTTTTATTTTTTTTTTCAAAACCTATCGAGTGGGGTATCAAAATAAAGGGTTTTAAAAGGTGATTACAAAAATATATACAACATATATACTTAAAAGCAATTCGAAGTGACAAATCGCAAAAAAACACCTACCAAGAACTAAATCGTCTGCGAAATCTTTCAAATTTGTAAACTAAAAAGCTGGAAATAAAAAAAGTTATTTAAAAAAATCAAAAAACCCGACTGCGATAAAAAACTTAAGTAAGTTAAAAGAAACTGAAAAGCTAAAAACAAGCCCATTTTAAATTAAATAAAAGTTGGAAGCAGGCGGGACCCATTTGAATTTGAAAATACAATAAAAATGATGTGGGTCCCGCCTGCTTCCAACTTTTATTTAATTTAAAATGGGCTTGTTTTTAGCTTTTCAGTTTCTTTTAACTTACCTACTTAAGTTTTTTATCGCAGTCGGGTTTTTTGATTTTTTTAATTTAAGTCGTAGTCGGTTACGGGGCGGGCTTGATTCAATTTGCCTATCATTTGAAGTTTTTTGTGCTGAAGCCTTTTTAGATATTTCGATTTACGTGAATAAATAACCGCAGCTATTGTGGCAGGTTCTAGAACCATCAGGTTCAGGTCATAGTCGTGAGGTGATCGTGAACTTCCTTACTTCATGCCGGAATAATTACATAAATAGTCATAATTGTATGTTTGTTTGAAAGCTTAATTATTTATTACTGATTAGTGTTTTCATTATCTCTAACTATATTTAAAAAATACCAATGGTGAGGGAATTTTTACCGCCGCGCACCGGTAACACAGCAAACATTTCCGTCACCTAAGGTGTGATCTCTTCACACTACGACTTATCTACATACTCCTTATAAGGGCTTGTCTACATGAGTGTATGTTAGTGTGCGCTCACCGTATCCTGTTTGTCTTGCGGTGCGCCGTCTCGATGGTGACGAGGAACACGGCGTGCGAGCGCGACGAGTGTTCGTTCATGTCGGTGCGGGCCGCCGCGCGGTTGCGGTTGCCCGCACGCATCACCCGCACCATCTCTGCTGCACTCTTGCATACTACCGACGTCATCTCTGGGATGTAGAAACCGTTTAGCTCCTGCAACGATACGCTGGTTTGAAGGCAGTGTCAAGCGAAGTAAAAGAAGTGGATCGGATCGGAACACAACTGAAAAGCTTTTAGGAGGTTCCCAAACGTTTGAAAAAGTGAAAATATGACAAAATAACATTATTACTTCGACAAGATCATAATAACAGAGCTGACTTGTGATCCAGCTTCAAATACTAAAAGGAACAAAGAAAAACAATGAAACGACCTTTTAAAAGTTTTTGGAAGAACTCGCGGGATGTTTCAAAAGCCGGTTTCAGAACCAACACAACTACTGACGGTATAATCGAAAGTAGAATTGATTCCATCAGACAATTTATTGTATTCGTTTAGGATTACTGTTGTAAGTAATCATTGGATAATAAAAAGATAGTCATTGTTTTCGGAGGACTCAATTTTTGGAGAATTGTGCCTGTTTGTCTAATATCTTATTAATTTATGTAAATGTTGTGGTACTTTGGGGATCTAGAACCAACTACCAGGAAACATCATCGTGGAAGAGTGAATGCCATTTGCCAAGTCTAGGTAAACGCTAACAAGACTCAGACAAGTGGGCACTGCGTAAAGAAAGCGAAACGTTAATGAGCACTATTGTATTTAATAACGGTTGTATAATTAAGAGCTACCCCATCGTAATTAGCTAAGTGCCAGCTTGTTCAATTACCAGTCTCCTCACATGCTAGTTTTGGGAGAGTATTTCAATTTGTTAAGTGAGTTAACTAAGTAGGCCCACTTAGTACGATAAATATATAATCTAATATTATGTACCGTATACGTAAAATATATGTTCGATAACAGACGTAAATTGACCAATTTTGATAATGATTTTTGCACGATCTCAATCGTTTTATCCAATATCGAGCTCATGGTTCATTTAACCAACCACGTTGCTCTATTCTTTGGTTTTCTTCTCAGGTATGTAAAGATTTTTGCATTAATATTTTAGAGCAATCGTGTGGCAACGTAATTATTTTGAATGCGTATTTAATTGCGGCCTTGATCTTCTTGTGCGCCTGCGCCTGCCAGGACACGGGCGATCTGAGCTAATAACTGTATAAGGCTAGCCTGAACAATAATTATGTGTTGTTGCATAAACGTACACATTATTAAATGAGGTGTATTACGTAAAGTCATCGTTTGCACAATGCGCTGCAGAAAGTAGACATTTTTGGACGCATCCGAATGACGCACGCCAAGGTTGTGAGTTATTGCGAATGGCTGCCTCTTGTACATACTTCATACTTAAATAGAACATATTATTTCAATGAAATACTCCGCAGATAATCCTCTACACTATAATATATTATGATGCGGTGAGTCATGCTAGTTTCAAAATATAATCATTGTCATGCATAATGTATGTAATAAAACTGAATTCAGTCCATTGGCACAATGTTATTTTTTGCTGGTTTGTAGTACTTTCGTTTTCGCCACACGCGTGGAGTACTAGGCTATCATAACCACGTAGACATAATTATGTACCGTATGTGCCATTGTTTGAGTGGACGTCGCCAGGCAACGGCGCCGGCGGCCGGCGCGGCGGGCGGGACGGCGCGCGACACATGTTATTATGCTTAGCGATATTGACGACACCACCATACGACATACCACGACCGCCCTACGATACTTTACAATTAGACTTTTCTAAATGAGTGGACTATTCTTTTATTGATTTAGGAACCAAAACGGTTGTATGATTCACAAATCAACATTGACAGCCCAAAACTCAGTGACCTTAGAAACTAAAGTTGTACTGATTAAATAATAATCTTAAAAGGAAATCTATTTCCTCCAGAAAAAGGAAATAAGTAACACGATATTTGCGTGTTTCTTGGAGTAATGTTGAGTCATATCTCTATGATGCAGCGATGTTTTATTTCGCTGCGGAATACCTAATTAATTGTATCAACTTCGTTCTTGTCCTAAAACTATATCAATTGTGTGTGCTATTAGAAAAGGCGGCGTTTGTTTATGCGTGTGGGCAATAAGCCTTACGCATCCCCTTGACCTGCCGACGACTACAGAGTACAGACGCATAGCCACGCTGTGGCAGCCTGGCGGAGAGGCGCCGATGGTCAAGGATGACCCGCGCTCAGTGCTCGCTCATGAATTAGAAACTGGACGTGACCCGCTTAGATCATCTGATAGTGGCGTGTCTCGTATCTAAACGACTAACAGGTGCGGTGCTCATTAATCTTCCGACCTATGAAGCCATATTTTGTAACTTTAAAGTCCACACATTAAAGTTACAAAATATGGCTTCATAGGTTCCTTACCTCTACTATAGAAGGTGCAACTGGTGGCAGTTGCACCTTCTGTAGTAGAGGTAAGGAGGGATCGCTTCAGAAGGAAAAGTACCAATAATACAAAATCTCTTTGCGTACATTTACATTTACATTTACATTTTTGCTTTAAAGTCCACACATTAAAGTTACAAAATATGGCTTCATAGGTTCCTTACCTCTACTATAGAAGGTGCAACTGGTGGCAGTTGCACCTTCTGTAGTAGAGGTAAGGAGGGATCGCTTCAGAAGGAAAAGTACCAATAATACAAAATCTCTTTGCGTACATTTACCATTTTGGTTGGCAAAATTCCTAAAATTGGACGGTTTGTGTTGTCCTAAAGCAGCCGCTGTCAGCGCGTGCGCAGCTTGTCATGAAGAGTTATTAAAATTCACATTCGGTGAAAAAAAAATCGGCACCGCGCGCAATGAGCTCATAACTACATTCTGAAAACATTTGGCAACCTGAAAGATTTAGAGAAAAAGCTTTCAGTTACGTCATTCGGTATTGAGTTCGTTATGAATAAAATAATGAAATTGAATCGTTTTGGCTTGCAGCCAAGTGCAACGCAAGCTCGTTAATTACAAGAATGGGAGGAAGCTCCGACCATAGTGGAGCAGAATGACGCGCGAGTGTACGCGTCACGGTTATCGCACAGTAATCAATAGGGTACTGATAGTGCGACCCTGACGGAGCTGCGGAGGAGCACGTGGATATGCTCACGATGTCATGCTGCGTGTGGCTCCTTTCAGGAAATATTGATGTTATTGATCCGATAAACTTTTTTATTTCTATATTTACGCGCTGCTTATGTCAAATAAAGTGGACAGTCATTACTAACGATAAGTACCTATTGTTCCAACACTTTCAGCAGCTGACTGTTGATAGTTGTGCTAAGTGTTATTAAAGACTAGATGTGCCCGCGACTTCGTTGGCGTGGTTGTCGGAAAACAATAATGTGTCTCTTTATTATTTCTTTTTCTAAAACAGAAATAGTTTGGTACTCCTTATAACATCACTGATCTACCAGTGAAAATCCCGTCAAAATCGGTCTAGCCGTTTCGGAGATTAGCCGTGCCCGTAACAAACAGACAGACAGACATCAATAATAAAAATAAAAAAAATTATGAGAACCGTATGATTGTACCTACTTTCGTATTTAGTAAACAGCTGTTATTTTGACATTACAGACACTTCAATTTTATTTATTTGTATGTATAACTTTCATTGCATTGAAAACAATTGCAGCTAATCTTTTCTGAATACCTACATTCTTATGCTCAAAATGGTTTGGACAGACTCAAAACGTTGGACAATTCCTCATTGTGCACATTCATGAATGTGTTGTATGTAAGTATGTATGGAGGTACGGGGGCAGGGGGGCGCGGGTCGGGGGGCGGGGGCGGACAGGCAGCATTCTGTGCTAATGTGGCGTAAAATATTGGTCGTTGGGGCATCACCTCACCGAGCTAAGTACCTGTTATATCATACCGATACCGTCACGGTTCTACAATCGTATTTGTTGAACAAGTACTGGTCACACAACAGTAAAGTGCGGAAGGTTTACTTCATACTACACGCGAAGAGGAAGTGATAGGTACAGTGTGCCGTAAAGGAAGCGACACGGCCGAGAGAGAGCGAGAGAGTGAGAGAGAAGGATGTCCCGTTTTGACATTATGATTCTTGCAATAAACTGAGAGATGAAGAAGTACTGAGCTACTCAATATGTAGCAGCTTGTTCCTTTGGCGTGTTGAACTCTTCATTGTGCCTGTTCGGAATAATCCTTCTGCTCCGTCCCGTGTCATGTATAGAGATGGGTTTCTACCCGGTAAATACCGGGTAAATACCCAAAATACCCAAATGCAGGGTTTTTACCCAGGTAAATACCCAAATGGTGGGTATTTACTTTTTCATTATTGTTTTAAGTCTTTTATACACTTTAAGCAATAAAAAATGTTTATCAAGTGTGTTTTATGCATGAAATGTAAATGGTGTCAGCAAAGAATAGTTTTCTACTAACAAATCATATAAAAATTGTACGTCTGTATTTTTTACATATTATATTAGGTGGTTTATATTACATTTGATTATAGTAGTTTTAAATTAAAGACTATTTGAATATCACAGCATGTCGTAACAAATATTTATTGATAAAATACATTAAATAAACGTGAATCATCAAACTCTTGAGTATGTAAGATGAAGAACTAAAATCTGGCAAACTCGCGTATATGCTCAGAACTAGTGACGATGAAGATACTTTGTTATTAACTAAAAATCTACTACATTAGCGTATAAGATTGAAATTAATATTAAAAAAAATGCTGGCGTGGTGCAGCTCGCGGCGTTTCAACCTTACGTTAAAGTTTCTAAAGTTGACTTTTAATTGATAAAATAAGTCCGTCAGTAGGCGCATTTAGCTGGCCAGCGGTCCCTCAATCCTTACAAATATGCACATCAACCCTTCCCGCTTCTTCGCCTTCTCTCCGCGTATACGTATTATGCTTACTACTTCCACTTGTTTTTGAATTACTAAAGAGTGCGCACGTAGAAGTGATATCTCATACTGTTTCATTTTGGATCAGGATACAAAATTTTGCTGGTGCTAACGACTAAAACTGGTTTTGGGATTATTTCTAAAATCAAAGGTAAGATTTTTACCATAGTATAATTTATATTGTATTCATATATGTATATTTAATTGAATGCAATACAATTTACGTTAAACCTTAGAAAATATACTAAACTACAGTAGATATACCAAAGAAAGTAATTTAATTTTAATAAAGTTCACATGAAACGCTTATCTACTGGTATTTTATCAAACTTTCTTTATTGTAAATCGAATTTAAGTATTCTCGAGATATGTTTTGGTGGCTAAAAATCACCTAAGTGGATAATATTGTTTTGATACCAATACCAAAATAATAAAATCTGTTATTAATTACTATTTAACAGATCGATATTTTTTTAATTATAAATTGTTTAAATGGCATTGTGTAAGTTAAACGTAAAACATTTTATAAATAAAAGGATATAAATCATTTTCTAGTCTTAGTCTAAATTTAACATCTCTGGCAGTAAAAAGTGCGTGCCATTATTATCTGTTAAAAATATTTCAACTTCAGCGTTCATTAAATATTTTGTTGATTTTTAAATAAATAATTTTATTTAAAATTACTTTTTTATTTTGTAACATAACTTAATATCATTTTTACTCCAAACGTAAGGGTTTGATGAAAAAAAAAAAGTTCTAAGTATGGGGAACTCCCAAAATTTATTGTTTTTTTTTTTTTGCTATTTTTGTGTGAAAATCCTAATGCTGTTCACAAAATACATCTACTTACCAAGTTTCAACAGTATAGTTCTTATAGTTTCGGAAAAAACTGGCTGTGACCTATGGACGAACGGACAGACAGACATGACGAATCCATAAGGGTTCTGTTCTTTGCCATTTGGCTACGGAACCCTAAAAAGGGAGTTCCGATTCCAAATTAAATGAAAGGACATATGCACAAGGAAAATCAGCCAAGTTCAGTACATTTTGACCAGTTAGGCGAACACAAATGTCAGTGACCAGCAGATTTTTTTTTCGCGATTTCAGGTTTGGTCCCATAGTAAAAGTTGTTTGTTTTCATGACTACAATCACGTGTTTAAGTGTCGTTTACTAATTACCAGTCACTATATGTCATTTACTATATAGAAACTTCATCAAATCAGTTAAAGAAATTTTACATTTATGCTAAAATTACAGTTATTATCAGTTAATAAAGCAATTTAATCAGGCTTTGAGACGAAAAACACATGAAAGTAGCCGAACTTATAACATGGATGTGTTAAAAAAAAAACGGGCTAAAATTCACCTAAACTTTATTAAATAAAACGTTTCATAAAGTGTTTATAGTTTATACCCATGCTTTTGGGTATTTACCGGGTAAAAACCCTGTTTATACCCAAATTGGGTATTTACCCGGTAAATACCCGATGGGTATTTACCCACCGCCCATCTCTAGTCATGTATGAAGGCTGTGTGGCGTCTGACGTCACGTTGCGTCAGTGTGCAACTGTTGACGCGCGCCGCTGCCACAGTTAGCCACGAGTGTCAGCGCCAATGCACCGCGACGCGATGTTTATACTTACACAAAACAACATAATTAAGGATTCAACGCGATTCGTAACGTAACACGTCGGCAATCACAGAGGGAAATTGAGAAACCTAATGTAAATGAATATCCGTACGATTATTGCCGCCATTGTAGCTACATACTGACCAATTATAATGGAAATTATAAATCCAAATTTTTTTGGTTCCAAAATTCTCATGAAACCTACCGACGACGTATTTACTACAAATGACTATTGTTGAACATACATGTATGGAAATCCGGATAATGATGCTATGACAAATACAACAAAGCACACTGTAAAACAAGTAATTAAACATGACCGTGACACGGATGACGATGGTTTACCGTGGTACCAGCGGGCAGCGGGGTCACGACGTGTGATTTGCCAACACTAATATTTGCTTTACTTCAAATAACAGCGGCTCGAGAAAGTATGTTGATCAATGTCATCAATGTAAACACGCGTCAAGTGTTCGATACTTTAATTGCTCAGTAACTACGTTCGAAGTTCACAGTTTACTTTGGGGGATACAAATGAATAACGCTATGTGATACTTCGATACATAGATAGACGAGTATCCGGAAACGAGCTGGAACTCTGTTCTTATGATGCGTAGAAACAAGTAAGCGAATAGTCCACAATACCTGTCCCCTAATAGTGAGTTTCTTGCAGTCCTTGGAGAGGAGGTCCTTTACATCCTCCAGATACAGCTCGACGTAAGAGCAGGAGACCAGGTGCGTGACGTCGGGCGAGGCGCTGTTCTCGATGTGCGCCCAAATGTGGCGGAAGGCGCGCGGGATGATGCCCTCGTGATCGGCCGTGCCCTCCATGGTGTGCGTCTTGCCCGTGCCCGTCTGGCCGTACGCGAACACGCAGCCGTTAAACCCGTCCAGCACTGACGCCACCAGAGGCCGCACCTGGAACAAAAACCAATGGTTTACACATCACTAAGGCTTGCTCACCTTTTACACGCCAGTGATGTTTGGGTTACCGTAAGCTGTAGCTCGTAGGCGTTTCAAAGATACAGTACAATCCCATAGCAAGCTTCTTGACGAGGCCATGACGAAGGAGACTAGACCTTCAGTTACGAGCTACCCACGTCGCGCGTCGATATCACCCAGAGGCTGAGGTTGCCACAGTTAGTATTGAACTTATATAGCTCCCTTTTTAAATAGACCCATCAACAATTAAAATGTTTTTTACCAGAAAAAATACACTTTACCCAAACCCCAAGTTTTAGGAGACAAGTCCTAAAGCTAGATGTAGTTTGAAAAGAAGGGAAAGTTTAGTGCGAGGGATTCATTCCCTTGGGACTAGGGACCCCTCCCTAGTCCCAACTAGTCCGTAGTTAATAGATATGTGTGTCGCACGCACAGTGACACAGTCCGCCGACGAATAGCCGATGTCTCTTTAAAGATGACACAAAAACTAGACATTTATACTTATAATTATGTTTTTATCGTTTAGTGAAAACCCTAAAATTGTGTGTTCAGTTATAATTTTTCACAAAATACAGCGCATAATTATATCCGCAAACACAATAAAAACTTTTTCAAAAATAACTTTAATTTCGGAAGTCGGTGTCGTTGGTTCAGCATTTTCGTTTATTGATACCGTTTTTATTTTTAGAGTTCCGTACCCAAAGGGTAAAAACGGGACCCTATTACTAAGACTTCGCTATCTGTCTGTCTGTCTGTCACCAGGCTGTATCTCAAGAACCGCGATAGCTAGACAGTTGAAATTTTCACAAATTATGTATTTCTGTTGCCGCTATAACAACAAATACTAAAAACAAAATAAAATGAATATTTAAGGGGGCTCCCATACAACAAACGTGTTTTTTTCGGCGTTTTCGCCTTGTGGTACGGAACCCTTCGTGTGCGAGTCCGACTCGCACTTGGCCAGTTTTTTACTTTTTAGTCGTACCCACCCCACACAAATTCATATAAGTAACACTACTTGCTACAATGATATTCTAATAAACAGATATGTTATACACTTAGGCTGAGTTGCATCATCTGACTTTAACCGTAACTTTAACCATAACCGGTGATTTTTGTATGCAGTTTGACAGACTTTTGACGTTTGTTAAAGTTAAAGTAAGATGATGCAACCCAGGCTTACAAAACAACAGAAAAAAGTGTTCCGCGCCGAGAGGCAGCACACATACACACTTTTCATTCATTTTACATTTCACTACAAGTATAAAGGATAGAAAAAGGATAGCTTGATAAAACCAATAAGAAAAAAAGTGACAGCTAGATGTTGTCAATTGCGCGTGAATGTAAACAAACATTATTCGGGCTACCAATCACCGCACGCTGGCATCATAGACTAACAAATTAACTAGGCAGAAAGTACAAACCGCGTGTACAGAATCTGTATTCGGGATTTGTGCCTATGCAACGAATAAACACTATTAAAAGGTAGGTAGGTGAAAAATAAAACACGTTTTAAAAAGAAAGAAATACAATTGTAAAAATAATCATACACCTTCGAAAAGATTTAATTTTAATCTCAATGGTAGGTTTATTTTAACACTATCTGTGACATACTATGGTAACGATAAGCAATTAATATTTTCTTTTCCTACATATTATGACATGTTTAATTTATAATTAAATATATCAAACAAAATTATAAAGAAAAGTTATTAAAAGGGAAACTAGAACTCTGCTGTAAAGATGACTTTAATGCCTAATATTCGCATCTGTACTTTTATTCTATGTCCGGAGTGCTCGTATCCTTGTCGTTCTTACGACAAAAATGTATTTTCCATCTCTTTCTTTTTCCTAATCTCCAAATATCAGAATATTAGGAAAATAATTGAAATATATTAATAAATCGAAGTATATTGTGTACTTTCGTGTGGTATGAGATCCCTTGTGTTTTATGAACATTGGTATCATAATTGGTACACTTTCTAAATACACAAGATGGCATTTTGGATGGTAATTACGTAGCTGCGCGCACCGTCTCACTCGTAGACGTGCGTGACACAGACTAAAGGCAATACGTCCCAATTAGGACGTTTTCTAGTCTTCACAATTTGCGCGCTCATAACATATCTGTTTATTAGAATATCATTGACTTGCTATGTAAATATTAGTAACACGAGAGCACACCCTTTCAAACCCTGATGTCAACTGCTCATCACATGTTACAAAATATTGCCTTTCCCGGTGCTGGGACGTTAATTCACCATAAGCTCCACTTTACCAAATGATGATTTCCGAGAGCAAATGACCAAGTTACTTCAAAAAATACCCAAATCGCTATAGGTTTGCCTATAAAATTTGAGGGCTTCCCTCGATTTCCATGGGATCCTCTCATCAGATTCCAACTTGAGTACAATGGGACAACCTCGAAAGTTCATTTCAAACAAAAAATAAATGAAATAGGTCCACAAATTCCACAACTGACGGAGAAATCGGTGAACATACATAAAAAAAAAAAAACGACGGGTTGTACTCCGGGAGTGCCGGCAGAAGTGAAAACTTGAATATTAACGTAACTGTAACCGTAACCGTAACTGATACTGTTTGTCTCTGTCTGTCTGTCTGTAATTTGATCCTGTATAGGTATACCTGTTTTTAATTTTTGATATTTTGGAATCTTACGAATTTTCGATCAGGGTCACGTGTCATCTTACGATCAGGGTCACGTACGTGTCATCTTACGAATCTTACGATCAGGGTCACGTGTCCTGACGCGAGTTTAACATTTTTTACCTATTACAAAAAAAAGTGTACAACGCCGCTAAAGAAGTTTTCACTTCAAAAAACATACATATAGTCGAACATATTAAAAGTCGGTTAAAAAGATGTTGATGTTTGATTTATTTTATGTGATGCAGGTTTTTGGTCTCTGCAAATGAGCACTTTCATTTCCTTAATGTTTATCAGACGGGAAACGTCAAAACATTACAAACACCTCAGAGAATGATGCAAGTGAGTTCTTTCTTAATAAATAATGAAAAAACAAAAAAAACATAAAACAAAGCACATAATGAAATGTACAGTAATCAGTAATCGATTGCATTTGATACAGCGCAAACGTCCGTATCACGATGATTATTTTTTGATGATGATGTTTTCATTGAGATAAATATAATTTTATGGTGGTCGATAACTGCAGTGCAAACACATCATCGTTCTGAAAAAGGTCGATCCGATGTTGTGAAGAGTGACGTCACTGTAAGCTTTGCGCACGTACTGCTCGCCTTGGTGACGCGTGCCGCCGCATACATACGTCTACAGAAGGATCACACGTTCTACAGAGTAACGTGAGAAACCAGCTAACACGCATAGACACTGAACTGAAACATCGTTTTATTATGTACCTAATGGTTTATTTGCTTTGTACAAAACTGATAAAAAACAACGTTATGGATTTTCAACAGTATTTGGATTTAGACAACTTTTTGAAAAGTCAACGTTCTCGTCCTGAAGCGGGGCTATTTAGTGAGCGACTGTGTGAATGGACCTTCTGTACTTTCTACATTGTAGCCGCAGTTGACACTGTGCACAGTTAGTACAACATTATTCGAAAAAATGTCGGTGCACGCGCGGATAATCAATTATTTGCCGAACAAAAGGCGATCGCTTAATAATATCTATTTTCATGGTAGGATTGGTAACACGTAAGCGCAAATAATCAACAATTAATACCGCATTAATTTACCGCATAACTAACTAAGAGCGTGCTCTATCGGAGGCTGTATTTTAACTGGCTCTGTATACCTAGTATACCTACATGATGTCAGGGACGCACATTGTAGTATAAACTGCAAGAAAATAACTTTAAGCAAATAGTTTGCCATAAAAGCGTTTAAATTGCGACGTGAATGCATTCAGAATGAAAAATATGAAGTCATGTTAGTTAGTAAACGGCGCTGAACTATGGCACAAACATAAAGACAAACGCGGAAAATAATGTCTCGCGAATTCTTGAGCTAGGTACCTATTCATTTTGACATGATTGTTCTTGTTTTATGACAGCTTTGAGGAGTCACCGCGTCTACACGCGCTCTGTCTGTTATTTCCTATTCTAGTGCTAATACAATGGATTATTAATCGCTAACACAAAACAACCGCCCATATTGACGCGTCGAGGTTAGCGTAGTACACAGCCACCTACACCGCGGTTGAATCACAGCATTTTAAAGAAAACATCTAACATTGGAAGGACCTTCGATCACGTCAAGGCGACGCATTGAAAGTGGAACGAACGACAAGCTCGCGTAGGAAGCACGCAGCAAGATGTACCTTCCGCGTTCAGCATTTGCGAAATATTCTGTACTACACGATAATTGACATTGAACATTTGTGTATATTAGTATTGTATCGCTATTCTTTTCAGAAACCCTGAATAACTATGCGGCCAAACGAAAAATATCCGCGTCAATTAGCAAGTAATCACTAACGCAGCAGTTACACGGAAGAATATTCAACACCGTTGTTAGTGCTAGTCTACACTCTACGAGTTACGTTTCTTGTCGTGAACAAGATCGTAAAATTTCAAAGTCAAGCTCAAGAGCGCTGGCGCTGCCAAGCGATCAGCTGGACAACATTAATAACCGCGCGACGACCCATCACCGCTGAGGCGAGCCCTGCATCTGACACGTCATCGCGACGGATTCAGAAGAATAAGCCAAGGGAGGATTTGTTTTAAGGCTCCGTGCACGAAAAAAACCCTCATATTATTGTGAGAAAGTTGAAATAATTGAAACATTAAGTATGTGTGACTGTAAAAGTTGTCTGTGTGGTGCCGGACTTTAAGAATAGCACCACCCCATACTTCCCGTGGGTGTCGTAAAAGGCGACTAAGGGGTGTACCGGAGAATGGGCAGCAGCGTTCTCTATGCATTCCACCACCATACCATACTGCGATCGCCAACCCGCCTGCCAAGCGTGGCGAATTTGGCAAACCCCCCCTTTTGGGGGAGGCCTATGTCCAGCAGTGGACGTCTTTCGGCTGAAATGATGATGATGATGACTGTAAAAGTACAGATTTCGTGGCACTAAACAATTCGTGTCAGTCACAACAACACCTATTAATATGTGGTTAAATCACTTTTGCGCTCTCGAAAATATAGTTTATTATGCCTTTGATTTTCTTAATGAAGATATTGTATTACCATAAATAAAATTTTGATTTTATTTCAAGGATAGCTGAAAACTAGGTAATATATATACTTCAGACGCTACTTACTGGCAGGCAAGCCGTTTCAATTGATGATTGTCTTTGTTGATATCATGAATAATGTAATTTCAGGTAACTGTCTATTTCGTGCATGAATTCCAGTGCGAGAAGTACGAATGTCCGGAGAGGTGAAGCTCCTCGGCGTCTCACGCTCGGTACAGTTCGTTGTCGCGTGCCACCGCCACCGTTGTCAAGAACTGCTCAATTTAGGGCTCAAGCTACCGCCGCCGCGCCACACGCTATTACATGATTAGCATCACCTGACTGCCTCAAATTACTCTCTGTCTAGGGCCTTTCTTATGCAAATCCAATTTTGAAATCTTCCAATGTACGGTAGTAGAGATTACCCAAATCCTAGTTCTTACAAATATTAAGTGGCTTATTAGGTATTTGCTTATATGGACGATTTAGCTATTGCTAGCGGATCGTGTTATTGATCTCATAGAATCTATTTGAATAACAATTCCATAAAGAAGCCATGGATGACATCTCAAACACTGTCACTGTCATGCAATTATAGAATAAATACATAATTACAATACGCGGCGTGTTACGGATCAATAAATCACGTGATCGGTCGACAATTTCGCGCAATGGTTCACATGTTCTCCGGCTCATTTATTAAACAGCACATTCCCGGGAATGTTCCAGCGTGCTGAACATTTCTAAAACTTCGTGTGTCATCGAGCACGGAACACACAAAATACTAAAAAGTACAGAAGCCCCAGATTTGTACTTTACTGAAATGCACGAACCGTCAGACATGTTGACGTCAAATAAAACGAAAATCTGCCCATACGCACTTATGTCAGATGTTTGAGACTGTTCTGTATCAGTATCAGCTCAATCTTAGCGATTACTGAATGGATTTTTTCCACATCAGGTATGGCATAGGATGAAGCTTCTGCGTCTGCTTGGTGCTGCGGAGTGGTGTAATATTTTTGGCAACAATGCTTGAGCGGCGGCCGGTGGACGGCGCGGCGTGCGTATAGCGCGGGGAATGCGACGCGCACGGACATACACACAGATTTCTCCTGATATTCAGACGTTTACGATATATTATACAACGCTCCGCTGAAACCGACACACTTCCTACGTGAACACTAGATAAAAAATGTTGTACTAAGTATATCAAGTGTCTTTCACTGCAGATTTAAACATCCGGGAGTTTATTAGTTTTATTAATTAAGAGTTCTTATTTTGATCAGACCGTACATTTTATAGCGCCTGTAAGCTTTAATTAACATAATATGTCAGACGCTAAAAACTCTAAAGAATTCTATGTTTTTTGAAGCAGTTGCAGGAGCTATGATGAATAATAATTTAAAAATATTTATAGTGATGAAACCTCATAAACACACGAGACGAAAATAAATGCACTAAATCACGGAGTGATCCTATTAGATGCGCACTAAATATTAATGGACGCTATGTTCTTCCCAATAGCTATCAAGTATTTAATAAAACGACAACGTAAACAGTACAGAAGAACTCATCTTCGAGCTGAAATTACTACAACTATAGATACTTCGAAGTTCCGTGTAGAAATTTGAAGAATCGTATGGCTGGTCTATAGTTTTAATGTTTGGTTCAATCTCGTGTTTGTCCAAATAATCGTTTTAATTCGGTACCGCGTGAGTCGTGACCCTTACCTTGGCTGATGTGGGGCGGGTATTGAGCGATCAGCTCAGTATGCTTATTGCAATAATTTCATCAGAAATATTATTGAATAGTCTATATACACTTTAATCCTTATGTCAAAACCCGCCAGTTGTTATTTAACTGCTTTTCGCACTCTATAGACGCGGGCAATTAAACAAAAAGTTCTGTCATTGTAATAGTGATCTTGCCCTAATAACGAACAAAACAGCTATATACTACTAGCTTAGTTAGGTAGACTTGCTTCAATTAATTGTAGGGAGTGGGTTTTCTTATTTTTTTGTTATGTGGTCGAAAAAAATAAACTAGGAAACAGTTGCTCAGAGCCTTTGCACAAAACAGTCTGTATTTTGTGGCCTTTGTTATCATCATCATAGAGATTATATTATTATTCAAGCATAATTGCATAATAATATCCTTTGCGGAATAATAATAATATTAATATGCTGATTATAATAATAAATATGCTGAACGAATTTCGATGAAATTTGGCACACAGATAGTTTATAACTAGGATTACCGATTGAAACTTACGCGGGTGAAACCGCGGGCCGCTGCTAGTCTATTTAAATAAAATGGTAAATTGACTGACTCACTGACTGACTGGGCAATAATATCAACGCTCAGCCGAAACTACTGGGACTAGGAATGTGAAATTTTGCACACGGCTTCCTTTTATAATGTAGGGGAGCACTAAGGTGTTTTTGGAAATTCAACCTTTAAGGGGATGAAAAGGGGGATTTTCTTTGTATGAAAATTTTTATTCCTTGAGTTAATAAACTTGAAACTTGCCACGAATACTTACCTAAGTAAATTATGAAGTTTGTCGTATTTTGTTTTTCCAAACTAACCCCTATTTTGACACACCCCAACCCTCCTTGTTGGGGTGTGTCAAAATTTGTGTGGAAGAATTTTAACGCGCAGTCCGATTAACTCGAAACTTAGTGTTTAAATACTTAAGAACAAAAATAAAGAATAACGTGTATCAGGGTTTTTCGAAAATCTACCCCTGACGGGGTGAAAAGGGGTAGTTTATTTTACAGGGGAGGATTTTACTGCGTGGCTTGATTAACTCGAGAATTGGTATAAATAATCTGTGAGTCCAGTTATGAACACATCTTAAACAATTTTTCAAAATTCCACCCCTGTGGGGGTGTAAAGTACAGTTTATGTGAAAACTCTTATTCATTTGGTTAAGAAACTTGAAACTTGGCGAGAATACTTACTTATCTAAGTAAATTATGAAGTTAGTAATTTTTTGTTTTTCTAAACTACCCCCTAAAGAGGGATTGGGGGGTATAAAAATTTGTATGGAAGAATTTTAACGCGCAGTTCGATTAACTCGAAACTCAGTATTTATACTTAAGACCAAAAATGAAGAATAACGTGTATCAATCAGGGTTTTGCGAAAATCTACCCCTAATGGTGTGAAAAGGGGTAGTTAAGTTATGTACACATCCCAATTTTTTTTTTCAAAATTCCATCTCGGTGGGGGTGAAAAGTGGGGAAACAATATGAAAAATCTTATTCATTTGGTTAATAAACTTGAAACTTGGCAAGAATACTTGCCTAAGTAAGTACTTAATAAAGTTTATCATTTATGTTTTTCAAAACTACCCCTCACAATCCACACAATCTTTAACACCCCGAAACCCAAGGGGGGTTTCGGGGTGTTAAAGATTGTGTGGAAAAATTTTAACGCGCGGTCGGATTATCTCGAAACTCGGTACTAATACTTAAAATAAAAAAGTACCTACTTATGTGTTTTAGTGGTTTTTTTTAAAGGGTACTTAATAAAGTTTAAAGGCTTAGATTTTACTGCTTGCTTCCATTAACAAGAAAATGGGTAAGTATAAATCTTTAAGTCATAAAAATGGAAACGTCCAAACGCTTTTTTAAAAACAAGCCCTGTCGTGATGAAAAGGGAGGACAGTTTATTTGAAACATCTCAGGCAGTTTAACTTAAATTGGCCCGACTTATTTCTATAAATAAAGTTTAAAGATCGTAAATATGAGTTTTCGAAAACTGCCTTTCAATGGGAGGTGGAGAGGGTGCTATCTTTTTTGGAGACGAAAGTACGTAACCCACGCGGTCGAAGTCGCGGGCAAAGGGCTAGTGTTCTAATAGTTATTCTGCTACTGGCAGCGGTTTCACCCGCATAAGTTTCGATCCCGTACGAAAGGCACGTGGCGCCATCTATTATCATAATAACGTTATTGTTGTTTTCCTCGGGAACAGAACTTTTTTTCGGGATGAAAGGTACCCTAAACCTATGTCCGTTTCTGTACACCCGAGAAGGTATATGCAAAATTTCAGAATGATCGGTTCAGTGGTTTAGGCGTGAAAAGTTAACAAACAAAGAAACTTACTTTCGCATTTACCTATAATATTATTTAGGATTCGGGGCGCAAACAAATCTGTTGGGACAAACAATAAAAGTAGACACAGACAGTTGACTGTTGTTACATCAGACGTCTTCTATATCTTCGCGTCACAGGCAGATGCTTGATGCAACAAATATCATTAGCAGGCTCCCTTACATCACAAGTAAATAGCTGGTCAGTATACTCACCATCTCGTCGTACATGGTCTGCGTGTCGGCGCCGGCGTCGTAGGCGGCGTCGTACGTGAACATCTTGTCCTGACCCTTGGGGTTGTACACCTGCACGGCGCCGCGCTCCGGCCATACCTTCACCACCTGCACAGCAACATGTGTTACAGAAACAGTTTATTGAGGGACTTTACGAAGTACGTGACAAACGAAGGGCTCATAGCCGGGCAAAAGGACCAAGCAATGCGTGATGGCATCCGCAAGATCATTAGCACTTCATTTGTTCCCTAATCCGTGCCATTAGGTACCATCTCCAAAGCGCGGTTAAATAACCTGTAACTACAGGACAGGGAGCGCAATTTTACGCGAGAGCCTCTAGTTGTTAGAAAAAAGCCCACTTGAATTACATGAACAGTTTCTTCCGCATTAGCTACTCTTTTTGTTGGCAAGCAAGAAAATGTTAAAACGATTTCCAATTCAAAAATCTGATACAAAGGAGCCACCGAACAAAGGTGACGCTTAAATAAATGTAAGAAAAACACAGCTACAATAGTCCCAATCAAATGTTACCGACCAGAGGACGTTGTGGAAAACTTGTAGAGAGCGATTTACTTTACGATGAAGTTATTAAAGTAAATGATGCGTGTCTAGACGTCAGACGTTTATCGCTCCGTAGTTTCCAAGGCATGTAATAAATCTTCATATTTGTCTAACCCCCGAGACAGAGTCACTTCTTGTATCGTTAAACATCGCATCAACAACTGAATGTCCACTGAAAAATATAAAGTCTACTCATAGCCCGTTGGCATGTAATCTGTGCCGTTGGTAAGGAAAGCAATGACTGCATCGGCGGAACTCTCCCGTGATTCATCACCTCTGGCTAACTGACTGGAATGGCTGGTATTATCAGTGTCCATGGCTCCTGATCTCTCCATTAGTTATACTCTCCTGAAGGGTTGAGCCTGTTATCTCCAGGAACCATACAGAAAAGATAATCAATTGATATCGGAATCATTTGGAATTGTTATTTGGATCATGAGAAGTTTCTTTCCCATAATCCAAATTATGCAACGAGGTTACGATTGCTGAAAGTTGCTTCCCTTTCATTTATTTATTGTTTGGTCCCTGGGGTATAATGCTTATTTAAAAAATATGAGTGCCCCACCCCGCCGTTGCTTTAATGAGTTTTGAGCAGTAACTGCTGAATACCATACATTAGTGGATACATTTCCTACCGCGTGTTATAGAAAGCGTCGACGTATTGATTTGTAGCTGCGCACGTTTCTTTCAAGTAATGAACAAGCATCGATATCAACAACCACCACCGCCTTGTTAACAACTGTGTCTACTTCTAGTAAGATTACGTACTTATACTTAGCCATCTTAAATGTTAATTTACTATTCTAGATTAGTACTCCAACCAAAATGCCGTAAACCTGCTAATAGTGATGTATTTGTCAGTCCGTTCGAATCGCCATGTCGTCCCGTGTTAAAGGAATTTTCTTAGATTGCCGAATTTCGGAATGATGACAAATCATACAAAAACAATCAACTGAAACTGAATTCAGTGTACCACAGCAGTATTAAGTTGCACAATCACAAATTCTTCGATAAAAACTGCTGGGACTTTTTGTTCGCTACAATAATATTGGGGCAATGAGCTGCTAGTTGCGACCACACCGTGTTAGTGCGTTGTGATCCAATCCGTAGAGGTGTTAGTGATGTCTGTCACCACCTCACCACCGGGCGAGTACCTGTAAACGGGCATCAAACTTTTTTTTGTCCACCGGTGCCTTCGTGGACAGCCGCTCGTACCACGTTTGTTCCGCGCGGGTCTTCTTCACCTATACAATTTGAAACACCTGCTTGAGAAAAGCTTACAATAGTATCGAAGATTGCTAAAGACTTTACGCACTAAATAAATAAATGTAGCGTAGAATCTTGGGCCAAGTACTAAACTCGACAAAACGAAGATGGCGCTTGTGGTTCGCAGAGTAAGTTGTACAGGTAACATTTATGTCGTCAAGGAAGGACTTGGCTACATAAATCAACCTTGGCTCATAAATGTTGTCGAAGTAATAAAGGTTTTGTTATCTGTCGTGAAGTTGTACTCGTAGTTTAAGACGGGATAGTTCCAGTGTTTAGCGAAGGTATAATATATTTTTGTACTCGTTTATCTATTAGGCGGTTATTTAGCGGTGCACTCGTATCTACCCAGTCTTCTAAAAACTGTGCAAACAATACTTTCATGAGAGATTCCACTTGACAATGTGCCGAAGACTTCAATCAGATAATCCTATCCTACACTCATTAACTTTCCGAATCTGGTTCAGTGTTCCGTTCAAAAGTATCGTTTATCTCTATTTACACACTGCGTTGCGTAAATTTTGTTTTACAGTTGTAAACATCCATTACAGACGTACTTACTTCATACATAATGTTATGCAAATTGCAGTTATTGAGCTCGTGTAATGCGTTTACCATTCATCTTATTTCACGGTTTAGGAAAATATACCTATCAAGGTTATATTCTCTATGTATCAAGGGAATGACGAAGGACAATTATACAAATGCTTTATTTAGAAGTTGCTGAAGACCCTGAACTGACTGAAGCTGAAACGTTCACGAGAACAAAACAGTTTCCTTAATTCAGTACCTACAGACAGAACTGTATTATACTAAGAGTACTGTGTCAACTTGGACCCAGTCATGCTTCCTCCACCTTCAAAATGTCTCGATTAGCGACGAAACTAACCACTAAGTGACTGAAAGGTAAAAGGGAAGCATCTTAAATCGTATATATTCATTTAGTAGCCAATTCACGGAACCTGAAAGGAATCGTACGATAAGTGCGTCGCGTCGCAGGCACAGCAGGAAATCAAATAGAATGCCGCTTTTCACGGGCAGTGCGCTGCGCCCACGCCGCTCCGCACGCTTTCAGACCGGTGGAAATGATGTCTATACAATTTCGTAACATTACTTCGTGGTATGGTAAGTGCCCTATTGAATGGGTATCGGCGGATCCTACACGGGATATTCACCAGATAACCGTTTTTTCTAATACCTAAATTTTAAAGGTTTACTGAAATTAGGTGAGGTAATTTCACAATGTGGGCCTGGCACAAAATAGATCTATTATATTTGTGTTCAAAAAAGCCTTTTATGTGCGTATTTGAAACAAATGCTTTGACTTAATTTATTTACCAAAACATATACCGTAAGTACTTAAGGTGTTTTTGATTCTACTGTCAATATCTCATTCATCGCGAACGTATCTCAATGATCTGTCTACTAAGCTGTATGCCTATATTCTATTATGAAGTGTGATTCACTACAAAGATTAGTAGCACAGCACTGCATAAAACATCGTAAAATTATAATAAAGTAGTAGGTAAGTAGATTGCGGTCTCTACGGCCGGGTTGCCGAAACTGCATCTTCAATAGCACACGCCAACCGCACTGGAAAATAACATTTTCGTAACATAATGCACCTAATTGAACAGGCAATGATTGCGCAAGTTCTAACCAAATTGATCACTAATCTCGTTGCTGCCAAGGTCGATTTCAAAGCTGTTAAATTTCCGAATTGCGACCAAATGTATTGTTGGTGCAGCAATACAGACACCGCTAACCGCTGCTTAGGTTTCACCTCAGCAAAAACTAGTGTTTGCCACTTCGCCGTCTAATACACAATGCCGAAAAGAGGATCGCTCCAAAAAAGATATTACCTACGAAACTTCAATCTGTAGATACGTGAGATACACCTTTTTGTAGAGTTCTTATTTCGCTACTTAATTTTCCCGAGTCTTGAAAGGCAAATTGTTTGGCAATTCGTCAGGGCTGCTGTTACAATTTATAGAAAAAAATATTTACAAAGTACAGAGAATTTATTTCTGGCGACTGAGATGTGCTGGACGTGGACCGTGGTATGCTTGTAGTTACACGAACACATCACGTGCAATTAAACTTGAATTCAATGTAATTTGACATTTTTTTGTGAGCTTTGTCGTAAAAAACCAATTGTTCGTTTGTGACGAGAAATGACATCACCAAACCCCGAAAAGAAGGGCTAACTGGGCCTTTCTACAAGTATTATTGTCGTTCGGGGTATTATACATATAATTATACTACCTATGATTAGGGCATACTACCTACATGGCTACATCCAAAGCAAGATAATATTAAAGTGTTAAGTACAATGCAGCGCGCGTTCTCACTGCGGGCAGAAGGCCAGTGCGCGCGCGCTCCAGATGATCTGCGCCTAATATGGCACAACTACGTATGGACATTACCGCTCACCTACATACGCAAGGGTCAACACATTGCGTTCCTTTTGATTCATTTTATTTAAACAATGTTAGGCTGCAGCAATTATAAAGCTTGTGGTAAGATAAGTGAGACGAAAGAGGTTTTATTTCTACATCGTGGAAAGACCTGATCAATGCTGCTGGTTGAAACATGGACACGGATAGTTGGGGTGTATGGATTGAAGAGCTCGGAGTTTCTTTGAGAGCATAATATTATCCGCAGTGAGATTGTACAATCTTACGTTTAGATTGATACTTTAAACGATTTTAGTTCCTAATGTATCGACAGATGGCTTTGTTCATTTAGCACTCTCCGCTGAATCGCGATATTAAGATTCTCCGCAAAACATGAATGACCTCGTCGCGTCGTTTATAGCCAAATAAATTGTATTCGTATAATTAAACATTGGCTTTTTATTCAGAGATGATATCCGGAGATGAACCAGATATATCGACATAGCTTGAAACTTTGCAAAGCAACACGAAATTGGCAGACGGCTGTCCATTTTGTTAAATAAAATTAGGACCATGATGGTCGACGGTCGTTGAAGGTTGGGGCGCTAGGAAGCACCTTTAAATCCTTTACTTTTGTAGTGTGGAAACCATGAATCAGCTAACGCAGCGAAGGGCGCTGCTAGCTATATGGCCTTTAAATTAGCAGGAAACTGGGAAGCCTAGTGTTTAGCTGTAGTGTACTATGTACAAGCTGATTTGACTGATTAGATTATATTTATTGTATCTCGACGAATTTCCACAGATTCCCATAGATATGTCGCTAATAAGACTAAGCTATAGATACATTGTATTACGGACTAGTGAGGAAATAATGGAAAACGCAGCAAATGATGTTACACACGCACGCAGTTGACGCAGCATATTATCATAGCTCACTAGGAGGCGCCACGACTTTTATTATCTACTCATAGAAAACTACACATTTTAATTATATGTAGGCAAACAAGATCTTAGTAGTCTCGGAAGCCTTCGTATACATTTACTACCTACTTAATTACCATCACAAATCTCGGGCACACAAGGAAACCAAGTCTATCAATGGAGTTAATTACCAACTAGTGATGCGGAGTGCAGACAGGGCAGGCAGCTCGCGGGACGAGCCGGCCCCCTTTGTCTTCGAGACACTTCAGTTAGCGACGGCGACGTGCCACAGGATCACGTTTACGTAATTAAACCTACTTAGTGGAACCTGTTTGAGATCGCCGGAGCATAATTATGGCACTTATATGTTCACTTATCTCTGCAAGTGCGACGAAAGTACACATGCACATGTTTATTAAAGTCGTCAATATCGTCGGAAGCCAATGGTCTCTAACTATTTGTTATTATTATGATGGGTGGCAACAATCTAAAATCTAAATCTAAAATGAACTGCAAGTTTAGACTACATATTATCAAATATTTGAGCAACATTCCAGCATTCTTTCCGAATGTGAATTTGAACAGAAGCTACACAAGGATATAATTAATAAAAACTGGCCAAGTGCGAGTCGGACTCGCACACGAAGGGTTCCGTACAAGGCAAAAACGCCGAAAAAAACATGTTTGTTGTATGAGAGCCCCCCTTAAATATTTATTTTATTTTAATTTTATTATTTCTTATTAAAGTTAAAATACAACTGAGTATTTTGTGAATATTTCAAGTGCCTACCTGTTGCCATTTTTGATATCGAGAAAAAAAGGGCAAAAAAATCGCGTTTGTTGTATGGGAGCCCCCCTTAAATATTTATTTTATTTTGTTTTTAGTATTTGTTGTTATAGCGGCAACAGAAATACATCATCTGTGAAAATTTCAACTGTCTAGCTATCGCGGTTCTTGAGATACAGCCTGGTGACAGACAGACGGACAGACGGACAGACAGCGAAGTCTTAGTAATAGGGTCCCGTTTTTACCCTTTGGGTACGGAACCCTAAAAATGATATCCTGTGCTATTTGATGCAGGCAAAGACAATTCAATAGTAATTTAAGTATCAACACCGGCAATGATTCCTGAAAATTTTTCATGTTTCCTTATATATTCTGGTGAATTTCATTATCAGGATTTATTCTGAGAAGCAGGTGTTTCCTTTAAATAGGCCACTCATGGCCTATAATAAACTCAATTATTTCCTTAAAAACTTATTCTACTGTATAAAGGAAGTATTTCGTTCTTAAAATGTAGCAAATAAAAGTATGTTACAAACTGAAAATAACATCACAGATAAGCTGCCTTCTTCGTATTAAGTGCATTGTTTACTATCAAAATTCATTATCTTGTGGGCATGATTCACAATACATGTAAGATGATTCAGATCTGAGTCTACTCAAGCCACTTCAAGTGTAAGAGGGTGCCTGCTAGTGCCACAGAGTAGGAAGTTCTCTAACTAATATTTGTATCACTGTGCTAAGTAGATGCAAACATGTTATAGTATGCTACACAACCTGCTGAATATATTAAGTACTGAAGTAACTGTTTCATTCAAATCTTGGTCAGAAGCAAAGGATGAAACATTACAAATTGTAGAGAGAGCATTGCCATTGCTTACTTATAGATAAAAATATTATTTCGAGACTTAAAAAGTATTGCTTTATTTAAGTTTGAAGATTTGAGTTATCTTTTATTCCAGGATTATTATTGTTAATACCTAGGATAATAAATTTTCCTATAGCTAATAATTAGACCACAGCACAAAAAATATTGTTAACTATTCTATACTTTACTGTATCATTTAAAATACATATTTAATCATTCTGTCTGCATGTGATATGGCTTTCATCTATGGTAATGGGTGAGACTCAGTTCTGGTAAAAGATTGGGTCACTAGCATTCTACCAATGTTTACAGGGTTGTGTGGATGTATGAAGGTAGAAGATAATTAATATGCGATTGAACAGTACAGACTGAACACTGCACCACAAGCTGGCCAACTGATTAAGTAATATAATCATTACATTCTGTTAATTTATTAATGAGCTCCATTGTGGAAGGGATTGTAACTGTCACGATTTAGTACTTCATGTTTGCATAGGCGTAAATTTTGCAAGGAATGCGGGCCCACGCACCTGATTCACGCCTGTCCCCTTTCTTCAACAACGAGTTAACAACTTGATACGTCTGCGACTGTAACAACTGCCTAATAACTCATGAACACCCTTCATGTTGGACAACATCGCTCGCAAGTTTGCTGAACAAAATCGCGTCCTGCTCGTATTTTGAAAACGTGAAACACAAACAGAACACTTCCCGTATGTTCCGTCGCCGAGTGCAGGCGACGCAGCCCGACTGCGCAGCCTGGCGCCCGACATAAACAATATCTACTGCTCCTCACCTCCTCGAAGCCCTCGTTCTTCTCTTTCTCCGAGAGCGGTCGACATCGCACCACCACCTTCACGCACTCGTTGAGAGCCGTCCGCGGCCGAGCCGACTTCTCCATCTTAGAACAACCCCTTTCTTTGCGTATTTTTTCGTCCAAGCTCAAAGTCACCGATATCGATCCATTCGGGGAGCCCTTATCGGCATCACCTGTTCGAGTAGATTCCGTAGAAAACCAAAACTGTACAGCCGATATACAAACGCACAATATTAAAACCAGAACAACACGATTAAATATTTAGAAACGTAACAAAATAAATAAAAATCGTAAATTTATTATTACAAGACGTCTGGCAGCCGGCCGCCACGAGCGGACATTAATTTTCAACTGATTCCATTTGATTTGACTTTATTTTCCCGCTGCGCATGTCAGAGAAAACGAGTTACTACGATCGCTGCCCAAATTGAACTTTAAGAAAAGTTCTGACAATCGTATTATATGCTTTATTCCATGGACATAATGCATTATATCGTGTGCAGAAAATTATTATTTTGTTCAGTTCCGAAGTAAACAGTATGACAGTTTTGCATTTTGCAAGAAAACAGTTTGACAGACCATTTCAGACAAATAGTTGCAAGTGAAAAAAAAAGTTTTTATTTTATTTGCTTTCGATAGTTGCTTGCTTGATAAGGCTACAAAAATTCAAATTATTATAGATATTATGACGAAGTGAACTCAACTCTTTTTGTTCTAGATAAAAAATTGTGTTTTGTTTTGAGTTGAGGAGTTGCATTGCATCATATCTTTAAAACTAACGCGGCATTTTCAAAATAGTGCTTATCTGGCTGATAGTCGCCACCTAAACAAAGAAAAATACAAAAATACTGCTATATTATCGTTGTGACATTGATTGCACTGTGAGCGCGTTCACGAGGAGCCCTCAGCCACAGTATAAAGATCATACAGTATTGTAACTCGGCCGTAACCTTGAAATAAATGCCTACAGCCGCGCGGTACGTAAACATGCGATAGGGCTGCCCGCGTCCAGCATTTTAATTACATTTGCCTACTTTGTGTTTCCATTCAGTTTTGTTATTGTATTTTACTGTGTGTAGATACATAAATAATAAAATAAATAAATAAATATACTTTTTTTATATAAACAAATAAAATACTTTGTGAATTGAATAGGGAGTGTTTAATAAAAAATGCGTGTTGCTTTTTGATTGGTAGATTTAATTAAAAATCCCTATTTATGTTTGAATAACTAATCTTATAAATTTGCGACCGAAAAATATTTGCGCCTCGACTGAGACGTACGAAATGCTTTATTATGCAATTTTAAAGTATAAAAAATCCGCATTATATTATGTATAAAGCTTAATTAAAAATTGTTGTGGGAAACATGGACAAGGTGGAGAAAAAGGAATATCTTTTACTTGGTTATAGATACCTGCAGCTACTTTACAATTTATATGTTTGGTTTTAAATGAAGTTCGAAATATTTAATCCATTTTTCTATATATTCCACAAAATCATCGCTGGGTACAATCAAAAAAGGTTGCGAATTAATCTTATTGTAGTCCGTATATCTTAATCATAGTATAATCTTATTGTAGTCTTATTGTAGCACAATATAGCCTACTCGTCATATTAAATATGTACTTGAACTTATTTTTAGTGAAAAAATCGCGCGGTTATTGTTAGAAAAAACAACACACCGTCCGTTCGTCACTGCGGCACCACAGAACACTATACTCCTGCTGCGGCACAGTCGCGACCACAGAACACTATACTCCTAGCGGAGGTCGCGACTGTCTGCATGCCGAGCGCATGCCGAGGTCGAGGCGCGTAGGTATAGCTCGCCTTTCGTCCGTTTGTATGAAGTCGAAATACTGTATGATGTTTATACTGTGCCTCAGCTGTCATACATAACTTCCTCTATAGTTATTTTACTCTTTGGTCATAACCGTAATTTCTAAGGGTGCGTTCCGAGTTGAGAATGTAATCAATATAATCGATTTGAGCATGCTTAAACCCGTACCGAATTAGCGTGAGCGCTATAGCGATGTCCCGTGTATCTTCATAGACGACGTCATGACATGCGCCATTTTGCGATAACGCCGATCGTGCCTTCTAATAATAACACCATGAGCGCTTTCAAAAAATTAAATGAGAATTGTGTGAAAGGCCGCATTCCGAATTAGCTGTAATCGCTCACAGCACTCTCATCACCTCACATGCGTTCCGATTTATAGTATCTAGTTCTCTTTGGTAAAGCCAATTTTGACTGTCTACAGTCTGTTGCCCGTGACTATCTGTTGTTATGGAGTTCAGTCGATCTTTGGCGAATCCACCCACGAAATTGTGAGAAAGGCAGAGGGAGAAGTGGGTACGGGCCTAGTACCTTCAGAGCCTCTCTTCGCAAGTTCATCTGCAGCATCATTGCCCAAGGATCCACTATGCCCTTTGATCCACTGGAGAGTAATACGATCGGACGTCGATGATAAACTCTCCAGAGCTAGATGGCACTCAAAAATTAGTTTGTCATTAGTTTGTTTGCTTCCTAAAGCTTTGAGCACAGATAGGCTGTCGGATAGGAATTTAATGCCGTAGTTCCGGATGCCTAAGCACTGTAGGTACTACTGTTGTGGCTTGTGCTAAGGCAACACATTCGCATTGAAAGATCGAACTGTGTGTGCCTAGTGGTATGTAAAAATTAATATTCAGGTCAAGGAAGTGTACAGTCAACAGCAAAAGTAGATGATCAAAATCAGAAATCCAATACTAATGAACGGAGTTCGCGTCAGAACTGTGTGGCGTCGAAGTGATTCAAACCATTCAACGCCACATCAACGCTATACAGAAATCACTTCGACGCCACACAGTTCTGACGTGAACTCCGTTCATTAGTATTGAATTTCTGATTTTGATCATCTACTTTTGCTGTTGACTGTACGCCCGCATCTGAACCGTTTTGCGTTTTTGAGTGGCGCAGTTTCTCGGTACAGGTTTAAGGCGAATGGATAGTAGTAGACCGCGAAATTCAAATTTTCTTGCGTTTTGTGCAATTTGCAGGTCAGTGTCAGGTTGTATCTTGATCAAAATATGATTCGCGACATTAACAGGTACATAATTAGAGAATTATAATCATTAGAATCATTAATATATCTTTCTAAGTTAGATTTCTACTACCAACCACCAATCTCTTATGGAAAAGTGTTTCGAGTGCCATGTTGAATAGTTTTGCTGAGCATGGTATTAGGACTGGGGGTCCAATTTTTATTGCTTCGTTGCTTATGTTGTCTGGCCCAGGACTTTTATCAGGTTTTAACTTTTTTATATGCCTTAATATTTTTTCGTTGTTTATAGGTTCTAATTCTTCTTGCTCGTTTTTCTCGGAAATGATTAGCTTTTTATCGCAGAGGTCTTCTGGTGGTTTTTTATACAGCTCCTTGTAGAATTCAGTTGCATGTTCTATAATGTCCTTTCTGGTTTTCGTTTCATAATTTTCTTTTTTAAGTTTCTGAATCCAGTCTTTATGTGTGTTTAGTTCTCTGTTGGCCCGCTTGGAGCTTCTGTAGCAGTTTAAGTTTTTCTCTATTATTCTTTGCCTGTGGTTATTGTAATCTTCTTTTATGGCCTTCTTTGTTGCTTTGAACAGGCTTTTTAGCTCTTGCTTTGTATCTTTACTTTTGTTTTAGTTGCGATCAATTCTGTACGTCTTCTTATTAATTTTGATGATGTTTCACTTAGTATTCCTGAGCCCTTTCTTTCGTTGGTTTCCTGTTTTATTTTCAAGCTGATCGTAATTATGTTCTCTAACTTGTCGTAATAGGTTTTTGTACCTCGTTAGTACGTTCGGGGAGCTGTTTGGTATTTCCTTTCAAGTTTTCTAGGTATACTGACTTTTCGCCGTCTGTTTTAAGTGTTTTTGGAAGGGTCTTAAATGGTCCTCTGCTCAGTTTAGGAGACTTCATTGTTAGTGTTGCTCTTGTTAATCTATGGTCTGATGGGAATTGTACATTATTGAGTATTTCAACGTTTGTTATTCTTTTAGGTTTATTGCACAGAATAAAATCTATCTCGTTCTTTGTTTTTTGATCTGGGGCCATCCAAGTCCATCTGTGGGTTTGTTTCTTTTTAAAGTAGGTGTTCATTATGGATAATTTATTTTCACTGGCATATTGAATCAGCCTTTCGCCTCTTTCATTTCGTTTTCCATATCCATAACTTCCCATTATTAAGCTTTCATATTTCCTTGGTTGTCCGATCTTGGCATTAAAATCACCTATTACTAATGCTGTTTTATCTTGGATTTCGTGGGCTGCTCTCAGGTCGTTGTAGAACTTATTAATTTCATCGTCGTCTGCTTTCTCAGTGGGAGCGTAAGCTTGTATTACAGACTATTAGTTCGTCTTCAAATTTTAATTTCAAGACACTACTCGTTCTGACACACACTACACAGCTACTCGTTCTGATATTCCTATATAGTTGATAATGTTTTGTTTATAGGTCTTCTTAACCAGAAATCCCACTCCATATAGCCCTTTTGTTTTTCCTGTATAACACAGTACATAGTCTTGATGTTCTTCAATTTTGGAACCTAGCTTTCTTACTTCACTTAGGCCTAGTATATATAGTAAAGTCGAAATGAATTTTCTTAAGAGTTTCTGTTAGTTCTAACAATCTTTCTGCTGATTACAGTGACCTTACGTTGTAGGTGCAAATTTTTATCTGTTGATTTCTGTTTGATGACGGGTGAGGGTGGTGGTCGTAATCCCCACGGTGATCAGCCGGCTTGGGGAATATTTTTAGTTGATCTTCAATGTATGTTGTTCTGTTCGTCATTCGGCTGGCACCTATTTCCTATTGCGTCTCCGAGATTGTTGGTATGTTGTTGATTGGGTTGCTTCTTGTTCACATTAAATCAAATGCATTCCATCTGCCTACTTTAGCAGGGTTGGGTACATATTGTTTCCGTGTTTGGGCATTCTCTTCCGGTGAGGTGGGCAGATCTCGTTTTCTTTTTTCACTTGCACTTTTTATTATGAGTTGATCATATTTGATAATAGCAAAGTTGCCTGTTTTTCTTTCTTCTTGCATTTGACCTTGGAGGGATTTCCTTTTGTCTACCTCTTTTGGATAGTCTTCAGTTATATAGATCTTCGAATATTGTTTTTTGTTATTCATTATTTGTTCTTTTTTCCAGTAATTAAGGAGCGATATTTTGACAGGTCTTGGTTTTTTGCTATTATCAACTTTTTCCCCACTCGATAGGCAGCGTTAATGTCACTTTTATAGACTGACAATTCTTCAGAGTTCAGCTGCAACGTTTTTGTTACGTTATTTAGTAGTTCCATGTTGTTTTTTTCCGTCTCTTCAAGCCCAAATACAATTATATTGTTTTTACGGTCCAAGTATTCAAGTTTATGGACTCTTTCTTTTAATTGCTCATTTTCTATTTTCAGTTTCTTGGTTTCGCTTATAAGTGGTTCTAGTTTCTCATCAATGCTTGATGAAGTAATACCTACTTTAGTTTGTTCGTCCGTTTGGGTTTTGATTTGTTCCATAAATATTTTGAATTGTTCATCCATGTTTTGAATTAGCACGAGATAACACTTTCACAGCAAAATGAACACCTTAGCTTCACTTTGATAACAGTTTTAGGGTATTATTCACGGTTTTTGCACAGTTATTATTAAATACTTGGAGAGCAGTTGTGCTTCTGACAACAGTTTGACTCCGAAGGCCCATTCATCTTAAGCACGCTCAAATCCATTACATCCCAACTCGGAACGCATCATAAATCGGAACCCATGGGAGATGATGTTAGTGCTGTGAGCGATTATAGATAAATCGGAGTGCGACCTTGGTCTGCGGTTTTCTGACAGAACCGTAGACCAAAGAGTAAAGCCGTAGACAGAGAATGCTAGTGTGGTTGTCATCCATTGACATTAGAAAAGTATGGACTGGAAATACCTACAAAAAAGGGTGCCATACCTACAACTCGTTTTGTCGCATAAAATGGCTGCCATTGCTAGGGTTGTGTCAATCAAGAAACATAGGTGTTACTATTATCGAGTATCGATACTAAATATGAGTCTTACTGGTTATCACGTTTGGATCATAATAACTTACTTAATTAAAGTCCGTTGTAATTAGGGCTGCCAACTATACTTTATAATAACGTATCTTACTTTACTTTCGATAAATATACTTTATAGTTTTGCATAAAACTATAGTGTGCGAAAATACTTTATTTCTAATCTTTTGTGATGGGTAAAACGAAAGACTCATGGTTAATTACCGAACTATTTATCGATAGGTAATACAAGTCAAAAAGAAAATCTTTTATTAAAGTTACAATTTTCAGAGAAAAATATTATAGTTATGCTTAATACAAACCAGTTGTGAAGACAAATGGCAATATAATAAGATACCTACTTAAAAATGCATCTGATAGCGTAAGTACCAAATATATCGTAGAGGCGATCGGCAGCGACGGCGACCTCTCGCGTCCGGCCCTGGTGCAAGCCATGGTCCGGGGCGAGAGGGAGTGGGAGGCAGTCACCTCCTTCTGCGAAGCAGTCATGCTAGCGAAGGAGGTGGCGGGACGGCTCAGGGAGAGAGCCTCCCGTCCCAGCCGCCGCGGGAGACGCTCCGGGCGTCGGGAGCCGCGTGACGACTCCCGGCCACCGTAGGCGCGGGCCTGCGAGCGGAGAGTAATGGGTAGCTCACCGTCCGATCAGGACCAGGCCCGTGCCGGACGGCGCGTACGTGTTCCACGCGCGCCTCAAAGAGATGTCAGCATCGAGGAGGGGCCCCTTAGGGCCGAAGCCTGCCGGGTCAGCGGGATTGTCCGAAAGGGTTATCGCTGGCCCGGAACATAAAGAGCTAAGGAAGGAACACGGGTGGGTTTTAGTCAGTAAGAGTCTGACACTCCCTTCCGCTCCACCCAGAGCGGGAGGAGTCATTTGATGATTTCCCATCCACAAAAAAAAAAAAAAAAAGTACCAAATATAAAAACAAAATATTTCTTATTTACTCTCTGTTACCGTCACTTCAGCTTTCACTGAGTTTTTTCGGTAATGAATCTGCAGTGGCGAGAAGAGAGAAACAGATAGTCCATAAATTTAATAAAAAACGGGTTACTTATGTATTAAAATCAGTACCTGGTACTTAACAAATTATAAAACATTGACAAAGCCAATTATTTTTAAAAGAAACAACCAATTGGAACCGTGCACCTAGCTTCTGACGTTTCCAAAGTAGCCATGTAGGTTTATGTGAAATAAAATATTTTAATTTCGGTGCTGTGAACCAGAGGCCGGACCTGGCAAGGTCACTCGGACCGAATAAGACACAGAATTATTTATGTTCACATCGCAGAATATGCCGATGACGTTTCAGCGGAGAAAACTATTACGGTAACGGTGCAACCCTATTCCATTTGACATGTTATTGTAAACAAACGAATGAATTAACAAAATACACTAAAAAGGTCTGTTAAACGGAAATGAACCCAAATATCAATACTTTAGCCATAAATTCATGATCGCGTTACAACTGTATCATCGAATGTGTATTATTAAATGTATTATTGCATGAAAACCGGCTACTAACCTGTGCAAAGACATTAGAGGTTGATTTTCATTCTTTCTTGCACCACACTTCACAATACAACACACAGACATGTTGAATTGTTGTTTTCCAACATTTGCATGCAGTTTTAAAAGGTAAAATCCTTGTAATTTTCTCGCAAATCTCAATAATACAAAAAGTAAACAACCATTTGACAGCAAAACTACCACGAAACTTGTCGCAAAAGATGGCAGCTACAGCACCTTCAACTGTACTACGTCACGTCAAAATGTTGCCAAAATGAGCAACAACTTCAAATATTGTTGTCTCTTCTATCAAATACGATTATCTTATTAGAAAGAACGAGACAAAACGATATTTCGTATTCTGAATCATATTTCACTCATATTTGTATAAGCAAATGTATGTATAGAATACTTTGAGTATTAAACCAACTGGAGGCGCCATTGTCAGGCGATCCCCGCTGCCAAAGGTACGAGACCGCCGGTCATAGCGGTTATATACATGTGTGCGTATAGTTTATGCTTGTGTTTGTTTTTTTTTTGTGTGCGTGCGTAACAACGCGATCGAATTGCATTAGTGTATTATTGCGTTCCCTCGTCCCCCGCGATGAAAGTGACAGACTTATTTGCATAGATATTAGTACTCGAGGCGTCTCCGGTTGGTTTAATACTTAAAGATAGAATAACGCGGCGTCTCCATGTTTTTCCTACCTCAATGTTGTCATCAGTCATGTCAACACTCAACACGTTACATTCTCATTTCTCTGTGGTCAACACTTCAACAGTCAAACTGTCAAAAACTCAAAAGTCAAACTCAAATGGCCCAAATGGGTTTGTTTTGTTTTTGTGGTGTGGTGTTAATGGGTGTTATCAACAGAGCAAAAATGATATAAATGGTAGTGATTAATTAAGTTCTGAGTACTGTGAGGATTCGTATACAATAAATAGCTCTATTTTTATTATAAAAAGCGAAGTATTTCTTCTCAGAATGTCTTCGATTTCAACAGTAATTATTCTAAAAAGAGCCAGCAAAGTTTATCATGAGGGAGTAAGTTATGCACGTTTTTTTATTTTGTAAACATTTGGTTCCAGCACAAATCGGAAATAACTAACTTCATAGTGGATTATATAGCAACTATTTTTTTTTAAATTTATTTATTAAGGTACACCAACAGCTTCTATGTATAATTTATCTTAAGTAGGTACTATAATCACAAAAGTCTCGGTCGTACACAGTCGCCAATTACAGGTTTACCAGCAATCTCAGAAATAAGGCGCACACATAATAATAACAAAACTAAACTAAAGGAAAAATACTTACTTTTTGTTATTAATCTTAAACTTAAGATTAATAACAAAAAGTAAAATAAAAATTTTATATTTTTTCAATTTTGATATACCCAGTGACACTCGCGCTACCAAGACAAATCTAAAGACGTATAATTTATCAAAATCCGTTCATTCGTTTAGAAGTTACGAGGGAACAAAGAAACGGACATACATACATACATACATACATACAGGTCAAACACATAACCCTCCTTTTGGGCTTCGCCGCAGTCGGGTAAAAAGACGAACAACATTGCAATTTCGCCCACTTACTTAAAACTAAGACTAAGTAAACAATATAAATAGAAATGAGATTGTAATGAAAAGTATAGCTTCTAAAAACAAATTTTAAAAAGGTGCAGAATTTCCAGAGTATATTAACATAACAAATTATCGGATTGTGTTTTTCGGGACTTCAGTATTTTGGCTTTATAGACCTTTATGGAATCATGGTATAGATCAACATCTGGTACCAATTTTATCAAAGAATTCTACTCTCTGCCGAGTCGGTTTAGTGGTGAGTTTACTCCAATATTTGTCTTGGATGCTCGAGTGTGGAATACATCAGTAACAGGGTATCTTGGCATTTTGTAAGGAACTTTTAGTCCAATACGCTCAACTAATCTGTCACAGTCTAATTTATTATTTACCAATTTGTAAAGACCATTAGACCCTGTGTCAGTCGACGGTCACGCAGAGAACCCATATTGTAGCATCGAACACGTTGTTCATATGGACACCGGGGAGATATTTTACCGAAGGTATACGCTAGATGTTTCGTGAAGGCCCTCTGGATGCTTTAGACTCTTTGTGAATGCATAGCATAGTGCGGGTTCCACACTACGCTCGCAAACTCAAGGTGGCTCCGAACTAAGGCATTATATAACACTATTTTAGTTCTAGCCAGCTTGAAGCCTTTAGTGCTTCTTTTAAGAAATTCAAGTAGCCTTGCTGATTTCGTGACAATGCTATCAATGTGACTTCTGAAGTTAACTTTGTCATGATGACACCAAGATCTCAACTACCTCTTTTCCCTTAAATTTATAGTTCTAAATTGTGATGTTTAGAGTCATATGGGATTGCGTGAATGTTGCTGAGAATTGTTTACGGTTTCAGGAGACGTTAGCGGGTGTGGCAGTGGTGGAGAGCAACAGTGACGTCCGACACGAGGGCCTGTCCCTCACCATGGAGGGCTCTGTAAACTTGCAACTCAGCACCAAGAATGTTGGCATCTTTGAGGCCTTCTCTAATAGCATTAAGGTAAATAAGTACTATTTCACCTACTGTTAAAAAAAAGGAAGCTTATCGCCAAAGTTCTTAAAATAATTTATTTATTATTATTGAATAATGAAGTAAGAGATTACTAGGTGTATGGATTCAGGGGCGTACCTATAGGAAATGGAGCCTAGGGAACGCATAGTTGCGCCCATTCGTAAATTATCATAATATGAAAAATCAGATACACTTATACAGTCATAAATTTTACTAACAAAACATTAAATATTTATTTTCTTTTTTATGACGAAATTAAGTCTGTAAAACCTTTACATTTACAACAGCACCTTCCTGGCCTTCGCCCGGGGATTGTGCCCTACTTGTCCCACCCTAGTTACGCCTCTGTGTACAGTAGAACCTATGTTAACTTGTCACATCTCATCTCAGTAAAACAACTGTAATAGCATGTTTAGGATTATCTATAATATAAAAATAAAAATGAAATGCTGTTAGTTGGTATTATGTCCATTATAACAATGTATTTCGGTAAATATGTTTACTGTGCTACGTAGCAAAAACAGTATGAAAATCAACTGAAAACTCGCCTACCCACTACTTAGTCAATCTTATTATTGCAATAAGATTTGACAAGTACCCAAGTTAAATATACAACTGTAGGGAAGCACAACACTGGAGAAAGGTTGGACCAATTTGGCTATTTTCGGTTTTAAAATGTACCTATGTCATAGTCTAGGTTATTTTTTCAAGGAAAGAAAAACTTGAGAAGCCTCCTGAAAAATTTTTAAAATTAAGAAAAACTGAATTTTCTTGTTTTCTATGGAATTTTTGTTTGAACTATTGATATTCAGACAGGACAACATCTGGCGGTAGGCTAGTGTTAAATAAATAAGGATGCAATTACAATAAAATAATTTTATTTTTAGCCAATAAATCTAATAAACACGTGCATTGAGCTGGCTCCTCCCGGCAAGATCCCCGTGGGTGTGACAGAGATACCCTTCGAGTTGCCGCTGCGAGCGCGACAGGCGGTGTCACCTGGGTACCCTGGCTTGCTGGAAACCTACCACGGGGTGTTTGTCAACATCATGTACACGCTCAAGTGCAGCATGAAGAGATCATTTCTGAACAAGCCGGTCAATGCTAGCTGTCAGTTTTTTGTACAATACAGACAGGTACGGAAATATGGTTATCTTTTATTTTAATGATCGAGTCTTTATTTGCTCAATGAAGATGTACAAAAATACCTGGTCCTAAAGTTAGGATGTAAAAAAAAAACAACAACCAACTTCCAAAAAAGACACCATAAAGTGAAAAATAACTTTAATTTTTAAAGTCAGTGTCGTTGGGTTTGGGATTTTTGTTGTTTGCCACCAACTTCCGAAATTAAAGTAATTTTTTTCACTTTGTACTAAGTAATGGTAGGGGTAGCCCGTAGCCCAGAGGGTTTTTGAGCCAGCATATTCAGGGCGAAAAGTTGATAGCTGAGTAGGTGTGGCATGTGGAGAGAACACCGAAAATATATTTTAAAAGTTTCAGATACGAGCCCCGTGGTCAGGAGTCCACTTTCAGTGATCTTCAGAGGCGTTGATCTCGACATCATCGGGTGTGGCCTAACCCATAATGACTTAAATAGGCAAATCTGATGAAGAAATTGTGGGCTTTCCATAAATCTGACGACGTTGAAAATTCAGATTTGGACCATTTTTAAAAGGATACCTACTTAACGTAACATAACGAACTATCACTGAGAATTGGGGGCGGTATAAGTAACGATATCGAGCGCAGACGTTCGTGGTTACAATAAAACCTCGAATAGAAAAGTATTACGGCGTAAACAAGTCATTAGATTAATGTTCTCGTTAATTTTAGTAAGTATGGCTATCCACCTTTGCCATCTTTATCAAACAATTGATGCCATCTCTCAATATTTTTTTAAATCTTGCTAGCTCGTTAGATAGCCCATAAGATGAGGATTTTTTTCAAATAATTAAAACGGGACTCTTATTACTAAGACTCCACTGTCCGTCTGTCTGTCTGTCACCGGGCTGTATTTCATGAACCGTGGTAGCTAGACAGTTGAAATTTTTACAGATGATGTTGCCGCTGTTGTTGTTGCCGCTAGAACCACAAATGCTAAAAACAGAATAAAATAAATATTTAAGGGGGCTCCCATACAACAAACAGTGTCATAGTAAAATGTTGAAATAATCAACATTGTTTACGGTGTACTCGGACGATTTTTTAAATTTGCTACAAGTTAACTTTTAATCATTACGTTCAAGTGTGTAGTACTTATATTTAAACTTCTGAATATCGAGAAATCTTCACAAACGTGTCACCGTCCAGTTCCAACAGTAATCGAAGCTATTGGCTTTCTGGATTTAGGAATAAATGCAAAATTATGGCCACTTTTGGGTAATCTGAATTGATGAAATTTCCTTATATTTTCCAAAAGGCTCCATCAATCCATCATATATTTATACATTCACTACTACTACTACTCAGGACATGTAACACTATTGCACAGAATAACTTTTATACGCCCTGAATATCCTTCTAAAAATGGTCCGAATGTGTTTTCACAGTCGTCAGATTTAGGGAAAGCCCACAATTTCTTCATCAGATTTGCCTATTTAAGTCATTACTGGTTAGGCCACACCCATTCATGCCAAAATCAACGCCTCTGAAGATCACCCTTATTTGAAATCTGAAAGTGGACTCCTGACCACGGGACTCCTAACAGAAACTTTTTACCCGACTGCGTCAGAAGGAGGGTTATGTTTTTCGAGTGTATGTATGTATATTTCTTTGGCACGCTTTTGGCCTAAACGGCTTGATCGATTTCAGCTTGAGAGGTGCCGTTAGATTCGTCTTAATTGTGAGAGTGACACAGGGTATATCAAAATTTAAAAATAATTAAAATTGTCGATTTTTGGCGCAATATGTCTTCAAAAAAAATTTTTTTCTCGAAACTTATCGAGTGGAGTATAAAGAAAGGGGTTTTAAAAGGTAATTACGAAAATATCTATAACTTATATAGTTAAAAGTAATTCGAAGTGACAAATCGTAAAAAACACGTACCAAGAACTAAATCGTTTGCAAAATCTTTCACATTTGTAAACTAAAAAGCTGAAAATAAAAAAAGTAAATAAAAAAATAAAAAAACCCGACTGCGAAATTGAAAAGCTACAAACATGCCCATTTTAAATTAAATAAAAGTTGGAAGCAGGCGGGACCCATACCATTTTTATTATGTTTTCAAATTCAAATGGGTCGCAGTCGGGTTTTTTTATTTTTAAATATATTTTCGGTGTTCTCTCCTTATGCCACCCACACCTACTCAGCTATCAACTTTTCGCCCTGAATATGCTTGCTCAAAAACCCTCTGCTCCCCTACCATAAGTATTGTTACGAGCTTCGGGTTCGTGACAATAAAAACTGCCGATTTAATAACCAAAAAAATGACACTTTAATCAACAACACTAATTACAACTCAAACACACTAATTATAACACACAATTGCACGAGTAGGGTATCAAAATAAAGAGTTTTAGAAGGTGAGTACAAAAATATATACAACTTAGATGGTTAAAAGTAATTCGAAGTGACAAATCGTCAAAAACACGTACCAAGAACTAAATCTTTCACATTTTTGTAAGCTAAAAAGCTGGAAATAAAAAAGTAATAAAAAAAAAAAACCCGACTGCGGGAAAAAACTTAAGTTAAAACTGAAAAGCTAAAAACAAGCCCATTTTAAATTAAATAAAAGTTGGAAGCAGGCGGGACCCATACCATTTTTAGGGTTCCGTACCCAAAACGTAAAAACGGAACCCTATTACTAAGACTTCGCTGTCTGTCCGTCCGTCTGTCTGTCACCAGGCTGTATCTCAACTCTCAAGAACCGCGATAGCTAGACAGTTGAAATTTTCACAAATGATGTATTTCTGTTGCCGCTATAACAACAAATACTAAAAATAAAATAAATATTTAAGGGGGGCTCCCATACAACAAACGCGATTTTTTTGCTCGATATCAAAAATGGCAATAGGTAGTTACGCACAATGGTCCACTGAAGGACTAAGTGCGGAAACCAAACCCGTAACATAGAACATAGAACATAGGTAGGCACTTGAAATATTCACAAAATACTCAGTTGTATTTTTACTTTAAATAATAAAATTAAAATAAAATAAATATTTAACGGGGACTCCCATACAACAAACATGTTTTTTTCGGCGTTTTTGCCTTGTGGTACGGAACCCTTCGTGAGCGAGTCCGACTCGCACTTGGCCAGTTTTTATTAGGGTTCCGTTGCCAAATGGCAAAAAACGGAACCCTTATAGATTCGTCATGTCTGTCTGTCTGTCTGTCTGACCGTCTGTCTGTCCGTCCGTATGTCACATCCACTTTCCTCCGAAAGTATAAGGACTATACTGTTGAAACTTGGTAATTAGATGTATTTTGTGAACCGCATTAAGATTTTCACACAAAAATAGAAAAAAAACAATACATTTTGGGGTTCCCCATACTTAGACCTGAAACTAAAAAAATTTCTTTTCGTCAAACCCATACGTGTGAGGTATCTATGGATAGGTCTTCAAAAATGATATTGAGGTTTCTTATATCATTTTTTTCTAAACTGAATAGTTTGCGCGAGAGACACTTCCAAAGTGGTAAAATGTGTGTGTCCCCCCCCCGTAACTTCTAAAATAAGAGAATGATAAAACTAAAAAAAATATATGATGTACAATACTATGTAAACTTCCACCGAAAATTGGTTTGAACGAGATCTAGTAAGTAGTTTTTTTTTAATACGTCATAAATCGTAAACCGCAATTTACCTTTTATTCAACCAACTAAAAAAATAAAAAAACATTTAATTTCATAAACATAAACCTTATGCATGAACCTGGATGTTACGGAACCCTCGGTGAGCGAGTCCGACTCGCTCTTGCCCGGTTTTTTTAAAATTTTCTAATTCATATGGGTCACGCCTGCTTCCAAAATTTATTTAATTTAAAATGGGCTTGTTTTTAGCTTTCGGTTTTTTTTACCTTAACCTTTAGCGAAGCAATGCCATTCGCAAACAAAGTAACCAAATAATACGTAGAGATGATAATTATTATAATTATCTGAGTCACACATAGCTGATGAGTCTATTGCTTTCCTTATCTATTATCGGCTGATATTGAACAATAGACTTCATTGTTCTTTTTCGGATAGTGCTACAATTTTATTGTAGTAAGTTTTAAATTTTAATTCCACAACCCTCGGTCAAACAAAAAGTCATCGTATCGTGGTGTTTTATGAAGTATGTAGTCAAAAAAACATTTTGTTCCTCTATATTATGTCCTCTATATATAAATATTGATTCGTGCGACGCCATTTTGAAAATAAAATCAAAATGAAAGGACCAAGGCGCGTCCAATAGGTTTAAAGCCCTTTATATAGGACCCCCGAGGCATACCCTATCCATTATTTTTTTTTTTTAACTCTACAATTATTGCCGGAGATGTCGCGCAACATACTTACAAAAAAACATTCAACTGAATTGAGAACCTCTTCCTTTTTTGACGTCGGTAAAAAATATAAATAAATAGGTACTAATTTATGTGAGAAGCCCGCCATACAAGAAACAATGTGGTATTCTATCATAATTATTTATCTTTGAAGAAATGTTTTATGTTTTATTTTCATCAAAACATGATTATCATTCAAAGTTTAAGATGTCATTATCACTGGTTACTGGTATTTGCAGCAAGAGCCGGCGCCGGTGAAGCCTGTGCGATGCGAGATCAACCCGGCGACGATCCGCGCGGGGGGCGGGGGCGGCGGGCGCGCCCCCATGCCGCAGTTCCAGATCTACGCGGAGATCGACTCCACTGTGTGCCCGCTCGACAAACCTCTTACTGGGAAGGTACTGCATTATTGGCATTATTTTCGGAAATAAAAAGATGTCACACGGTGCTAGGTCAGGGCTGTAAGGAGGGTAACCCAGGAGTTTGACCAGCGTGCTGTCCAGGACGTCCCTCGTTTTGACGCGGTGTGCGAAGACGCGTTGTCGTGGTGGAGAAGTAGCCCGCGGAGCCCTGTTTAGTCGCTTGTTGCTCACAACAGAAAAAACTTCTGCCACTATGCTGTTCTTTCTGCTGCTTCTGCTTCTTTCTGTTTTCTGCTTCTGTCTTCTGTCTTCTTTTTTCTGGTGCTAATGGTATGGTGCGTTGATGCTTCTTTGGTTCCGTAAAGGAATTAACACCAGTAGCCAGTCAAGTTGAAAAAGCTCGCGATCAAAATCTTCCCCCGCTTCAAGATTGCTTCACTTTGGTAGGCGTTGATTCGTTTTGAAACACCCAAACCGTTGACTGGCGCTTCGTTTCTGGATCGTATTGATAAATCCAAGACTCATCACACCTGTAATGATGTCGTAAACACGCCGAGACGAGCCTGCTTCAAATTTGTTTATCATATCACGGCACCATTCCACCCGGGCCTGCTTCTGAGCATCGGTGAGGTTGTGCGGCACCCAGCGTGAAACTATCCTCCTCACGCGAAGATGCACGTGTAGAATTTCGTGAAGGGTTCCCGATCCAACCTGCAGTATCTGCTGAATCTTTGGATACGTAACTCGCCTATGTCTTGGATTAAATTTTTCACTGCTAGCACGTTTTCTTCCGTAACAGCCGTCAAAGGGCGACCAGTTTTTTCTTCATCCCCCAAAGTTAGTCGACCGCGCTTGAATTCGTTATACCAACGATGCACGGTTGCCTTTCATAAATAAATGCCATTTGAAGTCTATCGTACGATTCGTCCGGTTTCAGGCGTCACTTGAAATCGTAAAAAATTATAACGTGAAAATGTTCCCGGCGCAGATCCATTTTTTAATTATTATTTTATTGTTATTAGCCTGTGATTAGGGCTTTCAGTTTCGGTGCATTACTGAGTCCCGGGAAAAAAAACGAGTCTCGATGTGGTCTCGAAATTCCCGGGAAAAAACGAGACTTTTGAGACTATGTCAAAAATAGGTTTCTAACTTATAGGCTATGCAATTAGGCAGTCAAAACAAGATATTTTAATCAAGAACTTTATTAAACAAACATCATTATCATCATTTCATCCGAAAGACGTCCACTGCTGGACATAGGCCTCCTCCAAGCACCTCCACTTCGACCGGTTCTGTGCTTCTCGCATCCAACGGGTTCCTGCGGCCTTCACAAGGTCGTCGGACCACCTTGTAGGAAGCCTTCCAACGCTGCGTCTTCCGGTACGCGGTCGCCACTCCAGAACGTTTCGGCCCCATCGGCCATCTGTTCTGCGAGCAATGTGCCCTGCCCACTGCCACTTAAGTTTGGCAATTCTTCGGGCTATGTCGGTTACCTTGGGTCTCCTGCGGATCTCCTCATTCCTGAATCGATCACGCAGGAAACTCCAAGCATAGCCCTCTTCATTGCCCTTTGGGTGACTTTTAGCCTTCTTATAAGGCCCATTGTGAGCGACCACGTTTCAGTGCCACAAGTCATCACTGGCAACACGCTCTGGTCAAAGACTTTCGTCTTGAGACACTGCGGTGTGTGGGACGAGAAGATATTGCGTAGCTTCCCGAACGCTGCCCGGCCGAATCGGATTCGACGATTGACCTCTTTCTCGAAGTTAGACCTACCTATCTGGACAGTTTGTCCTAGGTAAACATACTCGTCCACGACTTCGAGTGTAGCGTCTCCGATCTTTATGAGAGTGGGTGTTACATGGGCATTTGACATGACCTTAGTTTTGTCCATGTTCATTTTAAGACCCACTCTTTCGGAGGCTCTACTGAGGTCATCGAGCATTGTACGAGGTCATCCATAGTCTCAACCATGACTACGATATCGTCGGCAAACCGAAGGTCCAGTCCAGAACCTTGAAGACATCCTCCAGTGCAGCGGTGAACAGTTTCGGAGATATAACGTCTCCCTGTCTCACACCTCGCTGCAGAAGGATAGGTTTCGAGGTCTGCTCCTGGAGTCGGACTGACATAGTGGCGTTTTCATACAGACACTTCAGCACCTCGATCTACCGATAGTCGATCTGGCACCGTTGAAGAGACTGCAGCACAGCCCATGTCTCGATCGAATCAAAGGTTTTCTCGTTGTCCACAAACGCTAAGCAGAGAGGCAGGTTATATTCTTCGGTCTTCTGTATAACCTGTCGCAGCATATGTATGTGGTCTACGGTGCTAAAGCCTTTACGGAATCCGGCTTGTTCGGGAGGCCGGCAGTCGTCAAACCTGCGCGCGAGATGGTTCGTGATGACTCTCGAAAATAGCTTGTAGACATGGCTCAGAAGTGAGATGGGGCTATAATTAAGAAGGGCATTGTCGCCCTTCTTAAAGAAAAGTATCACTACACCTCAGTTCCATGCCGGTGGTGTTTTGCAACAGCTTCTGAAGGGCCTTATGAACGGGTTTTCCGCCGGCCTTCAGGAACTCGGCCGTAATTCTGTCATCACCCGGCGCCTTGTAGTTTTTGAGCTGCTTCAGAGCCATCCTAATCTCGTATAGGCTGACGTCCGGGATGTCTTCGGTATAGTGTCGGGTCAATCTAGCTCTTGGGTCGTTTGCCAGATTCATAACGGGATTACTTGTTGACGTGTATAACTGTCCTTAGAACCTCTCGATAACTCTGAACATCTCAGGTTTGGCGGATACGATCCTGCCATCATCGGTCTTCAGTTTCGTAAGCTGGCTTTTCCCAATAGACAGATCTCTAGCAAAGACCTTGGGGCCTTTATTTCGCTCTATCGCGTCCTTAATACGATCTGTATTAAAGCGGCGAAGATCGCTTTTCAAGGACTTAGAGATCCGTCTAATGAGTTGCCGGTAATTTAGCGCATCATCTGAAGACTGCAGGATCATCGTGCGCCTCCTTCATGAGCCGTAAAGTAGGATCAGAGAGCTTCTTTTTTGAATATTCGTCGTTTCAGCCGATAGACGTCCACTGCTGGACATAGGCCTCCTCCAATTTTGGGGGGGGGTTTGCCATAATCGCCACGCTTGGCAGGCGGGTTGGCGATCGCAGTATGGTATGATGGTGGAATAAATAGAGAACGCTGCTGCCCATTCTCCGGTAAGACCCTTAGTCGCCTTTTACGACACCCACGGGAAGTAAGGGGTGGTGCAATTCTTTAAGTCCGGCACCACACAGACACACATAATTTTGAATAAAACGCAAATTAAAAATTAAAAAATTATTTGTTGAAGTTTTTTCGTTTTTGTAGTGGGCACGGAAGAAACAAAAGGCGTTTAATGTGGTTTCAGACGGAGAGAACCTAATTTTATTACAAAAGTAACCCGCGTCTCAAGTCTCAAAAGTCTCGTTATTCCCGTGACCGAAAATGTTCTTCTCGAGTCTCTAAAATATCAAAAAATCATCGAGACTCTCGAAATTTTCGAGACCGAGACTCCTGGGATGAAAGCCTTACCTGTGATGTCCCACTACAGGGCAAATAAGGCTCTTTCGACTTCTCTGTTCAAAGCTGCTAAGGACCAGTTTTTGTTGAAAAAGTCCAGCTCATCCCGCCATCTCCGTCTGGGCTTGCCACGATGTCGTTTGCCATTAAGAGGGACCCATTGGGTCGTAAGTTTGGCCCATTGTTCGTGTGACATGCGGCAGATATGTCTAGCCCTGTTCCATTTTAGCGTGGCAGCTTTCCAAGTGTCATCAGTTATCTTTGTGATGGAACGGATGGTCGTGTTCTTAACCCGATCTCTTAGTTTGATACCCAGAATACTCCGTTCCATAGCCCTCTGGCAAGCCTCGAGCGTGGACCTCTGCTGATTTGTCAAAGACCATGTTTGACCACCATATGTGAGGATGGGGAGTATGCACACGTCAATGAGCACCCTTCATTAGGTCTTTCATGGCCCAATAGCTCCTTATGGCATTTTCGGTGCGTCTTGAAACTTCTTTGTTTTGTCTTGTCTGGAAAGAGACTATTTGAGAAGATAGAGATACTCATCAACGTATTTATTCAACCTCCCCACCCGCGGACCCGCCACAGTGATCCTGCGATGCACGCTGTTCGTCATTAACTTGGTCTTTGACATATTCATCTGAAGTTCGACCTCTAGGCTTGCCGTGCCTAGACCGGCTAGACGAAAAGAGCACAATATCGTCGGCGAAACGGAGATTAGATAATCTCTTATGGCCGACCATAATACCCTTTCCGTCCAACCCGCTGCCAGCTTTCGGAAGACTTCCTCCAGCACAGCTGTGAATAGTTTCGGAGACAGCGGGTCTCCTTTCTCTATCTGGAAGGATGGTCCTGTCATGGAACTGATCGCTGCAGTGCTGTTCATATACATAATTTTTAGAGGATTAATGTAAGTGGTGTCTATGTCTTGATTCTGCAGGGCGTTAAAAATTGAGCTATGGGTGATACTATCAAAAGCTTTTGAATAGTCCACAAAGGCGATATAAAGTGGGAGCTGTAATTCTAAGCGTTTCTCGATAATTTGGTTGATGAAGTGAAGGTGGTCAGTAGTAGAGAAGCCGCGGTGAAATCCAGCCTGTTCGGGAGGCTGTTGTTTGTCTAGTGATCCTGATATTCGGTCTTCGATTACTTTAATAAAGGCTTTGTACAGGTGCGAAACCAGACTGATAGGGCGGTAATTATTAATGTCTGTTTTGTCACCCTTTTTATGGAGGCGAATTACTAATGAGTGGCAAAATTTGTGTGGTAGAATTCCGGTTTATAAAATGCTGTTGAAGAAATTCGTAATATGTGGAAAAAGAACCAGCTCTCCTATTCTAAAGGCTTCCGTCGTTACGCCATCTGCGACTTCCCATCCTGTAAATGGTGGAATGTGATCAGAGCACGAATACGTTGTTGTGTTAGCTTGGAGGGTCGGCTTCTCACTGTAAAGATTTCTGTAAAATTCGGTGCAATGTTTAAAATTTTGTCTCTATCGTTCTGCCTCGCACCTGAACAATCCCTTAAACAGGCAATAGTAGGTCGCCCTTTGCTTGAAATTCCCTGTTTTGCTGATTTTAAAGATGTATTTTGTTCCAAAGCAATCTTGATAAGATGTGTATTGTAGTTTCTTAAATCTTTACGGATACGCTTTAAAAGTTTATCTGTAGCGGTGTACGCTGTCGTGTACATCGCTAGTTTGTGTCTCTCTTCGATCAGTTGTTTTGTTTGGTAGCTTAATTTACTGTCTTTATATTTGTTTGTTTTTATTTTGTTACTGACAGTTTTTATAACCTCGTTGATTTTGTGATATTGTGTTTGAACCACTGACCTCTATAGGTAATACAGTACTTGTATTATAGAGGTCAGTGGTTTGAACACTATATTCATCTTTTGTTCCTAATAAAGTAAAACTTATTTTTTATTCAAGAACGAATTGCTCCTGGTTCGCTATGAGTGTGGTTCTGTTTAACTTTTTAATAGAGTTTTTAATTATTTGGGCACGCTCTATTTTTAAGATGAATTTTAGAGGCGTGCGCAAAGCGCTATGGTCGGAACTGAACTTGAGCTTCTACGTTGTTAATCATTTTTTAATGTAAAGAAAGGCAAAATTCTATTTCATCTTTTGTGAATTTATCCGGAGACTGCCATGTCCATCGACGATGAGACCAAAAGCGAACTGAAGCAGTCTTGTCCCCGTATGAAACGACTATGTTGCTATTGTCGAGTTCTTGTCTAGCACCAGCTTTGGCGTTGAAGTCTCCCTGTACGATAGTCCACGTGCCTCGGTTATCTTCGCACGCCTTATTTAGGAGGTCGTAGAATTCTTCAACTTCGTCATCAGGATGGGCTGATGTTGGTGCATAGACTTGAACAATTGCTAAGGTTTTTGTCGGCTATACAGAATCTAAGAACAGCTACCCTATCTGAGTAAGCTTTGAACTCCAGCAAAGACTACAATATAATGCGGTGTAATAGACAGGAAGCTCTCTTCATTTTGTGTTGACAGCACAATTCGCCATCTAGTTCGCGAGTATCCAAAACTATTAGTTACGGCTGAAGATGGTAGATGGAGCTCTATTATATTAATTGTGTTGGAATTTCTACATTGTCGTATAAATTATTGTTTACTACCTATAAATGTTTTTTTAACAATTACATAATTATTAAAACACACTAAGTAGTAGTAAACAATAATTTATACGACAATGTAAAAATTCCAGATTTTTACCTGCATTAGGAATAGGAGTATGAATAAATGTACTCGGAATATTAAAGATAAACAAACTGTTTATTCTTATAAAAAACACACAAATACATACAAATTAAACATTTACTAACATATTAAAATCAAAATCATGTAGGCTGAGAATCAGCACGTTTCTTTCCTAGTCACTAGACATCCAGGTACACAACAAAAGTTTTGAGACATGATGGAACTGCACTCAATGTTCAGTTCAGTATTTACAATAATAATATTATGGGTCCAAACTATAAATAGTGCCTATGCTCACTAGCGAAACAACCAGAATTTAATTTTATTGCAAAAGTAAAATCCGAAACTGACACTCGCGCTGACAGACATTTCAATTAAAGTGTTACCAATGCAACAATAACAAATTCCCATTATTTAAATGAAAAAAAAAACACCTTTCAGAACCGTTTAACAAATCACTATAGACTTGTTACAGGTGTGGTTTAGGTTTAATTTTTATTTTTGTTGTTTAATGTCCAATATTTTGAGACAATTATTTTATGTATGTGTTTGTTCGTCACAACATCTCCCGGTATCATCACTAAATATTTTTATATTGTGTCACAGTATTTTTCGTTTTGCTATTTGGTCGCTAGGGGCGCTAGGAGTAATAGTGTTCTGTGTGATGTTCCAAGCTGCCATAGCATGGTTTAGGCTTAATTTTTATTTTTGTTGTTTAATGTCCAATATTTTGAGACAATTATTTTATGTATGTGTTTGTTCGTCACAACATCTCCCGGTATCATCACTAAATATTTTTATATTGTATCACAGTATTTTTCGTTTTGCTATTTGGTCGCTAGGGGCGCTAGGAGTAATAGTGTTCTGTGTGATGTTCCAAGCTGCCATAGCATGAACTCCAGAATGTGATCCTTCCATTGTCTAGAAACTAACGCAAACAATGTGGAAGGAAATTTTGAAATTGGAACGTACCTATTTTTACTTACAAATAATCATATTTTCAAAATAGATTATAACTGGCCAGTCCCATACCTAAAAACTTTTTTCGCAATACTTTCTGAGTGGCCTGGTAAGTCGACAAAGGAAGTCCTATTTCCGTACGAATACGAATGTTCATAAGAAACCTGACCGAGAATTCAAAGTTAAGGTGTAAAATATTTCGATTTTCGAGCTCTTTTCGCTCACTCTCGCATCCTTGCTTGCTTTTATTGAATGCTTTTCATTTTTTATTGAGGATAAGAATATGCACCTCCCTAAAAAAAAGGCCCTGCTGCTTGCGAGGCCACGTTACACTTTCTTTTTTTAGGCATTATTCATTTTTTGTCTGTGTGGTGCCGGACTTAAAGAATACCACCACCCCTTACTTCCCGTGGGTGTCGTAAAAGGCGACTAAGGATTGTAGCGGAGAATGGGCAGCAGCGTTCTCTATGTATTCCACCATCATACCATACTGCGATCGCCAACCCGCCTGCCAAGCGTGGCGATTATGGCAAACCCTCCCAAAATTGGGGGAGGCCTATGTCCAGCAGTGGACGTCTATCGGCTGAAACGATGAACGATTCATTTTTTTGCAAAATGTTACTAGAAATACGAGTACCCACATAAACTGAGTCCGGGGGGCCTCATTTTGTTTTACCGCCCCGGGCCCCCGACAGGCTTAGTCCGCCACTGCTCTACATAGTTTTAATATTGTGTTGAAGAGAATTTTATTTTCCTACACATATAACACATATCATAAAGCATAAGCATAATCAGCCTATAACGCTCCCACTGCTGGGACACAGGCCTCCTCGCCGTGAGAGGCAGTGGGCCGTAATCCACCACGCGGGCCCAGTGCGGGTTGGTGGATGTCACATATCATATACATGGTGATAACTATGATTGGTCCACATCCTTAGATCCGCGTAGACGAGTGCTCGGTGCCGATCAGGTCGATAGAACTGCAGCTGGTGCGCGTCGAGACCTGTGGCTGCGCTGAGGGGTACTCCAAAGACGGTCAGTGCAGTTTTCTTAACGAATTACTTATCTACTTGCAAACCCAGGCACAGGGTCTCAGAGTACACTCTGGAAAATCGAAACTAACTTAACACTTCGTTTGTATGATAAGTTCCTGAAGATCCTGACCCCTTCAGCTGTATGAGAAATCATAAGAGCTTGTTTTCTCAGCGACGGAGATCCAGAACATCCAGATCGGCGAGGGCGACGTGTGCCGCGCGCGCGACATCCCGCTGTACATGGTGCTGCCGCGCCTCTTCACCTGCCCCACCACCACCACCGTCAATTTCAAGATAGGTACCACATCACATACTAAATTACTTACATAATGATTGTGCGTGCAGATTACTTACTATTTCACATATTGTTTCAGAATTCGAGCTCAACATTGCAGTTATTTTTGACGACGATTATTTAGTGACTGAAAACTTTCCAATATTGCTCCTGAGGAGTAGATAGATGAGATTAAGAATATAATATATTATTAATGTATATCTCAATTTTACTATTAAAATTATATTTATACTGGGTCCATATTGGCTCACCTAAAGATTTCTTCCTAATGATTTGTAATCCGAATGATCAGTCTTCCTAAAATTTTTCATCCTAAAGTTTTCATTCATACTATTTGTAGTGCTACCGACGATGTTCATAACACTCATGTTTCCGAAAAATGTAATTAATAATATCATTAATGTAAATATATTTAAACTCCTACTGTTTTTTATCATAACGCTTTTATCTATAATATTAGAAGATGATATTTATAGTTTTAATTTGAGGGTATGATTATTATTTGGGGGTATGCTTTACATAACGTACTGAGTTGTGTCTATGGAACCACTGTACTTCCACACCCGGCGCTTTTTGATAGTAGCTATTTTTTTTGGATAGAATAGACTCTTTTTAGTGTAAATTTGAAAGCCGCAAAGTTCGCAAAATCATAGTGGCCGAGAAAAGAAATCCCAAAGTTTTTTTTATCTACAAAAATATGTGGTTAGGCGTAGTCGACGGAGCCCCGCTTCGCGGGGCCCCTATTTCTGTCTACAGGGTTTAAAGGAACCAAACACGAAGGGGATGACGGGGGCTCGTTCGCTCGTTTTGCTCGCTCACTCGAGCCCCCGTCATCCCCTTCGAACCTAACCTGTCCGAGTCGGGGTGCCCCAAGTCCCGAGCTCGCTTCGCTCGCTCTTGCATCCTAAGTTGTCATTACAAATGTGTTACTTTTGTATATTATGTTGGTTACCGCTATATATAAAATCTAAACAAAAAAAAAATCTATAAAAAGAAATTTAAACAAAAAAGATATGACTTTGAATAATAGTGTAAAAGATGGTTATGTTGAGAAAATTTAGGAAAAGAAATAAAAGTATAATAGATGTTTATTGCTACTGACATTATGAAGTTGAATGCTTCGGAATTATGAACATTAGAGACAGAGTAGTTAGGAATTGTGATTGTTAGGATGAAAAATTTTAGGAAGAACATTTTCGGATTTCCAATTATCGGAGTTGAAAATTTAGGTGAACTTTGGCGCACCCATTTATACTCCTTAGCAATTTTGTATCAATCTAAACTCAATCCTCTTGTAGCACTCGCTCTCGGCTAGATGAACATGTTTCACTGGATCGGTAAATGGTCTCATTAGATTCGTTTCAATCTATACTAATAATAAAGCTGAAGAGTTCGTTTGTTTTAATGCGTTAATCTCTGGAACAACCGGTCAGATTTGAAAAATTCTTATTGGATTTGATGGCCCAATTCTTGAGAAAGGCTATCGGCTATTTAACATCACGCTAGGACACTAAGAGCCGAGCAAAAATAATAAAAGAAAGAACGCTACGCTAAAACGAAGTAAGCGTTAAAAGGCGTAAACGAGCTACTAAAATTGCATCTTGTTGGCATTTGCAACTTATATCCTTCCTGCAATTTCATTGTGCAATACATTGCCAGTTCAGCAAGATTCTGCAACTGGATTGCCGAGGAATTTTGTTTGTAGGGTACACGCGGAGCTATATTGAGGATCTCAGAAATTAATGATGCCTCTTCGGTCGTTACATGAAACTCCTCGGCAAACGCGGCAAACGGCCCAAGCATCCTTTATAGGCGCTGTCTACGCGCGTGGATTCGTGGGAACACGACGGTCGTCGTCGCAGACATCGGATTATTAGGGTTCAGTACCTAAATGGTAAAACGGAACCCTTATGGTGAGACTCAGTCTGTCTGTCTGTCACAGCTGGATATCTCAAGAACTACTAATGTTATCAACTTGAAATTTGGAATAGTTTTAGATGACGTTTGCCCAACTATTTTGCAAATAAGAAAGAAATAAAAATATATGTACATTTTTTGCAACAGGGATGAAAGGGGGTCTGAAAAAATTCGAAGTGTGGCTACTAGGGCATGTGGTGTATCATAAGAAAGAGCGCAGTTTGCACATTCTCAAACATGTTTTCTTTTTTTTTTAGGCCGAATAGTTTTCGACTTTTGATAAAGAATGTAAAAAAAAAGCGTAGTGGTTGGGAGGGGGGGCTGCGTGGGGGCCGGGCGGCACTCTTTAGGACGCGGCAAAATTTCACAGTAAATAATAAAATATATTTTGTAAATATTTGAACCGTTTCATATTTTTAACGCAACTATAAATTCGGACATTATAAGACGTTGCTCTTAAAAAAAGTAAACGTAAGTAGAAATGTTTAATTAAAGACGGAAGCTTCGTTTTATATACATATTATATACAAGTATATGTATAATAAAAAAAGAATAACGCAAAACAAGTGCGTGTCAGGCCACGCACAGTGTAGGGTTCCGTAGTAGCCCGTTATCACAATGTAGTACAATTCTGTTGTTCTATAATCTGAATAGGTAAAAAAAAAAAACAAATTTTGTTTTTTCAATGCAAGTCTTTACCCATTATAAACAAGCAACTACTTCATCTAAGGCAGTCATGTCAAAGATACGGCCCGCGGGCCAAGTCCGGCCCTCGGGCCATTTCGATACGGCCCGCGATCACAATATATCACAGATAAATGAATCTTGTTTTTTAGAGATTTTAGACTGCACTCAATGCCTCTACGCAGGTTTAAAAATACGCGCGCTTTACTTAAAAGTAATTTCAAGAGTAGCGCCTGACAAGACGAGTGAGAGAGTGTTAGTTATGTTTTTCACTCTTTCGTGCGCGCGCGAAGTCGTCTTCTATTTCGTCCGTGCAGCTAACGCATACTGCGCCCCTCCCCCGCGCACTCAGGTTGAAGTCTTTGTTACGAACAGTCGCGTCAAGTCCCCAAACTGGAACGGGCCGGGGCCGCCTTCAAGCGGCTCTTGCCCAACCTGAGGGGGCCAAACGCCTCATACCGGAGGCTTTACGCGGGGGTCGTGCGGTCCATGGCCCTATACGGGGCCCCGGTGTGGGCGCGTTCACTGCGGCGGCGAGCCGCCCACTACCTGAACGCGCCCCAAAAGGTGGTAGCCATAAGGGTTATCCGGGGCTACCGCACGATCTCGGGCGAGGCGGCAAGCCTCCTTGCCGGACTGCCGCCATGGGATCTGGAGGCGATAGTCCTCGCGCGCCTGTATGAGTGGCGCGCGGAGGCACTACGCCGGGGGGAGGATCCGCTTCCGCGGCAAATCGCTGCGAAGTGGACGGATCTCCGGCGCGATCTCATGGCGGCATGGAAAGAGCGACTGTCGCAACCAAGCGCAGGGCACGCCGCAATAGCGGCGATAAGACCCCTCTTTGAGGAGTGGCTAGAGAGGCGCCACGGTGCCCTCACCTACCGCCTGACGCAGGTCCTCACCGGACACGGAAGTTTCGGGAGGTTCTTGCACATCATCAGGCGGGAGGAAATGCCCGGGTGTCATCATTGCCAGGATCGCCCAGAGGACACGGTGGAGCACACGGTGGAGGTCTGCCCCGCTTGGGCGGAGTACCGCCGTGTCCTCGTAGAGGCGATCGGCAGCGACGGCGACCTCTCGCGTCCGGCCCTGGTGCAAGCCATGGTCCGGGGCGAGAGGGAGTGGGAGGCAGTCACCTCCTTCTGCGAAGCAGTCATGCTAGCGAAGGAGGTGGCGGGACGGTTCAGGGAGAGAGCCTCCCGTCTCAGCCGCCGCGGGGGACGCCCCAGGCGTCGGGAGCCCCGTGACGACTTCCGGCCACCGTAGGCGCGGGCCTGCGGGCGGAGAGTAATGGGTAGATCACCGTCCGATCAGGACCAGGCCCGTGCCGAACGGCGCGTACATGTTCCACGCGCGCCTCAAAGAGATGTCAGCATCGAGGAGGGGCCCCTTAGGGCCTAAGCCTGCCGGGTCAGCGGGATTGTCCGAAAGGGTTACCGCTGGCCCGGAACATAAAGGGCTAAGGAAGGAACACGGGTGGGTTTTAGTCAGTAAGAGTCTGACACTCCCTTCCGCTCCACCCAGAGCGGGAGGAGTCATTTGATGAATTCCCATCCGCAAAAAAAAAAAAAAAGTATCCGGATCCTCGAGCTCAAAATAATTGCCCTCTTACTTTTGCTATGATTTGTAACAACAATATAATAACTAAATAAATAAATATGGCTAAATAATTCAGTATGTTTTAGTTTATTAATTTGAACCTGGCCCGCCTACACATTCTAAATCTAATATATGGCCCTCTGCAAAATTGAGTTTGACACCCCTGATCTAAGGGCTGATTTTTCAATCCTCTGATAACTTTATTCGAGGAATAATTTTGAAATTTTGACAGTTATTTCATACAAAAACTGTCAAACGTCAATTTAATTCTTCGAATAAAAGATATCTGGCGATGGAAAAATCAGCCCTTAGTCACTTAAAAGGATTAATGCTAGAGGTCAGTGAAACAGACAAGTAGGTAATAAAACAATAGATCGGTTTAGACGTGATTAAAAAATTGGCTATTAAAAATACGTCAATTTACGTCAGGCGCTGACTAATTAATATAACTGGACTAAACTAGGTAATATTTATCTTTTATGGACAGAAGATAAATTCTAAATGAAATAGAAAGAAAAAGATGCACTGAACTTAAAAGTTTAGTTTGTGAACAACAGAATCGGCGCCAGTAGGTATATAGTATACATTATATTGAAATACCTAATTAAGAGGGCGGCAAAATTGTCTTCCGCCCCGGGCAGCCGATACCCACGCTACGCCACTGCTACTTTCATTAATTTTAGATAAAAAAATGTGTTTGTCTCTAAAAGTATCCAGTTTCGGCTAACATTACCCACCATCAATGAGACATGGTCAATGATAAAACTACCCCGCCGGACCAACCGCGCAAGCCGAGCGAGCGCTGGCGCTGCGACCACATTATATTGTAGTCAAAGACTACAATATAATGCGGCTTTGGCTGTGACCAAGTTGGTGACAGTTACTACCATAGAATACTAATAGTTACTATAAATACTACAATAGTACAATCTTTTTAACCATTAGTTTGGAAATTATGAATAAGTATACTGGGTGGCTTGTAAATAGACGTAAGTAGTTACCTATTCCTTCCAGGTTCTGAAAGTGTTCTAGGATCTGAAAGTGTGACCTATTAACATTGACCTAATTAAAGGTGTTATTTATTAAACGAACTGCTGCTCATCACACGACTGCTCGAATGCAGTCGTAGTCGCCAAGTTGCCGATTATATCGCTCAACACAGTGAAACAATTGCTGCAATCTTGTAGTAGTCGCAAGTATTCAATGTCTAGCCGGCTAGAACAGGCTTGAGAGCCAAAAGACTCGCACTCAGGCTACTTTGCTCTATTATGAAAATGTCAATGTTGCGTTCCGTTCCTCTTCCTTGCTGTTCTCTTAGAAAAAAATGTATTTGAGCTGCATATTATGTCATGTATTTATATTAGGATAATTTATTTCAGCATCTATTTAAATTTTCGAGAAACATAATTTTTGAGATTTCTGAGACCGACACCACTGTGAACCCAAAAATATTATTATGTCAACAACACAGGAATGTTGTAACTATAAACGGAACGCCATTTACTTGTTATTGTTTTGGTGTTGCTGTTGCGTTTCTTACTGAAAAAATTCAAAATAATTAGAAGCCGTGGACAAATGTAATGTATCATTTTCAGACCCATGAACTTTATCACCCGAACCCCTATCAGCAACATTGTCAACTTTTCGCTGAACAGTCGAAAACTCCAGCTCTCCTTGCTACACAAAACAATCACCTTGAAGCTGTAACTGCTCCTTATCATATAGTTTCCACTCAACCTGAGTGTGTTCAGGCACACCATGAGCCTCAGAGTTTAACGCCAGCTGTTGAGAAGAAGAAAACCGTGCTAAACAAGAGCAGTGTTGATACTTCTACGTTCAGTATAGAGGAGAGGCTGGTAACAGCAGTGTGGGTGCACGAGCGGAAACATACCAAGAACAGTATGAGCCAAGTAAGTCAGAAAATATATTATTTTTCAAATTCATCATTAACATTTATCTTGTTGGGCTAAGACCACAAATTATTCCCATAATATGAATAGTTTATTTACCTATTAATTCCTGTCTAGATACCAGGCATAAATTATTTTAAATAAAACCAAAGTATTCTTTTAATTCAGATAAAGCATGACTTCAGGCAGAGATTTGGCCGAGACCCGCCGGCTAAGAACACTCTGTTGGCATGGGAACGCAAGCTGTTCTCCACAGGGAGTGTACATGATGCTCCCCGACCTGGTCGCCCAGTCAACAGGTCCGCACTCTATTACTAATGTTAGAGCAAGAAAATGAGAGCAGAAATATTCTGCTCTATCATCTGCCTAGCCTTTTCCCAACTGTGTTGGGGTCGGCTTCCAGTGTAATTGGATGCAGCTGAATACCAGTATTTTACATGGAGCGACTGCCTATCTGACCACCATAACCCAGTTACTGGGTAATATCGAGCCTTTACCGCCGTTTTAGCGCAACCGACAAAAAACAAATTTTACAGGAGAAGGCTTTTTAAATATTTTTAAAAAGAAATGTGCTAGTAAATATGATTTTCAGACATTTACATAATATGTAAATGTCTGAAAATCATTAATATATGTAAAATTTCAATTTACTAGCACATTTCTTTTTAAAAATATTTAAAAAAAACCTTCTCCTGTAAAATTTGTTTTTTGTCGGTTGCGCTAAAACGGCGGTAAAGGCTCGATATGATACCCCTTGGTAAGACTGGTTGCCAGACTTTCGGGCTTCTGACTACCCATAGTGACTGTCAAAGATCCACAAATGACAGCCAGGACCAACGGCTTAACGTGCTTTCCAAGGCACAGAGGGGTCTCGGTATGTAAAGATGGTCACCCATCCACAAACCAACCGTGGCAAGCGTAGCTTAACCTGATCGATGGACCTGTGCGGCTGTTATTATTTAGCCACGGGACCCTCAAATATTCTGCTCTATAACAAACAAATATAAAACTCCTTTACAAAGCCTCTTTCTGAAAAACCCACAACTGTTTTGCTAGGACTCTTCACAGCTGCAGCAGTACAGAACAGCTTACTTAATAATGCTTCTAGTTCTCCTTCTGTGTAGTGATTTTTGTGTTCTTCAATGTATCATGTGTGCAAGTAAGATGCCTGTAGTTTATGTATATTTAAAGCAATATTTTATATTTAGTTAGATAAAAGTGAACTTGCTGCGCCCTAACAAGGTGTACTCAGACTACTCAGTTCAGCCTAGTCTTAGTTTATGACTTTGTGTACCTACAGACGCGCGCGCATGGAAGACGTGGCGGCGTCGGTGCGCGCGGCGCCGGCGCTTTCGCTGCGGGCGCGCGCGCTTTCGCTGCGGGTGCCGCGCACCACGCTACGCACTATCCTGCGCCGCGACCTGCCGCACGCACCCCCCAGGCCCAGGGAAACAACACATCTAGCAGCTGCAGGTACCGTTTCTGTGTCACATGTTAAATGTTAAGTCATCATCATTAGCCTAAAACAGTCCACTGCTGGATATAAACTCCTCCAATCGCACGCCCTTGAACTTGATCCTCGACTACTCGCACCAATTAAGAAAATTGCGTATTGTTTACAGGAAAACAGCAAATCAAACGGAATGTTAAGAGGAAGCTGCAGTCACAGAGAGAGCACGGTGCCGACGACGCCGCAGCGCCCCGCAGCGGGTACACGTGATGGACTCGGTGCGGTACTCGTTGTGGCAGTTAAACTTCTTCGACAGTTAAGAATTCTGTTTGTATACTGTGATTTAGTGTAATAAGTTAACTTTGTGCTTCTGTAAATACACACATCAAAAAAGTCTAAGCAACACGCATAATTTACAGAAACTGCACGTCTTATTAATTGATACTTTATTTGTAGGGTTCCGCAGTTCTGACAAGGAACCCTTATAGTTTCATCATGTCCGTCTGTCTGTCTGTCCGAGGTTTTGCTAAGAGACTGTTAGTACTAGATAATCTGTAATTTTGTAGGAGTGTGTATATCAATGACGCCGACAAAGTGGTAAAATAAAATTTTGGAAAATATTTTTTTTTAGGGTAGCTCCCCTACATGTGAAGTGGGGATGAATATTTTTTTCATCGTCTACACCATCGTGTGGGGTATCGTTGAATAGGTCTTCTAAAATTATATTTCGATTTAAAGTTCCCTTTACGAAATATTAAATTTTTCTTCCAGTAGGGCGTCCCCTCCCCTCTAAAAGCTAAACTGCTGGCTTGAAAAATCTGGAAAAATTCACGATGATAGTGCATTTCATGAACTTTAAAGGAAAATTATAGTGGTTAAGATAACTTTATTAGTTTAGCAGTAATAGTCGTTGAACTTGGGTAGTTGGGTGTTGGATAATTTTGTACCAAATACAAAATCTTTAGCATTAATCCTTTAAAGTCACTACGATGAAGTAAATGCTGGTTTATAACGGGTAAAGACTTGCATTGAAAAACAAAATATGAAATAAAAGAACCATAATAAATTATCATTATATTGAGACAACTGTGTAAAACTAAACGCATATATCTATGCAAATTATGCTATACTCACTGTACATAATTATTATAAAACCATAACATAACAATTTATTATTATACTCCAACGTGTAAACTCATACACATACACGCTTAAAACATAAACTAGTCATTCATTACCATAGATCGGAATAGGTAGAGCTGTTTTATGTACTTGCCATACGTTAGAATAATATGGATATTTCCTTTTAGTTACGAAGTTAAGTTTAGTTTCGAAGTTACTGTTGGTAAAGAATTGAATTCTAGTCGCGCAGAAAAAGACAAAAACAGGTGCGTCACTTTAGCGACAATAAAATCACGTAAAAATCCCGTAGTATCAGTCGGAATCCCGTGAATATCCATATTCACATCAATGTTTGCGATCAATGAACCTAAATAGCTCTACCTATTCCGATCACTGTTCATTACATAACGTATTATTACCTACACTATGATAATCAAGTGATCCAGTAGACACTAGTCATTAGTTTATTATTTAGTCACACAAATATTTAATAAGTTTAAAAATTCAAAATCTTTCTTTCTGTCGGTTTTAAAAGCAAGTCAACTGTGGGTATTTACCACTGTACGAGCTACGCTGTACATTGACCTTTGTGGTAGTTGGTACGTCCACCTTTATAATATACGCGCCGCACTAAAAAAACCGCACTAAACTCAGATGTATCTTCCCGACATCCGTATGCCACTAACGGGATGCAGAAAATACCAGCGTCAGGTATTGTACCTGGCATATGCTGAGCTGGACTCCCATTTGGTGCAACCATGAGACACACACCGCCCAGTAGTGATTGACCGCTATAGATGAACAACATGAGCTAGGTGTCTATGGGTCAATTTAGCTTTTTAATCAGTTTTTTTCTTTCATCTGATTTTAATGTTTTTTAATACCTGTATTGTGTCTTTTGTTGCATAGAATAAACGATTTATCTATCTATCATAAGTTTCACAATACTGCCGCTAGATGGCGCTGTACCAACGGGTTACGTTTTCATTAGAGTATATTCGAGTGATCGACATCCCCGCACGCCTTAGAAATGATAATTCAAATTCAAAGTCGATTTTTGTTATTATAACCATTAACTCCTAACAGTGGCGGTACCTTCATAGAAGCAAAAAAAACCGGGCAAGAGCGAGTCGGACTCGCGCACCGAGGGTTCCGTAACATCCTGGTTTATGCATAAGGTTTATGTTTATGACATTAAATGTTTTTGTTTATTTTTTACCTATTTGATTTATGACGTATTAAAAAAAAACTGCCTACTAGATCTCGTTCAAACCAATTTTCGGTGGAAGTTTACATGGTAATGTACATAATTTCTTTTTTGTTTGATCATTCTCTTATTTTAGAAGTTACAGGCCAAACTCGCGCAAACTATTCAGTTTAGAAAAACAATTATATTAGAAACCTCAATATCATTTTTGAAGACCTATCCATAGATACCCCACACGTTTGGGATTGATGAAAAAAAAATGTTTGAGTTTCAGTTCTAAGTATGGGGAACCCCCAAAATTTATTGTTTTTTTTTCTATATTTGTTTGAAAATCTTAATGCGGTTCACAGAATACATCTACTTACCAAGTTTCAACAGTATAGTTCTTATAATTTCGGAAAAAAGTGGTTGTGACGTAGGGACGGACAGACATGACGAATCTATAAGGGTTCCGTTTTTTGCCATCAGGCAACGGAACCCTAAAAAGCCCGGCTTGCCCTAATAAAATCATACCTAATTCACAATCTATCAATAAAAAATATATTAAAAAAATACCAGTCAATGAACTCGAACTCAAACATTCATGTCATAGGAATAATAATACAATTTCGAAATCCGAACTTGTGCGCACTGGGCTAGGTTCGCGCCAATTTCGCCTCTAAACGCTATACAATGCGTTCAAATGCGCCATCTCGCTGACACTTAGTCGGCTTTCCTTTCTCTGTCTCGCAGTTTTGGCCTACAAATTGCTATAGAAACGTTTACATTTGTTGATATAGTTAAGTACATAAAACACAGATTTCTATAAAATGAAAAGCCAGGCTTTTGAGAGGCGTTAAGTTCGCGCAAATGCACTAGCCGCGTAAAGTGAGTTGCGACAGCAATGCACGCGCAACGCGACTCAATTTCTTATTGTTTTGAAGTTTTGAATACTTTGAGAATTAGGTAGTTTTATTATTTAAAAAAACTGGCCAAGTGCGAGTCGGATTCGCACGCGAAGGGTTCCGTACCACAAGGCAAAAACACCGAAAAATACACGTTTGTTGTATGGGAGCCCACCTTAAATGTTTACTTTATTCTGTTTTTAGTATTTGTTGTTATAGCGGCAGGAGAAATACATCATCTGTGAAAATTTCAACTGTCTAGCTATCGCGGTTCTTGAGATACAGCCTGGTGACAGACAGACGGACGGACAGACGCGAAGTCTTAGTAATAGGGTTCCGTTTTTACCCTTTGGGTACGGAACCCTAAAAATGATCTATTGTGGCGATTTCATTCCCTATAATTTTGTAAATGGTACGTAAATACATTGAGTTTTCTGCAAGTTTTCTGTCAATAAAATAACTCTTTACTTCACCGTAACCAATCATAAATTACTGTAAGTAGGTACTTCTCGGAAATAAAAACAAGTATTTTTGTCAGTCAAGAAGACAGATTAAAATAGGTACCAACTCATTCTATTGTTTAGTAGGTATGAGTATGACAAACATAGGTAGCGGCTCATGTTAAAAATTTCAGTTGACCTTAAAAATGTAATTCATAAAATAATGCGTACGAGAAAAGAACATTAAATCGATTATTTGCAGGCCATCTAGCGCATTTTGATTGAACAAGTTTTGCATGTGACTAGCGAAATGAATTATGGACAAAAAGGTCCAGCTAAGCGCTGTGGTTATGCGCATTCATTAATATAGATGGCGCTTATGACAATTACGTACTGATGCTTGAAATATGTAGTACCTGCTCTTCGTATTTTAAAGGTTTTCTTACCAAAATTATAATAATGATGTTAGTACTACTAACAACCATTAACAACAAGAAAATCAGCCAATCCCTCAGTTGGCAGTTTTTTTTATACGTGAAAATCTGTGGGCTTGCCCTAATTTTGACCCCTAGGCACGCCACTGACTCCTAATATCTTTACGGGTGACCGTTCATTCTGCTGTCAGGACGGCCGGTCACAGAGTCGTAGTGTCCCTGATAAATATAATTATTGAAATTTACGGTGGCCATTAATTACTTCTCGTTTGCTTCCCTCAATGTTTTACATCGATAATATTGTAACTATCACGGCAATAAAGATATCGACAAAAAATTTAATTAATTCTATTTTAAATAAAGCTAGGTGCACGGTTCCAATTGGCCGTTTCCTATGGAGAAGAGCCGGCAAGAAACTCCATGGTTACTCTTTTAAAAAATAATAATTGGCTTTTACAATGTTTTCAAATTACAGTAGGTATGGAAGGGCAGCGTAGGCCTGTCAACAATTACCAGGTACTTGATAAAATTTAATGAAGGATTTTGTTGCTTTAGTCACTAATGCATAAAAAATACTTAGTTATTATTTATAAAAGAAATAAGTATAAAATATTACCATAGTAAAAATCGTTCAAAACCGTACATGTTGCTTAGACTTTTTGATGTGTGTAATAAATAAAGATTTTCTTTACCAAATGTCAAGGTTAGTGAGTGTGAGATAATTAGTGAGTGTGAGATAATATTGAATCAAGAGAAACTAGAATTCGTCGATAAAACTATTTTCCTAGGGATCACGCTCTACTCAAGGCTACAATGGGGTCCTCATTTAACATCTCTTGCAGGACTAAGTTCAGCAGCTTAATATGCTGTCAGAAAAACTACCGCGAGACTAGTCTATTTTAGTTTCTTTCATAGTATCATGTCTTACGGTAGTTTACTTTGGGGACGGGCTGCAGACATCGATTCTATTTTTATTCTGCAGAAAAGAGCCATCAGAGCCATATATAATCTCCGCAGGCGCGATTCTCTAAGGGAACTGTTTAAGGAAATTAACATCATGACGGTGCATTGTCAATATATCTACGAAAACATCATGTATGTAAGGAAAAATTTACATCTTTTTAGTAAAAGAGGTGAAAGACATAATTATTATAGTACTAGAAATAAGGACCTATTAGTTCAACTAGGTTTCAGACTGGCTAAAGTAGACTCATCTTTTATCGGGTACTGTTTAAAATGTTATAATAAAAACCTCCCCACGTTCTTCAACTGAATGAGACAAAATTTAAGTCTTGTATAAAACGCACACTGCAGGCAGGCATATTATAAGTTAGGGAATTACATCGCTGATGAAAATGCCTGGCTCAATGCTGGTCCTGCTCCACAACTAATTGATTAACACTTGAAAATACTGTTGGATCTGCTGAAGATTGTAAGGCTATCTTTGCATTGTATAAACTCAATTTCCTTTGTATTGTTTTGCATAGCACAGATGTGAGTTCTATGTATGTACTATAGAGCTACCATTTACCGGATAATGTCTTTCATTGACTTTAATGTGCTCTGGCGGCTGATAGTATGTCATGCTCACACAAATGTCTCGCTGACGGTGGCGTGTGTGTTGGATCATTTAGGAGCTAAATGATCCAACACACACGCCACCGCCACCAAAATGGTTGAGCTGAATGTTGCTGATCTATGCGTCATGTTCGTGAACGGGCGCCATCAGTTGGGGCTGGTCATCACTTAGCTGCCTCGGCTTATTTTTGGATTGTTGTTTTGTTTCTATTTGCTATGCTCTGGACGCTTTTAACGCGTACGTCTTTTTAGGGTCTCGTATCCAAAGGGTAAAAACGGGACCCTATTACTAATTTACATCGTTCTCAAATATAATTATAAATTCAACATTAATGATGTAACTAATATTTTTGTAAAAATATAATTTAAAAGTGTCCATGGAGTTTCTTGCCCGTTCTTCTCCGTAGGTACCTACGCTTTGGAATGGGTAATTAGCTTCACATTTTCTGACTGACCAACTTCTTTCTTCAACAATTCAAAAGTGCCTGTAAATGGTTTAATTGAAATAAATGCTTTGAGTTTGTAAGATTTCCGTCAAAATTTGCAAACCATTTTTCGACCATTTGTTGGTCGAAAAATCCGATTGAGCTGAAATTTTGCATACACCTTTAGTTCTGAATCCGTTTTGAAGTTATTAGGGATTTTCGATAGTGTAATTTGACAAATGTAAAATTTTATATGGTTTTGTTCTGTAAACTTTTTGTATTGTAATACTATGTTTATTGTTTTGTTTTAATATTGTAGGATAAGCTCAATAATAAATCAAACAACTAGATACGAGTGCCACTACCACGATAGTTTTTTGTGTATAAGCCAAAGTTGACAACCATAGCGCGACCGCCGAGCGTAGGTATGAAAAGTGAAGTACATATACAGGGTGTTTGGTGCATCGTTTGCCAAATGGAATTGGCCGAAAGGATAGGTCATTTGCTATCTCTTAAGGCCCAGTAACTCATTCCTTATTACACCGGTTTTTTATTATGACTTTTTAATTTTTATTTAGAAAAATACAAGAACTCTGCATTTAAGCTTAAATTAAAAAAAAAGTTATGAGTGTAGCCTTCAAATTTCATTTCAATTCTTATGTTTACTCTTGTATGGTTCTATGCAATACAAAATTACTTGCTAATAACATCTAGGTCCCTTTTAATAACTCACAAAGTTTTTGAAAAAAAGAAAAATATACTTAACGCTCAACTTTAAATTGCTGTAAAAAGAAAACTAAAAGCGATCGGGATCTTCGAATTCTTTTAAAAAGTTCTCTAGTTTGTCCCCTTTGCAACGGTGTGCAATATACCAAAGAAAACTTTTAATAACTTCAGTAATTCGCTAAATGTGAAATCGAGACACATCAGGCTGATATTCGATTACGGGAAGAACACTAGTTTTCACATAAATAACATTCTTTAAGTAGGTGGATAGTGTTATCTCACTCTTACGCAGTCTCTTATCTCTTTTTAGGGTTCTAACTTTCGTCGAACTTGAAATAAAAATAAACTTTTATTTAATAAGTACAGTCCCGAGCACTAATATTTGGCAACTTTCAATTGCGATTTTTTCGTGAAATAACGAATGCAACGTTGAAATACGACACTTTACATAAACCTATGGGTTCGAAAATACTGTGTTCGTAATAACATAAAATTGTATTCAAAAATAAAGGAGAAAATTGCCTTTGAATAAAGCCAAGTGTATACATACTTATGCTCCTGACTGTACCTAATTATAAATTTTGTTCAAATTGTCCTCCACTATTGCGTACACACGCGCGAAATATTCGTTTTATCTCGACTATAGTGGTGTGTAAACGTATTTCTGCTTTGATAGTGACTTACAACCGTACGCGCCAATATGGAATGTAAACCCCTTTAGGTCTACTGCGTACCTCACCGATGTTCTAGGTAACGGCATTGACGTCACTCTGCCAGACGTCATGTTATCCCGCACGGATAGTATTTTATACAAATATTTTTTTTTTAAATGCCCCTTGGGAGAAAGTAATGCATTCTTACGCTTATTTTGTTTGTTGTAGGTCTCGAGAATCAAGACTATGATAACTGTGTCCAGTTTTGTCGTTTTTTATTACACTCGGACGTGGATGATCCGAACTTTTTAAAAAGAATTTCTACAAACAGACTTACCCTAATATTAGCTCGGCTTCCAATTTTCAGTGAAGACCTGTCTTTTGTTTTCCATCAAGACTGTTGTCCCGCTCATTGGAGATTAACCGTCAGGGAGTACTTGCATGTTGCCTTCCCAGACTCATGGATTGGGAGGGATGGCCCTATTCCTTGGCCTCCACGTTCCCCAGACCTGACTCCGTTAGATTTTTAAGTCTAGGGACGGCCCAAAGAACTTGTTTACGCCACGGAAGTTAAGACTAGGGATGATTTAGTCCAACGCATTGATGCGGCTTTCATCACTATCAAAGCAGAAATACGTTTACACACTACTACAGTTGAGATAAGACGAATATTTCGCGCGTGTGTATGCAATAGTGGAGGACAATTTGAATAAAAATTTTAATTAGGTACTTATTAAATAAAAGTTTATTTTTTATTTCAAGTTCGAGGAAAGTTAGAACCCTAGAAAGAGATAAGAGACTGCGTAAGAGTGAGATAACACTATCCACCTACTTAAAGAATGTTATTTATGTGAAAACTAGTGTTCTTACCGTAATATCGAATATCAGCCTGATGTGTCTCGATTAAACGTTTAGCGAATTACTGAAGTTATTAAAAGTTTTTTTTTGTATATTGCACACCGTTGGAAAGGGGACAAACTAGAGAACTTTTTAAAAGAATTCGAAGATCGCGATCGCTTTTAGTTTTTTTTTTTTACAGCAATTTAAAGTTGAGTGTTTAGTATATTTTTCCTTTTTTCAAAAACTTTGTGAGTTATTAAAAAGGAACTAGATGTTATTACAAGTAATTTTGTATTTCATAGAACCATACAAGAGTAAACATAAGAATTGAAATGAAATTTGAAGGCTACACTCATAACTTTTTTTTAAATTTAAGCTTAAATGCAGAGTTCTTGTATTTTTCTAAATAAAAATTAAAATGTCATAATAAAAAAACCGGTGTAATAAGGAATGAGTTACTGGGCCTTAAGAGATAGCAAATGACCTCACCTTTCGGCCAATTTCATTTGGCAAACGATGCACCAAACACCCTGTATATGATTGATTTTTAAAAATTTTATTTTATTTTAGTATATGATTGTACTATCTGTATTTTGTGGTACAGGTAATGTCGGTATGAATACTTAAAAATAAGAAGCAGTTTATTAAAATTCAACATTTTCCTTAAGTTTGCCATATGTTATTACTTCCCAGAATTTGATCCTTATTAGGGACACTATCGAGTGGTGTAATAATACAGTGTTTTTTTTTTTCAAAATCATCGGGTTCGATTCCTGGTTAGATTGATTTTTCAAAAATCCAATGATGCAGTTTTACCTACTTTTCATCAAATTCGGTCCGCCACTCCTTTGAGTACTTTTCGCTATTCCTCATAGTTTCGGATTTGGTCATCCACGCCCACTTGAAAAATTCACGATGTATACCTATTTTAAAATGTCACTAGGTGAATGCGCAGTTGTAGTTCTGCCCAAGTCGTTGTTCTCAGTAGACAATCATCGGCCCAAGGTTGCGCCCTTCCTTTTCAAACACTTGCAGCTTTAAGACGTACTTCGTGATCCTTTAATTTATTTTCTTCTTGAGTTCTTGTTATGAGATTTACCCATTCTCTCACGTCCGTGCCTTTATCAGGGTCATAACTAGGAAAATAGACATTAGAAATGCGAACCGAACGGTTCTCTTCATCATGAAACATTTTCATCATTGCAGCATGATTTTCTTGAGATATCACACATTGTATCCTTGAATGTCCACCAGGAGTGCCATCGATGCTGTGTTTGCAAGAGCAGGTTGTTGGCGTCGATTCGTCCCCTTTTCTGATATAAGAGGAGGGGTTTATTCACGAATCAAATCTTCTTCATTAGTTCATTACCTACTCATTGTATTTTATTTCTATATCACTTTTTATACGAGTATAATTTAACTCAATAATTATAACACTTTTATAGTTTTATCTAATAAAATCAATTTTAAAATAATTAAAAATAATATAATAATATTATTCACTCCAAAAACGTCCGACTAACTTGGATGCCAACGGGACGGATGACCACTACCTTTTTTTCCCCTATATGGCATCTCGTAGTTGACTTTGAGAGGTCGTGCCTACTTAACAGGACTATACTGTGGTTGCCATAAGTAACATCAAAGCCTCCAGGCAGGGGCGAAATTGACCACTATTCGATGAGATCGCGACGCCCCCGTTAGGGGGGGGCAAAGACCACCGGCCGCGGAAAGCCGTACGGTGTACGGTACGGCCTTAAATACAGGCCTCTCATTATATTGGTGGCCAGAAGATTGTTGAGCGCGCGTGAGACGCGCGCCCATGTGAGTAGTTGCATGTTGTGTCTCTGTAGGCGTGCCGCAACGCTGGTTCACAACGCCGCTTTCTTCACGACACCCCAGTTACCTGGGGGAGGCCCGGCGGAGGACGACCAGCGACAAAGGTGTCGACTCGACGCTCCTACAGAGTATAGGTGAGTTGCTCCCGCCCGCCCCGCTTCCAGAGCTAGCCGGTCACGGTCCGGGCTAAAGAGCAGTCGTGTGTGTGTGAGCGGTATTGTACTATGTAACACCGCTCAGTGTCTACGTGTATCGCGGCCCGCGTTCCGTACACGTATAATGAGTCTAGGCGTCTGTGTAGAGGTGGGTGTCTGTGTTCGCCGCGTAAGGCCGCTTGTATACGTCCGTTTTTCGTCCGGTGTCCGTTGCGCCGAGGGGAGGCGGCGTTGCATCCGGCGTAACTTTTTCGCCGGACCTGTGTCCGATGCATGTGCACACATTCATTATAAACCATACACCACCGCGAATCCGGCGAAAAAAAACGGTCCGTTGTCCGGTGAAAAAAACGGACGTATACAAGCGGCCTAACGCGCCTATATTAACCTAGCACGCGCTACGCGACGAGCGTATATAGATGGTGGAGTTCAGTTGTTTCGGGTGAGCCGCGTGTAACCTGGGTGCGACTCACTCGAGGGTCGTCGTCCGCTACCAGGTCGCGGGGCAGGGCTCTCGCGTCAGGGGGGCGCACGTGTCAGGGCGCAATGTCCTGGACATAGGGCCAGGCAGATGCGTCGACACGCGCGAACATTCCCTTCGCGAGGCGCCGCACAAACTCGTCCAGACTCTCAATCCCGAGGATTCATTCATCATCTATTTTTATTCATCATCTGGATGACATCGTTCGTCACGAAACGAGGCGCGCCTACTATGGTCCGCAGCGCAAGGCTTTGCTGAGCGCGGAGTAGCTTTACAACGCATAAACCCGCGTTTTACAGCGTACAACTTGTACACACCCAACACGACGCGCGCCGGGATGCGGGACGAGAGCACTGCACTTTGTTACTGGATGGGGCGTCGATAGCGGGGCGCGCCGCATGAGTAGCTCGTGACGTTTCATTACACGTGCGCTCTGGGCGTTTTTGATGTGCCGTTTTTTTACGTGCGTAATAGTTGCGCCGATATCTACCTATACTTAGTCTCATTCATTACTTTAAATAATATTGAGTTATGTTCAGTCATTATATTTAGCTCATTATTCTGTCCGTTTTATTTACTGATCTTATTTATAGATATTATCCCTCTATCCCGTTATAATTAATTCGAATAATAATAAATGATTTTATTTTTCTAAGTAGGTTTGTACAAACACTTTTACACGTCAATCATGTTTTTTTAAAAACTATCTGACTACTCTGAGAAGAAAGGCCGAAACAAACTCAGAGGTCACAGTCTCTTTTAAAGTCCAGACATAATCTTGGTCAGGTTAAATGAAGACCATGTAGATTGATGTCTGAGATGCTCTTTTGAGGAAAGAACCACACAGACTGAGAGGACCAGTCCAGTCAGTGCACGCATTTGTCAGAAATCGTGCTGCTCAACTCAAAACTTAAGGAGCTCAACGATTCGACGAACAATACCAAAGAAAGGACATTTGGGTATACAGGCATATAATATGTTCGTTTCCCTACCTTTTCCTTTGTAATAAAGAACAAAACGAGACATTGGCTGAACGCACAAACCGTGCGAAGCCAAAAAAAAAAGACAAACACTGCGATCAGTATATTATTATACTTACATGTGAGCACGACGCAGAAAGACGTGCACGTTTAAAGCGTCCAGGATAAAGAAAAAAAAATTGACGACAGATATTAATGAATTTCATGAATCATGAAATTGGCATAGCTATTCACAACCATCCGACAGGCTATCGTATCGAAAAGGACATATTTCGATAACCTGACGATTAGCCTGCCCCGACAGAAAACAGCTGTCGGAAGAATAGCAGTCGTCTAATTGATTTGAACTGACAACATTTACGGGTTTTGGACTTGTGAACAGCGTTTAGAACTTTAGAAGACTCCTACGATAACACTGTTTGATGTTCGACACGGTACGGAAGCGTATCGAGTGGTTGTGAATACCTATGCAGATAATATTGCAAAGCTGTACATAGTTCAATTGTTTAGTTTAGCTGTTTGTAGTGTTGCTGTAGTTAGTGTTCTTGCTGGACATTTTTGTCTGAAATACATGTTTTTATTTTTTTATAGTAATATATTTATGTTCGTGTATGTACGTTCACAACATGCGTGCTCAACGCATGCGCGGGCAAATCACTCGTGTGATAATAAGTAAAACGAAGACACCTCACGCTTTATACAACATCGAATAGGACCTAATCGACTATAATTCAAAGTTAATTAAAGGAGTTGCCTAAAGCTACGAGCGAATATAAAGAGGAGTTCGGTCAGGAGGTCGTTGCCGTTCATTCCATACCATACTAACGTATTCCTGTTTTCTTGCAAAAAAAAAAGCATATTTTCACTAGGACGGAGGTCAGTGTGAATTAAGCTGAAACAACCGCTTGCACAGGATTGTTATGATTTGTGTGTAAGGTTTGTAAAAAAAAATGGTTTGTTCTTTTATATTATATTGTCAATAAACTTTAAACTTTATAGCGACATTGTAGTGGTAGACATACATTATAATATTATTTTCGTAAACAAATGTTTGGACTAGTATCATTAAGGAGAAAACAGAGGAATACGTTTGTATGGAACGAACGCCAACGACTACGTGACCGCTTTAATGTTTTTACTAACACTAGGCAACACCTAAATGAATGCTTAACCGCTTGTGTGCCGTAATTACAGACACAATTAAAAAGCCATTGTGTCTCGCGTAGATCTACGTTCCGGCAGACTAAGGGTTAATATTATTGAATTATTGAAATTTCTACTCCAGGCGCTGAGCCGGGCGTTGAAAATCGAACAATGCGCTTTTATTTAGGCATTCATTTAAGAGTCGCTTAGTGTTAGTGAAAACTGGCATATTTATTCACTTTAACCTTATATTATGTACCACTCGGTAGTCTATATCCATACTCAAAGTATGCACCTCACATTCAGACATTCGCTGCACTGTTCACCGCCAATCGACACAGAACCGCGGCGATTCATAGATGATACTTCTTTTGGCACAGAGTAGTAAACGAATGAAGTGTTTATGCAATGGTGCGCTTACACGGGTAAGTACGCAATTCTGGCCAATTTGTATACAACCTTGGTACAGCGGTAAATAGCTCGGTGTTGCCAAACGTCATTATTAACCACAATTTCCAAGTGTTGCGGATTTAATTGGCTGTGTAAGCGCATATTTAGAGTTATGAGAACACTGCGTATTTCGCTTCCGCGGTAGCCATCTTTTCCAATACTTCGCTGGAGTTGTGACGCGAGTCCTGTTTCCTTCAGTAGAAGCCGGCAGCTAGTCTGATGCGTCAGAAGTATTGCTGCGGGTGGGCGCGCTCGGCCTCCGTGTGCGGCTGCACGTAGTTGCGACACAGACCGAAGAACTTATACGGACGCAGGTTGCGCTTCATCGCCTCGAATCTGTCGTAGATTAAAATTTATTAATGTTAAAAATCATTAAAATAAAATTGGAATGACATCCTTCTTTCTGCTGTTATGGGGTAATTCTACAGACAGTGACAGGGCTTTTCTTGTGCAAAAAAATTGCTTACGAGCTGTGTTTGGTGTAGGGCCATTAGAATCGTGCAGACCCATATTCAAAAAGCATAAATTGTTATCTCTGGCATGCCTATATATGTATACTGGATATGGGAGTGTTCGTAAAAAAACACCCTAACCTATTTAGTAAAGCCGATAGTGAAAACATGTATAAAATAGGTAAACAGTCAAGGGATCCAACCAGATTGGCTATGCCTAGGTGTAGAACAGCATTTTGCCATAAAAACACCAGTCGAATAGCAATAAAGATATTTAATAATATACCAAAGGTATTTAGAGAACTGCCAACGAATATATTTCAAAAAAGACTCAGAACATGGCTTATTGAAAATTGCTTCTATATTATTAATGAATTTTTGAATTATGATATGAATAGGAATATTGCACAGACATGAATAGTGTAATCTAATTAATTTTGACATTCCTGTAATTTAATTAATTTTGACATTTTGTAATTCAATTAATTTTGACATTTCTGTAATTTAATCAATTTTGACATTATTGTAATTTTATTAATTTTGACTTTGACATTTGTATTTTTTTATTGACATTTTCTAACATAATTTTTAATGAATACAAATATCATTCAATAACTATGAATCCATGGCACATCCAAAAATTTGCATGCTGAATTTAGTAGGCGGAATATGAAGTACTATGAATTGTATTATGACATCTGTAAGCACCATATTTCATGCAAATAAACGATTATTATTATTATTATACTCAATACTAAAAATCATTTAAATAAATGCATTCCACAATGTGTAATTAGGTGGTAACATAAAATTTAATGAGATAGCAAAACATCATCATCTTCCTGCCCTTATCCCACGTGACTTGTGGTCAGCGCAACACATTTTCTTCTTCCATTCTCCGCTGTCAAACGTCACGCTATCATTCACTCCCTTCTCTTTCAAAGTCAAATCATTTATTTCAAACTATCTTCTGCCCGCGACTTCGTCCGCGTGAAATTCGTACTTTCCTCTTATAATTTCGAAAATATATGTTTATGATTTTTATCATTTATTTAGATATAAATAAGTATTCGGGCCATTTTTTTAGTTTATAGCTCAAAGGGATCAGATTTTTCAAATAAACTGTATCCCAGCTTTTTACCCCACCAGGAGAGTACCTAATTTTGAAAAATCGTTTGGGATGTGTTCTTAACTTGACGCAAAGACCCATACCCATTTTAGAGTTACTGAAGTAAGCAGTAGAATTTTCCACCTTCGTTGAAGTCAATTTTTGAAAAACCCTAAATCACTTTTTTAAAGTACTTTTTGTTTTAGTAGTACCGAGTTTCGAGTTAATCTGACAGCGGGTTAAATATTTTTCTACTCCATCAACTTTGTCACCCCCCAAATCCTCTGTGAGGGATTTTTTAAACTAAAAGTGACAATCTTTATTATTTACTGATCCAAATATTGCCAAGTTTCTAATTTATTAACCAAATGAATAAGATTTTTCATATAAACTGTATCCCCTCTTTCTATCCCCATAGGGGTGGAATTTCGAAACATAATCTAGATTATTTATACCAATTTTCCAGTTAATCAAGCCTCGTAATAAAATTCTGCCCTGTGAAATTGACTACCCCTCTTCACCCCATTAGTGGTAGATTTTCGAAAATCCCTGAACCACTTTATTATTTATTTTGGTCTTAGATAGGTACTTAGTTTCGAGTTAATTGGACCGCGCATTAAAATTTTACACGCCCAATCTCCACTTTGGGTTAGTTTAGAATTCCAAAAAAAATCGAACTTTATAATTATTTGTGCCAAGTTTCAAGTCCAAATTTATTTGTACCATTTTTTTTTGAGTTTATCAAGGCACTCATTAAAATACCCTTATAAATCGAATTACCACTTTTTGTCCCGTCAGAGGTCAATAATTTTCGAAAACCCCATACACTTACTATTGATTCTTCATCTGCCTAGCCTTTTCCCAACTATGTTGGGGTCGGCTTCCAGTCCAAAGGGATGCAGCTGAGTACCAGTATATTACATGGAGCGACTGCCTATCTGACCTCCACAACCCAAATACGATACCCCTTGATAAGACTGGTTGTCAAACTTTCGGGTTTCTGACCATCCCTAGCGACTGTCAAAGATCCACAAATGACAGCCGGGACCAACGGCTTAGTGTGCTTTCCGAGGCACGGAGAGGTCACGGTATGTAAATATGGACATGGACACCTATCTACAGACCAACCGCGGCAAGAGTAGCCTGCGTAACCTGATCGATCGATCTGTGCGGCTGTTATTATTGATTATTTTCTGTCAAAAGTATCAATACTGAGTTTTTTTAGGCCGCATAGTTTTCGACTTTTGATGAAAAATGTAAAAAATATGCCGTCCCCCCCCCTTATCTCCGAAGTTTGCAAAGAGAAAACTGTGAAAATATTCTATGTGATACAAGTTTATGTAAAGATTACAGGAAAATAAAACGAAGTCTCTAAATAGCACAGTTTTTCAGAAACTAGGCCCCTAGTAGTACCTTAAGGACTAACACCACATAATTAAAAATTACATTAAAAATAAAGAAAACAAAATTGTAAATAGTAGGTATATGTATAATACTTTTAGCTGCAAATATTATGACTTTCCGACTGCTCTTTACAAAATGTACAAATACTTTGAACATTGTGGCCACCCTACAAAATTTTCTCCTAGAAAAAGTTTAAATTCAATTTTCTTTTAAAGTGTGACATTTAGAAAACGGACGATATGTTACAATTTAATTAAGAAATAGTTAAAAATTTTATTCTGATATGCGTTAATCTATGAGGTTGAGCCTAGTCAATAAAGCCGAAAATATTGGGCTTTCAGTTCAGATGTTTTATTTAAATTCGACTTTCATTTACTTCTTAATAATTTAACTTTTGTGTCATTATTTCTTTTTTACTAATTCACATAGGTATCTAAGTAAAATATGTTAAAGTCGTATTTATGTATTTCTTCAGATAAATTCATGTTTTGCAGATTCCACAGTACAGAAAATAATGAAGTGAGGGCCCTAGATATACCGCCATAAATCTGTAATGTTACTAAAAAAAAAAAAAAAGTGAACAAAATTGTTACTATATTATTATGTATACTTAGGCTAAGGTCTGTATCTATGGGTCTTTGTTACCAGATAATAAATGGTTTATTATTATTATTATATTCTACAGATCTGGGAATTTCTTAAAATATTTAAGAAATTCTTAACTAAATTCTTAAATAAAAAATATTAACCCTGAGATAGTACTTACCGAGATTTAGGCTATGCCATTTTATGCACGCGTCTGGATTGAGAGATTGGCCCCAAGTTATTTAATCATAAGTAACAGTTTTAATTCACGTTGAAGAAATTCATGGCTCTTTGCTTTAAGTTTATAGTATTTAAAAAAAAATTCCTTGTAAGTCTAATTTTGTTTCGCTAGGGTTAAAAAAATGGGCCCTCAATCCAGATGCACATCTTTCCCACCACACCTCCAATCTGCTCTGGACCTCTAAGCCGGTCTCGGCAATCAGCACGTTATCGGCGAACAGTATACACCAGGGAGACCAGGGATTAATGAGATAGCAAAACATGATAAAAAAAAAGTAGGAGAGAAAAAGTTAATGTAACTTATCTATTCTATTCTATCTATTCAACTATATCTAATGTTATAAGGGTTATAATGTAGGAATGTTCAAATAAATATAATTTCTTTATTAATAATTATTAGATGAGTCGTCTAGTTTCGAATGAAGCAATCAAATTTTTTGAAAAAAATGTGATTTTGAAGTCGGGCCATCTATCAAAGGTTGTCGAATTTGATCCCAACCCTAGATTTAGAGGGGCATTTTCATGTACATATCGCCGGTTTTGACACCTATAGCCAAAAGAAAAAGAATCTGCTTCGCGAGGTTACCTCCAGCCGACGTGCGCCATGCAGGTGGCACACAGCGCCACGTGTAGCCGGGGGGGAACCACGAGTACTTACCTCCAGCCAACATGCGCCATGCAGGTGGCACACAGCGCCACGTGTAGCCGGGGGGGAACCACGAGTACTTACCTCCAGTCGACGTGCGCCATGCAGGTGGCACACAGCGCCACGTGTAGCCGGGGGGGAACCACGAGTACTTACCTCCAGCCGACGTGCGCCATGCAGGTGGCACACAGCGCCACGTGTAGCCGGGGGGGAACCACGAGTACTTACCTAAAGCCGACGTGCGCCATGCAGGTGGCACACAGCGCCACGTGTAGCCGGGGGGGAACCACGAGTACTTACCTAAAGCCGACGTGCGCCATGCAGGTGGCACACAGCGCCACGTGTAGCCGGGGGGAACCACGAGTACTTACCTCCAGCCGACGTGCGCCATGCAGGTGGCACACAGCGCCACGTGAAGCCGGGGGGGAACCACGAGTACTTACCTAAAGCCGACGTGCGCCATGCAGGTGGCACACAGCGCCACGTGTAGCCGGGGGGAACCACGAGTACTTACCTCCAGCCGACGTGCGCCATGCAGGTGGCACACAGCGCCACGTGTAGCCGGGGGGGAACCACGAGTACTTACCTCCAGCCGACGTGCGCCATGCAGGTGGCACACAGCGCCACGTGTAGCCGGGGGGGAACCACGAGTACTTACCTCCAGCCGACGTGCGCCATGCAGGTGGCACACAGCGCCACGCTCCACGTGTAGCCGGGGAACCACGAGTACTCGGCAGACGCCTCGCCACTCGCCTCCACGTTCGTGGCCTGGCTCACCGTCAGGATGTCGTGCATGTAGCCGCCTGCGAAGGGAATAGCGGCACGAACTTAATTGTGAGGGTTGTGAGGGGCGACCGAAGTGGAACAAATATAGCGCTTTGTTACTAGTCGTCAACCGACTGACGACGTGGTATGGCGCAGAATTCGGTAGGTACGGGAGTGAGTACTGTGTGCGTTACTATTCTGTGAGAACTGACAAGATGTTTAATGTAGTTACATTCAGATTTACATTAGGCATAATTGAGTTTGAAAAGACTCCCTAAAAGAAAAATGTCACAATATTGCAGTATTTATTTAATTTACCTAAATTAGTATAATTGGAGTGCACGCCCTCGCTAGACATAGCGAAGATGTGTTCTCTCCGCGCGATCTGCGTCATGCACGACGAACAGCACAGCACACTTTTCTAAAAAAAAAAAGGAATATTAAACTAAAACTCCTCAAAGTGATAATTTCGTCCAACTTAAAGAAGATAACATGCATAAATGAGCTCCCTCGGAGAAAAACGAGTGGCGATCCCCAGCTGGCATCCACTGAGATGGCTCGCGAGGCTGTGTAGCGAGTAGTTACCCTGTGTATGAAGTGGCACTCCATGTGCAGGCGCAGCAGCGCGTTGTCGACCGCGAACAGCGCGAGGCGGTCGGCCACGGACAGCGCCAGGTTGGAGGCCACCCAGAAGGACAGCGACACGGGCTCGTCGGGCAGCTTGTCCTGCAGCGCCAGCGTCGTGAAGTAGTCGCGGATGGTGCCGCGCATGCGCTCCAGGTCGAAGATGTCGTACACGAACAGCGGCCACGGCGTCGCGGCCGCGTCCATCGCGCGCAGGCGCTGCTGCACCGGCGCGCTGCACAAGCACGTCACTCGTTACCGACTCGTGTAGGGGTTGCGCTGAGATAGCCCGCGGAATTCTAATATTCTTACGTTTCTTGCAATTTGCAGATCAATGTCAGGTTGTATGTTCATTAAAATATGATTCGCGACAGTTACAGATATGTAGGTACCTATTTACAGAATTATAATTATTAGAACAACGTACAACTGCCTAAGTTAGAATTGGTCTCTAATATCAGGATTTCATGAAATATTCATTCTATAGGGAAATATGAACTTAGATAGTTGTATTGATAACTTTGATGATTACAATTCTATAAATACTAATATCGGAAATACACTGGTCATTCGTTCAACGGTTTACTAATGATAAGCATAAAATATATTGTCATAATTAACATTGCCATAACGAAATTCAGCATAATGATCACCACGCATAATATTATGAGGCATAAATGATTTGCCATAATTTTTATTGCCATAAATACTGTTGGCATAATAATAATAATGAAGCATAATTTTCTATAACATAATATTATAAACGCATAATGATATTTCCAAATAATGTGCTTTGAAATAAACATAATGAACCCTAATAAATTACCCTAACGGTTGTAGACACTATTTCGCATTATTGATTATTGCTCCAATGTAATGCCGAATCTAATGGAAGCGGGGCTGCTATTTCTGTGTAAAGGATTTAAAGTGAGCTAACCAAACCGAACCTCGGGGTGCCCGTCGCTCGCTCTTGCATCCTATGTCGACGAAGCCCCGGCTTCGCGAGGCTCCTATTTCTATGTAAAGGGTTTAAAGTAACCTAACCAAACCTAACCTCGGGGTTCCCTTCGCTCTAAAATAAGTTTTAGAGTATATAAATGTTATAAGTAAAAAAATTATATCAACAGTTGGTATATCTCACGTTTATTATATCTTGTGAACGGTTTTGAAATGAAAATATACCAAATAACTTTATATGATATGGGACGCACCATTTTTATATTTATGGCTCATGATTATTAGACGAATAAATATTATGCCTCAAAAATGTATGCAACTCCAAATTATGCCAAAACAAATTAGACCAAATGATATGCTAACCTTTGCATTATGCCAAAGTATTATTATGCCACAGTATTATTATGCTAATAAAAGTTATGCGAAAACATTATGCCTTAAAACTTTATGCCAAGAGGATTCCCTCGTTCGACAAATGGGGATATCAGCGCCACAAAGCGGCGCCCGACAGAGTCTACAACTTAACGCTCAACCAGAGTGAAGTGCACTTTGTTGGTGGCGGTCAAGCAGTAAACACTTTTAGGAACGACTGTGGCGCGTTCCGTATATTCGTGTCGTGTATAGACCGTGTGTCATTCGCTAGTGTGTTTAATTTATTCGTAAATTATAATTTGATTTGAACTTCAAACGGTTTTTCTAGTGCGCAATAAACAACACTACCCACATTACGCCCACAGTAGTTAAAGTAAGGCTGATGATGACGAGAGAGTCGTGCCTTCTCCGTCACATATTTATTACGGTTGCAAATCAATTTTTGATGAACATAATTATAACCTAATACTGACCTGCGAATAGCAAAAAAAGAGGGGGGGGGGGATCGCGGCTACCCTGGCGCTTTCACGTTACAGGAATCTGTAAGTGTGTAGGGAGCGCTACGTACAGGTGCGCGGGCGTGCGCAGCGGGTCGAGCGAGGCAAGGCGAGAGGCGCGCAGCGTGTCGCGCGCGGACATCTCGGGCAGCACCATCACCTCCACGAAGCGCATCCTGCCGGGTGGAGCACGTGATTTTATTTATTTATTACTAGCTTCCGCCCGTGACTCCGTCCGCGCGGATGTCGGTCTTCGCGTGGATGGTTTATTTCTCCATTTTGAGTAACTCTGACAATGACATCTTATAAATATCTATTGGACCCAAATACGGCTAAGCCTATAATAATTAAGGAGATCCCTCTATTGAGCTACTGCTGTTGAGCTCGCGTTCTGTAGTAAGTATTTTTTTCATAGTAATTCCGACCTTTATAAGTAGCATGTAGCAGTAAATTACTGACAGTGACGAAAAGTTTGCAATAATAAAAAAGTGATCGTGACAATGCGACAGAAAGTTAATTGAGAGCTTCACCATACACAACATTGTTAGTGAGCTCGTCCGGAATATGAACATGAAGATTTCTTGGACTGCTCACACGGGAAAGAGCTACGTAAAGTTGCCCGTGTGAAAAACAACTCGCGGTAAGATCTACGCCAGCAACTCCTAGGGTCTGACCTGGCCTTATTTATTGTCATGGTGTAACACAAAGCTACAGGAAACTGTATTCTCTTAAATTGAAATGGAAAATTATCCACTGCGGGTAATGCAACGTGTGTTCGCGGTTCTACAGAACAACGTCTATGAATAAAACTGAAAAATAAGATTTTTTTTTTCTACGTATTTTCCAGGATAAAAAGTATCCCATTTTATGCCCAGGATAATAAGGTATAATTATACCAAGTTTCATCGAAATCGAACCGTTAGTTATCACGTGATGCCTGCATATACAGACAGACAGACAGACAGACAGACAAAAATTTTTTTAATCACATATTTGGGTTTGGTATCGATCCAGCAACACCCCCCGCTATTTATTTTTTCAATATTTTCAATGTACAGAATTGACCCTTCTACAGATTTATTATATGTATAGACTAGCAGCGCCCCGCGGTTTCACCAGCATAAGTGTCGATCCCGTGGGAATATCGGGATAAAAACTATCCTATGTCCTTCCCCGGGATGCAATCTATATCTGTGCCAAATTTGATCGAAATCCGTTCCGTGGTTTAGGCGTGAAAAGGTAACATACAGACAGACAGAGAGACAGACAGACAGAGTTACTTTCGAATTTATAATATTAGTACGGATTATTAAGGTCCATCTTATCAGACACGAAATATTTTAGATTTAAAAATATAAGTATATATAAATGTCATCATCATCATTTCAGCCGAAAGACGTCCACTGCTGGACATAGGCCTCCCCCAAAAGGGGGGGTTTTGCCATAATCGCCACGCTTGGCAGGCGGGTTGGCGATCGCAGTATGGTATGGTGGTGGAATGCATAGAGAACGCTGCTGCCCATTCTCCGGTACGCCCCTTAGTCGCCTTTTACGACACCCACGGGAAGTATGGGGTGGTGCTATTCTTTAAGTCCGGCACCACACAGACGTGTAAATGTATGTAGTAGTATATTTTTAAATCTAAGTATATTATTTAGGCCGGCGGTATAGCAGGCATGGCGGCGCAGTAGCACACGCGCAGCTTTTATGAATAATCAAAAGAGGAGCGTGCGAGCGCGCGAGCTTCACTCCCCGCACCATTTCCTTTGCACGGTCCGCGCGTCGTACCGTACGCGCGCACAAGCGTCGGGCATCGGGCAACAAACGCAACAATTCCATACTATTATAGGTATACCAACCAGGAGTACCAGAATATAATTTTACGAATATAAATCATCATCATCTGCCTAGCCTTTTCCCAACTATGTTGGGGTCGGCTTCCAGTCTAACCGGATGCAGCTGAATACCAGTATTTTACATGGAGCGACTGCCTATCTGACCTCCACAACCCAGTTAATGGGTAATACGATACCCCTTGGTAAGACTGGTTGTCAGACTTTCAGGCTTCTGACTACCCGTAACGACTGTCAAAGATCCACAAAGTGACAGCCGGGACCAACGGCTTAACGTGCTTTCCGAGGCACGGAAATAAATAACGAATATAAATAAAAACTGATTAAATATTTCCATATTTGTTTTATGTCACAGTATCCTTAGTAAGAGAAACCATTAAAAATTATAAGTATCAAAGAAACAAACACATAACTCAATTAGAGCTATGAGAAATGAGGTACATCTCAATTTCTTTCATGACGTCATTGTTAGGGTTCCGTACCCAAAGGCTAAAAACGGGACCCTATTACTAAGACTTCGCTGTCTGTCCGTCCGTCCGTCTGTCTGTCACCAGGCTGTATCTCAAGAACCGCGATAGCTAGACAGTTGAAATTTTCAATTTATGTATTTCTGTTGCCGCTATAACAACAAATACTAAAAACAAAACAGATAATATTTAAGGGGGGCTCCCATACAACAAACGTGTTTTTTTTCGGCGTTTTTGCCTTGTTGTACGGAACCCTTCGTGTGAGAGTCCGACTCGCACTTGGCCAGTTTTTTGACTTCATTTCAAGTCTTTGGCGCTCAGAGCACGTTAAATTCAACTTTGATCAGGGATGTGGTCTATGGTCTTTCTTACTATTTATGTGCATCTGGATTGAGGGCCAATTTTTTGAACCCTTGCGAAACGAAGTAAGACTTACAGGGAAATTAGTTAAAAATAGTAAAAACTTAAAGCATAGGGCCATGAATTTCTTAAACGTGAATTAAAACTGTTATGATTAAATAACTGGGGAATATGATTAGATTAAATAATCCAGACGCGTGCATAAAGTGGCATAGCCTAAATCTCAGTACGTACTATTTCTGGGTTAATAGAATAGAATAGAATAATTTATTTCAGATAATTGTTATCCATATTTTGTTAGTATATTAGCAACAATATTAGCTTATAATTATGTTAGTATTGTTAGTAAGTACTTATCTTCGTGTTAGAATATATCGTTTATCTGCAGCCTACTATACAAAACCATTGACTACCCTTACCCAGTGTTTTTGAATGGGGCAGTCAAATCGAGAAGCAATGACTTTCAGAATGCCATTCTTAGCACCCCGCAGACGCTGCAGCAACGAAGCCGATTTTTTGCGAGTTATAGCCTTGAAGCCGTCCGTGTGGGCTTCTGCAAACATCCCGGAGGCACTGCAGCGCCACGGTAGCCTTAACAACATTCTGAAAGCATTGTTATATTGAATCCGCAGGGCGTTATAAGATCGTCGCGTGTAGTTCACCCACAGGCCACTCGAGTAAAAAGATTGACAATACGCTTTAAAGAGCGTTATCTTTACTTGAGTTGTACATCGAGCGAACCTGCGAGCAAGCATGTTACTTCTCACCGCCAACGCCCTGCGTTCCCGCTCTATATCCTCGTCATCCTTGAGGTCTTCAGTCACAATATGCCCCAGATATTTAAATTTGTCAACCAGCTTTAGTGCAACGCCACTGAGGTATACTGCAGGCACATGGGCAGGTCGATGTTTGCCTGCTCTGAAAATCAGCAGCTCGCTCTTTTTGGAATTGTATTTTAGTCCATGTGCTTCTGCATATTGCTCGCAAATATAAAGCAATTTCCTCAATGCGTTTATCGAGGGACCCAGCAGCACCATGTCATCTGCATAACTAATATTGTTGACACAGGTACCGTCGATATAGCATCCGACATGAGTGCTGCTAAGTCTCTCAAGCAGCTGGTTGACGTACAAATTAAACAGAAGAGGTGAACTTAACCCACCCTGTCTGACGCCATATTCTGACCTGTATTCGTCCGACAACGTACCGGCCCATCTCACCTGGTTTTTCTGCTTTGAGTACCAGTATCTGAGTAGGGAGATGGTATCCGCCGGCACACCCGCACGTCCTAGCTTATCCCACAGAAGGTCATATACAACAAGGTCAAAAGCTTTCGATAAGTCAAGGAAGCACGCGTATACCGGCGTCTTCCTCTCAGTATAGTACCTGACAGTATGCTTTAAGCTTAGAATGGCACTTTCAGTGGACAATCCTGACCTAAAACCAAACTGAGCATCATGTATGTCCACATGTTGTTCGAGAATGCCATTTAGCACACTGTCAAGTAATAATTTTTATTTTTATTTGTTTCTCCTAAACACAGGTTATTCTGTAACCTATCTAGGAGAGCAGTACGGCACCCACTAACTAGATTAAGAAACTTTGTGCTTGTGCTTTATATTATATTATCTTAGCATGTCATCTAGTCCTAGTTGAACAATAAATCTTATTATTATTATTATTTAAGAATTTAGTTAAGAATTTCTTAAATATTTTAAGAAATTCCCAAATCTGTAGAATATGACATTACAGATTTATGGCGGTATATATAGGGCCCTCAATTCATTATTGCCTGAACTGAGGAATCTGCAAAACATGAATTTATCTGAAGAAATACATAAATACGACTTTAACATATTTTAGTTAGATACCTATGTGAATTAGTTAAAAAGAAATAATGACACAAAAGTTAATTGTTATGAAGTAAATGAAAGTCGAATTTGACTAAAACGTCTGAACTGAGAGCCCAATATTTTCGGCTTTTCATAGTTTAGTTTCATGGATGAGTGAGTTAAGTGAGATAAGTGAGTTTTACTGACATAGTTTTAAGTTTATACACTAACACACATTGTATTATTATAATATATATGTTAGTCTGTAAGGTATTTATCTATGGGCCAAAGTAGCCTGAAAATAAAGGTTTTATTTTATTTTTATTATTATTTCCTTTATTTAATTAAATACATATAAATTATATTTTTAAATATTAGTATAAAATAAAAACATTTAAAAATATAAAAAATAGTTGCCCACCGGTATCGGGATCAGGGTCCAAGCTACCGGCGGTCAGGGCTCCATAGACCTCCTGACAATGCGAGCCGTGTCCAGAAGTACTGCTTTCTGAATCAAGTCCTTGATCCAGCTGCGTAACGAGAGCCTCTTCAGGTGTTGGTCGAGGCTCTTGGCTATTATCCAATTGGCTGTCACGACTATCGGCACAATGATTGCTGAGTCCACATTATTATTATTATGCCAAAGTGACCTTGACAGCCGTACGCTTATGACGTCACAGAACAACTTCTATAATAGTCCGTGGCGCCCGGGGCACTGACAACCAATTGTTTTGTAGAGATGGGAATATAATTATCGACAAGGATTTTCCGCCAATAAACTTTACCGCCGATTCCTTCCCAACGCCGCAGGACTACAAGCACCGCTCATCAATGTTCTGACTTCTTCCAATCTGAAAGGTGCCAAACCAGTACCATGGACGCCCGAATTAGAGCTTACGTTTACAAAGTGCAAGGATAGTCTGGCAAATTCTACTCTCCTGGGTCATACAGTCAGTGACGCCATCTTGGGACTTTTTATGGATGCCTCATCATCACAAGTCGGATCTTGCCTACAACAGAAGGTGGACGACATGTATGGCAACCTTTGGCGTTCGTCAGCAAAAAGCTTACAGAAAATCAAGCACAATGGCCCGCGTACTATCGTGAACTTCTCGCAGTATATGAAAGCGTCCAACAGTTTCGTCACATACTCGAGGTTCAACACGTCTATCGTCTATCTCCCAATTCACAAAGGACAATGTGGTAGCTAATGCTATGTCAAGGATAGAAGCTATTTCCTTCGAGGTCAGTTACTCAGCGTTGGCAGAGGAGCAGGCTACAGACGAAGAACTACAAAATGTCAAGACCAATTCTTCCCTTAAACTGGAGAAAATCGACATCCCAGGCACCGACCTCACCATTATTTGTGACACGTCTACCAGAAAGCCGCGACCCTACGTTACGCCTTTTTTCCGTCGCCATTACTTCAACAAACTTCATAACCTGTCATCCTGGCGCGAAAGCTTCCGCACGCTTGGTAGCTGAACGATTCGTTTGGCCTTCAATAAAGAAAGATTGTCGCCGATGGGCTCGAGAATGTGAACCATGTCAGCCAGCGCAGACCAGACACACATCCAAGCCCCTAGGTAATTTTGCAGCCCCAACAAATCGTTTTCGTCATGTTCACATTGACATAAACGGCCCTTTGCCTTCTAGTAAAGGTTACCAGTATTGCCTTACTGCAGTTGCCCGATTCACCAGATGGCCGGAGGTGTGGCCTATGATAGGCATTACAGCTGAAGAAGTGGCCGAAACGTTTACGATAGGCTGGATAGCTCGTTTTGGGGTCCCTTCTATAGTTACCACCGATCAGGGTCGGCAATTTGAGTCTGCTTTATTCATGTCCCTTTTAAAGTCTGCATCTATCCAACGCACTTGCACTACCAGCTATCACCCATGTGCCAATGGCATGGTGGAAAGGCTGCACCGGCAGTTAAAAGCTGCTCGTATGTGCCACGGTGGTAGTTGGTGTACCGCTCTACCTTTAGTGCTCCTGGGCATGCGGGCTGCTTTAAAAGAAGACCTACAAACATCATGCGCTGAACTAGTTTATGGTGAGCCTCTTCGTCTACCTAGTAAATTCGTATCCCCTACGACAACGAGCAACATAGAAGACGTTCGCAACTTTGCGACGGCATTGCGGAGCCACATGGCCCAATTAAAACCAGTGCCAGCGTCACGTCAATCGACATGCGTTCATTTTCAAGGAACTATCCAACGCCACCCATGTTTTCCTACGTGACTACTCCGCGAAGACATCCCTTAGGCCTCCATAGACAGGCCCTCACAGAGTTATCGCCAGAAACGATAAAACAATAATAATTGCATTGCCTAATAGGGACGCGCAAGAGTGAGTCTTGACCGTGTGAAGCCAGCATTTATTGAACAGTCGCCACAGTCAGGATGTACTGGCTCAACTACTCTTCAATGACCATCTTGCCTAACGCCTCAAGGGACAGCACCTGCATCTTCCACCGTTGCATCCAAGTCGGACAGCAATCATCCAGCTCCCAAAGACTACGTATCTGGTTCAGGACGCCCATGTCCGCTTCAAGACGCTCATCGACGTCTAATGTATTTTTTAGGGTTCCGTACCCAAAACGTAAAAACGGGACCCTATTACTAAAACTTCGCTGTCTGTCCGTCTGTCTGTCTGTCTGTCACCAGGCTGTATCTCAAGAACCGCGATAGCTAGACAGTTGAAATTTTCACTGATGATGTATTTCTGTTGCCGCTATAACAACAAATACTAAAAACAAAATAAAATAAATATTTAAGGGGGGCTCCCATACAACAAACGCGATTTTTTTGCCCTTTTTTGCTGGATATCAAAAATGGCAACAGGTAGGCACTTGAAATATTCACAAAATACTCAGTTGTATTTTAACTTTAATAATAAATAATAAAATTAAAATAAAATAAATATTTAAGGGGGGCTCCCATACAACAAACATGTTTTTCGGCGTTTTTGCCTTGTGGTACGGAACCCTTCGTGTGCAAGTCCGACTCGTACTTGGCCAGTTTTTCGCCCTTCTTTCCATTCTTTTCATAATTAAGTAATGTAAATTGTTATTATTATTATTATTTTAATATTATGGGGTTATTTTACACCGTGGGGGGGTGGTGTGGCGATATATATTTACCACATCACTAGTGCACAGAACTGGCAACACTAGTTCGCCACCTGACGGGACCGCACGCGGGCGGTACACTTCGTACTGTAACGAGAAATTAAACTAATATAGAGTTCAAGGTGATACGGACGTTTTATTACACCGTCACCCTCCTCAAAACTGTACTCACATTGCTATTAAAAATGGCAGGCGTCATTTGTTTTCTTGATTTTCTCGTTAATTACTTGTCGCATTATATTTTCAGATTATACTTTAATCGCGAATCTAACGATGGGTGAGATGGTTCATGGGTGGAATGGTGGTCGGGGTGTACTGTAAGTCTGATTGTTTGATAGATATCAAACAAGCAGACTTACAGTAGACCCCACTGAAGTTTCACAAATCAAAACACAAGACAACGTGTAGTAAGTATCACATTTAGCAACTAAACTTGCAAAAATTAAAAAAAATGTGGGACTCACTTTTGAAGTAAAATGTTTCAAACACAGTTAAAACTTGGTGTTGTTATTTTAATTGTGTAATACCAATAATATAATGGCATAAAAATCGCCAGTTTAATGTTTAGTAGAAGAAGATTTTGATGTTTTTAGATATTTTGACGACTTCTGGGTCACTGTCGACTTCACCTGCGTTTACTAATAATAAAGCTGAAGAGTTTGTTTGAACGCGCTAATATCTGGAACTACCAGTCGGATTTAAAAAATCTTTTCTGCATTTGATAGCCCACGTCTTGAGGGAGGCTATTATCGGCTACTTAACATCACGCTTAGACACTAAGCTAAGGAGCAGAACAAAAACAAAAAAAAGTCAGAAAGAACACAGTAATAGCGTGGGTAGGCGATGCGATGCGACGGGGTGGGTCGCGGAACAAGACATTTCACGCGGGGAAGTCGCCGGCAGAAGCTAGTACTAAATAAAGTTAGTCCTATCACTCTGTCCTCTCACATGAACCGCAAACATTGTAACATTAGTTCAATTGATTGACCAACCCTAGAGGGTTGGTCTCCACGAGCGCATTGAGCGTCGTCCACATACGCGGTAACCGAGAGGCAGATCGAGCTATAATACGACACGATACGAAATTCAATAATGTATGTTTTCTAGAGAGATTCTAATTATTTGGAACTAATAATTGACACAGCTCCGCATGCAAATCCAACGCATCGGTAATCGGTATAACCGAGAATAATTTTACAAGCTGTTGCCATTTGGTCAACAACTCGCCCAACTTTAAGTGAATTGAAATTTAAACTGCCTAAGAGAAACTTAGCCCACTCCCTCTCACTGAGAGGAGGCCCGTGTCCCAACAGTGGGAACATTATAGGCTGATTGATTGAAGAGAAACTTAGTAGGCTAATATCTAAACACGCTTGTATAGGCCTCTGAGAATTTTTTTTTCATAACACTCTGTCAGATACACCTGCCCCGATACTTGCCTGGCGTACGCGCGTATGGACACGCTCAACCGCGGCACCTTGAGCAGGCGGAAGCGGTGGATGGCGCGTGCCTTGAACGTGACGGACGTGGGTTCGTCCTGCGCCTCCTCGATGCCCGCCATCATCACCTCGCACAGCACGCCGTAGCCCGACAGTAAGCTGCCCGACACGCTGCACACAAACATTACTTACTTACTTATTTAGAACATGGAACACTTGCAGCGAAATTAATAAACAAGTCAGTGCGGTAAGCCAAATTAGAACGAGTTTGGATATGAGGTATGACATAGACTAAGATTCGGCCTTGTACAGGGTGTCCCAACAAAAGCGCCGGATTTAATTTTAAAGAAAAATACATTTATTCATTTTTATTTCAACATAAAAAAAAATAGTACCGATTAAACGTGAAATACAACATCATGCAAATGGCCACCACGAAACCTCTGGCACAGGGTTATTCTTTTGTTGAAATTTTGAATAACGTTTTCGCATAAATGTGGCTATATTTCACCGTTTGTGTCGATTCATTTGGCGCAATATTGCGACCGAAAACTTGACGTAATTGGCGAACTGTTTTCGCAAAACTGTCACCATTTTTGTAATGTGTTTTTACAATCATTGAACGTTGTTGGTTTGAATACTTCTCCATATTCTTAAATCGCGTGGTCTGTACGTGACAACTGTCAAAAAAATAAAATCACCGTACGAGTTGTACAGTGTTTTTTTTGTGATTGTATTAACAAAATGGCGGCAAATTTAAATCCGTCGCTCTTGTTGGGACACCCTTTACACATACACAGCTATTGAGTAAAATAATTACAAAAGCATGAACACTGACACACGGCACATCAAGCCATACATTTCCAGTTGTACCTGACCTCGCTTTGTATAGGTTTTTCGTACAATCAAAAGTCAGCTTATACTGGTTATGCAAGTGTAGCCGTGCGTACACAGATCGGGACCTAGCGCAGTGTAATAGAATGGGTGTGTAACTAACTCGGGACAGAGCAGCCCGAAGAGTTTGTCGTGCTTGATGGCCTGCACCAGCAGTGCGGCGTCGGGCGCGTGCGCCAGCAGCATGGGCACCGTCTCGCCCGGGAACACCACGCCGTGGTGCGCCGCGGCCGGCACCCGCCCCCGCCAGCCCGCCTCCAGCACCGCGCGCCCGCCCACGCACACCAGCCCCGGGCCCAGGTACTGCCTCACATTCCATGTTACAACTACATTATACTTTGCTTTAGAGCAGGGGTGTCAAACTCAATTTTGCAGAGGGCCATATATTAGATTTAGAATGTGTAGGCGGGCCAGGTTCAAATTAAAATACTAAAACATACTAAATTATTTTAACATCTTTATTTATTTAGTTATATATAGTTGTAACAAATCATACCAAAAGTAAGAAAGAGGGTGAGGGAGGGGCGCAGTATGCGTTAGCTGCACGGACGAAATAGTAAACGACTTCGCGCGCGCACGAGAGAGAGAGAGAAAAGCATAACTAACACTCTCTCACTCGTCTTGTCAGGCGCTACTCTTGAAATTACTTTTAAGTAAAGCGCTCGTATTTTTAAATCTGCGTAGAGGCATTGAGTGCAGTCTAAAATCTCTAAAAATATTAAAAGATTCATTTATCTATGATATATTGTGATCGCGGGCCGTATCTTTGACATGACTGCTTTAGAGAGACAAAAATGCCTCTTATATTTACAGTCATGTACGGGGCAGCAATGACCACTGAACATCATGAGTATAGATGTAAGGCCGGTTTAAAACCAATTAAACCAGTCCGTTTAAAACGAAAAAACCGTTTAAAACCGTAATAAACCATTTTTTCGATTTCAAACGGTTTGTATTGATGACTATGTTTTTCTTAACAGGAAATAATAAGCGATCTGTGTCCGACTATTATTCTAATTAACGAGCGTTATAATGAATTACCGACAAAAAACTAAATCATAAACGAAAAAAAATATCCAATTTAACAAACAAATAAGAGCATGTTCAAATTACATTTTCTCCTGAAAAAAAACTGGATCTTCGATAAAAAAAAAAATAACCTTCCAACTAGAAATACTAAACTTCCGACAAACAGTTCAAGCAAGTTGTAAAAATATTATTTTTACAACTTGCTTGAACTGTTTTAATTTTTATTGTTGGTTATACAATTAATTTTTTAACTCTCATTAATGATGATAATACCTCAACTGTTCGTCCCGCGCGATCGGTTTCGTATCGCGTTCGGCTGTTTTCGCGTACGAGTTCGTAAGATCCGAGCGCAGTGCGCTTACAACGACTGATCCTTGGGTGTTTTGTTTGTCTATGTTACAAAATTAAATTAGGGCACCCCGACTTGAATAGGTTAGATTTTAATTTAGATTTAGGTGGCGCCACCTCCTTCTCTCTCGTTCGAGGTAGGGATTTGACGGAGTAGGTACTGATATTGATATACTTAGCGGGTTTAGTTCTAGTTGGTCCGTGCGACCAAGCGTATACGTATTACCTACCTAAGTTATAAAAACTCTATTGATAAGTTAAAAACTCTGTGTTTTATTTTAACATTTTTTTCATTGTTTCCAAACGATATAAATAGGTAATCAATTTGATTTGGTTTAAAACCAAACTCGCACTCTCGCACTCTCATTGACGTCATCAACTCGTCACTCGTGACTGGACATAACGTTGTCTCATTCATGCGTAAGTAAAACGGACGGCTAGTGTGTGTAAATATAATAAATAAGTATAGGTAGGTACGCCTACATTCTTAAGTTTTCGTGTAGAAGGTAATGTAGCTGTACTTTCTATTGATTTTCTGTAAGCTAATTAAAACGAAACTTGACGTCAGGTGACCAAAAATTGCCCACAATGAAGTATAAAACACAGTTCTTTTATTGTTGTAGGCGAGTTTTCAACCGTTTAAAATGATTTATTTGGGGTTTAAAATGGCAACATTTTATTTAAAACGTTTTAAATCGGTTGTTTTGCATCTGTAATCATGATGATGCTGGCTTGTTAGGTATACATTCTATCTTAACTAAGCTAAAATTAAAGAGGTAAAATTGTTTGTTTGGGAGTTCTAGACTACAGAAACTTGTAAATTCCTCGCCCGCACTAGCTATTGAATTATTAAGAGCGAATGTCTCAGCGACAGGCTGAGACATTCTGTGTGGAATTTAAATTTAAACATATAAACCCCATAGTCATTATAAATGCATTTAAGCAACTTAAGATCAAAATTATCGAAGATCTGTGGGGCATGTCTACTAAAGTTTGCCAATCCATTATTGAGACAATTGCACCCTATTTAGCTTTAATATTTTCCCGGATGGTCTGTGTGGTGCCGGACTTAAAGAATACTACCACCCCTTACTTCCCGTGGGTGTCGTAAAAGGCGACTAAGGATCGTACCGGAGAATGGGCAGCAGCGTTCTCTATGTATTCCACCACCATACCATACTGCGATCGCCAACCCGCCTGCCAAGCGTGGCGATTATGGCAAACACTCCCATAATTGGGGGAGGCCTATGTCCAGCAGTGGACGTCCATCGGCTGAAACGACGATTTTCCCGGATTTAATAAAGTTCAGTAAAGTTATTCCACTTTTCAAATCTGGGGACAGCAAAGACACTAGACCCGTATCGGTTTTTTTTAGCAAGGTGTTTGAAAAAGTAATGTTAAATCAAATGCTCAATCATTTTAATCGTAATAACATCCTACACGATCAACAGTATGGTTTCACCAAAGGACGTTGTACAACCGACGCCATTGTCACCTTATTAAAACACATCTTTAACGCATGTGAAGAGGCACAAGATGCAATAGGCATTTTTTGCGACCTATCCAAGCCATTTGATTGCGTGAATTACGAAACACTGCTCTTGAAACTTGAGCATTACGGACTAGGTAAACATGCTCTTAGCTTAATAAAATTATATTTAAATGATAGATTTCAGCAAGGTCAAATTAACGGTGTGAATTCATCGGGCTTAAAAGTCAAAATGGGAGTACCGCAGGGCTCAATGGTATTTCGATAAATGATTTACCTCATTTACTGAAAAACCGATCACAAATGGTGTTATTTGCTGATGACACATCACTGATTTTTAACGTAAGCAGACGTACACAGGAACTTGACGACGTAAATAAAGCTATGCTTATGATCAATAATTGGTTTACTGTAAATAATTTGGTATTAAATGAGAAAAAAACTAAATGCATTAGATTCGCTTTACCGAATGTTAGAAGTAGTGAATGTCGTGTTGTATTGAATAAGGAGATACTTGAATTCGTCGAAAATACGGTTTTCCTGGGGATCACGCTTGACTCAAAGCTGCAGTGGGGTCCGCACTTAACATAACTTGCAGGGCGGCTAAGTTCAGCGGCTTACGCTGTTTGGAAAATTCGCCAATTAACAGACGTGGATACCGCGAGACTGGTCTATTTTAGTTACTTTCATAGCATCATGTCTTACAGTATTTTGTTGTGGGGGCGGGCTGCAGATATTGATTCTAACTTCATTCTGCAAAAGAGGGCTGTCAGAGCCATCTACAAGCTCAGCAGACGTATGTCTACGGGAACTGTTTAAAAAAATTAACATCATGACGGTTCCTTGTCAATATATATATGAAAACATTATGTATATTCGAAAAAATCTACATCTTTTTAGTAAAATAATTTTAACACTAGAAATAGGAACAAATAAGATCAACCGCGTTTCAGATTGTCTAAAGTAAAAACTTCTTTTGTGGGTTACTGTGTAAAATGTTATAATAAAATACCACTAGATATTCTTCAATTAAATGAAAAGAAACTTAAATCATGCATTAATCGCACACTATGTAGACAAGCATATTACAAGTTGGATGATTATATCGTAGATAAAAGTGCTTGGCTTAATACTGAGCCCAAGTGCCTGTGCACTTGGGCTCACTAGTTAAAATTTCAATATTTGGAAGAGGTGCTTCCCTTTTTTAGGGTTCCGTACCTAAAGGGTAAAAACGGAACCCTATTACTAAGACTGCGCTGTCTGTCCGTCTGTCTGTCTGTCTGTCACCAGGCTGTATCTCAAGAACCGCGATAGCTAGACAGTTGAAATTTTCACAAGTTATGTATTTCTGTTGCCGCTATAACAAAAAATACTAAAAACAAAATAAAATTAATATTTAAGGGGGGCTCCCATACAACAAACGCGATTTTTTTGCCTTTTTTTGATCGATATCCAAAATGGCAACAGGTAGGCACTTGAAATATTCACAAAATACTCAGTTGTATTTTAACTTTAATAATAAATAATAAAATTAAAATAAAATAAATATTTAAGGGGGGCTCCCATACAACAAACATGTTTTTTTCGGCGTTTTTGCCTTGTGGTACGGAACCCTTCGTGTGCGAGTCCGACTCGCACTTGGCCAGTTTTCTTTTTTAGTGTTTCTGACATTACGAACATAACTTTTTTATTTTATTCAATCTACTTTTAATTGATGAATACGTCAATATTAAATATCTCTTCCTGTTTGGTAGTAAAATTCTATTATCCTCTTAAATAAATTGCAAACTATAGTTTTGTATAATTTAGAAGCATTTTGTTTTTAATTTTGTAATTGTAAGAACCATGTTTACGTTTATTATGATTTTTTGATGTTGACTTGAAAGAACATGGCAGTTGAGAATGTTTCATGCTCACTTAAATGTCTCACCGATGGTGGCGCGTGTGTTGGATCATTCGGTTCCCTACAAAATGGTTGAGCTGGATGGTGCTGATCCACGCGTCATGTTCGTGAACGGGCGCCGTCGGTTGAGACTGGGTCATCTCGTAACTGCCAATGCTTATTTTTAATCTTATATTTTGAATTGTTTCTTCATTTGTGTCTTTTTAGGGTTCCGATGCCAAATGGCAAAAAACGGAACCCTTATAGATTCGTCATGTCTGTCTGTCCGTCTGTCTGTCTGTCCGTCCTTATGTCACAGCCACTGTATATAATATCTCCAAAACTATAAGAACTATACTGTTGAAACTTGGTAAGTAGATGTATTCTGTGAACCGCATTAAGATTTTCACACAAAAATAGAAAAAAAAAACAAAAAATTTTGGGGTTCCCCATACTTAGAACTGAAACTAAAAATTTTTTTTTTCGTCAAACCCATACGTGTGGGGTATCTATGGATAGGTCTTCAAAAATGATATTGAGGTTTCTAATATCATTTTTTTCTAAACTGAATAGGTTGCGCGAGAGACCCTTCCAAAGTGGTAAAATGTGTTTGTCCCCCCCCCCGTAACTTCTAAAATAAGAGAATGATAAAACTAAAAAAAATATATGATGTACAATACCATGTAAACTTCCACCGAAAATTGGTTTGAACAAGATCTAGTAAGTAGTTTTTTTTAATACGTCATAAATCGTAAACCGCAATTTACATTTTATTCAATCAACTCAAATAATATATAAAAATAATAAAAAAAAACATTTAATTTCATAAACATAAACCTTATTCATAAACCCGGATGTTACGGAACACTCGATGCGCGAGTCCGACTCGCTCTTGCCCGGTTTTTCTTTTAATATTGTTCTCACATATACATAGAAGCAACAAGAATAATGTACCCTGGATTTTGTAATATCTTGATTTAAAAGAGTGTCCATGGAGTTTCTTGCCCGTTCTTCTCCATAGAGATCTACGTTTTGGAATGGGCAACTAGCTTCAACTTTCTGACTAACTGACAGACTATTTGATTTTGACAATTCAAAAGTGCCTGTACAAGGTTTAATTGAAATAAATACTTTGAGTTTGAGTTTGAGTTCCATGCACAAAAAATCCTCTTTTGTCAGTTTCTTATCTAATAGTGAGAAAGCGAAACATAAGATTTGTGTGACTGTAGAAGTACAGTTTTTGTGGTGCAACCATTTGTGTCAATCACAGCAAAAGGTCATAGGACAAATATCATCACCTACCTTGGCTGCCTTACTGCCTAGGCTTTTCTTAACAACATAATGGTGGGGTCGGAAAGCACGTTAAGCCGTTGGTCCCGGCTGTCATTCGTGGATCTTTGAAAGTCGTCACGGGTAATCAGTAGTCCGTAAGTCTGACAACCAGTAAGTAAGCCAAGGGGTATCGTATCCAGGACCCGACGGCTTGCCAGGTAAAGCCTGGGTCCTGGCCTCGAGGGCTCTCGGGCCTCGACTGGAGGCGTTCTTAAGCGCATGTTTGGAGAGAGGCCAGTTTCCACGCCGTTGGAAGACGGAAAAGCTGGTCCTCATTCGGAAGCCAGGGCGCCCTGCGGACTCTCCGTCCGCATACCGGCCCATCGTGCTGCTCGACGAGGTCGGCAAGCTCTTTGAGAGAGTGATTGCGGGCCGCCTCGTCGGGCACCTGGTGAGGACGGGGCCGGATCTTGCGGACAGCCAGTTTGGTTTCCGCAAGGGGCGCTCGACGGTGGACGCCATCATGCGCGGGCCCTCGCGACGGGGGACGCGGTGTCCCAGGGTGGGGTCGTCGTGGCGGTGTCACTCGACATCGCCAACGCGTTCAACACCCTGCCCTGGAGCACCATTGTGGAGGCACTCCGGTATCACCGGGTGCCGCCCTACCTTCGTCGAATAGTCGAGGCGTATCTGACGGAAAGAGCCGTCCGCTACCCCGGTCGCGATGGGGAGTGGAACCGGCGAGAGATGTCGTGCGGTGTCCCACAGGGATCGGTCCTGGGGCCGCCTCTGTGGAACATCGGGTACGACTGGGTGCTGCGCGCCAACCTCCCTGATGGCGTCAGCGTGGTTTGCTACGCTGACGACACGCTGGTCCTGGCGCAGGGAAGGTCGCATCAGGCGGCGGCCGACGCGATGACACGCGGGTATGCGATAGTCGTGGAGAGGATCCGGCAGTTGGGTCTCGAGGTGGCATTGCACAAGTCCGAGGCCATGTCGTTTCATGGGCCCCAAACTGGAACGGGCCGGGGCCGCCTTCAAGCGGCTCTTGCCCAACCTGAGGGGGCCAAACGCCTCCTTTACGCGGGGGTCGTGCGGTCCATGGCCCTATACGGGGCCCCGGTGTGGGCGCGTTCACTGCGGCGGCGAGCCGCCCACTACCTGAACGCGCCCCAGAAGGTGGTAGCCATAAGGGTTATCCGGGGCTACCGCACGATCTCTGGCGAGGCGGCAAGCCTCCTTGCCGGACTGCCGCCATGGGATCTGGAGGCGATAGTCCTCGCGCGCCTGTATGTGTGGCGCGCGGAGGCACTACGCCGGGGGGAGGATCCGCTTCCGCGGCAAATCGCTGCGGAGCGGACGGATCTCCGGCGCGATCTCATGGCAGCATGGAAAGAGCGACTGTCGCAACCCAGCGCAGGGCACGATAAGACCCCTCTTTGAGGAGTGGCTAGAGAGGCGCCACGGCGCCCTCACCTACCGCCTGACGCAGGTCCTCACCGGACACAGAAGTTTCGGGAGGTTCCTGCACATCATCAGGCGGGAGGAAACGCCCGGGTGTCACCATTGTCATTGTGTGAGCACCGCCGTGTCCTCGTAGAGGCGATCGGCAGCGACGGCGACCTCTCGCGTCCGGCCCTGGTGCAAGCCATGGTCCGGGGCGAGAGGGAGTGGGAGGCAGTCACCACCTTCTGCGAAGCAGTCATGCTAGCGAAGGAGGTGGCGGGACGGCTCAGGGAGAGAGCCTCCCGTCTCAGCCGCCACAGGGGACGCCCCAGGCGGCGGGAGCCGCGTGACGACTCCCGGCCACCGTAGGCGCGAGCCTGCGGGCGGAGAGTAATGGGTAGCTCACCGTCCGATCAGGACCAGGCCCGTGCTGGACGGCGCGTACGTATTCCACGCGCGCCTCAAAGAGATGTCAGCATCGAGGAGGGGCCCCTTAGGGCCGAAGCCTGCCGGGTCAGCGGGATTGTCCGAAAGGGTTACCGCTGGCCCGGAACATAAAGGGCTAAGGAAGGAACACGGGTGGGTTTTAGTCAGTAAGAGTCTGACACTCCTTTCCGCTCCACCCAGAGCGGGAGGAGTCATTTGATGATTTCCCTTCCGCAAAAAAAAAAAAAAAAGGGGTATCGTATTACCCAGTAACTGGGTTGTGGAGGTCAGATAGGCAGTCGCTCCATGTAAAATACTGGTATTCAGCTGCATCCGGTTAGACTGGAAGCCGACCCCAACATAGTTGAGAAAAGAATAGGCAGATGATGATAATGATGATATGGTGGGGTCGGCTTCCAGTCTTACTAGATGCAGCTGAATACCAGTATTTTACATGGAGCTACTGCCTATCTGACCTCCACAACCCACACAATACCCCTTGGTAAAACTAGTAGTCAGAATTTTGAGCTCCTGACTACCCCTTACGACTGTCACAGATCTTATTTTATATAGTTACCACATAAGTACACATTATGGTAAAGCAATACAGACATTGAGTATTATATTGAGTATCTATGAATGATAACCAAGACCAATGGCTTATCATGCTTTCAGAAGCACGGAGGGATCTCAATATGTAATTGTTACTCAACCTTCAACGAACCGGCCGCGGCAAGTCTAGCATAACCTTTGATCGACCCGTACAACTGTTATTATTTAGCCACCAGTCCCTCTAGCTAGCTAGTAACATATAAAAAATTAGAAGAGCCAGAGGTGCCCCCTGAATATGACACAATGAGCATTCCGTTCGACTCCCAAGCTGTCTGTAAATGTAACAGTAGAGGATTACGATTTGTTAAATACTGATAATAACAATTTCCAGTAACTGCTTATTAACAGGATAGTACTAACCGAGTGTGAAGCAGCTATCGATATATCATAGGGGCGCTCCTCATCGGAGTCTCCGCCCGTGCTGTCGCTGGCATTGTCGTCTTCCTCGTCGTCATCATCATCATTGCCGCCCCCGCCGCCGCCGCCTGGTCCACCCCCGCCTCCGCCTCCAGGGCTTCCAGCGCCGCCGCTGTCGCGCTCATTATCACGGTTTTGATTTTGACGCTCCTCAAATCCATCATCACTACCATCACTCTCTGCATTTTCGTAAAAATATACTTTAGATTGGTGATGTTGTCCGCGCTTTTAGCGTGGGTTACTTGGGAAAATATGATATTTACGATATACATATGATATTTATGTTATCTATACACTAAAACATACTAACATAATGAAACCAAAACGTGAAGTAAAAAAAAAAGGCATACGCAATCTCCTCACTCTGGCTGGAGTGACAAATATGATAATCTAATTTTACTCACCGTTGCCATCCATCAGCCTCAAAAGTAATTCTTTTAGAGACGAAATCTTGTCACTTTTGCCTGTCCCAGAATGAAGTAAGTGATGAGGCGAAAAAGATTATTATTGTTTAGATAGTAAAAATAAATAAAAATATATGAAGATGAGATTACCTCCGTCACTTTTCTTGTTTAGTTATGTTTACGAAATAAGTAATGTGAAAAGATAAATTATTTATAACAATATGATATATTTAAATGTAACAACCATTTTGTTTTAAATTTATTATTCAACAATAAATAGAAGATATTTTTCATGGGATTACACTTTAATTATATTATAAATCGTTCTTTTGGTTTTAAAAATAGTTTACAACGAGCCCCAAAAATGCATCGTATTCGATCCGGACTTAGGTATGAGTCTTTTAAGGCCTCTGCCTCAAATCTTGCGGGCACCGCTGCCGTCTTAAAGAAAAAGGGCACAACTAACATTTTTTCTAAAATCGAGTTATATAAATATTTGGAATCTGAAAAGAAAGGCGCATAATGCCAGTTTTTTTTTTCTCCATTTTAGAAAAAATGTTAGTTGTGCCCTTTTTCTTTATGACGGCAAAGCGGAGCGGCGGTGGCGGCGGCGGCGCGGGAGTAGCAGGATCTAATGAGTAAAATCAAATGGACCGGCTCTCAAAAACAGCGGTGCGGTGGCGGGCAACGAGCGGTGCACTCCAGTCAAGCGGTGACTGCCCGCGCGTCTGCATTGCAGTGTTGTGAAATATTTATTTTTGTGATGTGTCGAAATGTCGAATGTAAATTTGAATCAAAAAGATGTTGTCGAGGCTGTTCAGACATTTCGTTCGCGAATAAAAACAAATATCTCGACGACACTAACACGAACACAACACTACGCCGCTATAGTGCCGCGTGATCTGCCCGCTGGTTTCGAGAACGGGTCTGCGTTGCCCGCGCCGCTCCCGCGCCGCCGCTGCCTCCACCCCGCTGCCCGCAAGATTTCAGGCAGAGGCCTAAGTTACTAGTTTGTAATTCACTTTTTATCACAAATCTATTCAAAAAGAGCAAGTGTATTCTTCATAAACAGGACTAAAATAGCTCTTTAATCCATATGGACTAAAAGTAATTTGAATTTGGAATGTGGATGTTATCGCTAATGTGCGTAAATCAGTTAGAGTGCAGATTAACTTGTAAATCAGTGGAAAAAAATGTTTGTTACCGGCCAAACCCGGTTTTACGATCAACTAGTTTCGCCTAGGCCAAACTAGTTCTGCCTACACGGGTTCCATAGTTGCGGTCGGTCAATAGGCGACGTAGGATGCAAGAGCGAGCGAAGGGCAGCCAGAGGTTAGGTTTGGTTATGGATATTGTTAGTAAAAGTTCCAATCACCAAATTGATCAATCACGAACACTGTATGAACAAATTATCTGGCTGTATGATATTATAAGATAAAATAAGATAAAGTAAAACGCGCGAGAGCCAAATTAAAAAAAAAGTTTGTGAAAAAATAAAAAATGCGCGAAAAGCATTCTGCCATCGTTCGAATTTTGTGTATCATGAACTGTGTCCAAATAAACTTATTCTTTCTTTCTTTCTTTAATTCTTTACTTATAAATAAACTATTCTTATTCATAAGTTTCGCTTACTTATTTTTTCATAGAGGGTTATTAAAGTAGTGTCCACCTCGGGAGAAACACTATTTTAAGCTCGAGTGACGTACTTTGAATCCCTCACTGCGCTTTGGATTCAAAGAAACGCTCTCGCCTTCAAAATAGTTGTTTGCTCCCTTGGCAAACAATCTACTATTTCAGTTCCAGTTCCATACATTTTCACTTTATGCATGAGTGCATGACACTGATACCGATATGATCCGAATCCGAACGTAAATGTCAACCCGTAGTTCTTCAATATTTTATCTGTTGTCGGCTTTAGCGTATACAGGTATATACATCTGTGGTTGTCGTTGCTCGTTGATTTCGCGAACACACGTCTCGTGAGTTGACTGTTATGATAAAAATATCGAATTTTTGAGAAATGTGAATAAACAGTGCTTGTTGCAATCAACAATTGCATCAAAATGTATCGTAAAATTGTGTGGTGTTATGTATTTGTTTTGACGTTGTTGGATATATCGCTGAACACGAAGCTGTCAGCCCAGGGAAAGATCCATGGTAAAATCGATTTTAAAAAATACTAAATATATGTATTTGTTTTTTTCTGCAGTCGTCTTAATGATTACCGCAGACTTGCAGGGAAAAGTAGTGAGGTAGGTCAAATAAAAAGTGGTGTGGAATAGCAACAATAAGTTGGCAGGTTCGTCGTGAGGCGGTAGTGTGTGCCGATGTTATTTTAGATCGGGGCCGAGGCGCGCTTGTTTGTCGTTTTTCTTTAACTATGTGTATGGTATTTTAGTAAGTTGAGAGACGCTAGTGAGCCGGCTAGCTCGCGGGGGGTGCGCGTGCACTGCGATCCTGCCTAGCAGATGTGCACGCACATTGTGACCCCCCTTAAAATACCCACATGCGTAAAAAAGACAGCTGGAATTAGAATATTTTTTATTAAAATGTAGGTTAAATTCTGTTATGTTTGTAATACTTGAAAAACAATGTATTTAATTAACAAGGCCCCTTTTTGAATGTTAACAGTTAATTTTATCTTTGCAGGTGTCACAGTACATGATTCCCTTATAGAGGGAATAACATTTCAGGTAAGCTAGACTATTTTAACAATTTTTTCACAAAACTTGTAAGCACTGCTTATTCCGCAAACGTTTGTTTTATATTCTTCTAACAATATTGATTGCCAAAGAATTCTATTTTACATACTAAAGCTGTGAGTTCATTTACAAATCACCTCATTCTATATTATACTGTAATCATTTAAATGTAATCTTCTGATAACAATGTGATACATACACACATTAATAATACAAAGCTTATCCTATATCTCTGAACAGACGAGCCTTCTCATACATAAATGTGAGGCAAAGAAAATTGATATTATAACATGTGGATGCTGTGTTACATGTGTCACGCTGCTATCTGTTGTTTCATCGGCAGCTATTCCCGGCCACTTCCTCTGCGGCTAGCCCTAGCCCTGTGGTCACTCACCCCTGCCCTCACAGGCTGTTCTACTGACATCTGGTCAACATACTATAACTTTAACGCAAAACAAGGAATATATTTACAAACTCCTAAGGGTGTTTAGGAATAGTGCTCATGCACAATAAATTATAGCATTATATTAATTAACTAGCACTTTGCCCGCGTGGGTTTCGTACTTTCTTCAAAAAAATTAACACCCTCACCAACTCCCCTTGAAAGGTAGTTTTCGAAAATTAATGTTTACGATATTTATAATTTATAGTTTCTGCCCGTGACGCGTGAAATGTTTAGTTCCCCCAACCCACCCCGTCGCATCGCATCGCCTGCCTGCGCTATTACTCGTTTTCGCTCAGCAAAAACTTCTGACTTTTTTCTTTTTCTCAACTCCTAAGGGTCCTAGCGTGATGTTTAGCAGCCTATAGCTTTCCTCAAGAATTGGGCTATCAAATGCAAAAAGATTTTTATAAATCCAACCGATACTTCCAGAGATTAGAGCTTTGAAACAAACAAACTCTTCAGCTTTATTATTAGTATTATTTTAAAACTATGATATCTCCTAAGATATTCATTGAAATCAAATGATGTCAAGGGCAATTTTGTTCAAAATTAAATTCTTGTGATGAATAACCCGTTTATTTGGATAAAGATTAATATCATGTTTATAAAAGCACCTTCGCAAATAATGCATTATTTTAGAACAAATTTGATTACCATAAAAAAGGTTATAGTGAGTCAACCTTAAAAGATAGACACATGCTGTGGCGGACTTTTTGTTGAACTTTTAAAGGGGAACAATTCCATGATACATGATTTTTGCGTAACTTTAACCGTTTACACAGCGTACGCAAGTTTTGGCAACATTTTTCATTGCTGCTCCGCTCCTATTGGTTGAAGCGTGATGTTATATAACCTACAACCTTCGTCGATAAATGGACTATCAAACACAAAAATATTTTTTCAAATCAGTCCAGTAGTTTCGGAGCCTATTCAATACAAACAAACAAACAAATCTTTCCTCTTTATAATATTAGTGTAGATTATTATGGGGATATGACTAGCTCAGAGAAGAGAGTGTAACTTGAGGAGACATACTCACATTACTTATTAAAATAATAGTTATGAAATTCTCCAGATGAATACATAAGCTGGGTATAATACATCAATGAATGGTTTAAGCTAAACACCTGCCTAAACTGCCAGCCTGGTTTTAGTAAACTGTAATATAATTGAACAATCAATCAAAAGCTATAACAATGGCATCTAAGTGGCCCACCACTGTGTGTGCACTGCCACATTAAACTGTTTTATTTTGCGACTGTTTTTTTGCCATCCTTGAACCCCAACAGGACAATAGGCATATGACACAATTGCTTTTTATTGAATTCCCCACTGAAGAAAATCACCATACTTTATGTGAACAGGATAATGAAATCAAAGGATGTGTGTATGTTTGTATATCTATCTATCTTCTATCTATATATATAAAATGATAAACTGACTGACTCACTGACTGGCTGACTGGGTGATATATCAACACTCAGCCCAAACCGCTGGTCCTAGAGACATGAAACTTGGAGGGTGTGTTCTTTGTGAAGAGTAAGTATCTACTATGAAAGGATTTTTGAGAATTCCACCCCTAAAGGGTAAAATAGGGGATAGAAGTTTATATGAAAGTCCGTCAGTTTTGAAGTTAGGATCTTCAAATTATGTGATAAGGCTGAGGATGAAAATTATTTATGGTACCCAAAGGGTTAAAAACGGGGATGAAGTTGTGTATGTGTAAAAATTACTAAATTCATTATACATATAGGCTCATGGTTGGAAGCTAACGCAACGGTGTTGTTAGAATTTCAACCCTTAAGGGGGTGAAAAGGGGGATGAAATTTTGTTTTTAATTATATAATCTATATAAATACATATATAAAATTCAGAGTCCTGACTGATATATCAACACACAACCTAAACCGCTGGTCATAGAGACATGAATTTTGGAGGGTGTTTATTGTGAAGAGTAGGTATCCACTAAGAAAGGGTTTTTGGAAATTCAACCTTTAAGGAGGTGAAAAGGGGGCATTTTGTTTGTATGAAAAATCTTATTCCTTGAGTTAATAGCCATGAAACTTGGCACAAATACTTATCTCAGTAAATCATGAAGTTTCTCATGTTTTGTTTTTTTTTTCCATACTACACCCTGAAGGGGGAATGGGAGGTGTCAAAGTTTGTATGGAAGAATTTTAACGCGCGGTCCAATTAACTCTAAACTCAGTATATATACAAGTTAAGATCAAAAATAAAGAATACCAATTATCAGGGTTTTTGAAAATCAACCCCCGATGGGGTGAAACGTTAATTTTACGGGGAAAGACTTTACTGCGGGGCTTGATTAACTCGAAAATTGGTATAAATAATCTTTGAGACAAGTAATGAACACAGAGGGTGAAAAGCGGGGATACAATTTATAAGAAAAATCTTATTCATTTGGTTAATAAACTTGGCAAGAATACTTGCCTATGCAAATAATAAAGTTTATCATTATTAGTTTATCAAAATTACCCCTCAAAGGGGGTTTTGGGGTGTTAAATTTTGTGTGGAAGAAATTTTAATGTTTGATCCAATTAACTCGAAACTCAGAAAAGAAAAAATAAATAAAATACTTTTGACAGAAAAGAATCAATAATAAGTGTACGGGGTTTTCGAAAATTGTCTCCTGACGGGACAAAAAGTGGTAATTCGATTTTTAAGGGGATTTTAGTATGTGGCTTGATTAACCCAAAAAAAATGGTATAAATAAGTTTGAATTTGAAACAAATACTTATCTAAGTAAATTATTTAGTTCGTAATTTTTAATTAAAAAAAAAAACCATACACTAAGTTCTATACTTATAGATTACAGAAAAACCTATAGGAAGTCTAATGCCTTAGAATAAACATGGCACCACCAAACGGGGTGAATTAGGGATTTTAGCTTTGAAATAATACAGTTTGTTGCCGAAAAGGACACTTAATCATTAAAATAAGTAAAATAAGTAAGGGGGAGCACATAACAACCGGACTCCCCAAACGTCAACCTCACCTGCGCGCGGTACACCCTGCCACTGACAGACGAGGCGCTGCCGACCGACCGATGGCGGTATAACCATCCCATAAGCCAACCTAAATCCTTCAGAACGATGACGGGCAGCAGCGTCGTCGCTGCGAAAGGTTTGGCTCTGCGGTCACCAACCCGCATGCCCAGCGTGGTGACTACGGGCATTAAACCTCCCACATGATTAAAGTGCCAAAACAACGGCCCCCAGTTCCCGGTGGTCCCGCTATTCCTGGTCAAGGTAGCGGTCACGGTAACGGCGGGACGGGGGGTGCGAAGAATCCCCGGGTTACGGCAGGCTACCAACGACGACTATATATGGCTACATATAATGGACGTTCGATGAGGCTGGACCATCACCTTGCCGAACTTGAGGTAGAGTTAGGCCGCATTAACTGGCATATACTGGGGTTATCTGAAGTCCGAAGACAGGGGGAGGACACGATAACCCTGGAGTCAGGCCACCTATTCTACTTCCGCGATGGTGATCGTCTGTCCCAAGGCGGGGTCGGCTTTCTAGTCAACAACTACAACAAGGAACTCACTAGCAACGTTGTGGAAATTAGCAGTGTGTCGACACGGGTAGCGTACCTTGTACTGAAACTCACTGACAGGTACTACCTGAAAGTGATACAGGTATATGCGCCGACTTCGACATGCTCTGACGAGACAGCCGAGGCCATGTACGAGGATATTGCCAAGGCAATGCACAGTACGACAAAGGCCCACTACAACGTTGTTATGGGGGACTTCAATGCCAAAGTGGGATTACAAGAACGCGGTGAATCGAAAGTCGGACCGTTCGGTTTGGGGCGCAGGAATCACAGGGGGCAAATGCTGGTCAACTTTTTGGAGTCGCAGGGGCTCTTCTTAATGAATTCGTTTTTCGAAAAGAAACCCCAAAGGAAGTGGACCTGGCAAAGCCCCGATAACGTGACAAGGAACGAGATAGACTTCATCATGACGGATAGGAAGCATATATTTAGAGATGTCTCCGTGATTAGTAGGTTTAATACCGGAAGCGATCACAGACTTGTCCGAGGCACTTTAAATATCAATTTCAGAGCTGAGAGACTCCGCATGATGAGGCCTACACTCCGACCTACGCAGCTCCAAGCCGCTCTAGGATCCGAAAAGTTCCAACTGGAACTTCAAAATCGATTCACCCTGTTGGAAACCATAGGTAATATTGACGAGAAAGCTGACGAGGTGGTCAAAGCACTACGCGACGTGTCCCGCAGACTTTTCCCGTCACGGCGAAAAAGTAAGGTGTCCAAACTTTCCTCGGAAACTCTCGGACTTATGAGGGAAAGGCGAGAGTTGCCATCTATGCAGCCGTCTTCGTCAGATAAGAGGGCCTTAAACCTAAAAATTAGGAAGCTGATGCGACTCATGCGACGCGACCTTCGGTGCTCCAACACCCGCGACATTAAAGACGCGATTGAGCAAAACCGAGGGTCGAAAGTGTTTGCTCAGCAATTAGGGAGGTCCCATCTGACGAAATTAAAAACTGCGGATGGCAGAATCGTGACTTCGAAGTCCGAGATTCTCGAGGAAGTCGAGGATTTTTATGGACACCTGTACTCAACACGGACGAGGAAACCAGCGGGGCATAGTGCAGACGACCATCGAGCCGAATTAACACGCCACTACACGGAGGATATCCCGGATATCGACCAATGCGAGATTAGGGCGGCTCTCGAGCAGCTAAAGAACAACAAGGCACCTGGGGATGACGGAATAACGACAGAGCTCCTTAAAGCAGGCGGGGCTCCAGTCCTGAAAGAGCTAGCGAGTCTCTTTAATTCCGTCATCCAAGAGGGTACAACGCCCAAGGCGTGGAGCAGTGGTGCGGTGGTTCTGTTCTTCAAAAAAGGTGATAAATCCTTGCTGAAGAACTATAGACCCATCTCACTTCTGAGCCACGTATACAAGCTGTTCTCGAGGGTCGTCACGAACCGTCTCGCTAGGAGACTTGACGAGTTCCAGCCGCCAGAACAAGCCGGTTTTCGAAAAGGCTTCAGTACCGTAGACCACATTCATACTGTTCGACAAATTGTACAGAAGACCGAGGAGTACAATCAGCCGCTGTGTATGGCATTTGTGGACTACGAGAAAGCCTTCGACTCCATCGAAATATGGGCAGTTCTGGCCTCTCTGCAACGATGTCGAATTGACTGGCGCTACATCGAGGTGTTGAGATGTTTGTATGACGCTGCAACGATGACTGTCCAGATCCAGGATCAAAAAACCAGACCCATCCAACTGCTCAGGGGGGTGAGACAGGGGGATGTAATATCCCCTAAATTGTTCACCAACGCTTTGGAAGACGTCTTCAAGACGCTGGACTGGACTGGACAGGGTATTAACGTGAACGGCGAGTATATCTCACATCTTCGGTTTGCCGATGACATCGTCATAATGGCAGAGTCGCTGGAACAGCTAGACCAAATGTTGCACAGCCTAAATGGAGCCTCCCGGCGGGTTGGCCTCGGCATGAATTTGGACAAGACAAAAGTCATGTACAATTCGCACGTCTTGCCGAGTCCAATCCACATCGAAGGGTCGCTTCTCGAAGTTGTGAAGGATTACGTCTACTTAGGGCAAGTCATCCAGCTCGGTAGACACAACTTTGAGAAAGAGGCCGACAGAAGGATCCAGTTGGGTTGGGCAGCATTTGGAAAACTCCGTCAAGTCTTCTCGTCGCCTATCCCGCAGTGTTTGAAGACTAAGGTCTTCAACCAGTGCGTCCTGCCCGTCATGACATACGGTGCTGAAACGTGGACACTGACGGTCGGGCTGGTACACAAATTCAAGGTCGCTCAGCGATTTATGGAGCGAGCTATGCTCGGAGTCTCTTTAAAGGATAAAATCAGGAATGAAATTATCCGGAAAAGAACCGGAGTTACCGACATAGCTTGCAGAGTAAGCAAACTGAAGTGGCAGTGGGCTGGCCATGTCTGTCGAAGGACCGATGGCCGGTGGAGCAGACGAGTCCTGGAGTGGAGACCGCGTATCAGCAAGCGTAGTGTGGGACGCCCCCCAGCTAGATGGACGGACGACCTAAAGAAGGTGGCTGGGGTAGACTGGATGCGGAAGGCGGAGGACAGGGTGCTGTGGCGCAGTCTGGGAGAGGCCTATGTCCAGCAGTGGACTGCGATAGGCTGAGTTGAATTTTTTGGAATTCTAAACTACATTAAAGGGAGATTGGGGTCCCCCCGGTAGGTGAAGAGGGGTAGTTAGTTTCACAGGGGAGTATTTTATTACGTGGCTTGATTAACTGGATATTTTGGTATAAATAATCTTTAAATCAAATTATAAATAAGTACAAAATAAAATGTATTTAATTCAGACTATTTAAATGTCCATATTTTGTTAGTATTACATTATCATAAAACTATATTAGTCATGGGGAGATCAATGATATTCTAATAAACAGATATGTTATACACATACAAAACAACAGAAAAAAGTGTTCCGCGCCGAGAGGCAGCACACATACACACTTTTCATACATTTTACATTTCACTACAAGTAAAAAAGATAGAAAAAGGATAGCTTGATAAAACCAATAAGAAAAAAAGTGACAGCTAGATGTTGTCAATTGCGCGTGAATGTAAACAAACATTATTCGGGCTACCAATCACCGCACGCTGGCATCATAGACTAACAAATTAACTAGGCAGAAAGTATAAACCGCGTGTACAGAATCTGTAGTCGGGATTTGTGCCTAAGCAACGAATAAACACTATTAAAAGGTAGGTAGGTGAAAAATAAAACACGTTTTAAAAAGAAAGAAATACAATTGTAAAAATAATCATACACATTCGAAAAGATTTAATTTTAATCTCAATGGTAGGTTTATTTTAACACTATCTGTGACATACTATGGTAACGTTAAGCTATTAATATTTTCTTTTCCTACATATTATGACATGTTTAATTTATAATTAAATATATGAAACAAAATTATAAAGAAAAGTTATTAAAAGGGAAACTAGAACTCTGCTGTAAAGATGACTTTACTGCCTAATATTCGCATCTGTACTTTTATTCTATGTCCGGAGTGCTCGCATCCTTGTCGTTCTTACGACAAAAAATGTATTTTCCATCTCTTTCTTTTTCCTAACCTCCAAATATCAGAATATTAGGAAAATAATTGAAATATATTAATAAATCGAAGTATATTGTGTACTTTCGTGTGGTATGAGATCCCTTGTGTTTTATTAACTTTGGTATCATAATTGGTACACTTTCCAAATACACAAGATGGCATTTTGGATGGTAATTACGTAGCTGCGCGCACCGTCTTACTCGCAGACGTGCGTGACACAGACTAAAGGCAATACGTCCCAATTAGGACGTTTTCTAGTCTTCACGATTTGCGCGCTCATAACATATCTGTTACTAAAATATCATTGGGGGAGATCAAATAATAATATGTATTGAAGTAGTTAATATAAAAATCGAAACAAATGACTAAATAAAAACAAAAAATAAACTTATCTAATTAAATCATTGAAATTGAATTGTCATAGAATCATCTCAGACGATTTTTCAAAATTACACCCTTATGGGGATAAAAAGAGGGGATACAGTTTATATGAAAAATCTTATTCATTTGATTAATAAACTTGAAACTTGGCAATATTTGGCTCAGTAAATAATTAAGATTGTTATTTTTAGTTTAAAAAAAACCCCCTTTTTTTTGGATGGGAATTCATCAAATGACTCCACCCGCTCTGGGTGGAGCGGAAGGGAGTGTCAGACTCTTACTGACTAAAACCCACCCATGTTCCTTCCTTAGCCCTTTATGTTCCGGGCCAGCAGTAACCCTTTCGGACGTTCCCGCTGACCCGGCAAGCTTCGGCCCTAAGGGGCCCCTCAATTGATGCTGACATCTCTTTGAGACGCGCGTGGCACACGTACGCGCCGTCCGGCATGGGCCTAGTCCTGATCGGACGGTGAGCTACCCATTACTCTCCGCCCGCACAGGATTTAGGGGGTGACAAAGTTTATAGGTTTGAAAAATAATTATGTAACGCGCTGTCGGATTAAGTTGAAACTCGTTACTACTAAAACACAAAATAAAAAGTATGTGTTTTAGGGTTTTTCAAAAATCGACTACTACCAAAGTGGAAAAGGGTACTTAATAACGTTTAAGGGATGGATTTGACTGATTTACTCGAAATTAATTTTATTAACTCATAATAATATCATTAACTCGAAAATGGGTATGGGCCTTTGAGTCAAGTTATGAACACATCCCAAACGGTTTTTTAATATTCCACACCTGTGGGGGTGGGGGTATTTGAAGAATCTGATCCTTTGATCTATAAACTGAAAAAACATTTTCCTAAATAAATGATAAAGATCATAAACATACATTTTCGAAATTTTTAGAGGAGAGTACGAATTTCACACGGACGAAGTCGCAGGCAGAAGCTAGTATAATATAAAATTCAAAGTCCTGACTACTAACTATATCAACGCACAGCCTAAACCGCTGGTCCTACACACATGGGAGGATGTTCTTTGTGAAGAGTAGGTATCCACTAAGAAAGGGTTTTTCGAAATTGCACCCTTAAGAGGGTGAATGGGGGGAGGGTAAAATTTCACGCGGACGAAGTCGCGGACAGAAGCTAGTTATTGTTATAATTCATATTTACTGTTTATACATAATACAGTATACGTTGATTTGAGAATGGAATTCCTGCAGAGCCCCTGCTTCTAGGCTAGTCTAGTTAAGGCATGCTGTATGGCCTCTGTACGAGTGGGGCTTCACCTACACAAGCCACAATGTATGAGTGGAGCAGTGATTAGTTGCTACCACTTGTTGGACATAGATCTAAATATATGTCACTCATTATTTCCTGCAGTTGTGCTTTAAGGAAAATTTTGTGTTAAAAACTTAAAATTGATGATGTTACGAGGTCAACAATGAAAGTTTTTAGAACTGGCCACTTGTAAACGATATATTAAAAAAATAAGTTTAATTTTGAAAATGGAATTCTTTGCCAATATTTATTTTATTTGTTTACGATTTGGCGGCAAATTAAAAATTGTCTGTGTCACGTCAGCATGAATTTAACGCGAAAAAATTTTCGTACAATGATTTTTTATGACTTTCGATGTCATTTAAGAGCGTTTACGCCGTACGGCATTTCATACAAACATTCAAGCCCTTATTTTTCGAAATTAATGAACCGATTTTAACAGTAGCGGCCCTAGGGCGGTGCGAGCGGTGCGACGCCACCGGGCGCCGTCATGGGGGGCGCTGAAATCAACCGAAACGTGACTACCAGGCACCAGTCAACGAATAGTTACTAATAGTAACTTTTCGTTGACTAATGAAGCGCGGACGCGGAGTATCGACCGAGTCGCGACGATCATTTGGGCGCGTAAACGGAGCGGGCGGCGCGGAAAGGTCCATATTGGAAAAAGCTTGTGCTGATTTGCAAATCAGTTTGACAGATCACCTAAAAAAAAAACTAGGGCCGCCGATGGATTTTAATGAAACTGCACACGCATAAGCAGGATACAAAGGTCTAAAAAGTTAGGGGTGCTAATTAAGGCAGCTTCTTTAAAATGTCATTCTCGTCTGCAAATATATTTAGTTGTCTAATGAATTAATAGGTCATCGACGAACTTTTAGCGTCTAATAAAATAATCGTCTGTGTGGTGCCGGACTTAAAGAATACCACCACCCCTTACTTCCCGTGGGTGTCGTAAAAGGCGACTAAGGATCGTACCGGAGAATGGGCAGCAGCGTTCTCTATGTATTCCACCATCATACCATACTGCGATCGCCAACCCGCCTGCCAAGCGTGGCGATTATGGCAAACCCTCCCAAAATTGGGGGAGGCCTATGTCCAGCAGTGGACGTCTATCGGCTGAAACGACGAAATGGTTTATAAGCGACCATATATTGTAAAACAAGCTACTGGTTGCTTCTTAAGCAACTAAATTTGTGATAATATGTCTACTCATTGCCAGCTTCTAATAAGTGTATCAACTTCATCTATAAAATAATATCAACGTACTCTAATTTCATAGAGTCACCTTTATTTTTATACTTTAGTATAAGTAATTGATGAGTGAATCTACTATATTTGAACATAAAATTTCCTTATTATTGTCATCAAATAATGGTCAATGAAAGCTATAATTTCATGTATTCGCCTATCTATTTATAATGTTACCATAAGTAATTGACTATTATACCTACCCAAATGAACATACAAAAAATATTGTTATCATAAACAAACATCTGCAACTCTGTGTTTGTTTGTGTTTGGACACACCTTAGGGAAAATTAAAACCAAACGAAAACGAAAACGAGGTGGTGGGGGGTGGAGGGGGGAGGGGGGTCCCCCGTTCCCCCTGGTACCACTCCCATGAAACGAGGACGCACCATTCTTGAGAAAAACAAATTATTGTAACCTAACCTCAAAACACTAGTTTTCAATACAAAGTTGCTTCTGCACGTCTCCGGCGCTGCGGGAAGTGCAACCCCTTCGCCCTTACGTAACAAAGGATAGGCACCCATGCTCACCTCCGCAGCTTCGGCTTACTGGTCGCCTCCGGCGACCAGCCTCAGCCGCTACGGCTCGCACGGGTGCCTATGCTTTGTTACAGCGGGCGGGGGCTGCACTCCCTCCGCGCCTTCGGATTTTTATATACACCCTCGGGGTAGCAGCCAAAAGACTACGTGGAGTCGGGGTGCCCCGATTCGGTTTTGGGACAGATTCGACCTATTTCAACCAGAAAGTGGGGTACGCTAACTTCCTTCTGAACAGAATTTCTAGGTACATGATTCCCAACGAGCGTCAGGTACACTCCCGCGCTTGTGTTGCAAACTTTCACGAAAAAAGAATATGATTTATTAATTTAGTTGTTGAATGAAAAACTTTGATTGCTAATTTTGAGGCTGGAATTTGATTTTATTAGCAGACAGATGTTGAATCACTAAAATATATAAAGGAGCTCACTTACAACATTAGTCGCTGAGTTATCAAATCAGAAGTAAATATATTTATCGGTAGCTCGGAGTCATATTAATTTACGCTCGTAAATTGACGCTGGTTTTTTGATATTCTGTTGGAATAGTAAAGATGATGAATTAATATAATTGAAGCTGTTCTATTAACTCGTCGCCCACATATAAAAAAAGACGCTAGGTTGCAGGTGCTAAAGAAAACTTTTGTTGCCGCACATATAATTTCCCAAAAGTTAGTAGAGAACATTTTCGAAAAATAGTGTTACAGCCAAATTAGACCGATTTTAAATTTTCCATACAAACAGAGATTTCCAGTTATCTTTTTTTAAATAAGACATTTCGAAAATGTTCTCCACTAACTTTTTAGACCTTTGTATCCTGCTATGTGTATGAAGTTTCATTAATATCGGTTCATTATTTTCGAAAAATAAGTGCTCGAAAGATTGTATGAAATGCCGTACGGCGTAAACGCTCTTAAGTCAACAAGAAAGTTATGATAGACTTCGATTGGCCTTTCACGATGAAGCCCATCTCGTGCCACTGTTTACAACTGGTTTCATCGGATCATCGGTGAGATTAGTGCGACCACGTTTAGCACTAATCTCACCATTGATCTGCGTGAGGGACGGCCTTCTAAGACGACGACTAAAGACAACATCAGTGTTGTGCGGCGTACGATAGAGACTGACAAAAGAGTGACTTATCAGCAGATTCGGACATTCTTAGGCATCGGTATGAGTCATGTGTACTAAATCCTCCATAAACATTTATCGGTCAGGAAGCTTTGTGCCCGGTGGATACCTCATAATTTGACTGAGGCCCAAAAACTCCTTCGTGTTGATTGGTATCGTGAAATGGTTCAAAGATTTAACGGAGGTGACTCAAATGCTATGTTCGACATACTTATGGGTGACGAAAGCTGGATTTATTGTTATGATCCTGAAACTAAGAGACAGTCTGGGTGTTTCCTTCCGAGGAGTTGCCAACTAAAGTGAAGAGAGGTCGAAGCGTGGGAAAAAAGATGGTGGCCTCGTTCTTCGGAAGGACAGGTCATTACGCAACAATTGTTTTAGAGGATCGAAAAACAGTTACTGCAGAGTGGTACACTAACAATTGTTTGCCCCTTGTCTTGGAAAAAGTTCGGGAGAAACGACCTCGCAGTAGGATCCTCCTTCACCACGACAACGCCTCGTCGCACACCGCTAAGCAAACAATCGACTACTTGGCGAAGTCAGACGTGGAATTATTGGGTCACCCGCCCTATAGCCCCGACCTCGCACCTTGCGATTTTTATTTATTTCCGAAAATAAAAGAAAAACTTCGAGGAAAACGTTTTATGGACGCCGAGGAAGCAGTGGCTGCGTTTCAAAATGCCGTCGAAGAGACCCCTAAGGACGAGTGGGCAAAGTGCTTTTCTCAGTGGTTCCATCGGATGCAGCGATGTATTGATGGAAATGGACACTATTTTGAAAAGATATAATAAAAATAACTTGCTAGTTTGTTCCGTTTTTGATTTTCTAAGAACTTTCAGTGTCACCCTCGTATTTATGCTTGTTTCAAACTTTGACGCCTATTTTTTTTTATTTGTTGTTTTATCAACAATAATCATAAAGCTGATAAAAATGTTTAAGTTACAATAGTTCAGTTTTGTTTTGATTGATAATTTCATCATTTGTTTAAGCAAAATTGTTTGTGACAAAATTTCATAAAGTTTTAGCGTGAAACAAGGCCAGTGCCAGCTACATAAAATTACATTGCTGCTGAAATGTGGCGGAACTTAACTAGTGTTGTTGTTGTACACAGGAATGGGGCAAGGAGTCAGGCGCGGAGGGTGCGGGGCGGGGCGGGCGCGCTGTGGCGGTGGGTGCGCTGGCGCTGTCGCCGCCGGCGCTAGAGTTCGGGCACGCAGCGCTGGCGGCGGCGCACGCGCTCACCGTCACGCTTACCAACACCGCTAACACGACCATGCACCTGGCCTCCGTGGCCGGCACCACTCCCGACTTCCACGCCTCCTTCTTCGAGTCTAAGGTACACACGCCCGTCACTTGCTGCAGCGGGACTCGTCTACTGGAGTGATCCTCTTCTCTTTCCGGTACGATGCGAGTTGCGACGGCGATTCATGTCGTTAATATTCAAAATCGCCAAAGACGTAAAGAGGCTCCAAAACTATCTTGTCACATAAATATAAAAAAAGAAACAAATACCTAAAGCTAAACTAATATTAGTAGGTACTGTTGCGGTAATCGAACCCACGACATAAACTTATACACATAACATGATACTCAAGTTAGTCACTGAGCCGTGTAGGCTTTCGATAGAGCGGATTCTGTTGGTGGCACTAATGAAGTAATTATTCTACAAGTCTGCAAAGATGGGGACAACTGTTACAATGGCAAACATCAGAATTTGCATTAAAAGATAAGGTTCATGTTTTAAAGCCACACTTGGGTGAAGGGCTAACAAACGTCTTTTCGGACCTTTGGTGGGGGGACGCGGCAGGAAGCAACAGTTAAGACTTCAGACGGTTTGCCCCAGAGGCTTTAGATTTAATCGAACCCCAAATTATTCCTATTGTGCACTACTTAAAATAATTTTACTCTAATTTAGTGTTGACATTATTGTGAGTAGTGCACAATGTGCCCTTTTGTGAAATTCAAATAATTACTTTGGGGTTCTCAAAATACTTACTAAAAAGCCATATAAGTGCCACCAACCAACTTGGATGTTGCGCTCACGGGCCGCTGCCGCGGCACCGCTCGCCTCGCTCGCTCGGCTGGCACGTAGCTGGTCACAGTTCTGACTAACCCGTTAGATCGGGGTGCCCTAGCTTAGTTACTGCGACCAAACGTGAGAAAATACCAGAAAGTTAAAAAAAGGCTCAATTATCAAAAAAGGTGTGCATTTTTCGAAACGCTAAAAGTTTTTAGAGGTTCATTAATTTAAAAACCGCTCAAGAGCGAGTCGGACGGTATTTTTTTTACATTTTTCATTAAAAGTCGAAAACTATGCAGCCTAAATAAAAGAAAACATGTTTGAGAATGTGCAAACTGCGCTCTTTCATAATTACTTTCTAAAATTTGATCCTTATGAGGGACTCTATCGAGTGGTGTAATAAATAATACAGTGTGTTTTTTTAATCAAAACCAACGGGTTCGATTCCTGGCTAGAAATATTGATTTTTCAAAAATCCAATAATGCAGGTTTAGTTTTCATCAAAATCGAGGCCGCGACTCCTTTGAGTACTTTTCGCTATTCCTCATAGTTTCGGATTTGGCCATCCACGCCCACTTGCAAATTCACCCTGTATATGCTATTTGGTTAAACTTCACTAATCTAAGTGTTACCCCGGCACCCGTCAGATAGACACGATAATAATATACTCGAAAACATTAATAACGACTAGTATTTGCATATTTTTTTATGCATTTGTGTATAAGTAAAAAAAGCGGTTGTCGCTAGGAAAGAAGTTCGACCGTGACATATCTTTGTGAGCGGCAATGTTGGGTGCTACCACGTACAGCTACACGTCGCGTCGCCCGTCCGCTGCGCGCTGCCGCGCTGGTGCTGCTGATATGCGCGCCCTCTGCCCTCACTCCCGCACCGCTCTCGATAACACTGATACTAGCTCGAGCCAAGGAACTCCTTGTTTCCTACAACAGTAGCCATTGTTCTACAGACACGCCTATTATGTGAGTGTGACGTAGCTAACTAACTAGTCACACCAGTTTTTTTTGCATCGTTAAATGATAAATGATTTATTTTTGTAAGTAGGTTTGTACAAACACTTTTACACGTCAATCATGTTTTTTTTAAAACTAGATGAGGTCGGCGTTTCCTATCTGACTACTCTGAGAAGAAAGGCCGAAACAAACTCAGAGGTCACAGTCTCTTTTAAAGTCCAGACATAATCTTGGTCAGGTTATATGAAGACCATGTAGATCGATGTCTGAGATGGTCTTTTGAGGGAAGAACCACACAGATTGAGAGGACCTGTCCAGTCAGTGCACGCATTTGTCAGAAATCGTGCAGCTCAACTCGAAACCTGAGGAGCTCAACGATTCGACGAACAATACCAAAGAAAGGACATTTGGGTAGGCCACATAAATTACTCAAACTGTCAGACATGATTACAAAAAAAAAAAAAAAAATTATTATCTGTCTAAATATATCAAATCATTGTTAGAAGTCGATTACATGTGAAAACGAGAGTGAACGGCGGGTTTATACGTATTATAACATTAGTATTATAATGTTCTGTCAAGCTTCTGCATACCGCTAAAAATTAAATCACTACCAAGAGAATACATGTATCATGAGGGCAGACATTGGTTCTATTGTGTTGCTCTAATGAACAGCTACAAGCAGTCGACTCGCTCTGAACTCAATACTATATCGCGCGCCACAATGTGTAGTTAGGTGGTAACTTAAAATTTTACGAGATTATTATGGCCATCAATAATGGGATCATTTGGAGCTGGTGTTCTTATCACTATCACACTAATATTTCTAATAGTTTCTATATTTGTTACTTCTTCACGCTCAAACGGCTGGACCAATATTGATAAAATTTTGTAAGGAGGTAGCCGACACCCTGGATTAAAATATAGGCTACTTTTTAACCCGATATTCCCACGGGATCGAAACTTGTGCGCAAAAGCTAGTTAGCAATAAATTTGAAAAGTGGTCCACCGCCAATGTCCACGATGGTACTCTGTGTCCACCCTGTCTCCGACGCCGCGCCGCTGCAATGTCGGTGTCCTTCACCACACAATCCTCACCTTTGAAAACTTCATGAAAATTAATTTTGAGAATGCCAAAAAATAGTCAAGCATTAGTCATAAATAGTCACAAAGGCCAAAAAATACCTAGTCGCATTATGATTCCGAAGTTATAGCTGTAAGTTGGTGAGGATTGTGTGGTGAACGTCTCCACACAATCCTCACCTCTAGAGTAACCATACGGCTGAGAGTATAGACTTGGTTTCAATTCCAAAAAACTTCGGAATCATAATGCGACAATTTTTTGACCTTGGTGACTATTTATGAGTAATTCTTGAAAATTTTTTGGCGTTCACAAAATTGATTTTCATGAAGTTTTCAAAGGTGAGGATTGTGTGGTGAAGGACACCAATGACGGCAGTTGGCGGCCTGTTCGCCTCTTATTTATCCATGATATTTACATAAAAATGGTGCAATATTTGCCTGTCCGAGTAGCATTATGAAATGTGCGACATTTAGCTGAAATACAGTATTGCGATGTGCTAATATTTTCAGAAGCTAATTTTGCTTCACTGTTCAGTTCGGTTTCAGTGATGCAATGCAAAACATGAAAATTATGAAGATTTGCTGTAAACAACCTGACATGTTCTGATTCTGACCTACACAACCTTACCTTCATACTGAAGGCATTCATTTTAATGTTTTTTCGTCTCTCTGTATAACATATTTAGTTCATTTAAGTCCCAAACAATAAAGCAAATCCAAATTAAAGTTTTGATAAAAGCAATTCTAGACAAAAATTAGTAGCAGTGATAAAAATAACTGAAAATCGATGTAATATTAAAAATAAACAAATTGGAACGCGCGGCGTGCGGGGTGCGGGGTGCGGGTACAGGTTATATTACAAAGTATCCTATGGTACACACACATAGGATAGGTACTTTGTAATATAACCTGTAATTGGCTTTATATCTCATATTATACTATTATTATGCTTGTGTTATAGCTGTTGGTTCTCCTATAAATAAATATAAATATCGAGCGAAACCTCGCGTTGTCCTCAAATAGAACACGTCGTTGTGGTTTCTTATCTGACACACGTTATATACGCTCTGAGTGTTACCATGTAAGGTTGTAAGGTCACCGGTTTGTTGTGTCCATTAACATTCATATATTTGGGCCGTGTTAGTCCTGAACGGCAATCGACTCCTTGGAGCGTTCTGCTCTCCTCCCTGTAGCCACCTACCTAGTGGCAGCGCACATCTAACCGTTACACAGCTCTGGTGACGTTTTCAGCTGCAGACTCTGCCGTAACTTGTTTCTATTCCATTCGACTTATTGAAGTGCCGCTGGCGTCCGCAACCCAGTTGGGTTGATGTAAACAGATGTAAAGCGGTATTCTGAAGTTCGACCAGTTTTGACACTTGATCTTCGGACTACCCAGTATTGTTATTGCGATAGGTACTGTAACATTCCTGATTGGAAAACCCAATACTTAACACATTGCCAGACCTAGGAATTGAACCCAGCACCTCGTGCTCAACAATCGCGCGTGTGACCACTGAGCAACGAGGCAATGTAACTCCTCCAATAGCATAGCACTCGGCGATCGCTAGCTGCACGGACTTGGGCCTCACGCCGACATGCTGTAAGACCCTCGTTACATATTCATGAATAAGCACCAGTCGTCTGTTGTGTGCTCTGCTCACACCCCTCACGTACTGTTGTTATGGAGATTGCTCCCAAACAAAAACATGGAGGTGGCTCTCTAAAACTATTGGCCCTGCATATTTAAAGCGCTCGGCCAGTCGCCACTGAAGCTCGGCCAGTCGCTGCCTCGCCATTCGCCACTGAAGCGTTAAGTAATTAAGTAATCAATTTGGTTTACTTTAGGCTTTACTATGGATGATTATGAATTATGAATGACAAAACAAACATTTTCATCGCCAATACAGAGCTAGTTTCAATTCGGCCGATTCATAATTATACTAGCTTCCGCCCGCGGCTTCGCCCGCGAGGTATGTCGATAAAAACTATCCTATGTCCTTCCCCGGGATGCAATCTAACCAAATTTTAAAACCAAATTTTATCAAACTCAAACTCAAAGCATTTATTTCAATTAAATCTTGTACAGGCACTTTTGAATTGTCAAAATTAAATAGTCTGTCAGCTAGTCAGGATTAGTTGCTCATTCCAAAACGTAGATCTCTATGGTGAAGAACGGGCAAGAAACTCCATGGACACTCTTTTAAATCAAGATATTACAAAATCCAGGGTACATTATTCTTGTTGCTTCTATATGTGAGAACATAAGAAAAATAAGCATTGGCAGTTAAGAGATGACCAGTCTCAACCGACGGCGCCCGTTCACGAACATGACGCGTGGATCAGCACCATCCAGCTCAACCATTTTGTAGGGAACCGAATGATCCAACACATCCGAAACATATCGAAATCCGTTCACTGGTTTAGGCGTGAAAACGTAACATACAGACAGACAGACGGACAGAGTTACTTTCTAATTTATAATATTAGTAAGGATTTCATGTTTTAAGTTGTAGTCCCCCCACCCCTCCACCTCTGTATGATTGTATCCCAGATGTCTGCAGTGCTCTAAAACATGTTTCCAAATGAATGTTTATAGAACGTTTATTGCACGAAAATAGCACAATAAAGTTGAGTTATCTAAACATTTCAGTGGCACTTGTTTACTTTACCCTCACCGACATTGTTTGAGGCGTCGTAGTTAAAAATGTAACGTTATTACAACAACAAGAAATTTAGAAATGTCATAAAACGACTAAACTTTTCCTACACGGTAAGCAACTCCAGGAAACCTATCCAGTGCTCGGAGATTGGCCAGCGGCCGCGCCGTGCATGTGTGGTCCGCGTTCAAGCGTGTATGTCAATCTCTATCCGGGAACAAACTCATCTACAACTTGGACGCCATGCCACCACATCCTCATGCCCGTCTTACTAATACTAAGTCGCCTAGTGTATTACGCTTATTTTTAACACACACACTGTTATAAATAGCTTATAAGGGTTTTGTTGAACCAAAGTGCAGTAACTGTCGTTTAAAAGTACTGCAACTATGATGCAGCTGCCTTGTCTGAGATGACCCGTGCAACCGGTGCATCTCAGTAGCGTGGCTCTGCGGTTTGACATTGTGACAGTGAGTCGCAGATCCAGTTCACGCAAGCTGTAGGTGTGGGCGCGCGGCCTTGTCGCCCGCTATCAATGACGCAACTCTTACGCTACTGTTTGTTTTCCCAACTAGCGTCTCGCCCCCGACCCAACACGTTCCGGGTTGAGCTGCTACCTAATTGTTCCTGCACCACTATAGCTAACATCATATTAGTTATTCAGACTACCGAGAGAGGCGAAAAGCATGTCGCGCTAGAATACACAGTAAAAAAACAGGAGATATTGATAAAAGGAGTTGTATTAATAAATGGGTCGTGACGGCAGATATTTTTGAAAGGGGGTCACGTGCAGAATCGGCGCTCATCGGAAACATTTCGACGCCGCCGCCTCCTCTCCGCGAGGAGCTCTCGTCCTTCACACACGTACAGCTCCGTGGCCCTACTTGGGACAACCAGCTACCTATTCAAATTATTGACTTTATTTTCGCTCCGTTAACATTAATTAAAAGCATACTCGCACCACATAATAATGTATATAATATATTTTACATAAACCTCGCCTCCTCGCCTCCAACGATTATCAGTAGCGTACAATAAAAACAAATGTCGTGTTGTTTAGTTCGCCGCGCCCGCGCCGGCTCGTAAACAAGTGAGGTATGAACGTTGAGGTGACAGTAACCTCACGTCATCGTCATCGTCACCAGTAACACTTGAACTACGAACACTGCTCTAACTGCTATAAAGGCGCTGTCGCTGTGTAACCGCTACAGTACCCTGTTCACCAGCGACATTCCCAATTGTAAAAAGGCTCAGTTGGCTCTATTCGCCGACGACACTGCCATTTACTATACGGGTCGCTGTCAGGACTCTATCGCTCGCACTCTCCAGACCTCCGCAAGCGTCTCAGGCGTTTGGTTCCGGAAATGGAGAATCGAGGTCAACCCCGATAAGAGTCAGACCGTTCTCTTCTCGAAACAGCGTTGACTCGCCGACAGTCCGATCACTATGTTTGGCAAGCCGATCCCTTGGGGGAAGCAAGCTAAATACTCATGTGTTATTCTCGACCATCATCGTACTATCAGTGAGCACATAAAGACGGCTCGTTCGCGTGCCTCTTTCGCTCTCAGTAGGCTGGAGCCTACTGGCAGTCAGCATGAAGTGGACTTCATACTGACCGCCCGCAGCAAATTGTCACTCAAGTGCAAATTGCGCCTCTACACCGCGGTATCCGTCCATCATGACCAGTGGATCGGAGTAGGTAGATTGAATTGGGGTCATTGATCCGAAACGTATATATTAATCCCACAAAAACATTTCATGTTTCATGTTGCCAAGACGAGACCATGTAGCTCGCACTGTCAAAAAGTAATCAGATCTCATGTAGAGCCAAGCTTCTAACTCTACACGCCCTACTTTACAAGGCCTAACTTCACAAACTCTACACCTTAGTCAAAATATATAGCTTGGCCGTTTCGTTACTACAAGAACCATTAACAGTATGAGAGTTTTTCACCTTACGCTCATGTGAATGTAGCGAAATGGCCAAGCCATATATTTTGACTAAGGTGTAGAGTTTGCGAAGTTAGGCCTTGTAGAGTTAGGGCGTGTAGAGTTAGAAGCTTGGCTCTACATGAGATCTGATTACTTTTTGACAGTGCGAGCTACATGGTCTCGTCTTGGCAACATTTAACATGAAATGTTTTTGTAGGATTTCATTTCTTTTTGTAAGTTGCTTATGATATTTATACGAGTATTTTTGCTGTTGTTCATTTTTTCTTCTTTTATGGGGTTTATTTATAACAAGGACCCCCTATATAAATTTTCAGACCTCTAGCATCAAAATTTACGGAAGTCTCATACGAACTTTCACCCCCTAGTTTAAGGGGTTGGGGAGGTAAAAGTTTCAAGTTTTAATATTTTTTTGTTGTTTGTGTACTATTACTAGCTTACTACCAAATTTCAGCTTTCTAGGACTTCAGGAAGAACCTTAAGAATATTGATTATCATCAGTCAGTGAGTCAGTGAGTCAGTGACGAAATCGGGGTATTTTAGATATCAATAAAATCTAAAGTATAAGAGCTATGCAATTGAAACTTTATAGGTTTAATAAGTCAACCACTGGCATGATATCTCGAAAATTTTGTTTATCTGGTATAATCCAAACCTAAGTTAAGAGGGTTCAAAAATACGACGAAGTGCTTCGAGAAAAGGTAGGTAGTGCCCTTGCGCTTCGCTTGGCTCGTCTTGGCGGGGGCACTCCCGTGCCCCCAGATATGGACGTTCCTCCGAAATTTCGAAATTGATTGATTATTTAAAAAAAAAACCGGAACTTAGGTAGGAATTCTATTAAAATGAGCAATATTATATTTTTCATAATTTTTTTTAACGGCACTCAGTCGAGATTTGACACAACCCAACGACCCATCAGAACAAAGGATCATGGGTGGTGCACTAACCGGTTATCAAAACAATGCGTACGCCCGGTCGCCCGCCGACGACATGCCAGGTAGCTCACTCGTTTACTTCGGTTCGTAGAGTACGCTTCTTTGTTTGTTACTGTGTTGTGAAAACGTTACGTGAAAGCAGATAAATAATAAATCAATTTAGTTTTGATACCTTCCTTTAAATTTTAAATTAGTAGTAATAATATCACTAGCAACATTAACAATATTTATTTGGATCCGGAAATACCGGAATTACTTTCCGGGAAAATGGCTTATCCATGTTTTTCTTTCTGTGGGCATTTATAATAATAATAATAATATGCTTGCGTCGTCTTCGCACGCTAAGCCTCCCCATCTGCATAGAATGCGGACCCTCCAGAACCGTTGCCTAAGAAAGGTCACGGGAACCCCCTTCTATCTCCGCAATGAGAGTCTACACTTAGATCTCAGAATGCCCACCGTTCAGCAGTTCATGAAACGCCTTTCTAAGCGTTTCATTGATACTGCTATAAAGCACCCCAATCTCCTGATTGCGGCGGCCGTCCGATACTCCCGCATAAGTAGGTTTCGTCCACCGAGGCTTACCCTTACCATCCTCGACGACGCCACGACTCTCCTACAGGAGAGTAGGAAGGCCACCAGTACTCTCAGAAAGTACGAGTCCCGACAGCCGTCCTTCCGTCCTCGCCGTCGAGGCCCATCGCGACGCCCCATACCATGTCCGCCCCGACCCTTGCTCGGGCCAGCCCGCGCCGCTGAGCTGTAGCCTGTCCCTTGCCGCCCTCTCCCAGCGATGCAACGCCCTAAGCCGAGGTCCGTACCCCTTAGCGTGTAGTCGCTTAGTTTCTAAGTTTTTTGAGCCCTGCCTGGAGACCTTAACTTATGGAGACATCCACAGGCAAGCCCGGTTAAGCAGACGACAACCTCATAGGTTGCTGCGAGATGCCATTAAAAAAAAAACTAGTACGGTGCACATGCGGTCGACCGCTCGTGATGTAACATCGGCTTCGCCCAGACGCTGGCAGGCAGTAGCCAGTGAGGCGAGTGCCGGCGCTACACTTTCTCCGATTCAACAGATGCATGCCATGCTCGATTATATTTAGCGCGTTGTATCCAATCAGTAACAAAGTATCGAGCAGCGTGTTGTTGCTCCGAGGAATGCCTATTTAATATTATAAACTTACCTAATTGCTGGTGCGCCATTCAGCGTCATGCCTCTTTCGTTTAATACCGACCGTAATAAATTCATTCGAAGACATGTTTACTGTATCTAAATAGCAGGCAAATAAAAAAAACATGTTTCCAGTTTGTTTATTAATTACTTATTTAATTGGATTGTTTTAGTTTCAATGCGTTCTGAGTTTAGGACTCATGTTTTTTATGCGTCATGTTTGCCGCAAATAAACGTATTTTCTTTCTTTCTTTTCTTTCATATTGTTAATATTACCTTAAGGACCTTGTCACGAAGTGGTCCATTACTTTCGTCCCGAAAAACCTCTTTGTGAACGTGACGAGTTACTTAATGTTAGGGCAGCTATACAACTTATGGTTATTCATTTACAAATTGTGGTAGAATGTAAGTGTCCCCGTAAAAATTACTAAAATTGTACCTGGTTGAGAACAGGTATTAGTGTGGCACTCTGCCACGTTATTCCTGTTAAATAAATAACCCTGTACTACAGTAGAAACATATTTGGGTGATTTTTACTATGTCTTGCAGATGAATTTGACATATTTGCACAAACTAAAAACATATATAACGAGACAAACAGAACATTATGGAATGCAAATAAAGTTATGGATAGTTGCGCATGATGATGTGAGCACCGTGTGACTGTGTGTGTGTGTGCAGACGCTGCCGCCGCAAGCTAACACGTCGTTCAGCGTGGTGTACCTGGGGCGGCGCGAGGGGCCCGTGTCCGCGCACCTCTACATACACACCTCCCTCGGCGTGCACAAGTACCCCGTGAGTATACCACACACCCCTAAATGCCAACACGTCGTTCAGCGTGGTGTACCTGGGGCGGCGCGAGGGGCCCGTGTCCGCGCACCTCTACATACACACCTCCCTCGGCGTGCACAAGTACCCCGTGAGTATACCACACACCCCTAAATGCCAACACGTCGTTCAGCGTAGTGTACCTGGGGCGGCGCGAGGGGCCCGTGTCCGCGCACCTCTACATACACACCTCGCTCGGCGTGCACAAGTACCCCGTGAGTATACCCACATGCACATCCCCACAACTAGGGTGTCTTGTCAGAGGCCATGATTGATATATTTTCCCCCTTACTAATAAACGTATTGTATCAGATGATAAGTTACACACCGATTTCTTTCTTTCGATTTCTCTTTCAGTCGTCAGTAATTTGACTTTCGAAAGAAGAAGACAAAGCGTTGTGTAACTATACAGACGCTATACAACGTTTATTAGTAAGGGGGTATGCAAATTGACTGTCATCTTAAGGCTAAAGCGCCAGGGTAGCCCGCGAAATTCAACTTTTTTTACGTTTTTTGCAATTTGCTGGTTTGCAATTTGCAAGTTGTACGTTGATTAAAATATGATTCGCGGCCGTAACAAATATGTATTTACAGAATTATAATCATTAAAGTCATCAACACAACTCTCTAAGACCAAGTAATCCCCAAGAATGACTATTTCATGAAATTTTGACTTTTGGGGATTGTACTAACTTAACAAGTGGTATAACTGATTGAAATGATAATTCTGTAAATACATATTTGTTACGACCGCGAATCATATTTTAATCAACGTACAACTTAATACTGACCAGCAATTTGCAAAAAATGTAAGAAAGGGAATTGCTCACTTTGTTAGGGTGATCTGGCTAAGCGTGGACAAGATCTTTATTAATAAATAACTTGCATTTCAAAAATTACTTATCTATAGGAAAGTAAATATTATAATAAAGTTGTAGCAAGATGCAAGAATATGCTTCAACTGGCATGTGAAAAATTGGAACCTTGCGGGGTAAAATCTTTATAATAAGCTTATTCTTTTCTATAATATATTATTTGCCAGTAGTATTTTGATATAATCTGATAAGAAAAACAAACGTTCGAAGCAGCGAAAAAATAAAACAACATCCACAGTGCACGAAAACAAAGCAAATGGTGTTTTCATTGTTACAGTTGTCAGATGTCATTTCACTTGACGTTAGAGATGTTCGATATGAATCGATACTCAAGTGGGTCGGTAAAACAGAATTTGATTGATTTTCACATCGATTCAACTACGATACGATCCACTACAGTAAATTGATAAAGGTTATTGTGTGTGAAAGTTAAATGAGAAAAAATGAAAATCTCAGGAAAAATACTATTAAAGCGGGCCGTTATTTTCCAAAAACACTCTTCTCAATCACAACTGATAATGGCAAAATAGTTCGCGCAAAATCGGGACTCTGCTTTGTTTGTCTGTCTGTCTGTTTGTAAGAAATTGAATGGAATTAAAGGCGAACATATTAAAAAATATTAATTAAAAGCGATTTTATATCGATACTCGGATCAAAATGAGCCATTGCGAAGCAGAATATCGATACAAAGCAACAGGATCGATCATCTCTAAAAGCGATACAGTAGGAGTTGCCAGGAAAAAATCTGACAATAATCGATTTATAGAACCGTTATTCTAATCTAAAAAAAATATGTCACAATACTAATAATTTTTAAAAGTTTTATTTTCAAACAATGTAAATGAGTATAATATTCTCATATAATATTGACCGGTACTCGTTTTGCAGACAAACACTTTTTTTTTGCCATAATTATTGATTATCTAATCGATTACAAACTGAAATTGATGTTTTATTTCCGCGCTGGTAACACTGCGTCAAACAAATGGCTATGCTTTTTAACTGTAGGATACAATTTAAATACTCTTTATTTCGACTTTTTTTTCGTATACCTGGCTACTATGTGATGTGCAAAAATATTTCATTTAGAATAAATAATATTGTTTAATAAAAATAATTTTTACCGGGCATCTTGTCCACGCTTAGCCGAAACTGGTGATTCCCTTTGAATTTCGCGGGCTACCTTTGCGCTTCCCACTTACGGCGCTCAGCAGATGGCGGATATTTTGCCCGCGAGAGAGGTCATTCGGCAAGCTAAAGAGGCGCGGTCATTTTGTCCTCCGTGTGCGTTATGGCATAGATTTCCATACGTTTTATCATCGCGGACAAATTATCTATCGTCTGCTCCACGCTCAATTGTTAGTAAATTTTAGTCACAACTGTATTTTGTCTGTTGTATGTAATGGCTTATAACACGGCAAATTGATGTGTCAATCTGCTCGCCACTCAAGTTGACTGTACATAGATGCTTGTCTAAAACATTGCAGTGGGGCTGTCTGTCAGTTAGTTTTGGCGTATTTTTTCATTAGTAAAGTCCTTGCTGTTGCAGGTGTCGGCGGTGGGCGTGGCCAGCGAGTGGGGCGTGTGGCCGCTGGTGGGCGTGCGCGTGCCGCTCAACGCCACCGTGGAGCCGCTGCTCACCATTCACAACCCCACCGATCAAACTATACAAGTAATACACCTATCTCTGTAAGAGATGTTGAAATGGATGAGATTAATTTCTTATCAAATAGGCCAGTGCAACCTGAGCCCGAACGGATTATGGCTACAAACTATACCACCAATTGAAATGCGACCTATGAGCCCAGTATGGAAACAAAAATTGAGGATGCACTTCCTAAAAATTGTTTTCGGCAACATCAAATGTCAACAATGTTGCGAAACTTTTGTTTAATATAATGAATACGAAATGCCACCAAACATATGTCATGTACAGTAGGTTGCCGAGCCTCACTTAACGCTTTCACTGTTAAAAAGTTATTAGATGTAATGATTCGCCAGGCCCCTAACTGTGAGACGTGCGCAGGTGAGCGAGGTGTACTCGTCGGGCGCGTGGCTGGGCCTGGTGCTGCCGGACGGCGGCTCGTCCGCGCCGCGCGGCGTGTGGGCCGTGCCGCCGCGCGCCACGCGCCCGCTCGTGCGCCTGCGCATCGAGCCGCCGCCCGCCGCGCCCGCCGCGCACGCGCACCATCCGCTCACAGCCTACATCAGGTACACTCAACATCATCGAGCACTGCGGTGCATGCGGGGCCCTGTTAAGGCGAAAGCTTCAGGGAAACACATACCCCTGTACGTATAAACGTTACTCCAAGTTAAATGACGTTTAACATTATAACTGTATGGTTAAACAGTCGCTAATTATTATTTAACTTTAAGCAACGTTTATAAATAAACTCGTTATTTGTTACGGTAATCAATATACAACCTGAAAGTGAGCTGCGAATTGCAATAAAACATAAAAAAAACCCGTCAAGTGCGAGTCGGACTCGCGCACCGGGTTCCGTACAAATTTGTAGGTATGTAACTAAAAATTTACGGTTTCCGGATTTTTTCCTTGAGATGTTCCATACAATAAAGATGATTCCATAGACGCTCTAAGTTTCCTTAGGTCTAACTGTCAAGGAAAACTTTGAAGACCGAGCCAAAGATAAATGTTAGGATTTCAGACGCATTTAATGCTTTACTATGTGGTATCTACCTTGATCTGCTGATCTCATAATGATTGATATCTTCTAATTTATAAAATTCTCGTGTCACAGTGTTTGTAACAAAACTCCTCCGAAACGGCTTGACCGATTCTTATGAAATGTTGTGTGTATATTCAGTAGGTCCTGGGGCCCTAAAAAGGCCACTTTGGCAGAATCATAACAAGATAACATTATTAAACATAATGGAGAGTTAACTGTTAAATTAATCGTATCAAATCCCATTAATGAAGGATTTTTCAGTTTTTTTTTTATAAAAAAATCTAATTAATTAATAACAACAAAAATAATAACAAGTAACATCATAAAATCTGCAATGCACTATAGGACAACACAACTCAGATCTCGATTTAGAAGACTGTGTTGTATTGTGGTTGGTTGTGTGGGTATAGATCGCTTTTGCATCTACAAAAGCCCTCTATGACTATGTGTAGTGCATTTATAAAGCAGTAACATTTATATTTATTCCTTTCATATTAATCAGACTCTTAATATTGGCAAATAGAGTCATGTCTCTATTTGCCAATATTAAGTCTTTATTAAAACAGCTTTTTTTTTTATTCAAACATAAAAAATTCCGAATATTTGCAAGCCCTAATTCCAGCCCTGAGTATTTGATATTAATTTCAACTTGTTAACTCCACGCGTCCTTGAGAAAAAGGGTCTTGACAGATGTACTTGCAGACAGACGGAGAACGAAGTGATCTTATGAGGGTTCCGTTTTTCCATTTGAGGCACGGAACCCTAAAAATGGAATTTTGCTTGCTCGCATATTTCACCGGAAGCGATACGTGTCCACTCGTACGGCACGTCTCTAGCATAGCTTGATATTGACGAGGCGCCCTGCCCAGCAAGTTAATGCCTAGCGCTACTTCTCATGCGGGCGCTTCGGCTACTCATCCTTCAAACGCAGCAAATCATAAGTAACACAAACCGTGTGCCCGATGGGATTTATTATGTACTAGCTGCGCCCCGCGGTTTCGCCCGCGTAAATGTCGATCCCGTGGGGATATAGGGATAAACAGTAGCCTATATGTTAATCCAGAGTGTCAGCTACCTCCATACAAAATTTTATCAAAATTGGTCCAGCCGTTTGAGCGTGAAGAAGTAACAAACATATAAACACACACACACACACAAACTTTCGCCTTTATAATATTAGTGTGACATTAGGGGATGATTTTTTTAAAATCCTTCCGTGACTGTTGAATATCGCGAAAAAAAATTGCCTAATAAAATGGCCCGTCCGAACTTGGGCTTACGATACGTAAGAGACAGTTGTGTAAAACGTCATGATTGTAGTCTGACGTCACTTCATAAATTTAAGATTATTATTAAGTAGAAGATAATATTTCGCAGAATCAAAGCAAACATAACGGGCGGCGGGCTGGTCGTGTGCGTGGAGGCACGCAGCGTGCCGGCCGGCGAGTACGTGAGCCCGCTGCAGCTGCGCCTGCGCACGCGCGGCTCGCGCGACCCGCCCGACGTGGTACGTACGTACGTGTAGTGCGCGCGCAGTGCGCGTGCGACCCGCTGACCGAGCTCTCTGCGCAGTTCGACATCGCGGCCGGCAACAGCGCGGGCGCGGCCGTGGCGCTGGACGCGGGCGTGTGGGCCGCGCGCTGTGCGGCCGCGCCGCCGCCCGAGCCCGCGCCGCCCACGCACAACGGCCAGAGCGACAAGGGCACCGCCAATGGAAACGGTGAACCACATTTTACACACTTGAGAACACAACTCCACACGACTCATTCTGATGTTACTCGAAGGCTACGGACACGAAGTCAGGGAGCGCGGCGCGGCGGCGGCGGCGCGGGGAGGCGTACGAGCGATGCGCACCAGAGTAGCGGTGCTCGCGCGTCTGCATTTATATGTATAGTGTTGGGCATTTAATTTTTTGCTTTAAATCTAACGTTACGAAGAAATTTGTATCAAAAAGATGTCGTCGCTATTTAGACATTTCGCTCGCGAACAAAGACACTAATTTCTCATACAACAACACTACGCTGCTCTAGCGCCGCGCGACCTGCCCGCTGGCTTCGAGACCGGCTCTGCGTTGCCGCGCCGCTGACCGCGCCGCCCCGCAATCGCTTCGAGACCGAGGCCTAACTATTATTAAATAATTAGAGTAACATCAGAAGGCACCGCGTGTAACCTAGTGTGGTGTGGCAGGAGCGAACACGGAGGGCGTGCACGTGACGCTGCTGCGGCCGCAGCTCGAGCCGCATCAGGAACTGACGCGCACCGCACAGTTCACACTTGATTGTAAGTACCTTCCTCAACTAATTGTAGTCGCCATCGATGCCGTCTTGGATTTTTATTTTAAGAGCGTTTACGCCGTACGGCATTTCATACAAACTTTCAAGCCCTTATTTTTCGAAATGGATGAACCGATTTTAATGAAACTTCATACGCATAAGCAGGATACCAAGTTCTAAAAAGTTAGTAGAGAACATTTTCGAAATGTCTTATTTAAAAAAAGATAACTGAAAATGTCTGTTTCAATGGAACATTTAAAATTGGTCTAATTTGGCTGAAACACTATTTTTCAAAAATGTTCTCTATTAACTTTTTATCTTGCTTATGCGTATGAAGTTTCATTAAAATCAGTTCATTCGTTACGTAAAATAAGAGCTTGAAAGTTTGTATGAAATGCCGTACGGCGTAAACGCTCTTAATCTCATTCTCGTCTTCCGAAATCCATGTAAATGACGACCATTTCGAAAAAATCTTATGTTTACGTGGCAGCCACTTAAGATCTGCAGTGGCGGCGACCTCTCGCGGCCGGCCCTGGTACAAGCCACGGTCCGGAGTGAGAGGGAGTGGGAGGCAGTCACCTCTTTCTACGAAACAGTCATGCTAGCGAAAGAGGTGGCGGGATGGTGTCTCCCGTCCCAGCCGCCGCGGGAGACACTCCGGGCGTCGGGAGCCGCGTGACGTTTCCTGGCCACCGTAGGCGCGGGCCTGCGGGCGGAGAGTAATGGGTAGCTCACCGTCCAATCAGGACCAGGCCCATGCCGGACGGCGCGTACGTGTTCCACGCGCACCTGAAAGAGATGTCAGCATCAATTGACGGCCCTTTAGGGCCGAAGCTTGCCGGGTCAGCGGGATTGTCCGAAAGGGTTACTGCTGGCCCGGAACATACAGTCTGTCTATAAAGTGGTGAAAAAAAATGAGGTCGCTGCGGTCGTGCACGTAGCAACCCTGTATAGTGTGACTAAATTGATTTTGATACTAGCACATTATTTTGTACTAAAAGCAAACCTGGTTTTAATGAAAACGAGCTTTTTTTTAAACTAGATAGAAAAGGTAGTCGTAAAATCTGTAATCTTATTAAAAAAATGTACAGAAACCATAGACAAAGATGCTACCTTCATTATAAATAATAATACCAGCCCATTACTGTCCCACTGCCGGGCAAAGGCCTCTTCTCAACACAGAAGGCACGAGCATTAATCACAACGCTTGCTCAAGCAAGACGCAAGACGGACGATTTCAGACCTAAATTAATTATAAGTCCAGGTTTCCTCACGATGTTGTCCTTCCGACCTTCATTAGTTTGCATAAACGATCAGATAGCACAAATCTATGGTCTCTTTTGTTCAAATAAAATGAGTAAATAAAAGAAAAATGTTCATACATATTATTTATAATACGTTTTAACTTTTTTTTATTAATGAAAAATATCCCATAACATAATAATTAATTACTTTTATCGTCTGATTCCAAATATTCTACGTTAAAAAAAAGTATTTTCATTGTCAGCTGTGTCACTAACAACGTCTTCGCTACTGCTGTCATTGCTGCTGCTATGTTTCCAACATGACGGCAACAGTTTTTCCATTTTTCAGGCGTAATGCTGTTGAAGGCCAGCAATAATAATAATTTCATTTATAATACGCCTCACTGTACTCTCAGATTTTCCTGAAAGAAAGATAAAAAATAATAATATGTAATATCTAACAGAAAATAGATAGCACTATCTTTAATGTCAAACATGATATAACTTATTCATATTTAAAATCAGCGGTAAATTTGATCATCCAAAAGTATCAAAAGTTCTGGTCGCACTACAATATGCCTACTTACATTTGCAATCTAACCTACAAGCATTTCATACAAACTTTCAAGCCCGTGTTTTTCGAAATTAATGAACCGATTTTAATGAAACTTCATACGCATAAGCAGGATACAAAAGTCTATAAAGTTAGTAGAGAACATTTTCGAAATGTCTTATTTAAAAAAAGATAACTGGAAATCTCTATTCCTATGGAAAATTTAAAATCGGTCTAATTTGGCTGTAACACTATTTTTGTGTATTTGGATAATGTTTGTTCCTCAAACATTAATTTCATGACTTTATAGACAAACTGTAAAGGGCTAAGGATGGATTACAGGTGGTTTTTAGTCAGTAAGAGTCTGACACTCCCTTCCGCTCCACCCAGAGCGGGAGGGGTCATTTGATAATTTACCAACCTGAAAAAAAAAGACACTTAGGATTTTTATTTTGACATAATTTTCGTCGGCAAAGAGAAAAACTTTATTTCCACATATTAATACTAAATAATAACAACCTTGACCAGCAATACGGGAAGATGCTGATAATTTATCAGAATCCTGGAAATAAATGATAACGACAGTCACGACGACGACAACAAAACGACGATACGGGATACCCGACTGTCGTTAAACTATTTCAATCTCATATGAAATCGGAAAATGACAGTCCATAAAATATCCAGAACGAGACAAAAGTGTGTGACGCATGCGCAGACGCGGCGCTGTGGGCGGGCCACGTGCGCGGCGCGACCCCAGGCACGCGCGGCGCCTGGTGCGCGGGCGAGCTGCGCCTGGGCCGCGCCGCGCTGCGCTACAGCCTGCGCCTGCTGCCCGGCACGCTGCGCCTCACGCCGCCCGCGCTGCAGTACGTACGCCCTTCCTTTGTTTGTGTGACGCATGCGCAGACGCGGCGCTGTGGGCTCACCACGTGCGCGGCGCGACCCCAGGCACGCGCGGCGCCTGGTGCGCGGGCGAGCTGCGCCTGGGCCGCGCCGCGCTGCGCTACAGCCTGCGCCTGCTGCCCGGCACGCTGCGCCTCACGCCGCCCGCGCTGCAGTACGTACGCCCTTCCTTTGTTTGTGTGACGCATGCGCAGACGCGGCGCTGTGGGCTCACCACGTGCGCGGCGCGACCCCAGGCACGCGCGGCGCCTGGTGCGCGGGCGAGCTGCGCCTGGGCCGCGCCGCGCTGCGCTACAGCCTGCGCCTGCTGCCCGGCACGCTGCGCCTCACGCCGCCCGCGCTGCAGTACGTACGCCCTTCCTTTGTTTGTGTGACGCATGCGCAGACGCGGCGCTGTGGGCTCACCACGTGCGCGGCGCGACCCCAGGCACGCGCGGCGCCTGGTGCGCGGGCGAGCTGCGCCTGGGCCGCGCCGCGCTGCGCTACAGCCTGCGCCTGCTGCCCGGCACGCTGCGCCTCACGCCGCCCGCGCTGCAGTACGTACGCCCTTCCTTTGTTTGTGTGACGCATGCGCAGACGCGGCGCTGTGGGCTCACCACGTGCGCGGCGCGACCCCAGGCACGCGCGGCGCCTGGTGCGCGGGCGAGCTGCGCCTGGGCCGCGCCGCGCTGCGCTACAGCCTGCGCCTGCTGCCCGGCACGCTGCGCCTCACGCCGCCCGCGCTGCAGTACGTACGCCCTTCCTTTGTTTATTTGCGAGACGTGTTTACCGAGATGATGGCTTCGAGCTGGAGTACGATTACGGATCCACGGCCACGGAAAAAGTAAAACATCTTATTTTATAATAATAATAAAATTAGCAAAGTTATTGGATTTTGATGATTGACCTCATCGGCACCCCCAGTAAATGCTATAGCATGACTTGAAAGTTTACATAGCATAGCCGTCACGTATAATGTTGTCCTGTTGGTTCAACTTTCAAAATCAGTAAACTAATTAAAAAAAAATGCTTAATATTATTTTGCTAATAAGCACCGCCAGCCTCCCCGACGCGTATTTCCCTTTCCGTGTCCAACTGGCAACACCGGTCTCGTGAAATCCACACGCTTTTGTATTACTACACAATTCAACCAACCCGTGCTCAATTCGCGTCATACGACTTTTGAGACGTGTCGTAATTAGAGATGGGTCGAGGGCAAAAACAAATATGGACAAAATGGGCATAAACTTGGCATATTGGGCATAAATGAGTTTACGCCCAAATAAATGCCCGATCTCTGGGCATAAAAATGAATAACTTTGTTTTGTAAAAAATAAAGCAGGAACTTAACTTAAAATGAAACTTAATGTCAGTAGGTATTTTGTAAATTAAAATTTTAATGAAATATTCAGTCATAAGATAATCAGTCTTGTTAAAAAAATCACAGTTGAAAATTCGAATACGTAATTATAGAAAATATCATTTTAACTCTCGTAAAATGAAAAATGAAGTGAAGTTTTGTAATTGGCTTTGATACTACAATAATCATAAGTAAGTAATATAGTATGTATGTTCGTTTTTGCGATCAAGCAACGTTAAAAGAGGTTTTACAAAATAGTGTGAAATTGAATTGAACACGGTTTTTTAACTGGTCTCTGCGAAACAAATCGGTGCTGATTTAGCGCGTTCGTAAATGTTCGGAATAAATCGTGCGGGCCGAAGCTGGCGGGAACCGCCGCCGCCGCGGGGGCGGAGCGCCCGAAGTTGCATTCGCGCGCTGTTATTTATTTGTTACTGTGCGTTTGTGGTTATGTTTCTTGTTTACATAGTGCATAATGGAAGAGTTTAAAAGGTTATTTTTTTTTGTTGAGAATTACATGGTATTACTTACAAATAAATGTATTGAGTATTGAGTACATAATTACTTTTTAATTACATTGCATGGTTGCGGTCGGTCGATAGGCGACGTAGGATGCAAGAACGACCGAAGGGCACCCCGAGGTTCGGTTTTGTTAGGTTAGGTTAAACCCTAAACCCCCCCCCCCCCCAGGGTTAAACCCTTTTCACAGAAATAGGGGCCCCGCGAAGCGGGGCTCTGTGGACATAGAATGCAAGAGCGAGCGAAGGGCACCCCGAGGTTCGGTTTTGTTAGGTTACTTTATTTTTACCCGACTGCGCGACGCAAAGGAGTGGTAATGTGTTCATCAGCCTATGTATGTATGTATGTATGTTTATATGTTCCTTTGAAGCACTATACAGACCAAACGCCTGGGCCGATTTTTATGATTCACACGTCAATCGATTCCTCTTAGTCCGGCGAGTGTCACTAAAGACATGACGTTAGTGAAAATTCAATATGGCGACTACTGGACGCCATATTAATTTTTTTTTTTTATTTTTTTTTCAAAACCTATCGAGTGGGGTATCAAAATAAAGGGTTTTAAAAGGTGATTACAAAAATATATACAACATATATACTTAAAAGCAATTCGAAGTGACAAATCGCAAAAAAAACACCTACCAAGAACTAAATCGTCTGCGAAATCTTTCAAATTTGTAAACTAAAAAGCTGGAAATAAAAAAGTTATTTAAAAAAATCAAAAAACCCGACTGCGGTAAAAAACTTAAGTTAAAAGAAACTGAAAAGCTAAAAACAAGCCCATTTTAAATTAAATTAAAGTTGGAAGCAGGCGGGACCCACACCATTTTTATTGTATTTTCAAATTCAAATGGGTCCCGCCTGCTTCCAACTTTTATTTAATTTAAAATGGGCTTGTTTTTAGCTTTTCAGTTTCTTTTAACTTTAAGTTTTTTACCGCAGTCGGGTTTTTTGATTTTTTTAATTTACGTTATCACAAAGGCGTGCTCAGTTGACGCGAATTGAACACGGGCTAGTAGAATTCCGTACTAATACAAAAGCGTGTGGATTTCGCGAGACCGGTGTCGCCAGTTGGACACGGAAAGGGAAATACGCCTCCCCGATCCCTCCGACCCCTCACCATTATCCTACGTAAGCGCTCACCGTCAATGCTAAGCCGTTATCTATAAATAACGAGGATGTACCTATGTCCTGTAGCTTCGTGACGGCGAACCGCGACGACTCACTGCGCATGCGCGAGGTGCGCGTGCGCAACGAGTTCCCGGTACCCGTGCACATCGCGCGCATCGACTTCGGGCCCGACGTCGACAAGTATTTTGAGGTGAGTCCTCACCGCCAACTTATCTTGGCTTAAGCCAATATCGCTCCTCCAAACATGTGTGTGCCATTCTTTTCTCTTGCCACTCTCACTCCTCATCTTTTTCACGCAGCATGACCTTCTCCCGCGCCGTCTTCGGGAGTTATGAGTTCAAATAATATTGGTACAGGTGCTAGTGGCATTCATAGCAGCAGTCGAACTTATGTCTGTAAACAAGTATGATTGTTATTATAAGACACTGAAGCCGCGGCGAACAAACAATAAGAAGTAACATAAAACAGACATAAGTTCCTACGTGCATTTGTAAAAGAGCAAAGAGGGTATTAGTGTTAGCAAGCACACAGGACATGAATATAATTTAAATAGCTACTGTTGTGACATGAATTTGGTCAGTTTACATTAGTAATTAGTATAAATTCACAGATAAATACACTTTCCTGTTTACTCCAATAATATTTGAGTGCATTCTTTTCATTGCCTTCATCGCAAACACAATAAAATAAATATGATTCATACAACATTCTGTAACTACATTCTTAAAAATAAATTAATTCCGATTCTTTTATTGACAATTTATGTTTATTTAAATTCAATTATCCGATTAAATTTTTGACTTCTTTTTATACATCAAAGTAACGACAGATACAAAAATGTGTATTTTGGTCGCCTATTTTGATTATATCCTGTGTTAAACGCGTATTTTCGTTTACGCAAGTGATGACCTGCTATCTTACGCTTATGCACGAAGAAAAGTTAATTGTCGAAGACGACGACGACGACTGACGAGTAAGCTCAGCAGTGAGCACTCGGCGATTAGCGAGATTTTTATAAATAAGGCTGTAAATTCGTGGCGGTCGGTGCGCTCGCAGGTGCAGACGCTGGCGCCGCTCACGGTGCCGCGCGGGGCCGCCGCGCTGGCGGCGCGCGTGCGCCTGCGCGACGCGCCCGACTCGCCCGACGCGCCCGACGTGTCGCTGAGCGCGACGCTGACGCTGCGCACCAACCTCACCGACTACAGCCTGCCACTGCTGCTGTACAGCGGCCGCCTGCACGTCGTGAGTGTCTACTGTCTAGTGTCTAGTGTCTAGGGGGCGGCTGCAGTCTTGGCGATCCCTCAGAAATCCGTAAATGGGTTTAGTAATAGTTTTAACTAATCTGTGTATTATTATCATGAAAACAAAAAAGATTGAAATAGTCGCCCGTTTCAAAGCATAGTAGGTACCTATAGAGAAGAACAGACAAGGAACTCCACGGACACTTTTGAATAAAATAAATAATAAAGGACATGTTATGAAATGGGCTCAAAATAATTTTTTTTTTGGACAACGCATGTGTGGGTTTCTGATAGGGAAACTTAATCAGGATGGCTTTACAAAAACAAAAAAAATATTAAAAACACCATTATTGAATAAATAAATATTTTAAATCCAGATATTTTTGGTGTCGTAATATTATTTTTGCACATTGAAACAAAGAAAAAAATGGTTAAAAATCATTTTTTTAAGCAAATTATACACCTTATTGTTATTTAAAATATTCTGAAACAACATTAGATGGCTTAAAATAAAACCAACGAATTAACTCCATGATTTGTATGTATGGCATTGATTTTGTAAGGTACATACCACTGCCATAGTTTATTGCACAACACAAACCATTTTAATCTGTATCTAGTTTCCATGGTGATTCAGCTTATTGACGAAAACAAAATTTTTTTTTAGTTTCTCATAAGTTTATATTGATTTTCTGAACCATTGTGACCGTGTAAGTGCGAATTATAATCCTAAAAATTCTCCTGATTCTTTTCCTTTACATTACTAATAATAAGAATTGAGTTTGACACTTGATTGACGTTCACATTTTACAATGACAATAATGACATCCAACCGGAAAGTGTTGCCAAAATCAACAATTACTGTGGGTTGCAATTTATTAATTAATAATAATTATTAAAAAATATAATAATTAAGGAAGGGCGCGTTTAAAAATATATATACAAAGTCTCCTTAATTTATGTACTTTCATAAAAATATAATCTCTTCCCTGTTCACAGCAGAAGCCAAGCCTCCATACAAAAACCTAACATGTCCTTTATTCAAAAATATAAAGACTAACGTTAAATACAGTTTTTCTTAATCTATGTCGAGTGCACGAAAAATTGTGCCTGAACTAGGCCTGTGCTTCAGGCGATTGGAGGTAACAACAATTGATTAAATAATCACATTCTTATAATATTTATCTTATTGGTACATATGTGAAAAGGTGTATAAAATTATATAATACGAATAATATTTACTTTAGCACAATTAATAACTTCTCTGTATCTTCATAGGACATAGTTTGAAGAGCCTCCATAGGGATTTTCTTGCAGTTACTATGATTTAAGGAGTATATATTTCCTTTATCATTAAGCCTATTATAGAGTAGCGGTCCGAAGTAGGTACATATAAAATTTGACTGTGAAAGCATGTTTTGTACTTTTTTGTGGGCAAAGTATATCTTTTTGTCTCCTTTTTGTAAATTCAGTGCTGTATGGAAGCGCTGCGTGTTGTTTTAGTACAGTGCTCATTATAAATGAAAATATAGTTACAAAGTATTATTTACATAATTCATGTTGAAATTATACATATTATTTAACTATGTAGGAAGACGTGCACGTTAAAAGCATCCATAATAAATAGAAAGAAAAAAAAACCGCTTAAGGGCTGATTTTACCAAAGTCTGACAGTTCTAAATTTATTTTCAGGATAAGACTTATTCTAGGTTCAAAAGTTTGGTGGAATGCGCCCTTAGCAACTTAGAGATGACCGGTCCCTACTAACGGCCCCGTTCACGAACATGATGTATAGGTCAGCACCATTCAGCTCGACCATTTTGAAGGGAACTTAATGTTCCTCCGGAATGAATAAATCCGTTAAGGTGCCACTAGTCGATATTTTTCCATACAAATTTCGGGAGAGAATTACTCCACTGTTTGACATTGTGCATGCAAAGTTTAACATGATATCGTTTTGACTTATTATGAATTTTGTCAGTACGGAATCAGAATAGTAAAATAAAAAGCCGAAAAAGAAATATTCGTTTTTCTTGCTATTTTTAACGTAACTTTGGGTGTAAATAAGTAACAAAAGAACTGTAAAATCTTCAAAACCAAGTCCTTACCGACAAAGCTCAGTTATCGAAGAGTTCAATAAACTTTATTTGTAATTGATTTATGCAGTGGTTTTTACTTAAAACTCGATTTTCCAAAGCACTTTTCGAATTTTTTTATGCGCTTATCAGTTCGGAACGGTGTGTCTGTGCGTGAGAAATAAAAATAGAGGTCATGCGTGTAGACTAGCGTCTAACTGCACATTACCGATACTAGCTCTGTCGGACACAGCCAGGTGAGACAGCGTGCTGTTTGGCCATGACCACCAGTGAGTTCGAGCTCGCGACTAGTTTACTCTTAAGTCGGCAACACTGGCTTCTCGTCAGTCGTCGGTCTGTTCCCGTGTAACTCGTCGCTCGGTGCAGGAGTGGGAGTGGCCCAACTCCGCGGACGGCGAGCTGCGCCTGGGCGTGGTGGGCACGTCCTCCACGCGCCGCGTGCGCGCGCGCGTGCACAACCCGGCGCCGGCCGCGCTGTGCGTGCCCGAGCTGGCGCTGGAGCTGCCCGGCGCCACGCTGGCGCTCACGCCCTGCGCGCACCTGCGCGCGCCGCCGCCCAAGCACGCCTGCGTGAGTACCATACGGTCATTGTGTACGTGCGGCGCGTGCACAGCCCGGGCCGGCCGCGCTGTGCGTGCCCGAGCTGGCGCTGGAGCTGCCCGGCGCCACGCTGGCGCTCACGCCCTGCGCGCACCTGCGCGCGCCGCCGCCCAAGCACGCCTGCGTGAGTACCATACGGTCATTGTGTACGTGCGGCGCGTGCACAGCCCGGGCCGGCCGCGCTGTGCGTGCCCGAGCTGGCGCTGGAGCTGCCCGGCGCCACGCTGGCGCTCACGCCCTGCGCGCACCTGCGCGCGCCGCCGCCCAAGCACGCCTGCGTGAGTACCATACGGTCATTGTGTACGTGCGGCGCGTGCACAGCCCGGGCCGGCCGCGCTGTGCGTGCCCGAGCTGGCGCTGGAGCTGCCCGGCGCCACGCTGGCGCTCACGCCCTGCGCGCACCTGCGCGCGCCGCCGCCCAAGCACGCCTGCGTGAGTACCATACGGTCATTGTGTACGTGCGGCGCGTGCACAGCCCGGGCCGGCCGCGCTGTGCGTGCCCGAGCTGGCGCTGGAGCTGCCCGGCGCCACGCTGGCGCTCACGCCCTGCGCGCACCTGCGCGCGCCGCCGCCCAAGCACGCCTGCGTGAGTACCATACGGTCATTGTGTACGTGCGGCGCGTGCACAGCCCGGGCCGGCCGCGCTGTGCGTGCCCGAGCTGGCGCTGGAGCTGCCCGGCGCCACGCTGGCGCTCACGCCCTGCGCGCACCTGCGCGCGCCGCCGCCCAAGCACGCCTGCGTGAGTACCATACGGTCATTGTGTACGTGCGGCGCGTGCACAGCCCGGGCCGGCCGCGCTGTGCGTGCCCGAGCTGGCGCTGGAGCTGCCCGGCGCCACGCTGGCGCTCACGCCCTGCGCGCACCTGCGCGCGCCGCCGCCCAAGCACGCCTGCGTGAGTACCATACGGTCATTGTGTACGTGCGGCGCGTGCACAGCCCGGGCCGGCCGCGCTGTGCGTGCCCGAGCTGGCGCTGGAGCTGCCCGGCGCCACGCTGGCGCTCACGCCCTGCGCGCACCTGCGCGCGCCGCCGCCCAAGCACGCCTGCGTGAGTACCATACGGTCATTGTGTACGTGCGGCGCGTGCACAGCCCGGGCCGGCCGCGCTGTGCGTGCCCGAGCTGGCGCTGGAGCTGCCCGGCGCCACGCTGGCGCTCACGCCCTGCGCGCACCTGCGCGCGCCGCCGCCCAAGCACGCCTGCGTGAGTACCATACGGTCATTGTGTACGTGCGGCGCGTGCACAGCCCGGGCCGGCCGCGCTGTGCGTGCCCGAGCTGGCGCTGGAGCTGCCCGGCGCCACGCTGGCGCTCACGCCCTGCGCGCACCTGCGCGCGCCGCCGCCCAAGCACGCCTGCGTGAGTACCATACGGTCATTGTGTACGTGCGGCGCGTGCACAGCCCGGGCCGGCCGCGCTGTGCGTGCCCGAGCTGGCGCTGGAGCTGCCCGGCGCCACGCTGGCGCTCACGCCCTGCGCGCACCTGCGCGCGCCGCCGCCCAAGCACGCCTGCGTGAGTACCATACGGTCATTGTGTACGTGCGGCGCGTGCACAGCCCGGGCCGGCCGCGCTGTGCGTGCCCGAGCTGGCGCTGGAGCTGCCCGGCGCCACGCTGGCGCTCACGCCCTGCGCGCACCTGCGCGCGCCGCCGCCCAAGCACGCCTGCGTGAGTACCATACGGTCATTGTGTACGTGCGGCGCGTGCACAGCCCGGGCCGGCCGCGCTGTGCGTGCCCGAGCTGGCGCTGGAGCTGCCCGGCGCCCAAGCACGCCTGCGTGAGTACCATACGGTCATTGTGTACGTGCGGCGCGTGCACAGCCCGGGCCGGCCGCGCTGTGCGTGCCCGAGCTGGCGCTGGAGCTGCCCGGCGCCACGCTGGCGCTCACGCCCTGCGCGCACCTGCGCGCGCCGCCGCCCAAGCACGCCTGCGTGAGTACCATACGGTCATTGTGTACGTGCGGCGCGTGCACAGCCCGGGCCGGCCGCGCTGTGCGTGCCCGAGCTGGCGCTGGAGCTGCCCGCCGCCCAAGCACGCCTGCGTGAGTACCATACGGTCATTGTGTACGTGCGGCGCGTGCACAGCCCGGGCCGGCCGCGCTGTGCGTCATTCATATAAAATGCCAAGTCCTGACTGACTGATATATCAACGCACAGCCTAAACCGCTGGTCCTATAGAGACATGAAATATGGAGGGTATATTCTTTGTGGAGGTATCCACTAAGAAAGCGTTTTTCGCAATTCTATCTCTAAGAGGTAGAATAAGGGGAGGGTGAAATTTTACGCGGACGATGTCGCGGGCAGAAGCTAGTTCGTCTATATACAAATATATTATAATGAAGCGTCTGTTTCTAAATGCACTAGCTTCTGCCCGCGATTTTGTCCGCGTGGAATTTTTGGTTCCCCGACTCGACTCGTCGCATCGCGTCGCTTGCCCGCGCTATTACCTCGTTTCCGCTTAGCGTTCTTTCTGACTTTTTTCATTCTGCTTCGAAGAGTAGTAGCGTGATGTTAAATAGCCTATAAGCCTTCCTCAAGAAATGGGCTCTCAAATGCAAAATAATTTTTCGATTGATACTGACAGGAAACATCTCCGAAACGGCTGGACTGATTTTGACGGGACTTTCACAGGCAGATAGCTGATGTCATGAGGAGTAACTAAGATCACTTTTATTTTAGAAAAAGAATTAGGATTCCGCGCAAAAAAAGAATGAAACCATAAAATCCAATATGCACGCGAACGAAATTGCGGGCACGGCTAGTCTAGAATAATATTATAATGAAGTCAAATTGTGAAGGGCTATTAAATATAAGATCACCACCTACATACGTGTAGGTGGTGATCTTATATTTAATAGCCCAATTCTTGCGGAACGTTATTGGCTATTTATCATCACGCTACGACGATAAGAAGCCGAGCAAACAGAAAAAGTCAGATAGAACGCTGAGTGAAACTATCCTACCCCCATAACAAAGTATATTACAACAACTTATACGTGGACCGAATGAACAATTATATTTATGTTAATATTTTTTTTTTTTCAATTATATACAATTGTTTTGATTAACTCTATCTAGATATTCTCTTTAATCTAGTTTAAATATAAAAATGGCTACTTTAAAATATAAATTGGCTGGACATGATTATGAAGCAATCAATAATGTTGCTTAGGTTTATTATTATTTGTAGTGTTCTAGAAGATCTACTAGATACATTTTTTATTGTTCTCCTTTGTCTCTAATATTTTTAAGATAAATGAACATGGCCATTTCACGAGGACGAAGTTGCGAGTAAAAGCTAGTCATTTATAGATTTCTCGTGTTTTTTTATGCTTGCAATGCGTAAGATGGAGATGTTCGCATTCGAGACCCTCTCTCAAACAGGTTTGCAGTCCGCCTGATTGAGCTCGTTTCCCCGTTAGTCGTTATTGTATCGGAGAATAGAGTTTATTTTTGCATCGTCCACCTCACACGTCGTACCTCGCAGCGCTGCATCGCGGCCGGCGGCAGCCTGGGCGCCGTGCTCACCGTGGTGGCGCCCGCGCGGCCGGGCGCGCTGCGCGGGCACGTGGCGCTGTGGGCGCGCGCGCCCGACGCGCCGCCCGCGCTCACGCGCCGCGCCGTGTCGCTGCACGCGCACGCGGGCCGCGTGGCCGCGCTGGCGCCGGGCTCCCTGCGCGCCGCGCCCTATGCCTGGGCGCGCGCGCCGCTGCTGCTGGAGAGCAGCATGGCGCTGCGCATGCGCGTGCTGGCCGTGGCGCTGCCGCCCGACGAGCCGGCGCTGCGCTTCGAGTCGCCCGCGCAGCCGGCCGAGCTGTCGGCGGGCCGCCACGTGGTGGGCGCCGTGCTGTACGCGCCCGAGCGCCTGTGCGAGCCCCACTGCTACACCGGCCTCGACGTGGACAGCGCCGGTACGTGCCGAGGGAACCGACTTCTGTTACAGGGTTTGGTTTCGCGGGTCGCAGGGAGTCGTGGAACTACTTCCCACGAGGACTCCTACCGAGATTGATATAAAGAATCTAACTGTTAGTCATTTTAACAACCGTTAAATTAGTTGTATTTTATACACGCACATGTCCTGTTATTTTATATACAGTCAAGCTTTTTTGCCTTTGTCTATTTGCAAATTATTATTTTTATCGAGTCAGGATAGATATCGCATAGAAAAGTATATCGAGTTAGTCGATATCAAACATCAAAATCGCACACTCCTCGATACCGTCGCTCTCGTCCCGCAGAGGGCGCGGCGTGGCTGCGGCGCGCGCTGGGCGCGGGCCCCTCGGGCCCCCGCGCCGCGGCCCTGCGCGCCGACGCCGCGCTGCAGGCCGCGCGCCACGCCGCCTACCGGGCCGCCGCCGCGCCGCGCAACGTGACGCTGCACGTGCACACGTCGCACGCCGTGCAGCTGGGCGCGCGCGTGGCGCTGGCGCCGCTGTGGCCGCGCCTGGCGCCGGCGCGCGCGCACGCGGGGCTGGCGGCCGTGGCGGGCGCCGCGCCGCTGCGCCTGCGCGCGCGCAACCCGTCCGCGTCGCACGCGCTGCTGCTGCAGGCCGTGCTGGCCGCGCCGGGGCCCGCGCTGGCGGGCGCGCGCGCGGCGTGCGCGGGCTGCGCGTGGGCGCGCGGCGCGTGGGCGCTGCGCGCGTGGCGCGGCGTGCGCGGCGCCGTGCGCGAGTGGCGCGCGGGCGCGGCGAGCTCGCGCCACGCGCTGCCGCTGCTGCTGCTGGCTCCCGACGCCGAGCTGGAGCTCACGCTCAGCTTCACGCCGCATCAGGCCGCGCACCTCGCCGCCTACCTTTACCTCAGGTGAGCCTCCGTCGTGCCCAAATATTTATCCATTAAGATCAATATAAAGCATATTGCGTTACGCTTATACGGCCAAAATACATTCATCGCCTTAAGGCTATTTTTGTCTACTCATTACACTATAGAATCTGATTTTCGGAGTCTACAATATATACAGGGTTATTGGTAAAACATTAACAACCCCTTAAGAGGTCATGGTGCTCATCAATCATTATGAACAACTTTTACTATGAGACTAAAACTGGAATCGCGAAAAAAATAATCTGCTGTTCCCTACATTTATGTTCGTATAACTCATCAAAATGTAGAAAACAGCTGATTATTTTTTCGCGATTTCAGATTTGGTCCCATAGTAAAAATCCTTCCTAATGATTAGTACAATGACCTCTAAAGAGGTTGTTAACGTTTTACCAATAACCCTGTATACGAGGTGGATTTTGAGACAGGGCAAAAAAATCAGATAACCATTATAGCTACAAGAAAACGATCTTAGAACAAATTATTTTTATAAGGAACCAGATCGATTGGCATCGTCTTTTTTTTATGAAAATTGCCCATTTTCTTCATAGCTGTACTTTTTTTTCAAAATCTGTAAATGCATAACAATATTGCATAAAAAGTTAAAGACTGTCTCGTAGGACCGTTTTCCTATATCTGCCCAATAAGGTCACCTGCTCTTACTCAAAAATCCATCCTGTATTCAGTCTATGTCAATATCACAGAATGACATTCACTCATGGAACTAGTATGTACTATACAGAAGAACTCGAATTGCTTACAAGCACCGAAAAGTCGGTCTTGAAAGAGAAAACCAGTTACTGTTGTGTCCTTTTGTAATAAGTTAACCATACATTTAATTGAAAAGTACTCTTTTTGTCTCGCATTTTTTTTCACCGAGGAGAGAAAGTGACGGATTACTAACGAGGGTATAGTTTGAGGACCGAGACAGCCGAGGGACTTAACATACACGAGTTGGGAACGCGCGTTCTGCCACATAGTGCTTCATACTATACCTACTCGTACAAGGAAAATAAAAGACAAAAATCTTCATATTGTGTCTTGTTATATTTCTTTCTGGATTTCTCGGGCATTAGGTTCTCTATAACAGTTTGAGTAGTTTATTTTAATTCTGGCGGCGTTATCAAATCTTCACTACCACTACTAGACGGTATTTCAAGTAGATCGTAAACACAAATTAAAATTCAGATAAATGAAACAAAAGAAAGCTATCCGCGCCCGCGATTTTCACTTGTTCATTCTTTTTTTTTTCTATTAATGGTTAGCAAAGTGGCCAGTTCCCTTGGTCAGAGTAAATACAAATAAGTAGGATATCTTCATACAAACGCACCGAACACGGTTTGTATGTGAGCGCGCTCGTACGTTTGCGTCGTCGCACGCACACATTGACAAAATGTATCGCTGCTAAAGGTGCGCCAGTCGTGGCTGGCTACCCCGTACGTACCGCCCGCGCCCGCGCACGCGCACGCGCACGCGTACGCTCCGCCGCTGCCCTGCTGCTCGTGATAATTTGTACGTGAACGTAGGTTCACGTCAAATACATTAAAATGATTATGAAATTGTTAAAGGAGGTAGCTACCTATATTTTAATTTATTTGAATAAATACATGATTCAGTAAAACCGCATTATAATTAATCATATTTCGATCGTAATTTTTGAAATAATTAAACAGATAACATGACGTAGGTAATAAAAGAAATGTAATCAGCCCCTGGTCTGTGTAGAAAAAAGAATTTAAAAAAACTTTGTAAGTATTAAAGATTCCTGATGTTTACCCTACAAGGGAAAATTGTTTTGTATAGAGATTGACTATGCATTTTTGACGATTGAATCACTACGTAGTAATAAAGTCGCTTCCCGCTGTCTGTCTGTCCCTATGTATGCTTAGATCTTATCTTTAAAAGTACGCAACGAATTTTGATGCGTTTTTTTTATAGATAGAGTGATTCAAGAGAAAGGTTTATACGAGTTTGTATAATACATGCATATTGTAGTAGAGAAAAGCCGAGAAATTCAAAGATTTTTAATGTGACGTCGTACCGAAACATATTTTTGTGCGTTTGCATGCAAACGCTGGCTAAACCTTACGAGATAGATCAAATTAATGTACTACGGAATCGTATATCTTAAAAATATCAATAAAAAGTCCCCGATGGTATATGTTTATCTCCTAAGGATACCCCACAGTAACCATTTTTAGGGTTCCGTAGTCAACTAGGAACCCTTATAGTTTCGCCATGTCTGTCTGTCCGTCCTCGCTTAATCTCTGTGACCGTTAGCACTAGAAAGCTGAAATTTGGTACCAATATGTACATATATCACGCCGACAAAGTGGTAAAATAAAATTTTGGAAAATATATTTTTTTAGGGTAGCTCCCCTACATGTGAAGTGGAGATGAATATTTTTTTCGTCGTGTACCCCATCGTGTGGGGTATCGTTGAATAGGTCTTCTAAAATGACTTGGGGGTTGCTATAATTATTTTTCGATTTAATGCTCCATTTACGAAATATTAAACTTTAAAGTGCAAATTTTTGTTCCAGTAGGCCCCCCCCCCCCCCCTGTAAAACCTAAACTGCTGGCTTGAAAAATCTGGAAAAATTCACGATGATAGTGCATTTCATGAACTTTAAAGGAAAAGTATAGGGGTTAAGATAACTTTATTAGTTTAGCGGTAATAGTCGTTGAACTTGGCTGTTGGATAATTTTGTAAAAAATACAAAATCCTTAGCATTAATCCTTTAAAGTGACTAAGATGAAGTAGTTGCTTGTTTATAAGGGGTAAAGACTTGCATTGAAAAACAAAATATGAAAAATGTTATTTTTTTATTTTGATTTTTTTATATTCAGACTATAGAACAACAGAATCGTACTACATTGTGATAACGGGCTACTACGGAACCCTACACTGTGCGTGGCCCGACACGCACTTGGCCGGTTTTTTATCCTTTACATATTACAAAAAAAATATGGGTTATTTATCAAGCTTTTTAAAACAATACATTATTATTCCTTATCCAATTAAATTAAATACATTGTGCATTTCATAGAGATCAAAATTGCCCTTTATGTCATATCATTAAATGAATATCTTATGCCTCCTCTGCACGTCGGCAGACGTCGACAGATGCATCAGGAGATGGATCACCAGGAGCTGACCACACGTTTGTTGGTCGTTCAGTCTGTGTTAATTCACGACAGACGCAACTCGTACGCACGCAACATTAGAAAAATGGATGTGGAGACCGTAGCTGCGGCAACTATTTATTTATTTAGTACTTTTGAGTGTGCATAGTATGTCATGTAGGTATTTAAGTTGTTTTAATTCTAACCGAAATAAAAATTATCTACTTGGACTCTGTTAGATGTATAATTTGCAATTACAGTATCCAATTTACAGTAGCCTCATCATAATCAATTAATTAAATTATTTTAATTAATTGTATAGGTCTAAACTTACGACATTTTTATTTTTGTAGTACTTATTTTTCGGATTCCACATGCACTTTTCTCTTTGATACAACTCAAGGAATTGAAATGTTTAGTCTGTGCTCATATTAGCCATTTCAGCGAACGAGATTAGTAGGTAAACGAGAAAAATACGTACCTACAAGAAGCACGCGTGCACTGTCATTCCATAACCATACCATAATCAGCCTATAATGTTCCCACTGCTGGGACACAGGCCTCCTCTCGGTGAGACGGAGGGGACCGTCTCATCTCCGAATCCACCACGCGGGCCCAGTGCGGATTGGCAGATGTCACATGTCTTCGAATTTTTGGTTCTAGGACATGCCGTTTTCCACACGATGTTTTCCTTCACCGTTTTGAGAGCAGTGGTGATGAAATAATTTACACTAAGTAAAGCGCCTGTCTGGGTTCGAACCTACGACCTACAACTAGTAGGTCGCGGCCGTTACCACTTGGCCACCACTGCTCTCTCATTCACGACTACGATAATACTGATGTATCGGCAGACGTGTGGACATACGCCGGGCGCTCGCGCTGAAACCCTTTGATCCGTGCCACAAAAACGGATTGGTGACGACCACAAACGGATTGGTGGCAGATGCCTCTGCCGACGTCAAATACCTACCACAGACTAGCAAATTACCCCGTCTACACGTCGGCGGAGGCATTCGCAGATGACCGTCTGCTGATGAATCTGTCGACGTGTAGAGGAGGCTTTAGAAGATATCAGAGATTTAAAAAGCGGGGACAGAACGACTGTCGAAGTTCGCCGGGTCAGCTAGTAAACAATAAGTGACAGCCCGACGTGTTTAGGCTATTATGGCTCGCTCGGGGCTCGGGGTTCTTATTTGTTTTTTCTATGCCTTGGTTATCAAAACTTTTTGTCTTTTAGAATTATACTACATTTAACTAGGTTAGTTACTGAATTGCCTTAAAATAGAGAAATGCACAACAGCAATGCATTTTTATACATTTTTCAACTCGCATATTTGTATAACAGTAATGACGAACATTCTGCCTCATTTAAAAAATAGCAATAAGGTAGGGTCTTTCCGAGCAGGTGTGGAATAAAAGGTATTATGTGTCCTGACCGGAAGAAAGAATTTGTGAACACGAAGGTACAAAAGACTTGACTGCACTTGACATAACGTAACTATGCGTCGTTTGTGCAGAAATAACTTGACTATCATGGAGGGCGTGCTGCTGACCGGGCGAGGCGCCTACCCGAGCTTCGAGCTGGGCGGCCGGCGGCCCGGGTCCGACGCGCCGCTGCTGTTCGAGGTGAGTCCCACAGCTGCGCGGGCCGCAGCGCGGGCCGCAGCGGCCTGACCCGTGCGCGTGCGCAGGTGAGCGAGTGCGGCGGCACCGTGCGGCGCACCGTGCTGGCGCGCAACACGGGCCCGGTGGGCGTGCTGCTGCGCGACTGGCGCGTGGCCGGCCAGCCCTGCCAGGCGCGCGGCTTCCGCCTCGCGCCCTGCGCGCCGCTCGCGCTCGCGCCCAACGAGTCGCGCGCGCTCACGCTGGCCTTCACGGCCGACTACACGCTGGCGCGCGTGGGGGCCGAGCTGTCGGCCCGCACCGACACCGCGCGCGCCGCCTTCGCGCTGGCGGCCGCCGCGCCCGCGCGCCTGCTGCCGCGCTGTGCCGGCCTGGCGCCGCGCCCGCCCTGGGAGCCCGCCGCGCGCGCCGCCGCCGAGCTGCTGGCGCTGGCGGCGCTGGCGCTGGTGCTGGCCGCGGCCGCGCTGGACGCCGAGCGCGAGCTGCGCCGCGCGCGGGCCGCCCGGCCGCCGCCGCCCGCGCGCCGGCCGCTGGACCTGCGCGCGCTGGCGCAGCACGCGCCGGCCGCGCCGCCCGCGCCCGCGCCGCGCCGCGTGCCCGCGCGCCGGCGCCGCACGCCGCGCCGCGACGTGCCCGCGCTGGACCCGCAGGCCGAACGCCGCGCCTTCGAGCGCTGGCGCGCGGAGGTGCTGGGCCGCAACGACGACGACGACTCGCGCTCCAGCGAGGACGCCGACCGGGACGACGAGCGTCACCGGCCCGACCCCGCGCCCGCCGACCGCGAGGCCCTGCCGGACGACGAGGCACCCGAGCCGCTCGAAGACCCGCCCGCCGTCACGGACGGGTACGAAGCTGACCCCGAAACGGAAGACCGTCCGCAGGGGAGCGGCGACGACGACGCCGCGTCCACCGGCTCCGGCTCCGGTTCCGCCTCCGCATCGTCCTCCTCGCCCACCGTGGACGAACGCGACGACAACGACGACGCCGACGAACCGGAGACGACGCCGCCGCGCGAGCGTCCCGCGCCCGCCGGCGGGGCCAGCCCGCCGCCCGACGCGCCGCCGCACGCGCCGGGGGCGGGGCTGCGACCTGCGCGCGCGCGCCACGCGGGCGACACGCCGCGCCGCGACACGCGCGCGCGCACGGCCGAGCCGGGCGAGGCGCGCGCGCGGCCGGGCCCCGCCAAGCACCACGCGCGCAAGGACAAGCCCACCAAGCGGCCGCGCGAGCGCCCGGCCTCGCCGCCGCGTGCGTCGCCTGCGCGGCCGGCTGCGGGCCCCGGGCTGCGCTGGGGCGCGTCGTGGAGCTCGGTGGTGGCGCGCGGGCCCCTGGCCCCGATCGGCTCCGACGTGCGACGCCGCGAGCCCGAGCGCGCGCTGGGCGGCGCGGGCGACCACTCGCTGTTCTACTTCAACGGCGACGCTGCGCACGCGCACGCGGCGCGCGACGCAGACTTCTCGTGGCGCCCGGCTCCGCCCGTGGAGCGTCCCACCTTCGCCCCGGCGCGCGACTTCCTTGGTGAGATTCACTTTTGCCCATCGATGCCTCTTTGCCACTGCAGAAAAGTACTATTTCGTTTATTACGTCATGTAATGATGCAAACGGTCTCGAACAACATATTTTAACATGTTTGTTTTAATAAATACATCTTTTAAATACGTTTATAAAGTGATTAGAGTACAAGACGCGTTCACCAAATGACTTACCAATGTATGTTTTCGCACAATATCAAAGAAGTATAATTTATTTTTAAAGTGTGTATTGTAAGAAGTAATAACACCAATAAAGCTGCATTTTTCTTTATGCCCATTTGCTGAATCAGAATTATGATTTGAGAATCTGTACACTGTTTCAAAAAGGTTAGATTTTCTTTTGACCATTCATATAGGAAAATTAGATGCTTTGTCGACTCGTACAGAAAAGCTAGAGCATCAGACGAATAGAGTCTGCTAGAGCCAGGGCCGTCTTAACCATATTGGGCGCCGGGGTGCGAAAATCAGCCTGCACCCCCTTACCACAAAAGAAAAAACTTGATTTTTGTGTTAAGGTTATCACTCGTTATAACCGCACTGTTCCCGCGCAGTAACGGCCCGGCACCGCCTCGGAAAAAATCCATCCGCTTGTCGCCAACGAACTGTCAGCAAGACGCAAGACGACCGTTCGCTGCTGGCACGCCAACGATGAGGGAAGAGCTTGTTGTTCAGATGTCGCTTACTAGTTGTTAGCACAAACGGGTGGATTTTTTCCGAGGCGGTACCGGACCGTCACTGCGCTGGAGCGGTGCGGTTATAATTTTATTTTCATTTTATTTGTTAGGGACAAAAAACAGTTACATGCCAAGCTTAACTAGAGTATTCTTAAAATAAAATTAAATTCTTAAATACATTCTTAATTCTTAATGAGTGATGACCTGACCGGCTTGCGCCCCCTAAGACCCTGCGCCAGGGTGCTCGCACCCCTTGCACCCCCGGGTGAAGACGGCCCTGGAGAGCGAGCGAATCGAGCTCGAGAGTTGTAGCAGCCTACGTTTACATTTAGCACGCGTAGGAAGGAGCCTCTAACTACAATCAGAACGTTCGCGCTCGTTGCAGACGAGCCAGGCGCGGCCGCCGCGCCCGGCGTGGGCGCCGTGGGCAGCGGCGCCTTCCGCTCGCTGGGCTCCGTGTGGGGCTCCGCGCTGGAGCCGCGCCCGGCCGCGGCCGCCTGGCTGTGGGGCGGCTACGCCGAGCCCGCGCCCGCGGGGCCCGTGGGGCCCGTGCGCCCGCCGCCCGGCTTCGGCGCGCCGCCGCGCCCCGTGCGGCCCTACGACCCCTTCCGCTCGCTGGCGTCCATCTGGGCGCCCGGCGCGCTGGACTGGCGCAGCGAGGCCGAGCCCGCGCCCGAGCCCGACGCCTAGACCGAGCCCGCCGCCTAGACCCGAGCCAGCCGCCCGAGCCCGCGCGGCCGCCGCACTAGTCACGCCCCGCGCCGGCCGCCGACTCTACTTACGTGTTACAGTGTTCTCTACTTGATTGTCTGTTCGAGACTGAAAATTATACTTACACTATCTCAAATGATGATGACGAACTCGTTTTATTTTGATCCCTTACACTATTGTCCTGCCCTCGCGGGGTCGGAGCAACACGTTTTTTCTTCCATCTCCCTGTCAACCGTCACACGATCAGTCACTCCTTTTTCTTTCATAATAATTAATAGTAGAATACAGATTATTCAGTATAAAGCAATGTTATAATTACGGGCGCTATTTTGATTCCCGAACGCAACAAAGGATACTAGAGCTACCGTCCTCCCGACGCAGCAAGGGAGCTCTAAAATCATAAGTCATTTATCCAAAGTAGGTTGAGAATCAGCACTTTTCGAACGTCAAAATTGTAAAAGACAGTCCCCCATAACGCCCGCCCTTCACCACTTCCTAGTGCTTTTGTTGGGAAGAAGTGGCGCAAAAAACTCCTCATATTTCTATTTACTAAAATAATTTAAAAACGGTGCATTATTGTGGATTCTTTTTTTTTCTTAACAAAATATAACTAATAAGCCAGATGTCCTGTACAAAAATTATCATCATCCGTTTAGTCAATTCCGAGATGCAGTAATCGTGCAAACGTTACCGCAGCAGGATTTGGGGGTGGTGTGGGGTCTACCTCCTAGTGGTCCACCCCGGGCAACGGCACTACAGGCTTGCCTGTGGTACGGCTGAACGATCCTACATAGCGGTGGTAGGCTCCGCTTGGAGCTGCCTGGCTCGCGACCACCATTCCACCGGAGTCCGGCGCCAAACAGCTTGCTGTGTTCCGTCGGTGTGTGGGACTGCCAGTGCCTTTGGGGGAGAAGGCGGTTGTCAGTTGCTCTGTTCAGAACCCGTCTTGGTCTCTGGGCACAACTTGCCGGGTAACTCATTCTGGAGGGTAGCGGGATCCGAAGCACGGTGCCAGCCGTTGGCCGACCGCAGTCAGTAGGGGGCCCAAGTAGCACGCCAGCCACGTGCCAAAGGCTGCCCCGCCAACTCGCGAAAAATCCCGGAATGCACCACCGTGCCAGCCGGCGACTGGATGGGAGGACCCGGTGGTCATATCCGGGGGGGGATCGGGCGTCCCCGCAGTCTCCAAATGAGTTCCCTATACAATATGTTGATTTGCATCCTCGTCAAAGTTCAGGAGGTTGTCATAAAATACATAAATAATCAATTTAAGTACGCTATGGAGCAATAACTAGTAAGCGCTGCTTTTTTTTTTGTTGTTGAAATTTAACAGTATTTCAGAATTACACCCTTAATTCAATACAAATAAAACAGAATCACCCGACTATGCACACAGCGACAATGCATGCAGCTGCCATGTAATTCCCCGGCCGGCCGTCGCGGGCCGCCGAGCGATGACCGGTAGCAATAATTTTACCTAATTTTATTTCGAAAATCACCTACATTATTGTCATAAATTTCACTTGATAATTAACTCATTTTTGAGCATCATTGGAATACGGAAATCTTACTAATGACAGTAATACTAGTGCGCCAAAGAAAAGTTCACTGACCTGTTATCAGATGATGAATAATATCCTTCAAGCTAAAGTTTTCGTAGTGTTTTTGTTTTTATTTGTGGATTAAATTGGTTGATTTGAAACTTTCCTTCCTACTTAACGGGCTTAGGACCGGCAATAATCCTACCTTTGTTGGTGATCGATCTACTAAGTCTAAAAATGTTTTCTACGTTTGATGGAAATGGAAAGACGTTCTAGTTAAGTGTAAGGACGTGGTATACTTTCGACTCTTAGGTATTATTGGCGTAGATAGTTAAAAATTTGAAATAACTTATTTACACTAATAAAATTGATTAAGCTAACAACGTATTCGTGTCTGTGTGGTGCCGGACTTAAAGAATACCACCACCCCATACTTCCCGTGGGTGTCGTAAAAGGCGACTAAGGGGCGTACCGGAGAATGGGCAGCAGCGTTCTCTATGCATTCCACCACCATACCATACTGCGATCGCCAATCCGCCTGCCAAGCGTGGCGATTATGGCAAACCCCCCCGTTTTAGGGGAGGCCTATGTCCAGCAGTGGACGTCTTTCGGCTGAAATGATGATGATGATGAACAACGTATTTACAAAATGTACAAATAAATAAATTACCTACCTATGTTACTGGAGGTAAAGTTGCCACCATCACACTCTTGGCGTACGTACTGGTTTTCCTTCAGCTAACACTAACACATTCGTTTTTAAAGTGTCGAAAGCGCTTGATCCTTGCACGTAATTCTGTTACACTTACCTACCACCTGGGTGAATGTCTTGTGCATTGCGGTAGTGGAACGCGTGTTGCAGTTCACGCTTCAGTATGCGCAACACTGGTGTGGTGCACAGCAGCCAGCATGACGCTCTGTGATGGGGGTTCCCTATCGGGAAACATTTCCCGACGGACATCTCCACCGCGGACCATCTCCACCAGCTCGACATTTGAATTGAACACTTTGTACCTAGGTCTCAACGATGTACCGAGAAGCGGAATTCGCAAAGCGCACGAACGCTGCGGCGATTTCAATTACACTGTTAGTTCTGGGGCCGCGGGGGCGTGGCTTAGGGTGCGCGGGAGACTAAGTACCCGCATCGCCGCACCGTGATTGGGGGATGGGATTAATTACCTACGAATTTATCGAATGATAGTTTCTCATGCGCATTTGAATGTGTGTGTGCATCAAAGCGCGGTTATAGGGCTAGTAACAGACGGGCCGCGTTTAAATACGGCTGGTTCACACTTACGGATTTCCGTAAATAAGAAAAAAAAATAAAAAAATACCTACCCATTTTATTGTTGATTTGGGTCGAGAATCATTAGCATAATTACGTCCTTGAATTTGACTAGGATGCAAATCAACAGCCTGTAGGTTAAGGTTAGCTCTAGTGTTCCACTTGGTTCACTGAACAGTGCCTCGACAAGTCGACTTTTTTCCCCAACAACTACTTAAAATGACCAAAGCAAAGAAGAATAAGGTTAAACAACGGCTGCACTTCCTCTCACTAAAAGTGCACCTCACTAATATCAGGGGGTTGCACTCCAATCTCGATCCGGTCCATCACCACCTTGAGACCGAGAAGCCGCAGCTGTTTTTCCTGACGGAGACGAAGATAGCAACCCCGTCGGATGTGGCGTACCTCAACTACCCGGGTTACTCTCTTGAACACAAGTTCAAGAAGCAAGCTGGGGTCTGTGTGTACGTCCGCGATGACATTTGCTGTCGTCGTCTCCGTTGCTTTGAGAAATCGGGTTGTGGACACAAGCGTGGAGAAATCTCTCTACATCGGCGTCTACCGATCGCACAGCGGTGACTAGGAGACTACGGCGCTCTTTAATTTCCTCGTGGAGTCGACTGACGTAGCCCAGCAACGGTACCCAACAGCGAAGCTCATTTTTCTGGGGGACTTTAACGCCCATCATAAAGAGTGGTTGTTCCCATTCCAGAAAACTGACCATGGTGGGTTAGAGACGCGCAAGTTTGCTTTTTTGCCTTAGAACCCAAATTGGGTGAATGTGCATGGCAACGCGGGTACCGGATGTCGACGGCCATACTCCCAATTGCTTGAACCTTCTGCTGGCAACTGATCAGTCATTCAGTATCGGTCTCAGCCCCGCTGGGAACGTCTGACCACTGCCTGGTGAAATCCATATCGACTTGCTCTCCTCCAGATGAGAGTCCTAGAGGCACGAGGTGAGTATGGAGATATGAGTCAGCAGACTGGGATTTGCGTCTTATCCATGGCGGCAGGTGTGCTTTTCCTCGGGTGACCCCTCGTGCTGTGCTGACGTGGTCGCGGACGTGATTCAGCAGGGGATGGAGTATTTTATTCCATTCTCCGACATCCCGCTCGGTCACAAATCCCGGCCTTGGTATAATGCAGAATGCGCCCGCGCTGAGGCCCGTAAAGAGTCTGCGTACCAAGCCTGGGTCAAGGCCCGCGACCGCCAAGTTAGAGCGCGTGGGGTTCGCGCGAAGAAAAGAGCCTTTAATTCTGCCGCTAAGTTCTGAAAGCGGGTCTTACGTAGGGCACCTTTTGACCATGTCGGACGTATTGGGACCAAACTAGCATCGCACCCTCCGGGTAGTAAACAGTTCTGGTCCCTGTCTAAAGCGGTTGAAACGAATTTCTGTCATCCCACTTTACCTCCAATGGTGAAACCTGATGGGTCGCTGGCTCACTCTGCAAGTGAGAAAGCAAATTTATTTGCATCTCTTTTTGCAAGCAATTCACGTCTGGACGCTGGCTCCAAGCAACCACCCACTGTACCTCATTGTGACTCCTCGATGCCGGAGATGCAGTTCACATTAAACAGGTCCGAAGAGTATTGTGCAGTCTAGACGTGAACAAGGCAAGCGGGCCTGACGGTATTCCAGTGAGAGTGTTGAGGCAGTGTGCGCCTGAACTGTCTCCTGTGTTGACACGCTTGTTCCGCCTCTCTCTTGAAAAAAGAACGGTGCCAAAATCCTGGAAGCTTGCAAATGTACAACCAGTGCCCAAAAAGGGCGACCGTGCAGACCCTGCCAATTTCCGTCCAATCGCCATTACCGCCATTCTGTGCAGGTTATGGAAAGGGTACTGAACAGTAAGTTGCTGACCTACCTTGAAGACAATGATCTCCTCAGTGACCGTCAATATGGTTTCTTGGCTTTTGGGGGACGATCAACTGGCGATCTTCTTGTGTATGTTACGCACTGTTGGGGCGAAGCCATCGAGGTTCACGGCGAAGCACTTGCTTTATCGCTTGATATCTCGAAGGCCTTTGACAGGGTCTGGCACGCCGGTCTACTCAGCAAGCTTCCTGCTTATGGCATCACCGCTGATTTTTGTAACTGGATATCAGACTTCCTTAGTGAGCGATCGATCAGAGTAGTCGTTGACGGCTACTCCTCTGACCTTATGGCTATTGATGCCGGAGTTCCTCAGGGGTCAGTTCTCTCTGCAACTCTTTTCCTGCTGCACATCAATGACCTTCTACAGCCTGGTATTGTTGGGTACGCAGAGGACAGTACTGTTTCAGAGAGATACTTGTCCAGCGCAAAATCCAGCGGGGCCGAGGTTCGTTTCATGAGAGAGGCCATGGTAGAGCGGGCAGATTTGACCTTAAGCCTTGCCTCCCAGTGGGGTGATGACAATTTGGTCTCATTTAACGCCACCAAAACACAAGCGTGTCTTTTTACCGCCAAAAGGAGTCGTTTTAGCCAGACTCCTACTTTTCGGGGTACATCTGTTCCTGTAACAGATCGGCTCAAACTCCTGGGCATGGAGTTAACGTCTAGTTTCAACTTCGGCGCTACCATCGAGTACAAAGCCCAAACTGCGGCCAAGAAGCTGGGCATCCTAAATAAGGTGAAGCGATACTTCACGCCTGGACAGCTTTTAACCCTATACAAAGCGCAAGTCCAATCCTGCATGGAGTATTGCAGCTACCTTTGGGATGGCTCAGCGAAATACCAACTTGCCGCGCTTGACTCGGTGGAACGCAGAGCTAAGAGGCTCATTGGCGACGTAGAACTGGTGGATGCCAAGCTTCACAGCTTGGCTCATCGCCGCAAGGTTGCTTGCTTGTCGGTCTTCTACAGATTGTACTTTGGTGAGTGTGCCCAAGAACTCCACGACCTCATTCCACCGGCCCCCTTCTACCTTCGGTCATCCAGACGCACAGCAAGTTACCATCCCTGCCTAGTTGCTATTCCACCAATTCGCACTAAGCGTTTTCAAATGTCTTTTATAATGCGCACAGCAAAAGAGTGGAACTCTTTACCTGCGTCTGTGTTTCCGAGCGCATACAACCCGAATCTCTTCAAAGTAAGAGTGAACAGGCTTCTTCTGGGTAAGCTCACTCCATCGTCGACTTTGTTTCTGTCACCTCTGGCCTAGACTAGAGTCAAGAGGAAACCCATTTAAAAAAAAAGGATTTTAAATATCTTCGCAACCATAGCAAATACAAATTAAGTTGTAACATGTAAATTGAGGAGCTGGCGAACAAATCCGGACTTGTCCTGTAATTGATTTTTTAGAGTAGAGTTTAAAAACAAAAATAAGCTAAAGTTAATTAGGTAGAATTTTAAGCTTTAGTAAATGAATAGTGTATAAAAATTTAAGCCCGAATCTGGTTTTAGTTCAATAGAAACCCTAACCCCCCTTTTTTAAACATTTTTCTTTTTTGTACATGTCTGTTTTTGTCTGAAAACGGTGGACAACTTTGCTTTTGAAAGAAAATCATGAGGACAACTTTGCTTTTGAAAGAAAATCATCAACAACTCTGCTGTTGATTTTCAATTTTTATGTTCAGTTAGGAAAATAAAACTACAAGATTATTTTGTTTATTACTTTAACAAATCTCTTTGAATTTCGAACCAGAAAGTATGTGACACAAAACAGATTGTTCTGAGAACTGTGAATTTTTAAATTTTATATTATATACTAGCACTTTGCCCGCGACTTCGTCCGCGTGTATTTCGTACTTTCCTCTAAAAATTTCGAAAATGTATGTTTATGATCTTTATTATTTATTTAGATAAATAAGTATTCGGGCCATTTTTTAAGTTTATAGATCAAAGAAATCAGATTTTTCAAATAAACTATCCCCGCTTTTCATCCCTACAGGGGTGGAATTTTGAAAAATCGTTTCGGATGTGTTCATAACATGACTCAAAGACCGATACCCATTTTCGAGTAAATAAATGGAAGCAAGCAGTAAAATCCACCCCTTCTTCGTCTTAGCGTGTCGATAGCAATCTAAATGGACTCGGCCCAGAATTCGGCTACTTGTTTGGCGCCATCACCAGCGTCCACCAGTTCCTGTAACGTGCAGCTGACAGGACACGCAGGACACGATATTAAGTGTGCCATCGTTTGTGGGACAGCACCACATTTACACTCCAAGGCGGAGTCTTCTATGAATCTCCACCTGAACAGGTATTCCTTGCTTCGGCCAAACTGGGTCCGCAGTCTGTCTAAAGACTTCCACGTTACCCAAGGTAACTCATGCCCAGGTGAAAAAATGCTTTTATAATCTTAATGAATACATGTCAGATCGCGGAGAAGGAAACATAATAAATGATATTGGTAATGGTGGTAATTGGAATTGTAATGATTGAATTAATATGACCTTATAATAATTGATTAATGTTGACATTTTTTAATTTAATATAGTATTGTGCATGTTAATTATTTGCACACCATGTGTAATGGGAGAATGTAAAGGGGCCATTATAGTTTAAGATCATCATGTAAACCTATATTCTCGCAAATAAATAGATTTGATTTGATTTTGAGGTCTTCAGCGGGTGGAACGAACGGTTCAGGTAAGGAAGCACTGTCTCGCCACAGATTCAGTCTTTCTTGTGATGGTTCGCCAGTGAGTGGGCGACACACTTTAAAAAACTGTTTCGGCTTTTCAGCCTTTGTGGCACAAGGATGTTGTCGTGCAAAGGGGGTCGTGTGTCGGAGACCATTTTGGCTCTTTCGCTGGAGCTTGCCAGCGCTCTGCGAAGCACTCCTGGCGCTATTCCTGCTAGTGCATACAGCCTTTCCTACTATATTTCTCAGCAATCCACCCCTTAAACTGTATTACCCTTTTCCACCTTGGTAGGAATCGATTTTTGATAAACCCTAAAACACATACCTACTTTTTTATTTTAGTAGTACCGAGTTTCGAGTAAATCTGACAGCGGGTTACATATTTTTCTTACCTAACTTTGTCAACCTCTAAATCCTCTGTGAGGGGTTTTTTTTAACAAAAAAAAGTAACATTCTTTATTATTCACTGAGCCAAATATTGCCAAGTTTCAAGTTCATTAACCAAATGAATAAGATTTTTCATTTATACTGTATCCCCTCTTTTTATCCCCGTAGGGGTGGAGTTATGAAACATCGTCTGGGATGTTTCTATAACTTGACTTAAAGAATATTTATACCAATTTTCCAATAAGCCATGTAACAAAATACTCCCCTATGAAATTGACTATCCCTCTTCACCCACCCCGTTAGGGGTAGATTTTCTAAAAACCATGATATACTTTATTATTTATTTTGGTCTTACATACTGTGTTTCGATTTAATTGGACCACGCGTTAAAATTCTTCCATACAAATTTGACACCGGATCCCCTTTAGGGGGTAGTTTAGAAAAACAAAAAATTCCAAAATTCGTAATTTACTTAGATAAGTATTTGTGGCAAGTTTCAAGTTTATTAACCAAATGAATAAGATTTTTCATATTGTATTCCTGCTTTTCAGAATCAATTCTACAGGAAAAGTTTTTATCCAGTGCGCAAATTTTGACATAATAAACTTGAATATATTTTAATAAACACGTATTTTTTGTTTTGATATGTTTCAATAGTAAAAAATTAAGTTAACGCTTACGAGACTTGTTTACTCAGAAATTTATTTTATGGACGTCGCTTGCCAGTCCGTCGACCGGTCGCCCGATTCACGCCGCGCGTCGACCGGTCGCCTGACGCGCCAGCTGCTATCAGAAGTACTCACGCGCGCGCGCTCGCTCATGCGACGGCGGATTATTGACCCCAGTTTAGCGCTACAACTTTTTAAGTTTAGACTGTGTAAAGTTATTTGTAAACGTAATTTTTCGTAAATTCCGATTTATCCTTCATACTTTCATGGGCTTAGGACCATCAAAATGCAGAAAATAAATCATAATAAGTAAGAAAGTAATACGTTTTAGTCCATTCAAAATAAAACATTTAGGTATGATAGGTACTTAGACATGATACAATTTGCGTCAATGTCTAATCAAAGAGAACCTAAGACACTAAGATTGTTTATAATTTCTTCTTACCTCTACATTTTATTAATCACAATAATTTTAGGTAGGTATTGTTCGAAGTGACCTCTTCCTTTTTCAAGGCATAAACGTGCACGTTTAAATAAGTAAGCATTTAGTTTGTTTAGGACACTAACACCACTTTTTACTTCAATGAAAGCGTTAATTATTTTTTCTTTCAAGTCATCTAGGCTCTGAGCCTCTTCTAGTCTTCTACATACAGCCGGCATTTCACTTGTTTCATACACCTTGGTTTGCTACTAAAATTGTCCTCTCATTAGGGACCGTGGGATTGAGGATCCTTTGGGCTCGCATACGAGGTACGCTCTCCCTTTCGTATCTTCTTCGTGCTGCTCGTAAATTTTCATTGCTTAACAAATACACTCGCACCATTTCATAATACTCGCGGTGAGTAAAATGAGACATTGTCACTACGCTAGTCTAGTACGCGGCACGCGCGCAGGGACGGCGAAGCGACATCCGACCTCCGCTTCCGCAAGTGACGTACTGCATGTGCATGCGTTTTGTTTATCAAACGCCGGCGCCGCGCCGCATGCCCCCGCACCCCCGCCCCGTCTCGTGCGCTGGGCGTCCAGGGGTGGCCGGCGGGCGGCCTTCGCGTTTTCATTCATGCTCATTCATAGTATTACTATTAAATTATATCCATGTCTTGCTTATTTCAAATTGGGACAAAGTGGAAAAATGAAAAAAAAAAGTCATAAACTAAAAATGGAAATGTGTTCTATTGCTTACACTGAGCCACCAAAAAAAATTTGCGCACTGGTTAAAAACTTTTCCTGTATTTAGTTGTAATTTTTGACGTTCAAAAGTGACTTTAATGTGCCTATTTGAAATAAATGATTTGACCATAGATAAAAATACTAAATGTTTGTACAATAGATGGGCCACTGAGGTTTTCGTTTTATAAAAAGTCAGTACTCTGGCCAAGAGATAGCGCTGCATGTCCCAATGTCCCCTTCGCCTACGCTAGATGGCGCTTTTAGGAGTTTTTGTTTCTAGTATTAAGATTGAAGAATGCAAATCTTAGGAATTTATTTGTGTGGAATAAATTATAATTGTTATGTGTTTTATACACGTAACAATTATATTTATTCCAAACAATACTATGATGACAAAATCATATTCTAGTTATTGTCTTAAAGGAAATGTAGAATTTGAAACAGACACGAATTTACTTATTTCACTTTATTTTTATTTTCACAAAATCGAGATCCAGTAATACATGTTGTTGGGACAATCGTTTACGTATCTTATCACAGGGTCCAAGGGAGAAGCAGGGTCTAACGTTTTATCAAGAAAACAAGCACAGTCCTAAGTCGTAAAAGAACACAAAACAGATCACCAGATCACAACGAACCGGGATTCGGGCGTGGTCCACCTGCTTAGTTCACCTGGGTGGACCACGGGCACTTTTTCTTGCCGTTGGATCACCTAAATGATGAGGAATATGCAAATAAAATCCTCTTGTAATGTTTTCAAAACCCAACTGACAATTTGAACTCGAACTGTCTATCATCATTTACGTTTCGTTTCATATTTGAAAAAGATTTTATTTATTGTGCTACTATATTTTATAAATTTATTTCTAATGCAATAGTAAAATAATAAATAATACTTGTTTATTATTGTTTAATTTGTATATTAGTTTTAGTTTTGTTGGTACTGTTGTAAAGTAGCTCTATCTAGCAGCTTAAAATAAAACTATGGCCAAAGTTTCTGTACCCACACGCTCAGATAGCAGCACTATCTATGAATATTTTATTAGAAGCCAATGTATGGAAGTTTCACTGCCCTGGATTTGACTTTGACACCCACACAGGGATGGAATTTCGAAAAATCGTTTGGGATGTGTTCATTACTTGACTCGAACATTTATTTATAGCAATTTTCGAGTTCATCAAGCCACGCAGTAAAATCCTCCCTTGTAAAATTAACTACCCCTTTTCACCCCGTTAGGGGTAGATTTTCAAAAAACCCTGATGCACGTTATTCTTTATTTTTGGTCTGAAGTATAAATACCTACCAAGTTTCGAGTTACTCGGACCGCGGGCGGGACACCCCCAATCCCCATTTAGGGGGTAGTTTAGAAAAACAAAAAATGCCGAACTTCATAATTTACTTAGATAAGTATTCGTAACAAGTTTCAAGTTTATTAACTCAAGGAATAAGATTTTTCATACAAACGAAATCCCCCCTTTTCACTTCCTTAAAGGTTGAATTTTCAAAAACCCCTTCTTAGTTCTCCTCTACATTATAAAAGGAAGTGGTGTGCAAAATTTCAGATTCCTAGACCCAGTAGTTTTGGCTGTGCGTTGATGTCAGTCAGTCAGTTTCTTCTTTTATATACAGAGTGAAGTTCTAATGGAGTTAGCGACAATGCCATACATAGTCCCACAATTCTTTTATGTAGTTTAGGTACTTTTCAAACCAATTGATTTCGCTTTTCGCCATAAGCTCTGACAATAATGATAGTAACACTTTTTGATCGAAAGTCTGCAAACTCCGATCCACATCGACTTTATTAGAATATGTTGGTACTGCACTAGCAATTATCGTATACATGGTGTGGAAAAATCAGTGGTGTGACAAACGAGAAAAAAAATCCTGTTTGTCATACTGGTGTGACTACGAGTCGGTAAGGAATTTTTCAAGTGGGCGTGGATGGCCAAATCCAAAACTAAAGATATAAAATGAGAATACAGATCACTGTGACGTTGGCAATGATGCAAAATCAGAGGTAAACTAACTAGGAAATTACTGTAAAATGCACATTCAACAATTGTTGTAATTATTTTTGTTTTATCTATTTAATTGTTATACTTTTTTGGTTGGTGACTGTTAATGAGAATTCCCATGTGTCTACAATGTACTGTTATATTATTTTAGTGAGCAGCAGCAGCAGTGTAATCTGTAAGAATACAAAAGTCAGTGCAAAGACTACCTACTATAGTAGGTATAATAGTCGGTGTTGTGCCGTACCTAAAGTAGTCTATGCAGGAACGCAGGCGTTCATTCAATTCACTAAAAACGAAAAACTCGCAGGCAATGGGAAATTGTTACTGAAGGAGTGAAGGCTGAGTCAGGACGAGCTGTTTCTCACACCGACAAGGTAATGCTATTCTGTAAAAATCTCACCGTGAAAACTTAGGTGAAGTGACCTGTCAATAATGTCAATCCCTAGCATCAGCCGGTCGATTCTGTAAAAATCTCACCGTGAAAACTCAGGACAAGTGAGTTTGTTTTTGCTAGGAATTGACACTATTAACAGCTCACTCCACGCTCACTTCACCTAAGTTTTCACTCGTGAGATTTTTACAGAATAGCACCGCAGGTGAAATGACAGCTCACTTCACTTAAGTTATCACGATGATCTTTTTACAGAATAGCACTGCTTGCTCCCACGTCCTGACTTCATATTTTGGCTGCCGAGACCAATGTGTGAATTAATATATTATGGTGCCTTATGTCTTCCGCGTGATCGAAATCGCGGGCAGAAGCTAGTTACAAATTTGTGCAGTAGGTACCTAATTTAGAATGAGAGACGCTAAACTTATTGCATGGCAATGACCTGAAACCTCTATTCGCGCGAACTTGTTTCTCCAAATCAGTTGAGCGCCGCATTGTGCCGCGAGTCACACGCCTCAGAAGGTACAGCACGTAATGGTTACGAAGTATCCACTTCGGAACCTGCCTGTCACGGGCATCTGTCGACTTTGTCTCCGGCCTTTATTTGCCAAATAATAAATTAGTAAATAATCTATTATGACAGTCTACCCGACAACACTTTACAAGCTCGTGGGCAAAATTGTACCAGCGGTGCTGCATGAGGCGGGTGCACGCGCACGGTCCCAGGCCCGCGTCGGACGTCCGGAACAGACACCCGCTCCGTGCACCCGCGTAAGTTTTAGCGTAAGGCCTTATTATGGCAAGCAAAGCCGATGTCGACCATTCTGCCAATGTCTCAAGTGGATTGGAAATTTGGAATTGAAAGTGTGCTTCATTGTTATAAATTAAAAAAATAAATGAATAAGTATAACGATAAAAAACTTTGCTGATACAGTTGAACATAAGTAGATCTTTTGGAAATTAAAGTGGAATCTTGTCAAAAATATCCTTTATTTTGTGGGTTGTCATCATTGATGATAATTAAACAGTACATTGACTTAATTATATTACTGAATTTACTGTAGTACACATGGCTACACATCAAGCTATACATTTCCAGTTTCAGTTGACCTCGCATTGTATTAGGCTTTCGTCAATCAGAAGTCAGCTTAAACTGGATAAGTATAGCTTGATGTGTAGCCGTGCGTACACTAAAGTTTAAACAAGCAGCGAGACACTATAATAACAAAAGGACAATCATATAGATTTTTTTCTTCTTAATACAAAAGTATGAGCCCTCGGTTCAGGAACAGGGGGTACCTATTCCAAATCAATTATAACAAAGATAGTAACAAAAGTTTCCCATTTTGGTGTTCTTAGCTTTAGCCTAGTTTAAATCAACTTCTAGCATGCTCAGAAAAGGGTTATTACAAATGTTGGCATTTATCTCAACGGGCCACGCGAACTGTAACACAATGGCAAATACGACAGAACATGACATGCTGAACATTTAAAACAATGCTCTAACACTATTTACACAAACATCTTTTATTAATAATTATATTAAACACAATTGAATATCCACCCACTCCAATCTATACACTAGCTTCTGCCTGCGACTTGGTTACCTCACTATCGGCTTTAGCAAAATAAAAAGCTTTAAACGACACCAGTATACCAGTAGCAGTACCGGAACGGCCTGTCCTATATCTCGTACAGGAGCCCGCTCTTAGTATCTGTACTTGGTGGAGTAGTCCTTGGGCGAGACCACGAGCCCGCGGCCCTTGCGCGCGCCGCGGTACACGGTCTCGATGATGTCGATCATCTCCTGCTTGTCCTCCAGCGGCCAGTTGATCTTGTTGTTGTTGCCCGTGCCCAGGTCAATCATGATGTGTTTGTTGCGGAAGAAGAACATCACGGTGCAAGGGTCGTACAGCTCGTACCTGCGGGTGGACGATCAGTGTTAGTTGACTATGCAGCCGTGTTACAACATTAGGGCTAGGATAGCTTATAACATAGACGCGTTTCTTCTCACGGATATGGTTTTAGGGGATTGGGCCCGCGCCGAGTATAGTATTGTCGGGAAGTGTATGATTGGGCAACACCTGCGCAAGTGTGCGCTGCTGCTCCTGATTTCCGTAATATTTGCTGAACCAAGACTAGTGAAGTGGAGTGGCTCGTGTGATGCGGTGGGACCGTGGGACACTTGAGGCGGTCGAGGACAACGTGGTACTGTGTCACTGCTACACATTCTAACATAATTGAATTGGTTCTATGTTATGGGTTTGGTTTCCGCGCTTAGTCCTTCAAATGAACCATTGTGCGTGGGCCGTGGCGGCCGTTGGTGGTTATTCCAACCAGCCCACCTCCCTCCAGAAGCTGATTAAGTCTCCTGGTCTGTTGAGAAGATCTGTGTACGAACTGGGTGTCCCGAGGGTTTCTGACCTTATCTGGGTGACGCCTGTGCACTCAAAGAGCACATGCGCAATGGTTTCATCAGCATCCATGCAAGCCCTGTACTGTCCGTTACGCTTATTGTGTGAAAGTGTTTATTTAGCGAGCAGTGTCAGTATTTATGTCCCGTGATGATCCCCGTCACCAGGCGCAGGCCTTTCCTGTCCAGTCGTAGTAAGCGCCTGGTTAGTCTGCCATCCCATGACGGCATAGCTTCTTTGGACTGCCTGCAGCCTGCTGACGACGTCCACCAGCTTTCTGCTTGTGTGTGGGTGTACTCCTGTAGCCACCTGTGTAGTTGGTTGAAGGGGATGGGCACAATAGGTTCCGGTCCATAAACTGACATACTGGTTGCCAGCCAGGCCAGCTTGTCAGGTGCGTCGTTGCCTTGCTATAAGGATTGGAGGACTGAGGAGCTGTCGGAGAGTATGCGAACATGAGTGTCCGTAACTCTCCTGGCCGCTATGGCATAAGCCGCTTGCCGACCCGCAGACCGTGTTGAGCATTCCCAGTGGTTTAGATAATTTTTTGTTGAGGTCGTGTGAGAAGACTCCGACTCCAGTTCCGCAGTCGGTCTTCGGCTGGTGTGTTTTGCCCAGTTCAGCTGTTTGTCCAAAAACCAGGTATTTGGTTTCAGTTGATAGGCTTAGGGTTGTACTAAAGAAACGTGGTAGTTGTAGTGTCGTCAGATTCCTCTTTTTTGTAACCCATTCGGTTTTTGTGGGGTTCACTGATAGTTGGTGTTTACCACACCAGTTTTCTATTATTTTCAGGGTCTGGTTGCATAGGGTGTTTTCGTGGGTGCCATTTATTATTGTGGTTATGTCGTCGGCGTATCCTACGGTATAGTAACTTTTGTCGTTGAGTTCTTTTATTAGACTGTCTCCAGGTTCCATAGAAGCTACAGGACGCCCCCTTGCGGGCAGCCCTTCGCCACTACGGCCCTTGTGGTGTCGTTTACTGTCACCTGTACTGCCCTCTGTTTGAGCATGTTTGATGAATTGAATTGGTTTTCATTTTCAGGGTAGGTACCTCATTCCCTAACTTCACGTCAAAAAATTATATCTTGGAAGTTACTGACAACATGTAGGTACTAAAATTAGCACATTATTCAAGCGAAAAAATTTGTTTCTTAGATAAAATCCAACCAAGTTTGAATTTTTCCATTGAGTTCAATTGATATTCAATTCTTAAAAGGATATGCACAATCCTTACTAATATTATAAATTCGAAAGCAACTCTGTCTGTCTGTTACCGTTTCATGCCAAAACCCCTGAACGGATTTCGATAAAACTTGGAAGGACATAGGATAGTTTTTATCCCGACATTCCCACGGGATCGGCACTTATGCAGGTGAAACCGTGGGGCGCAGCGCACTGCTAGTGATGCTATAATTATGCACAACAAATTTTAATTTCAAAGAGAACTTTAGGAAAGAAAAATACTTTTTTTTAACTGTATCTTTTGTTAAATTACTTAAACATTGACTGACTGTGCCTATTATATTTGTGTTGGAACTAGAACTTGTTTATAGCAATGCAGTGTTCATATTGCTAGTGTATTAGTAACACTCATAGTTTTAGGTTTTTGGTTTAGTTTTAGTTTTCTCATAGGTTTAGTAGCCTGAAAATAAAGGTTTTATTATTATTTTATAAGAGTGGAGACTTGTGAGTTACAATAACTGTGTCACCACACAGTTATTGGAAAACTCATGAGTAAAAGATAAAAAAAGACAAATAATACTTAATAATAAATAGAGTCAAATAGATGTTGAGACTCCCAGGTACGGTACGTAGGAGTCTCAACATCTATTTGGTTACATATTATGCAAGCGTGCACCATTCTCAACTACATCATTGCTTATCATGTACCATTGGGGTCAACATAAACAATAACTTACATTTTGTTAAAATCTGGGACTTCAGTGATGTCCACCAGGTAGATGACCGCAAAGTTCTTAACTTTCTCTGCTATGCTGTACAACACCTCATCCATCTTCATGCAGGTGGGGTCCCAGTCGTGACCGAACCTGATCACCTGCCGACACACAACAATCACTATTACATTGACTCCATACTATATTACCTATCAGCACACAATGATATTGACCCCACTGCACTGTGTACTCCTATTAATTTCATAAAAAAATATGAGCTTGTTTGATAATGTTCAGGAATGTTGTGATGTAATGTAGTAGCTTATATATTAGCCAATCGATGTTACTATTACAACAAAGTTATATATTTATTTCAGATATTAGGGTCCTACTGGAAAGTCTCTTGTCTGGAAGATTCCTAACCTTTACAAGATAGAACTCACCACAACTCGGTCTTCTTCCGACAATATAGCCTGGTCCACTTGCCAGCCGTTGTGTAAATGCCCCAGCATGTAACTCATCGTGGGGCTTTGTTTATCCTTTTTCTATAAGTTAAAATACAAACCAAAACAATAGGCTGACGACTTGATGAGGCACTTTGGCATATTTAATTTTATTGTTGTCGCAACTTCGCAAGTGTCACTGTCACTCTGACACTGACCTGACACCATAGATAAAAATTAAATTAAAAATTTAAAAAACCCCCGACACAAAAAAAATAATAAAATTAAATGTAAATAATTGGAAAAGGATCAAATAATTTAAAAACCCCCAACTTAATTATTATTTACATATAAATTTCCAATTATTTACATTTAATTTTATTTTTTTTTTTTGTGTCGGTGGTTTTTTAAATTTTTAATTTAATTTTTTATTTCATGCTTTTTGGAGGGACTCCTTATATTTTGTATTTCTTTTCTTTTATTTTCTTGCGTTTTAAGATTCAGGTAATTTGGTGTTTAATCAGGTTTTTTATCCGTCAAAAAATAATAATTATTTATACTTAGTTGAAAAATATTTTTTAAGACTAAACAGATTTTTTTGTTTTATTATATCCTTTTTCTAGTTCTTCCTTTAGTTATTCAACTTTACAACTTTAGTTATTCAACGTACAAGTATTTCATAGCTATTAGAAACCTTAGTATTTCAGATCTAGTTTATAAAATGGGACTGCGACACTATCTGATGCAGAAATACCTACGCTTTTTAAGTAGGATAATTCAATTCGTAATAAAAATAGTCAAGCTCAGTGGTCGTAGGTACCAGTCATCACTCCACTTTCCTCATCATTCTAGAGCATTGATCAGACAAAAAAATATTTTCAAGTTTTTAGTTTTCATTTCGTTACCTAGTTAATATTCCTCATTCCCTTTCAATATAGTGTACATCATTCTACTTGTCAAGCCCTTGCATTTGATACCTATGTATATTGAAGAAGTTGTGAAAAAAATATATAATTCGCCATTTTGTGGTGGCGGCCATCTTGGATTTGAAATTTGTAATAGCGTACAGTATTCTACTAGTCAAGCCCTTTCATTTGATACCCATATTGAGGGAGTTGTTGAAAAAATATGCAATCCGCCATTTTGTGGCGGCGGCCATCTTGGACCGATTTTCATCAAACATAGCTAAGAACACTCCCGACTAATTCACCTTTCAAACAAAAAAACAAAATCAAAATCGGTTTTTCCGTTCGGGAGCTACGATGCCACAGACAGACACACACACACACACAGACACGTCAAACTTATAACACCCCGTCGTTTTTGCGTCGGGGGTTACAAATACTAAATGTACAAACTGACACTACCCACGGGCGGCGAATGGAACATGGAATGTTAGTATATTTAGCATTTTATCGAAGCTCAACGTTGAAGCCGCCTTCATCCTTCATGTGGTTTATATAAAATAATAACACCCAGGTCCCTACTGTACTACTGTTAGGGTCATTACACATGGCACCGCGCCGTTTTTGTAACGGCGGCCCTTAGTAAAAGAAGTAAAACACAAAATATGATAATGATGTTCCCCATATTCATTTTTAAGTCTTGGATCTTCCAGAGGGACCCTTGGCTAAATAATAACAGCCGCACAGGTCGATAGATCAGGTTAAGCTACGTTTGCCGCGGTTGGTCTGTGGATGGGTGATCATCTTTACATACCGTGACCCCTCCGTGTTGGTCCCGGTTGTCATTCGTGGATCTTTGACAGTCGTTACGGGTAGTCAGAAGCCCGAAAGTCTGACAACCAGTCTTATCAAGGGGTATCGTATTACCTAGTACTTACCTAATTGGGTTGTGGAGGTCATATAGGCAGCCGCTCCATGTAAAATACTGGTAATCAGCTGCATCCGGTTAGACTGGAAGCCGACACCAACATGGTTGGGAAAAGGCCAGGCAGTTGAGATGATCTTCCAGTTATAACTTAGCTGTTTTGTTCGACATAGTTGCTTTGCTTCCGGCTCAATTTTCATACCTACCGTTAATCCTTTGGGATTGTCCGGATTTTGGAGAATGACATTGAGATCCTGAAACTGAGCGAACACCTTTATATTTACTTAATTTGTTTTAGGTGGTGCATTATCGTAACGTGGCTCTATGTACATAGAGGGGAGCTTACCATGTTCCTATGATATCTAAGCACATGGAGTTGCTTGCTTGCTTTTGCTTGCTTGTGGACGATCGGCTTTATAGTAAGTTACTATCATCCAGGCACCAGTCATTGATTAGTAACTTACTATAAAGCCGATCGTCGAGGCGCTGAAATCAACCAAATGCGATCACCAGTCTTCTCATTATGGACACCTTTTCGCGCGACCTAACTAATAAAATCGGTGTTATCAAGCACAGCTTGACAACACCGATTTTATTTGCTCTCACCGTGAGCAAATAAAATCGGTGTTGTCAAGCTGTGCTTGATAATTAATTGTTCTAGAAGGTTATTATTCAAAATATTCTTAAGTTGGGTAGTGGTCGCATTTCGGTTGATTTCAGCGCCTCTCCCATGACGGCGCCCGGTGTCGCGTCGCACCGCTCGCACCGCCCTAGGCCGCTACTGCACCTACCCACCTACCTACTCCGTCGTCGTTGTCGTATTTTTTAAAATGCAATTCATAATGTAGGTAAGTAGGTATGTACCCTATACATAACTGATTGATGGCAGAATAAAGATTACGTGTTGTCGGTTTGAGCATGTGATCATACCTAGATTACTAATATGTAGCAAGCTACATGTGATCACGATCAGCGATTAGTTGGTGTATGATGTTTGTTTAGATACGCGCGGTGCGCGGTGTGGCGGCGGGCGCATCGCGAGGAGCAGCGGAGCGCAGCCGCGCGGGGGGCGCCTGGCACCTCGCCACCGGAACGCGGTCACTCACCAAAACACAGATTTCTCGAGAAAAAATAACAAGCCTCACTCGCAGAACTCGGCAATACGTCGGGTGTGCCGCACACTCGCTCTCACCGCATCGCCGGTAACTTTATACGCGTACCGAACACCAGTTTGCTGATTTCACGTTAATTTCCGCAGCAGTTAGTAGCAGTAGACAGCAGGCCAGGTGCACCGGCGAGGGCCCGTCGCGGTACCCCACCGCGTCAGTAACTAGGTCGCGGCTCGCGAGTGGTCGCGTGCAGCCGCACTGGCCCGCACGTTGCTCCCGTTCGCTCGCACGGAGATGGGCGGCGCGCGCGCGCCCGACATGCACAAAACACACTGTGATCCAGCTTGCCGCTGACAGCCGACACGCTGCAGAGTGTCAACCTCGATGTATCGCCACCAAGTTTTATATTAGTAGGTAAGTGCGATTAACGACCTGCTGATGTGAGACGTTCACGTATATACATGTATACGACATTTCTATCCGGTGAAAGGCAGAAGCATTTCTTATTTTGTGATGATGATGTTATTAGCAGCGATTGAGGCGTCGCATGAATCTTATCGGATCACGGAAAATCGTAATTTCCTACGTTAGTACGTAACTAGCTGTTCCAATCAAAACGCGAGCGGTTTTGCTGTGTGCGAGGTATTTTTTGGTAGTGCTTCAGGGACAACATTTTCGATTTCTATGGGTATATTTCTGTAAGCAACTAACAAAACGGCATGTATTTTTTTGGTACAGTTTAGCTTTATCGCTTACTGGGACAAATTCTTTTTTTTAATAATTGCTGTCTAGGTACAGTACAAAATAAAAATATTTGAAGTGTGTTCTTCTGATTCATATAACGCGTTCGTTTGCCATTTTCCGGAACAAAATGATCGATGTCGCATTTTCCCTTTGATAAGTACATCAATAAATTATAACGACGGTTGAAAGGCTAATTGGCCTAAGCGACATTTTTTGCATCTGGGGGCACGGAAGTGCCCCCACCAAGTCGAGCAAAAAGGGGCACGGCCGTACCATCCTTTTCTCGAAGCAGTTCAGGCCATATTCGACACCCTATAACTTCGTTGTGGATAAAACTAGAGACCTGAATTTTCATTAATCAAGCAGGCATTGTATAAACACGCTATATTTCAAATTTCATTCAATTTGAACCAGTAGTTTAAGAATTATAACTAGTCAAAGTTTCTTAATTTTGTCACTCACTGACTGACTGACTGACCGATCATCAAAACTCTAAGGCACTTCTAGCAGACATAGAAGCTTCAAATTTAGAATACAATTAGTGTTTAGTGTATAAATCAAGGAAAAACTAAAATATTTTGCAATTTCGTTCCTCTTTTCTAGATACACCAACTGCATAAATAACTTTGTAATCCTATATAAATATATAGTATTACAAAGTTACATTTGCAGTTAATGAATCAGTGTACCTGTTTATCACTGCATAGTATAAAACAAAGTAGCTTCCCGCTGTCTGTCTATCCGCATGTATGCTTAGATCTTTAAAACTGCGCAACGGATTTTGATGCGATTTTATATGTATAATACATGCATAATATAGTAGAGAAACACTGATAATTTTAGAGGTTTCTAATGTGATGTCGTATATATTGCAAAAGCTAGCTGAACCCTCCGAGATAGGTCAAAATAATGTACTACAGTATTGTACACCTTAAAAAGGTCCACAATACTGTAGTACATTATTATACACAAAAAACCCACAATAACCATTTTTTATCCTTTACTTTTGACGAGAAATAATGGCTTATTTACGAAGCGATTTTAAGTAATACAGCATTAATCCTTATCCAATTAAGTACCTTAAATACATTGTGCATTTAATGTAGATCAATTTGGCCCTTACAGCATGTAATTTAAATGAATATTTTCGAAGATGTTACAGATTTCAAATGTAGGGACATAGCGGTAGCGCTGGTGAGTTTACTTAAGGCAACCACAGGATAGTCCGGTTAAGTAGTCACGACCTCTCATCGTTTGGGGTGGGGTGTCCATCGAGCACAGCAACTCCCCTAAATATCTTGGTGTTACCCTGGACAGGTCTTTAACATATAGCAAAAACTGCAAGAATATCAAGCGGACTACTGGACTGGCGCTATCTTTTTCTGCGGGAGAATTCGCCTGCCCCATGTGGAGCCGTTCTGCTAATGCAAAGCTGGTGAATACAGCTTTGAATGAAACGTGCCGGATCATCACTGGCTGGCTAAAACCAACCCCGGTACAAATGCTGTATCCACTAGCAGGAATAGCGCCACCAGTGCCTCGCAGAGCAGTGGCAAGCTCCAGCGAAAGAGCCAAAATGGTCTCCGACACACAAAACCCTTTGCACGACAACATCCTTGTGCTACAAAGGCTGAAAAGTCGAAACAGTTTTTTAAAGTGTGTCGTTCCACTTACTGGCGAACCATCACAAGAGAGACTGAAGTTGTGGCGAGACAGTGCTTCCTTACCCAAACCGTTCGTCCCACCCGCTGAACTCCCACCTGGACATGAGTTTCCTTTGGGTAACCTGGAAGTCTTTAAACAGACTCCGCACCCAGGTTGGCCGAAGCAAGGAAAACCTGTTCAGGTGGAGATTCATAGACGAGTCCGCCTTGGAGTGTAAATGTCTACAGCACTTTATGATTAGCAGCGATCGCACGCGTTTATCGGAGCTCTCTAGCGAGGAAAATAACAATTATCCATACCTACTAATATTATAAATTCGAAAGTAACTGTGTCTGTCTGTCTGTATGTTACCTTTTCACGCCTAATTGAACGGATTTCGATAAAATTTGGCAGAGAGATAGATTGCATCCCGGGAAAGGACTTGGGATAGTTTTTATCGACATACCTCGCGGGCGAAGCCGCGAGCGGAAGCTATAGTGTATAATTGAATGTACCTAGATGTTCAAAGGTAACTTGTAAAATGGTCAACGGATTAGGTTAAAAAAAAAAGTTTAAAGGGTACCGGAAAGGAAAAAAAGTAGGACAATCTACAAAAAGAAGTGAGAGGCCCTCAAAAACAAAACTTGTAAAAAAAACCAAGTCTCGCAACTCAGTTCTTCTACCATAAAAAGTTGTGAGATCCATGTAATACCAAGTCGGTTAATTTATTCAGTCCCTACTTATGGGACCTTCTGTCTTAAGTTATTACGTAATTAGCTAACCTTACAACATCTTGTACCTAGTGACCATATCAATACCTATTAAAAATCTTTTATGTTTAAAATACATAGATTGACCATTGAGATATAAGTACTTACGTACTAGAGTGACCGCCGCGAATCGATAATTTGTAGCACGCTTTGTGGTCCATGGACCAGAAGTCCTTTAGTCTGCGCCGGACGCTTGTCGCGACGTGACACGTAGCACTGATACAGTTAATTCTAAAAATGCCTTCGTGTGTATTGAGATACTGTTCAAACCACTCTAGAAAATTTAATAAAAGTCAAGGAGTGACGTTTCACCGGTAAGTTTATTGTATTTTCTGTAAAACGTGCGTTAAATCGTATTTTATCAACAACAATTTTCGCCCACCCGGCGTCGCACCGTTCGACGTTCGGCCATATTTTCATAGACTGTGTAGGTACGCAGAGGGGACAGTAATTATTGTACCTATCATATTTGTACTGAAGTATATTATATGCGAAAAGGTACATTGTTATATTATAATACTATTTATGTACTGACTGTGTGGTGTCGGACTTAAAGAATTGCACCACCCCATACTTCCCGTGGGTGTCGTAAAAGGCGACTAAGGGGCGTACCGGAGAATGGGCAGCAGCGTTCTTTATGCATTCCACCGCCATACCATACTGCGATCGCCAACCCCTTTTTGGGGGAGGCCTATGTCCAGCAGTGGACGTTTTTCAGCTGAAATGATGATGATGATGAATACTATTTATTATTACTTCGATTTAAAGGTTTCCTCTATTATAATTGTTCAAAGGAAATTACATATTTCAAATTATGCGTTAGTAGTTTTAATAATAACAATAATAAAACGCTTTATTGTACACCATTTAAGAATTTTTATAAACATTCATAGTTATATTACTGTCCAATAAGCGGTCTTTTTGCTAATAATAATTATTTTAATCTTAGTCCTGTATAATAAATTACTTGTCAAAAATTATTGAAGTAATTTTGTTTCATACATGCAATGAAACAAAATTACCGATATAGTTTTTTTTATGAATTAGCACTACTGAGATAAAAAATGCTGTAGAATGTTGATGTTGTAGAACTGTCGCATCTGGTACGGCGCGCGGTAATCTATGCGTAATGAGTCACTCCCCACCACTTCCCGCGCGCCACGCAGTACAACATATTTTGTTTGCAATGTCAGCTCTAGTACGTAAGTACTTTATACCTCAATGAGATTGACTTGGAATTGCACTGTGGGATACATTGTGTTTTCATGTCAGTCTTGTGGGTAATCGGGAGTATCGGGAGTGAGTTCAAGATAATTATGGGAAAAAAACCGGCCATAAGTGCGTGTCGGGCCACGCACAGTGTAGGGTTCCGTAGTAGCCCGTTATGCTATATTTTGTTTTTGGATGCTAGTCTTTACCCGTTATAAACAAGCAAGTAGGTACTTCATCTTAGTAAAAGGACATTATATCTATAGGATTAAAATAATTAAATGAATGACCTGATCGTCGCGCTCAGCAACTGCCATGTCGGCTGCCATATTGATGGAGTGTCTGTGAATAATCACAGTTATGCAGACGACATGGTGTTGCTGAGTGCGTCTCGGTATGTGGTCTGAGGAGGTTGTAAAAAGTATGTGAAGACTATGCTCGTGATCATGGTTTGCGATATAATGTGGCAAAAAGCCAGTTCATGGTTTTTGGAGTTGGTACAGTAAGTCCCCAGAATGTTCCGTCTGTTAGACTTAACGGGACACCTCTGAAGAGGGTGAATAAAATATTTGGGACATATTCTTACGCCTGACCTAAGTGATAATGAGGATATTGGGAGAGAGCGGAGGTCGCTCTCTCATGATAGCCCGCAGGTTTGCTAGATGTTCAAGGAAGGTAAAAGTCACTCTATTTAGAGCGTATTGACATCCCTTTACACCTGCAGCACTTCTTCGTGTAACGAGCCCACAAAGGCTCGTTACACGAAGAAGTGCTATAGCGACCTCCGCGTTCTCTACAATAATGCGTTTAGGATTGTGGTGGGGCTGCCTCAGTTCTGCAGCGCCTCGGGCATGTTCCCGGAGGAGCGCACCGCCTGTTTTTACGCAACTATGCGCAGGCGGAGCATCTCTCTGGTGTGCAGAGTACGGGCCAGCTCCAACGCAGTCTGCCCTTATATGCTGCATTGCTGCAGCAGGCATGTTCAGGCGAGGCCGTTTAGCAGACGTCATTAATCTTAGGAGTGTATTTTTGTATGTGTTAAAATATCGTAATTTTATTTTGATTTCATTTTTTCGACATTTATTATGAATTTCGTTCATTTATTTATCTAACTTACTTTCTTACATTTTTAAATATTTCTTAAAATATAAAAAATAAGTATAAAAAACATTTAAAAATATAAAAAAATAGTTATCCGCCGGTGTCGGGAGCAGGGTCCAATCTACCGGTCGTTAGGGCTCCAGAGACAGGAACCTCCTCACAATGCGAGCCGTATCAAGGAGTACTGCCTTCTGAATCAGGCCCTTGATCCAAGCGCCTAACGAGAACCTCGATAGATGTTGATTTGCTTGTTTAAGCTATAAAGCTTAAAACTGACGTAGCAGATTATAACAAAGACACCTGATTATATAGCTTAAAAACTGAAAAATTAAATTAGAAATGATGAAGAAAATGAAAAAATTAAATGATCTCATTACATATTTAAAAACTTTTAGTATTTTTTTGTTTTTCTTGTTTTAATAGCAGAAAATGAAAACATTAAATGATCTCATTACATATACACACATCAAAAGTGTCTAGGGATCAACATATATTTTTGCAATAACTTTTCTCCTGATTGATATTAATTAAAATTTTCTTTAAGGATTCATCAAATAAAGTGTTTTCGTTTGTCACAGTAACGATAAACCAAGTCACCTTTGCATTAAAGAAATTTGCCATTTTCCTAATAAAGGGATTTTTGACATTTGAACCACTAACACAAAAGTTCGAAAAAAAGACTGAAATAACAGTTTTCTTTAAAATTTTATTGGGTAACTTAAACAATTAATAATCCGTGTTTCTACCGCGAACACTAAAAACACAAGAACATCGGTTTGGCATACTCAAAATGAGTTCATCCAAATCACGCTGTGGAATGGCCGCCCATGTTCGTTGCAACAACAAAAAAAACCGGGCAAGAGCGAGTCGGACTCGCGCACCGAGGGTTCCGTAACATCCGGGTCTATGCATAAGGTTTATGTTTATGAAATTAAATGTTTTTTTATTTTTGAGTTGATTGAATGAATGGTAAATTGTGGTTTACGATTTATGACGCATTAAAAAAAAACTACTTACTAGATCTCGTTCAAACCAATTTTCGGTGGTAGTTTACATGGTAATGTACATCATATATTTTTTTTAGTTTTATCATTCTCTTATTTTAGAAGTTACAGGGGGGGGGACACACATTTTACCACTTTGGAAGTGTCTCTCGCGCAAACTATTCAGTTTAGAAAAAAATGATATTAGAAACCTCAATATCATTTTTGAAGACCTACCCATAGATACCACACACGTATGGGTTTGATGAAAAAAAAAAATTTTGAGTTTCGGTTCTAAGTATGGGGAACCCTAAAATTTATTGTTTTTTTTCTATTTTTGTGTGAAAATCTTAATGCGGTTCACAGAATACATCTGCTTACCAAGTTTCAACAGTGTCGTTCTTATAGTTTCGGAGAAAAGTGGCTGTGACATACGGACGGACAGACAGACAGACAGACAGACGGACAGACAGACAGACAGACAGACATGACGAATCTATAAGGGTTCCGTTTTTGCCATTTGGCTACGGAACCCTAAAAAGGTCTTCTTGCGACTGGATACCCTCCATATTCGGCAGAGCTCTTCTCTGTAGCATATCCCATGCATGCTCAATCGGGTTCAAGTCTGGCGACTGAGCAGGCCAGGGCAGGACATTGATGTTAGCTGCGGCGAGAGTCTGTCTTACAACTCTTGCGGTGTGCGGTCGTGCATTATCATGCATTAACTGAAATAAGGGACCGATTTGCACTTGTAGAGGAACGATGACGTCTGATACAATCGTCTCAGCATAAATTTGAGCGTTGAGGTTGCCTCTGATCCAAATCAACTCAGTTCTTCCGCCGATCCAAGTACCCGCCCATACCATGATGGTTCCACCACTATAAGGATGGACTTCCTGGCAGGATTTTAATCGCTGTTGGCGTCCAGGGGTTCTCCAGTGTCGTATACGTCTTGTATCCGGTCTCATACCAAAACGAGACTCATCAGAAAAGCACACGAAACGCCATTGTTCTTCTGCCCAATTTCTGTGTTCAAGAGCCCATTGATATCGAATCCTACGATTGTGCATTGCTATAGGTGGTACCCGTAGCGGTCTTCGGGAATGAAGGTTCACTTCATGCAAGCGGTTTCTGACTGTTTGGTCGCTAATTAAGTTCCCTGAAGAGTGATGAAGCCTCACGGCTAACATCATGGCGGTTATTGTTGGAGCTCTTCGAGTTAAGATTTGAATGTATCGGTCTTGTCTCCGTGTGGTGCAGCGATACCGTCCTCCATGGCGCTCAGCCACGGTACCAGTGCTTCGGTAACGTGTCCAAAGTCGACTGATAACACTCTGACTTGTATTCAGAGCTAAAGCCACAGTACGTTGCCGGGAACCAGCTTCTATCATTCCCACGGCTCTGAGCATTTCTTCCCTGCTTAAATGACGTCGCCGCTCCATAATAACGTTGGTTTTAATCAGTAGTAGGGAAACAGTAGCACTAATAATGTCTTCAATGCGTTGTATGTTTTTATAGGGAAAATATTGACAGCTGATTTTCATCTTTTACTCGAATTTGATTCACAGTTCCTGATTCAAATTATGAAATGCACCAAAAAGGATCCATATAAATTTATAAAATCATAAATTTATTACAAAGCCACATCTCAATCTCAAGAAATCCGCATAAAAATGCTTGATCCCTAGACACTTTTGATGTGTGTATATATGAAAACATTATGTATATTCGAAAAAATCTACATCTTTTTAGTAAAATAATTTTAACGCTAGAAATAGGAACAAATAAGATCAACCGCGTTTCAGATTGTCTAAAGTAAAAACTTCTTTTGTGGGTTACTGTGTAAAATGTTATAATAAAATACCACTAGATATTCTTCAATTAAATGAAAAGAAACTTAAATCATGCATTAATCGCACACTATGTAGACAAGCATATTACAAGTTGGATGATTATATCGTAGATAAAAGTGCTTGGCTTAATACTGAGCCCAAGTGCCTGTGCACTTGGGCTCACTAGTTAAAATTTCAATATTTGGAAGAGGTGCTTCCCTTTTTCTTTTTTAGTGTTTCTGACATTACGAACATAACTTTTTTATTTTATTCAATCTACTTTTAATTGATGAATACGTCAATATTAAATATCTCTTCCTGTTTGGTAGTAAAATTCTATTAACCTCTTAAATAAATTGCAAACTATAGTTTTGTATAATTTAGAAGCATTTTTTTTTTTTTTTTGTTATTGTAAGAACCATTTTTACTTTAGACAATCTGAAACGCGGTTGATCTGCGTTTCAGATTGTCTAAAGTAAAAACTTCTTTTGTGGGTTACTGTGTAAAATGTTATAATAAAATACCACTAGATATTCTTCAATTAAATGAAAAGAAACTTAAATCATGCATTAATCGCACACTATGTAGACAAGCATATTACAAGTTGGATGATTATATCGTAGATAAAAGTGCTTGGCTTAATACTGAGCCCAAGTGCCTGTGCACTTGGGCTCACTAGTTAAAATTTCAATATTTGGAAGAGGTGCTTCCCTTTTTCTTTTTTAGTGTTTCTGACATTACGAACATAACTTTTTTATTTTATTCAATCTACTTTTAATTGATGAATACGTCAATATTAAATATCTCTTCCTGTTTGGTAGTAAAATTCTATTAACCTCTTAAATAAATTGCAAACTATAGTTTTGTATAATTTAGAAGCATTTTTTTTTTAAATTTTGTTATTGTAAGAACCATGTTTACGTTTATTATGATTTTTTGATGTTGACTTGAAAGAACATGGCAGTTGAGAATGTTTCATGCTCACTTAAATGTCTCACCGATGGTGGCGCGTGTGTTGGATCATTCGGTTCCCTACAAATGGTTGAGCTGGATGGTGCTGATCCACGCGTCATGTTCGTGAACGGGCGCCGTCGGTTGAGACTGGGTTATAGATTCGTCATGTCTGTCTGTCCGTCTGTCTGTCCGTCCTTATGTCACAGCCACTGTATATAATATCTCCAAAACTATAAGAACTATACTGTTGAAACTTGGTAAGTAGATGTATTCTGTGAACCGCATTAAGATTTTCACACAAAAATAGAAAAAAAACAATAAATTTTAAATTTTTTTTTTCGTCAAACCCATACGTGTGGGGTATCTATGGATAGGTCTTCAAAAATGATATTGAGGTTTCTAATATCATTTTTTTCTAAACTGAATAGGTTGCGCGAGAGACCCTTCCAAAGTGGTAAAATGTCCCCCCCCCCCGTAACTTCTAAAATAAGAGAATGATAAAACTAAAAAAAATATATGATGTACAATACCATGTAAACTTCCACCGAAAATTGGGTTGAACAAGATCTAGTAAGTAGTTTTTTTTTAATACGTCATAAATAGTAAACCGCAATTTACATTTTATTCCAAATAATATATAAAAATAATAAAAAAAACCATTTAATTTCATAAACATAAACCTTATTCATAAGACTGTTTTTATTCTACTATGCGAAAACGATGCACATCCCTGGTGCGCAGGGTTCGGGCTAGCTCCAGCGGTATCCTGAGGGCATTCGCGCAGAGGTTCGATTGCCAGTACTTGAACCATTGCTGTATGGTTCACATACTGAGCAATCGAAGTATGTAGTATGTTTTGGGTATGGTCTTTCTTTTTAATATTGTGTGTTTTTTATTTTGTTTTAGTTTTTTTTTATATTTTGTAATTTTTGTGCCTAATATGATCCTGTGTTGGTCGAAATAAACGATTATTATTATTATTATTATAAACCCGGATGTTACGGAATACTCGATGCGCGAGTCCGACTCGCTCTTGGGCCTACCACAACGTGACTCCACGAGCACATCGCCACGGTAGCCGGTAGCTAAGGAATCCTACCAAAGATTAGGTTTCGTTTTGCGTAATTGCCGTGATTTTCGCTCCGCACATGTCATCAAAATTATATTTAATGCACTCGTACGTAGCTAAATGGAATCTAGCTCCTGCGTGTGGAATCCACACGAAAGTAGGTACCTACGTACTTTTACTGGAAAAGGTACAAAAAGCGTTCCTTAGGTTTCTCTATAAGCGTATTACACGGCTATAACCCATTACCCTTACCTCTATCCGACTAAATTTGTACTGGGATGCCTCGGACATAACTCGTTAGAGCCGGGGGACCTTTTAGAATAGAAGGTGTTCCACAGAACGGTCCCCCGACTTCCATATGAATTTATCTGTTTTAGTCTCGTTACATAAATTCTTTAAGGCGGGGGTTTTTAAATTATTTTATCCTTTTCCAATTACATTTAATTATTTTGTGTCGGGGGTTTTTTAAATTTTCAATTTAATTTTTTCTTTCATGCTCTTTGTAGGGAGTCCTTAATTTTTGTATTTCATTTCTTTTATTTTCTTGCGTTTTAAGATTCAGGTAATTTGGTGTATAATCAGGTTTTTTATCCGTCAAAAAATAATTATTAATTTATAGCTGAAGAATATTTTTTAAGAAATACAGATTTTTTGTTTTATTATCCTTTTTCTAGTTCTTCCTCTAGTTATTCAACTTTCAAGTATTTCATAGCTATTAGATATCTTAGGTATTTCAGATCTAGTTTATAAAATGGGACTGCGACACTATTTGATGTAGAAATACCTCTTTGTAAAAATGGTCAAACTCACTGGTCGTAGGTACCAGTCATCTTCAGTCACTCCACTTTCCTCACCAATCTAGGTCATTGATCAGTAAAAAAAATAATTTTCAAGTTTTTAGTTTTTATTTCGTTGGTTAATATTCCTCATTCCCGTTCAACATAGTAACTATACCTACATTATTCTACTTGTCAAGCCCTTTCATTTGATACCCATATTGAGCGTTTTGTGAAAACATATCGACTGTGAACTGGCAACCGGTACTATCTCAATTTTGACAACTTTACAGAATGAAGAAAAAACACAAAAGCATTCACTGCGAGTTGAAGTTAGTACAAGTTGAATGAAGCCAATTCTGGCGCCAAATTTAAATGTATTTGAATTAGGATTTCTTGCAACGATGTGGAGTATTAAATGGTATAAAATGGCATTAAAAAGTGAAATCTTCAAAAAATTGAGATAGGACCGGTTGCCAGTTCACAGTCGATATGTAATCCGCCATTTTGTGGCGGCGGCCATCTTGGACCGATTTTCATCAAACATAGCTAAGAACACTCCCGACTAATTCACCTTTCAAACAAAAAAAACAAAATCAAAATCGGTTCATCCGTTCGGGAGCTACGATGCCACAGACAGACACACACACACAGACACGTCAAACATATAACACCCCGTCGTTTTTGCGTCGGGGGTTAAAAAGTAAGAAAGAACGCTAATACAAAACAAAGTAAAAGCACGGGCACGCGGTGCGATGCGACGGCGTGGGTCGAGGGATCTAGAAACACGCGGACGAAGTCGCGGGCAGATGTTAGCAATAAATAAAGACCTTCAATTGCTGCATTTTTTTAAATCTTAAAGGCATTAGTCATTAGTCATTTATTCATGAACAATAAATTGTATCTGAATTTACATAATTTAAATCACAATAATAAGAACACAATAAATAATAATTTAAATCACAGTACCTAATAAGAAACACGTTAAATTCAACAACAATACATAAATATAACATCAACAATCTATTGGAATCCCCTTATAGATCATCAATTTTGTAAAGACACTTATTCAATAGGAAACTTTTGAGTTGCTTTTTAAAAGAGCTAGAGTAGATAGCACTTTTCAAATTTATAGGCAATTTGTTAAATAAGATGACCGATTGATATTTGGGACTGTGCTTCACAATATTTAAATTAGGCTGTATCTTGTAATGTTTAATATCTTGTCTCCGTATGCCTTCTCTAATCACTCGTTCTTCTGCAGTCTCATAAACGTGCATAAATTTGGCCATGTTAATTAGAAGTACAAATACATAAATGCTCGGTACTGTTAGTATCTTCAGATTTGTGAAGTGTTCACGGCAACTCTCCCTTTGCGGGATACGGAGTAGTGTGCGAATTGCGCGTTTTTGTAACACAAAAGCTCTCCTTACATTATAATCATAGCTTTTTCCCCAAAACATTATGCTATACCTAATTCTTGATTCTACCAACGCGAAATACACCAATTTCAATTGCTCATTGCTAATGTCTGTTCTAAGGGCTCTTAAAGCGTAACAGGCGAAACATACCGATGCATTTATCGCATTTAATTCTGTTTTCCAATTTAGATGTTCGTCAATGTGTACCTACTCCTAAAAATTTGACTTCTCTAACGAGGACAATTTTGTCATCATTCAAAGCAACATCCAGACTGTCCCTATTACGGGCTGTTGTCCTAAATAATAACAATTTGGTCTTTGCGGTGTTGATTACTAAATTGTTTACAGTGAACCACACATGAAAAGCTTGTAATGCAGCATTTACCAACTCTGTTAATTTATGCATGTCATTTGCTGCTACTATGGCATTAGTGTCATCGGCGAAGATTACTATATTAATGTCAGGTAAAATTGAATTTATGTAATTAATTAAGTCATTTATAAATAATATGAATAAAATAGGTCCTAATATAGATCCTTGCGGGACGCCTGTAGTCATATTTATCGTGGCAGATTTGTAGGCCTTTTTGTAGCCATTTAGAGTTTTGTCAATTTCTACGAACATTTTTCTATTTTTCAGGTAAGAAGAGAATAGTTTGAGGGCCTTACCTTTTATACCATAGTGCGCCATTTTTGCAAGAAGTAACTCGTGGTCTATACTGTCAAAGGCGGAACTTAAGTCAAGAAAGATCCCTGCTACTTTCATTTTCTTGTTTATTTTTTCTATTACATCGTCAAGTAAAGTATAAATGGCGTCAGAAGTACCAACACCTTTCTGATAACCGAACTGTCTATGGTTCAGCACTTTATTTGCACACAAATGGGATAGCAGTCGATTTTTAATAATTTTCTCAAATATTTTTGACAGAACTGGTAGCAAGGAGATAGGCCTGTAGTTTTGTGCATTCGTTGCAGGTAGTGTTAAATTGGAAACGATGGACGCGGTATATCCGGCGTCGGCGTCGGCGCTGGCGCGCGGTCGGCGCCTGCGCCGGGCTGAGCCGCGCCACCGGCACCGCACCACGCCCGTCACCTTCGCAGAGATCAAGGTGCGTAGTCCATCCCATTCCCCTAGCATATTTTTTCTAATAGAAAAGGAGAAACTGACAAAGTGACTGACATATCAGCGCACAGTCCAAGATTACCTATGGGATAAATGTGGGACTATACGAACGTGAAAGGACATCATTCAAGTGTCGAACATTTTAAATAGGTAGCTACTCAAAAATTAAAGTGCCGGACGGAAAAAACACTAGGACTATTTTCTTGTTGTTAGGTAATACCCATAGATATATTATGAAAGAAGGAGATATGCCCCAATAGTTGAAAATGTACCAAAACCCGATATCGCTAGGTTAGCCCCACCACCGCGCCACTACTACACATGTAGCTCAGTAAAAGCAATATATACAAAGTCGCGCACACACTTGCAATTCATAAATCAGAACGTACTACACAATCAATTATAAACCTTAACTCATCAAACACAGCGTGCATTTACCATGCACCGTACAATTTACTTACACAAAAACATCTATCGTTGTGCTGTGCAAAAGCCATTTATTTTACATATACGCTAGTGATTGACTAAATCGGAAAGCTATCGATTCTTCCGTTCATTATTGTATTAAAAAAATAGGGTCATGAAAATAAAGTAAATAAAAAACAATATGTCCAGAACATAATTATTATATTATAAATCAGTAAAATGTAGCTAAAAAAAAAATTGAAGTACCTAATTAAAAAAAAATAACATTATTATACATCTTCTCAAGGAGACCCTTGAGAAGATGTTGGTAGACACCAACCGGATTTAAACGTCCTCTTTCAGGTCTTCTATAAAACGGGCTAAAACGGTTGATAAATTGAAAAATTAACTACAATAGCAATATATTCGTTGGGCAATCGACATTGTTGTCGATAGCCTACGTTAGTGGATCTTCTCAACCACATCACTATCTCGCCGCAAGACATAGCGGCGGTACTATGCGACGCTCCGCAAAAATAAAGTATCGTTTTGTAATTTTCATCTAAATCCTTTCAGCGGTTTAAGCGTGAAGAGGTAAAATACAGACAGACAGACTTTCGCATTCATAATATTAGTCTGGATATCGGCCATAGTAGGTAGTGGTACACACTCTGTGAAAATGTCAAGTGTCTCCCTATTCATCGTTAATATTAAAATAAAAATAGCCTATAATCTACAACATGCAACAGGGTCCAAGCTACCGGCGGTCAGGGCTCCAGAGAGAGGAACCTCCTAACATATGCGGGCCGTGTCCAGAAGTACCGCTTTCTGAATCAAGCCCTTGATCCAGCTGCCCAACGAGAGCCTCCTGTTGGTCGAGGCTCTTGGCTATTAATCCATTGGCTGTCACGACTATCTGCACAATGATCGCTGAGTCCACATCCCACATGTCGACAACCTCGCGAGCCAAGTCAACATTTATTTATCTTTCTCGGCTTTCACGAGGTTCTCATCATGCGGGACGGTTATGTCAACAATCAATGCGCGCCGCTCTGATCGATCCACCACAATATATCAGGCTTATTGGCAACAATAGTCCTGTTAGTGATGATGGATCGATCCCAGTACAATGTGATATTACCGTTTTCGAGAACTGGGTCGAGCACATACGTAGTACGACACCTCCGATTCAACAAGGCTGTATTTCAAAGCAAGCTGCTGATGGATTATCCTGGCTACAAGGTTGTGTCTATGCAAGTACTCTCCGTTAGCCAGACGAGAACACCCGGAGATGATATGCCTGATTGATTCCCCCGGCCGGGTGCATGCCCGACAGATGTCAACCGTGTCGTCTTTCACAATAAATCTCCGGTAATTGTTCGATATCATAACTTCGTCCATAATAAAATTGCACAAACAAAACCTTCGGTTTCTCCAAAGAGGTTACCGAAACGCAGCTAGGCTACGGACGCTAGTAGATCGACATCGGGTCCATGTAGGGCCTCCTTACTATGCCATACCTCCATGCGATCATTAGTGTCAAGCACAGGTTTTGCGCCAGTTCTCTTTAGCCAAGGAGAGCGGGGTGAGGCCCTTGTCCACTATGACTACATCTCGATGCATCCCCACGTCGGTTTCTAGGATATATTCCCTGGATATACAGGGTTATTGGTAAAACATTAACAACCTCTTAAGAGGTCATTGTACTCATCATTATGAACAACTTTTACTATGGGACCATGCCTGAAATCGCGAAAAAAAAATCAGCTGTTCCCTACATTTATGTTCGTACAACTCGTCAAAATGTAGGGAACAGCTGATTTTTTTTTCGCTTTTTCAGGTTTGGTCCCATAGTAAAAGTTGAGTATGAGTACAATGACCGCTTAAGAGGTTAATGTTTTACCAATAACCCTGTATATTTTAATATATGTATACAGGGCGTCCCACGGCTATGCCACATGGAGCGAAAGTACCTTGAATATTGTAGATGGAACATTTTACTGAAAGAAGACATTGTTTCAATTTAAAAAACAATTTAAACTGCATTCATAGATTTTTAAATAATTACATGGTTGAACCGGGAATCGAACCCGATACACGAGAAAAAAATTACCCTGGAGCTTTATCATACCGATCGAAAGGCTTCATCATAAGAATTATTTTTTAAATAACATAGTGTCAGAAATAAAAGGAAGACCGTGAATTTTAACATTTGATGTGAAATTTTGTTCAGAAAAATGAAAAACTGACATTGCATATCATAAGTACGGTGGGCTGCATCAATTGGGTACCCCAATTGTATTAAAATTTTCATACAACTGGGGTACCCAATTGATGCAGCCCACTGTACCTATTACTAATAAATGTACCCACTTGAGAAGTACGCATCATTTCCCTGTTATAATTAAAATGATAAAGAGATACGTAATTAGTAGGTACCTGGTTTTATGTAACAAATCGAGCCGTATCCAGCCGAAAGACGCGTAAACTATTTTGTCCATCGCAAAGCGGCTGGCTGATTATAAAGAAATAATTCATAAATGTGTTCCATTTTCAAACTTTTATTGTTTTGTTTCTGTGATTTTCATTCCAGGATTTTTGCATTGTATTGTGATTTTTTTACATAACCATGGCGTATCAAAATAATTTTGATTTAATGGAAGCATACTTTTTGAACCACAAAAATATAACATTAGCCTTACAATGGCACCGCGAAAGATATCGTGATAGGAATACCTACACCATCTCGATTTATTATGAAACAGTTGGTGAATAATCTGCTAAATTTGGGACGTTTCGATCATCGCTTACCTACCACAACCGCGGCACCAAATGATAAACTCGACATTTTGATATACTTTGAGGCAAATCCTAAAAGTTCAGTGAGGGAAGGTGAAGTTGTACCTATAGAACCGGAATTTCGAAAAGCACAATACATAACGTGACCATTTATTTTTTTTGTCAGAGCGGGACGCTTTCGGAATTAAACAAAAAAAAAAACTTATTATTAAAAGAGAAAAGGACATGAAAAATAATAGGTATATCCCACAAAAACATTTCATGTTAAATGTTGCCAAGACGAGACCATGTAGCTCGCTCTGTCAAAAAGTAATCAGATCTCATGTAGAGCCAAGCTTCTAACTCTACACGCCCTAAATCTACAAGGCCTAACTTCGCAAACTCTACACCTTAGTCAAAATATTTGGCTTGGCCGTTTCGTTACTACAAGAACCATTAACAGTATGAGAGTTTTTCACCTTACGCTCATGTGAATGTAGCGAAATGGCCAAGCCATAATATATTTTGACTAAGGTGTAGAGTTTGCGAAGTTAGGCCTTGTAGAGTTAGGGCGTGTAGAGTTAGAAGCTTGGCTCTACATGAGATCTGATTACTTTTTGACAGTGCGAGCTACATGGTCTCGTCTTGGCAACATTTAACATGAAATGTTTTTGTGGGATTTCATTTCTTTTTGTAAGTTGCTTATGATATTTATACGAGTATTTTTTCTGTTGTTCATTTTTTCTTTCTTGTTTTGGTGTTTATTTATAACAAGGACCCCCTATATAAAATTTCAGACGTCTAGCATCAAAATTTACGGAAGTCTCATACAAATTTTCCCCCCCTAGTTTAAGGGGTTGGGGGGGTAAAAGTTTCAAGTTTTAAGAGTTTTTTGTTGTTTGTGTACTATTACTAGCTTACATACCAAATTTCAGCTTTCTAGGACTTCAGGAAGAACCTTAAGAATATTGATGATCATCAGTCAGTGAGTCAGTGACGAAATCGGGGTATTTTAGATATCAATAAAATCTAAAGTATAAGAGCTATGCAATTGAAACTTTATAGGTTTAATAAGTCAACCACTGAGATCATATCCCGAAAATTTTGTTTATCTGGTATAATCCAAAGCCAAGTTAAGAGGGTTCAAAAATACGACGAAGTGCTTCGAGAAAAGGTAGGTAGTGCCCTTGCGCTTCGCTTAGCTCGTCTTGGCGGGGGCACTCCCGTGCCCCCAGATTAGGTACTTATATTAATATGTAAGTTAAATATTACATTGCGGTTGAAGAGGCATTTGTTTTGTATTTGTCGGTGGAGCAAATTAGTTTTAAAATGTCGGGTCACTCCCGTCGGGACTAGGACCCGCGCATCCGTCTCGCTCTCGCATGTAAATTGTTAATGCATTAATTGAATTAAGTAAATACAGTTCGCTCCTTTTGTAAAAGCGGGACATTTTTGCTCTGGTTAGGGACAACGGGACAGACAGCCTGAAAGCGGGACTGTCCCGCTCAAAGCGGGACGAATGGTCACGTTAACAATACACCGAGTACTGAAAAAATACAAATTCAAAAGTTACGTTGAAGGGCGATTAGTACAAAAATGGCTGCCGGGTGATTTTGAAAGAAGACTTATATTCTGCCATGAAATGGAGGGGCTCATCCTAGATGATCAGTATTTTCTAAATAATATTTTCTGGTCAGTCGAGACAAACTTCAGCAATAACGGTCACCGACACAATAATCGCATTTGGTCCAGGGAGAATCAATTACGTATCCGCGAGACTATAATCAAGTGCGTTTTTCGTTCAACTGTTGGTGTGGGATTGTAAAAAACCGTCCTCTTAGTACATTTTTACGAAGGGCATTTGAATGCGGAAAGGTATTTAGAAATACTTGAGATTTTAAGAAATGAGATAAATAATCTTCCGGTTGCAGAACGACAAAACCTTACTTTTCAGCAAGATGGGGCTCCAGCTCATATGACATATCTCAATGAACACTATCGTCCCTGGATCGGGACAAATGGACAAATAAGATGGCCGCCGAGATCCCCAGATCTAACCCCGTTAGATTTTTTTGATGGATACCCCCATAAAAAATTTAGTTTACAAGAACCAGTATGAAAATGTCCACGAGCTACAAACAGAACTTAGACGTATTATTCTAAATATCCACCACAACAAGATTAAAAATCGTCAGGGAGTGAAATAATCAAAAGAGTGCGACAACAGTATGGAACTAATTTTGAGCATTTGATAAATTGATTAATTTTTTATTAAAAATGTTAAAATTCATGGTCTTCCTTTTATTTCTGACACTATATTATTTAGCAAAAAATAATACTTATAAATAATAAATAGTCCCCATAGTGCTATCTACAACAGGAGTAATCCCAAAACAGCTTCATCAGTCCCTTAGTTCCCTCAACCTGCCACCTAACACCTACCACCTGCTGCAGAAGGCAGTGATTCTTAACACATGCAGGCTAGTTAGAAAATTTATTCAGTGTGAATCGGACAATTTACACCAATACTCCCACTTAAATATTGTTTCATCTACCACACAGTCTACTTATAATATTACTCCCACACTTAATCCCACTGTTGGACACTTGGCTTAGGCCCGTGCCATCAGTTCTATCCGGCTAGGCCGAGAGAAAAAAAAAAATATAAACAAAATAATAATAATAATCTTTTCACACCACCTGCTCGAAAATGTCAAATTATACGTCAAGCAACCTTAACCTAAAGTGAGTCATTAGTGGCCGGGGGCACAGCCGGTCAATAATGTTGTACTGGATTTCATTATGACCCGCTGGTCAATAATGTGATTTGAATTTGGAATCTCACATGCTCAGCTAAATTGGCAGTATAGTACTAACAAACACCCTTTGGTGCCAGAAAGAGGAAAGCTATTCTCAAAACCCTTACTACGCGTTGATGATATTCTCGATTTCCTACAAAATCATAACGACTGCTTCTTCATATCGTTGCCATGTTTTCGAAGACATAATATTGTAAGAATAATTAGATAACTACGAACCATTTTTTAAAAGGAATGGAATAACATTAAAACTGGCATTAATAATAACAAATACCGTACCGCGCCGTAATACCATAATAGTAATTGACTGTAACATTAGTTCATTTATTTTAAGTAAACTGCGCTAATATTGCTGTGGATTTTGTGAATAAATAAATAAATAATAAAACCTATCTATACTACAGTCGATTTATCACATTTTATCAAAAATACTCTATTTTCACGAGCGTCTCCAATGACGTTCTAAATTCAAAATGCATACAGCCAATCATCCAAAACCATTCTACCAGCCCTGTATAAAGCTTAGTTTACACAAACGCCACTTCCATGAGAGTGATATCAATAGACACACACGACAAAACCGTAGAAGAGACTTTCTTTTTTGAAAATCGAATTGATCGTGTCTTGGCTACTTATTGGTAGACGCAATAAAGGCGCGAATTTTCGTACTATGGCTATTATTTTCTCACAGTAGGTGTAAAAAGTAGAGTATCCTCCTCTGGGCTAAAGGTGTATTTGCCTTGGGCTAGCTTGAATCCCTCGCTGCATTCAGGATTCTTGTATTAACTCCCTCGCTTCGCTCGTGAGTTAAACTCTTAACTCCCTCGCTGCGCTCGGGAGTTAAGTCCCGAATCCTTCATTGCGCTCGAGATTCAATATGACGCCCGTGACATAAGACACAACTTTAGCCCCTCGGTGCATAATCTACTATTATTTATCCAAAAACATACAGTTTGAAATATAGTTTGTTATTTGGTTTAGAAAGTACATTAATAGTTAATGTTGCAAAATCTGTACAGAATAATATTCTCTACCTCTTAAGCTAGGGTATACCTGTATTATAAGAGGTAGTTTACGGTCAATAATCAACAAAAACTTATATCTCAAGTGGACTGTGTCATTCTACTGTAGGTATGGTATAAAAGAGTAGGATTGTATGTTGTGTGTTAGTGTGTGTGAGTGGTGTGACGTCATGCGCTGTGATTGGTGTTTCAGTCAAAATGGCCGACTGCAGTATTTTAATCTTCTATTTTTGTCCGATTAATCTCAAGTTTTTAAATTAAACTAAATAACTGTTTTAAATCCTTTTAATATGTATTTTCCCCTAACATCATTAAATTTTTGATTATTTGATACTGTCGTCACGCCTATTAAATATTAAGGAGGCTAGAGGAGAGGGCGCTGCTGTGCGTAAGCAAACAATCAGCTCCGTATAAATATTTCTTAACAAATAGAGAAAGTTATTGTTTACTGTCGAAGTGGTGTTTAGAACAAAGTATTAGTGACATAAAGTCAGTGACATTAAAGTACGTGCAGAATGTTCAGTAAAATTGACAAAAACAAGTGTTAGAAAAATAACGACTCAAACATTCAAAAGTGACACTAAAAGTGATTGATTACTAATCGACAAAAAACTGGTTAATACTGGAGTAGCTCGAAAAATACTGGAAATATAATTGATGACAAGGTAAATTATTAATTACTTGGTTCAAAAACATCCAAAATAAGGAAATATACAAGTTATTTTTACTTCTCTAAATGTGTAAAAGCACCATCTATGCAAAAGAAACATAAAGCAAAACGAAGATACTAACGCCATCTATGCCCAGAACGTATTACCAACAAACGAAAAGTCGATTCCAACAGTATTGACTCAACTCACTCTAAGTGTCGCCACCTGTACCTACGTTCTAAACCTACGAAAATTCGAAAGATGGCGCCAGTTTCCCTGTGTGCGGGATGCGGGCAAAAGTTGCCTATACGGGAAAATCTTATTTGTTCGCTCTGCAAATGTAGATACGATCTGGAGTGCGCTGGGGTAACAAAAGAGTATTATCTGAATCGATGACATTAGAACTTAGAAACACCTGGAAATGCCAGCAATGCGTCTGTAAAATACCAAAGACAGGAAACACTGATACTCCTTTACGATCACAAAAAAACCTTGAAGACAGCAACCCAACTACATCAACAGCTAATAGCAACGTTACTATGAGAAAGAAAACTATAAATCCCAATAATGATACAACTAGCTCTGAAGACCTGAGTTTGCTCGGAGACACCTTACAAACAGGGGATATTGCCATTACTGAACGCAATTCAAGTTTTACATACGAAAATATAAATTTGTTGAACAACACAGAAGGTCAAATAAACATGCAAAGTTTGAGCGAATTAATTATCCGACGTCTGAAAGAAAACAATAAATCTATCATTGAAGAACTACAGAACACAATACAAACCGAGATTAATAGAGCAATTACGGAAATGAAACTAGATTTCGACGTCAATATAAATACTTTAACTATTCAAAATGAACAGAGGAGACAAGAAATAGAAAGCATCAATACTAAAATAACAACACTGCAATTAGAAAACGAAAATTTAAAACTAGAATTAAAAAAACTGTCAGCTCAGCCATTCCAAGCACCTAGCACACCTGAAAAACATCACAAATTAGTACTCTATGGCCTCAGAGAGTATTATGAAGAACCTGAATGTGAACTATACAACAGACTGGTAAAACTTTTCCGCGACATAGTCAACGTAGATCTGACAGGCTACATAGAAGACATGTATCGAGTAGGAAGAAAAGGCACAAATAATAGACCGCTTGTGATAGAACTACTCAGTAAGAGAATGACCAAATATATCATCAGCAACAGCCAGTACTTTCAGGGAACAGGACTAGGTATTTCAGAGTTTTTAGATGCGAAATCACGAAAAGAAAGAGCTCAAATGAGAGAAGAATTATTAAAAGCTAGACAGAACGGACATCACGCAATAATAAGAAACCATCAGCTATACATTGATGGAAAACCTTTTCAGAAAAACCATCACAACATCAAACCTCTATCTCTTCATGAAACTAGTTGCCAAGTAAACCGTACGAGTACGATGAACAGCACTTACCATTATGATCATATAGATAAGCCAAATGAACCTGAAAACTATACATTTCGCAAACAAAGACCTACCATTTAAAATACTTTACCAAAATTTCCAAAGTCTTAACAACAAACAACACTTACTGGAAGAATTCGTCACCCAAAACTCTATATACAAAGCGATATGTATCTCAGAAACCTGGCTCTCAGAAGGAAAACTAGACTTAATAAAGATTAGCGGCTACAAAATTGCATCATCGTACTGTCGCAGTACACGAACAGGCGGCGGCGTGTGTATTCTACTTCAAGAACATATAGAGTGCATACATAGAAGTGATATAACAGATAAATCTATAGAATATGTACTCGAGTTATGTGCATGTGAATTGCCTAAAGAAAACTTATTAATAATTACTATGTACTATAATAGAAGGGAGGAAGAAGTTTTTTACCAGCAACTAAATGTAATTCTCAAATATATAAATAAAAAGTATCCTAAACTAAACATAATTATAGGCGGCGACTTTAATATTAATATACTATCAGATAACAATAAATCAAACCAGTTCATAAATTTTATGCAGGAGTATAAATTTAACCAATATATTAAAAGCCCAACACGTGTAACGCCAAGCACAGCTACATGCTTAGATTTAATATTTACAAATCATACATTCAAAGATATGTACACAACTGTAGAAGAGCTAGGATTCTCAGACCACAATAGTACAATTTTACATTTTAACTTATCCAAACAAACAAAAAGGACCACGTGGTACGTGAAAAAAAGACTTTACAATCACACAAATATATTCAAATTTAAATCTAAATTGCAACAAACAGATTGGAATAATATCATAATAAATGGAAAAGATATTAATAGTAATTACGAAGCTTTTAACGACACCCTCATTAAACTATTAAATGAGTGTATGCCATTTATAAAAATTAAGTTAAAATCTAAATATAAAAAATACTGGCTCACTGTAGGCATAAAAAAGTCTTGTGAAAATAAGAGATTATTAAAAATACTAACAACTAAAACAAATAATCCGATATTAACCCAGCATTACAAAAAATATGAAAAGATTCTAAAGAAAACAGTAACGACAGCAAAAAAACTCCACTACAAAAATAAATTGACTAAATCAAATAATAAAGTTAAGACAATGTGGAGTATAGTAAATGAACGTACAAATAAAAAAATAGCAAGTGAGAAATATAATATAACCCTACAAACGAATAATAGTTTAACATCTGAACCTAAAGAGGTTGCAAATTTATTTAATAATTTTTTTGCGTCTGTCGGAGAGCCCCCGAACAAGTCATCCGACAACCCGAAAGAACCTTCAGTTATTTGCCCTACTGAAAATTCAATCTTCCTCAGTCCAATTGATCCTTACGAGGTGAACTCATTAATAAAAAAATTAAAAAATAAAAACAGTCATGGCATTGATGAACTTCCACCTTCCTTAATAAAAAAATGTGCAGATGAATTAACCTTGCCATTTTATTTATTATTAAACCAATCTTTTGAAGAAGGTATTTTTCCCAATCTTTTAAAAAAAGCACTGATAAAACCAATTCATAAGAAAAATCAAAAAACTGATCCAAACAATTACCGTCCAATTGCGCTTTTACCGACTGCTTCCAAAATATTTGAAAAAGCCATGTGCAACCGAGTATATGCTTTTTGCGAAAAATACAAAATATTTAATGACTGCCAAAACGGTTTCCGGAAAAACCGCTCCACTGTTCTAGCCGTTTACAAATATATACAAAAAGCCCTTGAAATAATTAATAACAAAAAATATGCGGTAGGACTCCTATTAGATATGACTAAAGCGTATGATAAAGTACAATTTGAAATATTATTAAAAAAACTATATAGTATAGGACTCCGCGGAAAATGTTTGACTGGTTCGTATCTTATTTAAAAAATAGGGAGCAAATAGTTGAAATCGAGCATTATAATAACAATAAAAATGAAATAAAATTAATCAGATCCGACAGCAGACAGATTACCGCTTCAATCCCGCAAGGAAGCGTAATAGGGTGTTTCTTATTTCTCGTCTACATAAACGACCTGCCTGCTTATATAAATGAGCCATGTGTCCTATTTGCAGATGACATATCTATACTTACTTCATGCGAAAATAACTCAAATTTAAATGAAAAATTAAACTCCATACTAGACTCCACAATAAACTGGATGACTGAGCACAACTTAGAAATTAACTTCAATAAAACTAAAATAATACCATTCCACCCTCGCCAAAAACACCAATAAATATAAACTTTAGCTTTAAAAATAATAAATTAGAAGTAGTTGATAATTTCACCCTATTAGGCTTAAACATTGATACGCACATAAATTGGAAAATACACATTCAGAAAATAAAAGCAAAAATATCAAAATTTTCTTACGCTCTTCGAGAGATCAAAAAAACGACGGACATTAAAACTGCACTAGTAATGTACTACGCGTATGCCTATGCATGGCTGAAATACGGAGTTATTTTATGGGGCAATAGTACTGACATACCTACGCTGTTTACCCTACAAAAAAAATTAATTAGAATCTTGGTAAATATTGAAGACACCGACAGCTGTAAACCCCACTTTCAAGAACTAAAGATCTTACCCCTACCCTGTCTCTATATATTTGAAGTTTGTAAGTTCGTGCGTAAGTATCCAGATTTCTTTACAAAAAGAGAAGATATACAAACAAAAATTATGCTTAGACATAAAAATAGACTAAACTTACCACCATCTAGACTAAAAATGCATTCCAATAGTACCCTTGTCATGTCCATAAAAATCTACAATAAGTTACCCGAAATTATAAAGAATTTAGACAAAAATAACATCTTCATTAATAAATTGAAACTTTTTCTTCTACACAAATGTTACTATAGCATAAATGAATACCTAAATGATAAGTTATAAATAGCTCTATAACTATTATAGTCAAATAAAAACATACAGTATTTATAAATAATAATAATTACAAATAAATAAATAATAATAATTAAAAATAATAATGATAATTACAAATAACTATAAATATAATGTAAATATAATAAATACAACAATATAAAAATAATGTATATAATTATAATATAAGAATATGTTTTTATATAATTATAATGTATATATATAATAAATAAAACAAAAATTAAAATTCATAAATTAACTTCTGTACAACAACAGTAACAGTTGCTATCATAATAGATTATATATTATTTAGTTACTCTAAAATAAGTAATAAGTAAAACAAGCAGTGCCTTCATCCTCTCTTCTACCTACATTTATCTATGCTGTGCCCGACAGGGTCCATAATTGTGACTAATATTTATTTTCCATACCACCTATGTATACATTATGGTACGCAATAAAGAATTGAGAATTGAGAATTGAAATAAATATATTTGAAATAAATAAAACAGTGCTGTGTATAGTGTCACGAAATGTCGAAAAAGAAATCGCGCGTGTGGACATTCTTTGATGATATTGAAGGTGAACCGTCAAAAGTGAAGTGTAACATTATCGGCATATTTGCCGAATAGTCGCCGACTACAAACGATGCCGAATAGTCGGCTTTCCCGACTACAATACCTACAATTTCAATCTTTATTCTATTATAGATTCATATTTTATTTTCATAATTATTAATAGGCTAGTACTATCCTTTGTTAGGCTAGGCTTTGCTAGGTTAGGCTTTTTTTAGGCTAGGCTTTGTTTTTTTATATACCGTAAAATGCTGTAACTTTGCCTGGATTTTGACGTTTTTTGTTCGTATCTCTGAACCTATTTATTATTATGACTTCTAAAGACTTGCAGATGGAAAACAGACCTTATGCCTTGCCAGGTAGAACCCAAATCTATTTAAATCATGCCGTCATTCAGAATTACAAACACTCAAAGTCGTAGGCAAAGTTGTAGGTAAAAGACACAACTTTGCCTAGAAGGATATCTCAATAAATATATTGTTGATCTTTTTAGTATTTTTTTTCCGTGTACATGAGACACCGTGCTTGTCCCCAGCAGTTAGATTATTGCAATGACGATAATATATAATTTTTTACTGCTAATAGGCAATGTTGTAGCAGGCGCCAGAAACTTTTCATACAAAAATGTCGTTGACTCTAGGGTTGTCCCAAAAAAATACGGATTATTTTCTTAAACTTTTATTCACTTTGTAAAAAAATTAAACAAATTGCTACTTATGAATAAAAATCACAAACGTATTGCTTTTTAGCAATGCTGGCTTTTACGATGTGGGCTTCTTCCTCAGTTGTCAACTCTGTAGGTCGACTAAATGGTTTGTTATACAATGTTTTTTGATTTATTAAAAGTGGTCTGACGCGGGATCCCAAATTTCTTTTCCGCTTCGTATGACGAAATGATTTTTTTTCGTACGAGATCTGCAGCAACTTCTAATATTTCTACAGAGTAATCGGCATAACTACGAGCTCCTGGTTTTCTCTTGCTTCGTTGTGTATTATTCGGCATTTTTGCATATAACTGCAACAAAGTTAAGACTTACTTAAATACAAAATCATGCCTGTAATCACTGAAGGGTCAGGCAGAGATACACCTCTGCCTCACCCTTACAGGCGATTGAAAACATGACTGTCGAAATAAAAATAAGAATGTTCTATTGACATTAAAAAATGTAACATTTTCAATTGAAGCTCTAACTCCTAGGTGATACCTGTGTCACACCCGATTTCGGAACATTAACAATGTATGCAATAAAATTAAAATATCGTAAAACGAAGGGAATTTAGTGAATGCAAGCTCTTGAGTTTCGATATAACCGGGTTCCAAGCTGTGAAAATTTCATGCAAATATGACATTCATATAGTAAAAATATATCAATATTAAAATCCGACTAGTGACAACCCTAGACCCAGGCAAAGTTGTGTCACTCAAGTTTCCAAAACAGTGCACAACATTGCCTACTAAGTTAGTTTTAATGAAACCGTGTCCTTTTAATAAAAATATCAAGCAATATGGAAAGTAGATAGTATGTTCTTACCCTGGGATGTTATAGCTGCACGAAAACACCTTTTCTTTAGCTAAAACTTCAAAAGTTACACGACACTAAAAATTTTCACCTACGCGCACCGGTGTTTGTCGGCCAACTGACATGAACTGACAGAGTAACAATGAAGCTATCATTACAAAAAATGAAAAATCTGTTGCCCTAATAATGTAAAATCACTACCAAATGGTAGAAAATAAGAAAAAACTAAGCAAACGCGAAATATCGTAGTTGAAACGAAATAGGCAAACTTGGGCTTAGTTGGCAAAGTTGCAGCGTTTTACGGTACTTAAATATTTGTACGCCATATTATGGCAGGATATGCTGGAACCAATATTGTAACATATTCACCACTAATTTTTAATTAGTACAAATACTTAAAGGGCTTATTAGAAAAGGTCTTATTATTATATATGTAAAGTCTCAATAAATAATATTCATAAACAGCAGTTATTAGCGTTTGTTTAAATCCCAAAATGTCACTCAAACTTATGGAATTATTGTACAGGCCATTCATAGTAGTATCTATTCATTAATCGTAAGATCTCGGTCTCGCGTTCGCGTGATTTCGCTCGAACTTGCCCCGCCTCCAACAGCTGTTATCGTAATTGTAGGTAAATAAAACGCATCTTTATGCTTTACGATGGAAAACTAAGAAAAAGTAAAAAAGGCATTTATTCAATTCAAACTTTTCCTTCGTACTCGTACTACTTTAATTGGGCTTAGGACCACCAAAATTATCAACTTTTAATTAGGTAACTAAAGTAAAAAGATCAAATTAAATTAAAGCTTCAAAACTTGTAAAAAAGGTAATTTTGGCGTATTTAAAAAGTTTGAATCAGCTGATATCAATAATTTACGTAGGTGTTTACAAAACTTGTTGGCTCACTAACGTACACTCGTCGCTTAACTTCACTCTACAGAATAAAGTCCAATAGGTTCCACGTCCTTGGCTATTGGCCGGTGCGTGGAATGATGATCCATGGTCGAGTAAACGCTGGTAAGCAACTAAGCGTTCCCCACAGTCCGAACGTTCGGCTGGCGAGCATTTGGGTACCTACTCATCTCTGTACATACGTACAGCTGCGTTCTCACCAGACAGCAAGTACTCACGGAACATAGCCGTATACTCCCGAGGTGAGAACTATTATGCCATCGCGACAGTAAAAACGTAAACAAATAATTTAGTTAAAAGAAGCATGTGCACACTTCCGCTAACAAATTAGCACTGTCTCAACTCTCAATCTCTCATGTCTGTGTCTTTGTTGCTCGCTCGATAAAGGATCGCTGGCGCAAAAAGGGGCGTGGCTTGAGCCTCGACGCGAGTTTCTCGGGACTATGAATGGGATGAATGGAAAAACAACGCGCGTTGTATTTTCTAGTAGCAATTATTATGAATGATTGATTCTGTTATGAATTTACCAATTATGACCAATTTTCGTGGACAATTTTGGGATTTCATTTTTTTTTTCTTTTGACTTCACAAATATGATTAGTAACGGGTACGGATAGAGCCGATTTTTTTTTTGTACTAATTAAAAAATAGTGGTGTATTGTAACAATTTCTAACAAATAAACATTTTTGATTGGATTTTTTACGGTTTAAAAGATACAGCCCTGTGACAGACGAACGGGCACGGGAACGGGACTTTACTTGTTTGACTCATGCACGAAGTTGTTTTCTACACCTAATTCTTTTAACGTAGTTTAGTGTACTCAATGACCAATGTTGCTTTCTGTGGTGTCAGGAGGTGGACGAGGAGAACTCTGAGACGGAGGTGCAGCGTGAGGAGCGCAAGCGGCGGCCCGACGTGCTGGAAGAGCGGCTCGGCCGGCAGTTCGCGGAGTTCCGCCGCAGGCGCGCGCGACGGGACCTGCTGCGTGAGCGCGAGCTCGAGTCGCCGCCGCCCGCGCCGCCCGCGCAGCTGGCGCGCGCCGGCAGCGAGCCCGCCGCGCTGCACCGCGACGCCGACACATGAGCGCGCGGCACACGCGGCTGCTTGGATACGATGCACTTACTCGCCGGACGCCTGACGCCTGGCGCCGTCCAATGTAGCGGATGGTACTTATGACCACATGGCCGACGGACGGTAGTCACGTCACGAATCAACTTTTGTTATACATTTTTTTGCGGGATCGTATAAATTAATATTTTCGTCATGTACAGCTCTTAAATTAATAATTAATTGATTAACAGCCTTAATCAGATGTTAAGGTATCTAACATTATTTTTTATTAGTCGGTAGCTAAGTAGCACTCTAACATTTATATATTATAGACCGATGCGTTACAAACCTTGTTGATTGCTCGGCTCTTGTACACTGATCACTAGACCATGTAATGTAGAAGGCGCCACTATTGACGGATAAATGTGGAAGTGAAATTAAACACGCAATGAGACAGTTCTCGTATAATTATTGTACAATAAAATAAATAGCACTCTCAACCACGCGTCTGTCAGACACATCAATAAATAGACACAACTATGTAACTATGTATGTACACGAGCTAACACTATGTACTCAATATTAACCAATATATTATTACAAAAGTTTAACAAGTATACTTACTGACTATACAAGGTACCATTATAGTACGATGTCGAGTATCTCGTTGCATTTATGCATATTTTATTTGTGGTGAAAGCGCCAGGGTAGCCCGCGCAATTCATTTTTTTTACATTTTTTGCAAATATGTATTTACAGAATTGTAATAATTAAAGTCATCAACTCTCTAAGACCAAGTAATCCTACTGAAGGACTATTTCATGAAATCTTGACATTTTAGGATTATATTAACATAGCAAGTTGTACCTTTTACTGATTCTAATGATTATAATTCTGTAAATAAATATTTGTTACGGTCGCGAATCATATTTTAATCAACGTACAACTTAAGAGCGGGCCTAATGACAGGATACAATCTGATTTCACCCGCGCCTCCTTGTCTATACCCCTCTCATCAAACACGACGAAAACAAAAAACAATCCCTTCCCTCCAGCAGAAACTTTTCGCCCGGCCTATATATATTTTTGTTTGAATTTAAATCGTCTGTAGTAAGTATACGCACAATAATCAGATGAAACGGCTCTATTCAATGTACCTAAATTTGATCGCTATGCAAGTAGGGATAATATCCAATATCAGTTCGTGAAACTGTTCCGATGCTGGTTACAGATTCACGGACATACAAGTAATACAGCCTATGAATTTCAAATTCCGTATTGAAGGACAAACCTTACTATGCAGCAAAAAAATATTTTGTTAGATTGGAGAGTAAACCGAGTTGAATGAACTAAATTCAAGGTACAACCTATAAATTTTCGATTCCGAATAAAATTAAAAATTAACGATTTTCGGATATATTCCTGGACCTATTTGTGCTGTGAGACCTTGCTTCTTGCCAAATTTCATGATTCTAGGTCAACGGAAATAATTAAAACTCTTATTAAGGTACACCCATCGGGTTTTAATTTATTTGCGAGTGTCGAAATATGCGACATGAATGCCAATTTATGCCAGCTTCTAAGTCAACGTCTTAGAGATTTGATATTTATACAGCTCCAGGGAACCATAGATTAGTATTTGATATCAATTTCGACTTGACACCCCCACGCATTCCTGAGAAAAAGGATCAGATAGAGAGACAACCTATATGGGTTTCGATTTTTATACTACACTAACTGAACTTCGTACCGCCTCAATTTTTTTAAAATATGCACCAAAATAGAATGCAAACCAAAATAGTTGAAAATTAGAGGTAATTTTGTGATAGTTTTCTATCGAGAAAATTTTATCGTACTATGTTTTCGTCTGGGTCGACCCTTACATTTATAATGAAGTTTCCTGCCATCGACTTTTTTCCAATTTGAACATGATATACTACTGTTTAAAATGTAATCTAAGATTGAAGATTTTCCTTTGGGCCCGCTCTTAATACTGACCAGCAAATTGCAAAAAACGTAAGAAAATTTGAATTTCGCGGGAAACCTTAGCGCTTCCCCCTTAAGGAGTTAAATTAACAATCATACAAGTTACGAACATACAAGTCATCATTCTCAAACTGTTATATCGATTAAGTAATTAATTTTATAAAACAGCATCGTTTGTCCAGTAAATGTTTCCATGTTCCACATAACTACAGATATTAGTGGGTAGGATTGAGTAGGTTCGGGAGCTGACTTGAAAGTGAAATTTTGTTCATTCTTATCAAAGTATTTAGTGTTTGGGCGTGTACGGTGTAACTTGTACGTCAATAACACATCATCGTGGAGTACTTAAGTAGTTGGCACTGGTCGACTGTCTCACTATTCACTACGCTACGGTAACGCGTAACAACATACAAAACCTAATACTTAACTGTAGTTTGTTCTCTTACTGTGTATTCATAATTTATTATTATCATGGGTATATACTTAGTATAGTGCGGGCGGCAACAACGTCTATGTACAACTTGTCTTACTTAGCTAGCCGTACACGGTACGGTGGTATACTTCAACTGTAAATATAATTGTAGCAATATAATCGACTCGTAAATACTCTTATGTCAACATTTTCCTAAATAAATAATTATTTTTTCATAATACTTTATTTGTCAGCCTCGACGCCTACGTGTGCCGTGCGGCGCCTCCCTAATACTGTACAAAATATTCATTATCTCTTGTACGGTGAACCCGCACATTTCGTAACATTAAGTAGGTTAAGCTACATCAGCGTTTGCATACGCGCGATCATTATCGCACATCATCCATTTATTTGTCTGGAGCGTGTACGAGGGGGCGGGGGGTGCGCGGGGTGCGCAAGGTGCGCGGGGCTAGCGGACGGTGCGGAGTCAGTCTTGTGAGGCGACGCGCGCCTCCTCGTCCGCCTGCGGCTCCGCCTCCGCCGCCGACGGGATCGTGGTCAGGTGCCGCGGGGCCAGCGCCGGCGAGCCGGGCGGCTCGTCCACGGCGGGCTGGCGCGTGAGGCGGGGCCGCGCGCCCGCGCCCCCGGGCCCCGCGCCCGCGGGCCCCGCGCCGGCCGCCGCGCTGCCGCCCGAGCGCGACGTGCGCCACGTGCCCGTCGACGCCGTCGCGTTCGAGCCCGACGAGTCGTTGCGGGACGACGACAGGTTGGAGTCCTGCGACGTCTTGCGAGCCACCAGCCACGACGCGGCGCGGCGCGGCGGCGGCGGCGGCCGCCCGTACGTGCGCCACGAGTCCGAGCGCGACGACGAGAACTCCACCGACGAGGACACTGAGCCCGTCCGCGCCGGCGCCGCGGCCGCGGCCCCGGGCGCCGGCGCGGGCGCGGGCTGCGCGCGACGACCACACGCGCGCAGCCAGCGCAGCAGCCGCGGCCGCCGCGCCGGCTCACGCGCACGGGCCCGCTCGGCCGCGCCGGCGCCCGGCAGCAGGCGGCGGCAGGCGCAGGCCGCGCCGTGCTGGCCGCGCGACGAGCGCTCCGCCAGGCTGTTGGTGTTGGCGGGCGTCTGCCGGTTGCTGAAGTTGGACGAGTGCCGGCAGCGCCCGATGCCGCGCGTCACGCGCGACTCCTCGATGGCCTTGCACACGAGCGTGCAATCCTTCTTGAACTGCTTGGTGAGGATGGCGTACAGGAAGGGGTTGCAGCAGGAGTTGAGCGGCAGCACGAACACCGTGAACACCTTGGCCTCCTCCAGCGACACGAGCTGCGCGCCGAACGCCGCCGTGAGCGCGAAGAAGGCGATGGGCGACCAGCACAGGAAGTCCGTGAACACCAGCAGCGCCATGCGCTTGGCGATGCGCGAGTCGTTGGAGTTCCAGGCCTGCGAGCCGCGGATGGCGCAGTACATCTTGAGGTAGCAGCCCAGCAGTACCAGGAAGGCCACGCCGTTGATTACGAGCAGTGTGACCACGTAGCCGAGCGCCACCGGCGTGGACGTCTCGAAGGGCAGGCACACGGCGAACTTGCGGTAGTCGGACACGCCCAGCAGCGGCAGCGCGGCCGCCGCCAGCGAGAAGGCCCAGCCCGCCGCCATCACCACCGCCGCGTGACGCAGGGACAAGCGCTTGTTGAGGTGCATGGCATGCGTGATAGCGTAGTTGCGCTCCAGCGTGATCACGGCCAGCGTGAACACGGACAGCTCAGAGGACAGCACGCCAAGGAAGCCGGCCAGCTTGCAGCCGCCAGACATCTGCCACGCGATGGCGTGCACGCGGAATTCACCCAGCGTGCCCGCGTCCACAACCGCCAGGAAACCTGTACATGTATATTGTATACCCGATCATGTATTGGACATCCAACATGATCAACTCTACGACACGAATAACACATACCTAATGACATAACACCCTTATGATTCAGGTACATACAAGTGGAATAGTGGATCACCACAGCATCTACTACTCGGTCATTGTAGATATACCACCAGATACTGAATCCTATTGGTATTGTTAGTGCAATAATCAATCTCTTAAAACAGCCGTGTTATTGGACCTGCGTTTTTAGAGTCACTTACGTGACACAACTATTGATTGAATAGATTAAATGAATAGTAAAGTCAACACCCAATGCAATGTGATAGTCACCCAAGTAGATGCCCATGAAGAAGTCGGCGGCGGCAAGGTTGGTGACGAGGAAGCGCGGCACGTCGATGCGGCTGCGGCTGCAGACTAACACGAACACCACCGTGCCGTTGCCGAGCAGCGCCAGCAGGAACACCGCCCACACGCCGCAGCGCAGCGTCCACCAGTCGAACAGGTCCACGCACGGCAGGAACGGGCCTGAGCACACAGGGCACCAGGTAACACGAGGCTTAACGAGAGTTCCTTTATGCCAACTTTGACACGAAACACTATAATTATGTGTGACTCACCTGGCAGCGGCAGACACTGCACCTTGCGCGGCGCGTCGGGGCGCAGGTCGCGCTCGCCCAGCTCCACGGCGCCCGCGCCCGCCCAGCCCTCCAGCATGGCCTGCAGCCCCGCGCCGCCGGCCCCCGCGCCGCTCAGCTCGGACACGTTGACTGGCAACATGAACCGCTAGGTATAATATGTCACAACACACTTCATACACCCAGCAACAGTTGACAAATGGAGCTTGATCGCGATGAGTGAAATTCATCAGTTGGGTAACAGGAAAGTACGTACAGTAGTGCGCCCAGATGTCGGTGGTGTTGGCCCAGGCGGCGGGGTCGATGTGCTGCGGCGGCAGGATCACCAGGTCGGACGGCGACTCGGCAGCCGGCTCCTCCTCCTGCTCCTCCATGAGCGGCATGAACTCGCAGCAGTGGTACGCGTACGACAGCACCAGCGTCTGCACACGTCCGCAATTATTATTGCCTTCTCTAATGTTGTTTGTTTACTACTACTACAATTGTTCTTCGAGAACACTCTCCGGAGAAACATCTATTACAATTTTGTTTGGATGACAGTTTCCAGCAAAAGAAAAGGTAGTTTACGAACTGTCAACTGACGAAGGCGTAGAGCTTTTGTATAATATTATTATTTGTGGCGACGATTGTAATATTGTTCACACGATCAAAGCAGCCAATGTCATCGGAGCCGATAACGACACGGATAACATAACGATAATGAATTGGGATGCGTGTGAACTGGTTCACACCAACAGATGTTTGGCAAGCAATAACGTAGCCGATCGCGAGAGAAACTCGATACATTACGACATCCGTAGTAAACAAGGATATACTATGTGACAGCGAGGGGTCGAGGGGACAAGGGCGAGCGCAGGTATGAGCGTGCCAATGACATCGGAAGACCTTCCTCAACGTAAAGTTGGCACTCATCGAGCCTCGCTTCCAGACGATGTTGCAGAAGGAAAACAATTGCTTTTAATTAATTGTGAACGTGTCTTGAATCCGTACTATTCCGTACGCGGCAGTGAAGAAAACCACTTGCGCGCTTGTCTCGATATCTGTGTTACTTGTGATACTGGCGCAGACAGAGTGGAGAGTCTTCGAGATAAGAGACCAAGTAATCGCTGTAGATACACATTGGACACAGTAATCTCACGTACTTTAGTCACAAACGATTGAGATCGTTGATAAGCTTCTGATAAGGTTCGTTGCTTAGCTCTTATGTCTGGAGGTGACTGTAGCGCGGCGCTGACACCGTGACGTACCTGTATCCGGGGCAGCATGTCGGGCGGGTGGAAGTGGCGCAATGTCTGGAGGTGACTGTAGCGCGGCGCTGACACCGTGACGTACCTGTATCCGGGGCAGCATGTCGGGCGGGTGGAACTGGCGCAATGTCTGGAGGTGACTGTAGCGCGGCGCTGACACCGTGACGTACCTGTATCCGGGGCAGCATGTCGGGCGGGTGGAACTGGCGCAATGTCTGGAGGTGACTGTAGCGCGGCGCTGACACCGTGACGTACCTGTATCCGGGGCAGCATGTCGGGCGGGTGGAAGTGGCGCAGGTTGGGGTTGTTGTGCGCCTTCAGGTGCAGCAGGCGCTGCAGCCCCGCGCCCGGCAGCCACGAGAACACGTTGTTGCCCACGTTCCTATGGCAGGCAGACATCACTCTATACTCCATATTTATTTACATTCCACAATGAGAACTTAGGTGGTAGGTTTCACAAACGCATGATCATTGTGGACCCTAGCTGTCCGGCACAGTGAAGTGAAAGAGGGCTTTCATTCATAAAATAATATGTAATTTAAAATTGGTCATTTAGACATTGTTTTAATTTATTTATGAATATATGAAATTTTTGTTAATTTTTCATGCGGTGCGAATCAGTTCAAGAAATCGTTATTGTGGATCGTAGTTATCATGCTGAAAATGCTTTTGTGGTCAAGTCCTCACTGCACCGATATCGTGTTCAGTGTTTAAAGCACACTGTGAATACGCTATGATGTGATGCGATGGCTATGAATACGATACTATGATGTCATGCGATGGCTATGAATACGATACTAAGATGTAATGCGATGGCTATGAATACGATACTAAGATGTAATGCGATGGCTATGAATACGATACTATGATGTGATGCGATGGCTATGAATTTCGCAACACTTTGCTCTGTTATAAGAAGCTATACCTCATCATCATCTGCCTAACCTTTTGCCAACTATGCTGGGGTCGGCTTCAAGTCTAACCTGATGTTAGTAAGAAGCTACTACTACATAAATAAAGATGTGCCCACAGAGGTACGTATGAATGAGGACTTCCTTGCACACCAGTACATGCAATTGTGAGTACGTACAAGTCTTCCAGCTTGGAGACGGGCACGAAGGTCTCCATGTCGATGTGCTCGATCAGGTTGTCCTCCAGGTTCCTGCAACACAACGCGTTCAGTACTACTACTACTGTTGCTAAATGAGACCACCTCCCCCTCCCCCCTCCTCCGGAGCGGGGCGAGCTGTTATTGTAACGTGAGATCTGGTACTACAATAATTAAATAGACGAGTTAAGCGTTGATTGTTTCAATACAGCTGAACGCCACACCACTTGAGAGCTGCTGAAACACAATCCACTCCGCTTTGTAAGGAATACTTAGGTACTCGATGACTCGCGACGAGAAAGCGCTCGCACAACATTTGACGCCGCGCGCCGGTCTGCGGTCGAATTGTACAGAACAGTTATTTGTTGATTGTAAGGTCCGCGGTAACTACTTGTTTCGTATGTGCATGTATGGTATGATGTAAAAAAAGAACAGTCTTATTAATTAGTCTAATAGGTATTTAACAGACATTTAATAAAAATAATTAGGTACATGAAATGAGGAATTTATGTTCATCCTTGTATTGTCGGGCCTCATCGGATGAGATGGGAAAATTGCCTACTTTAATAAAAGCGGGAAAACAAAATGAATGAATAATTTATTCATTAAAGTTAGCCTGCCCCTCGATTATCATCAGATTTATTAATGGAAATATGTAAGTAAGCCACTCGCGAGGTTCGCTTTGTTGTGGGGCGCAAGCCGGATTGCCGGAGTGCTGCAGCCTTTGTGCCCCTGAGGTCCGGCGCGCCGGCTCAGCAGGCGCGAGACGGGACGCGGTGCCGGCGCGGCGCGACATTGAGCGATGCCGGCGCGATAAGTACCCCACAGTAGAGCTGTAGCGGAGCACATAAAGCGACAGATCGACTTCCTTTTACGATCTCATAACATACCGCTAGATGAACTGACTCACCTGATCGTAATATGCAGATAGCCGCTGTTCGATCTTGCGCTATTCTATCTTCCCACAAGACATTGTGGCGACGCGACACAGCCTCAACGATTGCGTAATTAATATATACACGAGTATAGAAGGCCTATATCCGGGGAAAATGGCGGTAATCCGGCCAGGGGAGGACCTGCGCGATATCGCGATAAGCGGAAACGTTATAAGCTTCCCGCCCGCGACTTCGTCCGCGTGTGTTCCCAGACCCACCCCGTCGCATCGCATCGCTTGGCCACGCCATTACTTCGTATTTGCTTAGCGTTCTTCTAACTAATATAGCCTGCCTCAAGAATTCGGCGACCAAATGCAAAAAAAAAAAAAACATTCAAATCCGACCTTTGAGTATTAGTTGGTTTAATACTCAAAGAATCCGACACATTCCACATAGTAGCGCGTTCAAACAAACACTCTTCGGCTTTATTAGAGATTAGTAGATATCTACTAGATTGTTTGTAGATAGGTTTCTTATAGAATGTTAGTAATATTTGAGTCAGCAGCGTCCATTGCATAACGCATTACGTTTAGGTAGGTACGTTATTGTACTTATTTCTGGCTCGTTCCGCAATACTCCCGAAGCCTTGAGTTTGATCCTCAGACGGCACAAACACAACGCTCGGGGCATCTGGATTCTGGACTGAACATCGAATCAAATTAGATTCGCAGTAAGTAATAGGGTTTGAGCTCCTCGCGATAAAGGCAATAGACTCATCTCCATTATATCGGCCTTCGATTATTTATATGGCAATTAGAACTTGTATATACATAAATAAAATTCAAAGTCCTGACTGAGATATCAACGCACAGCCTACCTGGTCCTAGAGACATGAATTTTGGAGGGTGTGTTCTTTGTGAAGAGTAGGTATCCACTAAAATCCGGCTTTGGAAATTCAACCTTTAAGGGGGTGAAAAGGGGGGATTTTGTTTGTATGAAAAATCTTATTCCTTGAGTTAATAACCTTGAAACTTGGCACAAATACTTATCTAAGTCAAACTCATTTATTTCAATTAAACCATTTACAGGCACTTTGGAATTGCCAAGAAGTCGGTCAGTCAGAAAATATGAAGCTAGTTGCCCATTCCAAAGCGTAGGTACCTATGGAGAAGAACGGGCAAGAAACTCCACGGACACTCTTTTAACTTATATTTTTACAAAAATATTAGTTAAGTACTTCATCAATGTTGAATTTATAATTTGGTTTATGTGAGAACGAATGTAACAAAAGACGTACGCGTAAAAAGCTTCCAGAGTAAAGCAAATAGTTCGAAAACAACAATTCAAAAATAAAATAATTAAAAATGTACTTAAGAAGTTTGGCATTTTTTGTTTTTCGAAACTTCTTCGGAGATTGGGAGGTGTCACAAATTTAGTAGAATATAATAGTTCTTTATTTGCACAGAAAGCAGGAACAAGTTACAGATGTTAAGTTTAAAATGATCCTGTAATGACTAGAGCCAAATAGGCTTGTCTCCAACAATTTTTTAGCCAAAACTATACAGTTTGTGACGGCGGAAAAAATATATGTTAATCTTGAACATATTTCTTAAAACTTCGATGTTTCCAAAACACGTTTTTGAAAAGTTTTCTCGATACAAAAAAATGGTAAACTAACCTCCTAAAATGATCTTCCAACAAAAAAATCTGAATTAGTTAATAATGTACGTTGGTAAATAACGTATCATATCTAAACACAGAAGTTGGTTGTTTTTTTATTTTTGACTACTCAACTTATTTTTAAGTACCTAATTAACTAATTATTTTATGGTTTGTAAAAATGTACGAGTGTCCGACAATCAATCCGACAGTGAGCGCTTAGGCGCGCTGCTAGACGGACGTATGTCGCTTTGGCCCGCAATCCGTTCATTTCATATTATCACCAAACAAAAATGTCGGAGGCCAGCAAAAAAGCACTACTATACTAACAAACAAATACATCTCACAGAAGTAGTATAATTCATTCATTGTTAATAACAATGAACCAATAGATGGCGCTCTTGTATATTTATTGTTCTATGTGAAGAGTTAGAGGCTATTTTGTACAACGCATAGCGTAAATTCATCGGTTATAGTAAGACTCTGTTGGTCTAGTAGTGTTTGCATAGAGTCTGAATAGCGAGTATCGAGTTCGAAACCAAGTTGAGTCATGATAGAGAATTAAAAAAAAAGTGTTTTTTTTTTGTTTTAGGATATTTTCATCGTTTTTTTTAAAATTTATTTTGTATATTTTTAGAATATTTATTAAAGTTCTTTACAGTAAAAAGAGACGTTTGGCGAACAGTTCAGAAGCGGATTTGGACACTTGCGCGAAAGACATTTCCGCGAAAGACACTTGCGCGAAGGACACCTGCGCGTATCCACTTACGCGAAAGACGCTTGCGCGACGAGACAGTTGCGCGACAAAGTTGAGGAAATGAGATTTCTCCGTAACATCACGCAAGTATTCTTTCAAAGGGTTGGGCAGGAGTGTATAGTACACCCACAATTCACCAATGGTTCATCATGGATATCGTTTATGGTTTTCGAATGTTGTAAAGCCGATAGAAAGGTCAAAATGAAAATCCATGATGGCGGACGTGAAAAGTTTGAAATTTTTCATCATGGGTGTCGTTTTCGTGGTTTTCGAGGGTGCTGAAGTCGATAGTGAGGTCAAAATGAAAATCATCTATTGGTTCATTGTTAATTATTATTAACCGCGTTACACTGTTCCTGACTCGGTAGTTCACTGCATCACCGCCCTTTAAGAATGGCGCTAGGATATCGGAGAAATAGTGGGCGTGGCTAAAAATACCGAAACATCGGAACTCAATTTCGGATGACAGCCTCTTAAGTAAGGCATGCAAACAGTTTTAGCTACTTATTAAGACTCATGTACCTATTGTGTATGGAAGAATTTTAATGAACGGTCCAATTAACTCGAAACTCAGTATGTAAGACCAGAACAAATAATAAAGTGGTTCAGGGTTTTTCGAAAATCTACCCCTGACGGGGTGAAGAGTCAATTTCACAGGGGATTATTTTATTACGTGGCTTGATTAACTGGAAAATTTGTATAAATAATCTTTGAGTCAAGTTATAGAAACATCCGAGACGATTTTACAAAATTATAAAGAGGGTATACAGTTTATATGAAAAATCTTATTCATCACACTAATAATTATTATAAAGGCGAAAGTTTGTGAGTGTGTGAGTGTCTGTGTGTGTGGGGGGTGTTTGTGTGTTGATATGTTTGTTACTTCTTCACGCTCAAACGGCTGAACCAATTTTGATAAAATTTTGTATGGAGGTAGCTGTAGGGTGTCCCCTGGATTAACATATAGGCTACTTTTTATCCCGATATGCCCACGGGATCGACACTTACGCGGATGAAACCGCGGGGCGCAGCTAATTTGGTTAATAAACTTGAAACTTGACAATTTTCGGCTCAGGAAATACTAAAGATTGTCACTTTTAATTTAAAAGTAACCCCTCACAGAGGATTTAGGGGGTGACAAAGTTGATAGGTTAGAAAAATATGTAACCCGCCGTCGGATTAACTTGAAACTCGGTACTACAAAAAAAAAGTGTTTGAGGGATTTTTCAAAAATCGAGAAACTTTATTGACATTTTCCACCTTGGTAGGAACCAAGGTGGAAAATGTTAATAAAGTTTATGGGGTGGATTTACTGCTTTCTTCCATTAACTCGAAAATGGGTATGGGTTTTTGAGTCAAGTTATGAACACGTCTCAAACGATTTTTCAAAATTCCACTCCTGTGGGGGTAAAGAGTGGGGATACAGTTTATTTGAAAAATCTGATCCCTTTGATCTATAAACTTAAAAATTGGCCCGAATACTTATACATATATCTAAATAAATTATAAAGATCATAAACACACATTTTCGAAATTTTTGGAGGAAAGTACGAATTTCACGCGGACGAAGTCGCGGGCAGAAGCTAGTGCATTAATATTACCAGTTCAGAATTCTCGAATAAAAATAACGTAAGGGAACTAACCCGTTTAAATAAACTCATTTGGGGGTAGGGTTCCCATCCGTTCGGATTTGTCCGGACATTTCCGGACTTCTTGACTTTTTCTCTTTTTTTGGCTTAGATGGAATACGAGTAATAACTTGATAAGCCCAAATAAATCTTTAATATTTATTAACTTTTCATTCATTTAAAAACAAAATATACGAGATCAAATAATAAATAATTATTGTATTGCTTTGCAAACAATCAACTAGTTCTATTTTCTTCGAAATAAAAATAGTTTTACGTAAAATGCCTAATCAAACTATGCCCTATGATTATTATTTTTTTTTTGCTTGTTTTTTCATATAAATGTAGGTACATATTATTATTATTTTAAATATTAGCATAGATTATGTAAATATTATTATGTTATGGATTTGAAATAAACATTATCACTCATCAAACTTTAAGCTAGTTTCTGGTATCTTATTAATTTTTATATTTTTAGAGCATTTTTTTTTAATCCCCGCACCCCTCAGCCTCCCTCCCCTCGCGAGCGTCTGCTACCATGCCTACCATACCACTGTAAGACTGTAACTAAGTGGGTAATGTTTGGATTTTGTGACTAAAATGTCCGGACTTGTATTGAAATGTCAGGCTTTTGTCAGGACTTTTCAAATTTCTGTAACCCTATTTGAAGGGGACATAGACATAAATAAAGTGCAGTTAGTTGCCGCCGCGAAGGTCGCAGAGTTCAGTCGTGGATGTGGGTCGCCGGCCGCCAGTATCAGCGCGTCGATCTGTACCACAGCTGTATCACACGCGTCACCGGGTCGTGCGTGTGATCGTGAGACGTCACCACTATCCATAAGGTATGTACTCACAATACTTGCAGGTCCGGCGTGTGCGTGAACACGTCGGCGGGCAGGCGGCGCACGCGGTTGCGCGCCAGCAGCAGGTCGTGCAGGCGCCGCAGCCCGCGCAGCGAGTCGCCGTCCAGCGACGAAATCTCATTCCCCGACAGATCTCTGCGCATAAACACCTTACATCACTACATGTGCCGACCAGTGCTAGTGTACGTGAACGAGTGAGCACTCACAGCACGCGCAGCTCGGAGCAGTCGCGCAGCTCGGGCACGCGCTGCAGCACGTTCAGCTTGACGTCCCTGCGGACACAGCGTTGTTACATGTCTGATGAGATCGTTTGACGCCGCGCCTGGCGACGAGTCCCGCAGGAACCGCCGAGCGGCGGTATACGTAAAATAAGTACACACAAAACTTTGCCAATCAACATTCAAATGGGTAATTAGCAGATTATACCCCTATGTAAATAACTGTCAATGTTCCGGAAGTGGGTTATCAGGTCAGTATCACGCTCGCAGTGGTTAGTGACGAGCTTGTATCGACTACCAACACCAAAACAGATGGCAAATATAGCGGCGTCGTTCGTCGGAGGGCTTTACGAGTATAGTTTGTAGGCACTAAGTATCTACTTCCTAATAATCATTAGCTTTTTGTTAATAATCATTAATTTTTTGTAATCATTAGCTTTTTGTTTCGCCGTGTTTGATGAGAAAAAACGGACAATCAAATCAGGACAAAGCTTATGAATCCATACTAATATTATAAATGCCACACAGACAATTGTCTGTGTGGTGCCGGACTTAAAGAATACCACCACCCCTTACTTCCCGTGGGTGTCGTAAAAGGAGACTAAGGGTCGTACCGGAGAATGGGCAGCAGCGTTCTCTATGTATTCCACCATCATACCATACTGCGATCACCAACCCGCCTGCCAAGCGTGGCGATTATGGCAAACCCTCCCAAAATTGGGGGAGGCCTATGTCCAGCAGTGGACGTCTATCGGCTGAAACGACGATTATAAATGCGAAAGTGTGTCTGTCTGTTACCTACCTCTTCACGCTTAAACCGCTGAACTGATTTAGATGAAATTTGGTATAGAGATAGTTTGAGTCCCGGGAAAGGACATAGGATAGTTTTTATTCCGATATTCCCACGGAATCGAAACTTATGCGGGTGAAACCTCGGGGCGCAGCTAGTAAAAATTATATATGAATAAATGTAATTATAGATAAAAACGAGGGCAAGATGTCAATTCATCGCTCGCATGACTACTGTTCTATCTCATTTTTCTCATTTTTGAGCTGATTGAGTTAGAACAACTATCAACATTTAGCTGATTGAGTTAGAACAACTACCAACATTTAGCTGATTGAGTTAGAACAACTACTAACATTTAGCTGATTGAGTTAGAACAACTACTAACATTTAGCTGATTGAGTTAGAACAACTACTAACATTTAGCTGATTGAGTTAGAACAACTACCAACATTTAGCTGATTGAGTTAGAACAACTACTAACATTTAGCTGATTGAGTTAGAACAACTACCGACATTTAGCTGATTGAGTTAGAACAACTACCAACATTTAGCTGATTGAGTTAGAACAACTACCAACATTTAGCTAATTGAGTTAAAACAACTACCTACATTTAGCTGATTGAGTTACAACAACTACCTACATTTGACTATTCGCGATTCTTTACATTTTTGACTAATCATCGTATCTCTATGTTATTTGGATCTTAAAATATAACCATTTTGAAAGGCAACAATATGTATAAAATCACAAATAGAAAAACGTAGTTGTCCTAACTCAAATCATATAAATTGAGATAGGGCTGTTAGTCATGCGAGCGACCGAGCGACGAATTGTGTGTGATAAAGAAAGATTAGCTCATAACGTAGGAGCGGATGAGTTGTACATGTATGGTGGAGCAGGGGCAGGCGATTAGCGCGCGCTTTTACTATGCAGATGAGGTCGTCCTTGCGCGAGTTTATCCTCCCGAGCTGGGCGCCACGCGCGGCGCTGCCTCCCGCCACTAAATAAAATGGAGAAGACCCACTTCTAGCAAAGGTCATGTTCATCTACCTAGCCTTTTCCCAACTATTTTTGGGGTCGACTTCCAATCTAACCGGATGCAGCTGAATATCAGTATTTTACATGAAGCGATTGTCTATCTGACCTCCACAATCCAGTTACTGGGTGCTCTGGGTAGAGTGTGGATCCTGAGATAGAAACACGCTTGTACGATACGACTACATACAGAAAACAAAGCTAATAGAAATCTCTATTCACAGACAGCACATTTCACCGAAAACTTTGTTGATACTTTTAGATTAATACTTAACCACGAGCCCCTCCACTTGTAGCAAAGGTAAGGTATATTTGCTATTAGGTAGAGAGAGCGTAGTCGCAGCCCAACATTTTTTCTTCAGGTTAGACAATTCTTTTGACCATTCAAGTAGAAGTTATTATGTGGACTTATTCAGCTCAGTGCCGCCATGCCGTATGCCGCTCTCTGTCCGGAGCACTTATTCGCTCAGTGCCGCCATGCCGCGTGCCGCGCCCTGTGTGGAGTACTTATTCAGCTCAGTGCCGCCATGCCGTATGCCGCTCCCTGTGCGGAGCACTTATTCGCTCAGTGCCGCCATGCCGCATGCCGCGCCCTGTGTGGAGTACTTATTCAGCTCAGTGCCGCCATGCCGCCTGCCGCGCCCTGTGTGGAGTACTCCTTCTGTTCCTACTGCCGTGTGGTGGCCACGTTCTAGTTTCTATTTCGACAAGCTAAATCCTAATCGATATTCGATTTGTAAAGCCCGGTTTCATTTGAAAGACTCTATGTAAGTCGTCTCGCATATTTTTTTCTCACCTGATACAGTCCTTGCTAGGAATAGTAAACTATGGGTTACAACTCGGGTTCGAACTGACCCAGGAACAGTTGCTCAATACAGGGTGGAAAAGACCCATCACGAACTCGTCGTCGACGCATTCTGAACATCAACCTAGGTCAACCTAGTGCATAAATAAGTACTCACTGGGAACGACTTTTGTTTTTGACGTTAAACATCGCTGTTTACGGTGGTGCACAATGATAGGCATAATAGGTAATAGGTACTACGGGCTGGTGTCCGCAACTCCACGTCAATGCGCGTATTTTGCGTATGGGTGGGAAAATCGACTATTCGATCTACCCCAGCTCCTCAAAGAAGGCCAGCAACGCCTTGATGTTACTGACCGTCTCACGTAGGGTACCTGGGTTACCGAAGTACTTTGCCCTGTACGTGGCGATCACCGGGCAGTTTAGAAGCACATGTGCCGCTGTCTCGTCGTCCTCCATGCAGGCCCTGCACAACGGACTGTACGTTACTCCTATGACAAAGAGGTGTTTATTGAATGACCCGTGGCCAGTTAAAGCTGCGGTAACTATACGCAGCTTTTGTTTTGTTAGACGGAGAACCTGTTTCGTGAGGCGGCCATCCAATGTGGGAAGTGCTTCCCTCGCCTGACTGCATTCACCTTGGTCCGTCCATGTTTATTGTGTTGCTCTCTTGTGCGTTTCCTTACCAGAGTGCGTATATACCCGAAGGGGAGTGGCACGATGGGCTCGGGTCCCACGGGTGCCATACTCGACCCTCTTCTGGCAAGTTCGTCGGCTGCATCGTTGCCTAGCGAACCGCTGTGTCCTTTGATCCATTGAATGGTTATATTATTGAGGTTACCCACCTGGTTGAGGCGCTGGTGACACTCGTATATTAGCCCAGAGTCAGCTGTGTAACTGTTCAGCGCTTGCAGAACAGCCATGCTGTCTGAGAGTATGCGGATTGAGTGTTCCTTAACTTCCCTGGCCATAATGGCTGAAGCGGCTAGTGAGATGCCCATGCATTCTGCCTGGAACACTGTGTTGTGGACCCCCAATGGTGTGGCTATATGTATGTTGAATTCCTCCGAGAAGATTCCAGCTTCTGTGCCACTACCTGTTTTGGATCCATCCGTGAAGATTCGCAGCTCTGTGGGGCACAACCCCTCGCATAGGCGATCCTCGTGAAGCTGGATCTTGTATTTTTTATCAAACATAAATTGTTTAGGAACCCGGTCGTTTATGGCTTTCGTGATGGGGAAATCCTTATGGAGTCCCTCAAGCAGCGTGGTGTGTGGTGTATTACTCTTACCCCAGAGATTTAGAGTGTTAAGACGTACTGCCGCCATCGTCGCTTCCTGCTGTATGAACAGGTGGAGCAGCGGGATTCCCAGGATGGCTTCTACCGCTGCAGTCTTTGCATGCGTTGCAGTTTGTTGGAGGCTGTCACTAGCTTGGTGCGAGGCCACCAAACCACAGCTCCGTAGCTTATCATGGGGCGGATCACTGCAGTGTACAGCCAGAGTGTAATTTTTGGGGATAGGCCCCACTTCTTATCTATCATTCTCCGGCACTGCCAAAAGGTTATGCAAGCCCTGTTCAGTTTGTTGTCCAGATGACTGCTCCAGTTTAAAAATGATAGGCATACACAACTTGCTAAGTTGCATGCACCTAGCATCCAAGTTTATAACTTAAAATAGTCCCGCTTTTAAAATTTGGTTTCGTTAAAAAAGTTGTAACTTTGACCTTACACATCTCCGTAACCGAAAGGTTCCCAGGTATGGTCCATTACAAACAAATGATGACAATGACGGAAGGAACACTCGGCTTCGATAAACGTCATCTTACACCCGATGTAATGTAACAGTGATATACCTACATCAAAAATCTGCTCGTCTCCTAATATGACAAAACGCAAAGTTATCACGTCTATGCCACACGTAGGTACATGTAAAATCATTGTACTAATGGCGAATGTTATGTAATAACGTATGGAGCTATATAATAGTTGATCGTTGTTGTACCGCGAGCGCACATGCGAGTACTCACAGCGCCCGCAGCTGCGGCGCGTGCGCGCACAGGTCGGCAGGCAGGTGCGACAGACGCGCGCGGTCCACGCGCAGCGTACGCAAGCGCGCCGTGCCGTTCAGCGACGGCAGCGCACGCAGCGACCGCGCCTCCGACAGCACCCTGTGGCACACGAACAGACATTCAACATCACCTGAACACAGTTCACAGGTGAAAGAAACGCACTCTTCACACCGCGTGCGTTAACAGCACCTGTATCCACATTCGATCAGAGCTCTGGTGAACCTGGTACACTGCATGCACTGGCACTACAAAACGAGCCACAATATTGATGAGCAAAGACAATTTTTACTTGCGATATACAGTATACTATATGATTGAAATGCACTAAGAATATTAACATTATTCATAACTCCCTTGAGGGTCAGGCTTAGGATCAGATCGTATTGTGTTGTCGCTCGCACTGTGCCAGTGACCACTTACCTGTCTTGCCACCTCGTAAGTAGTTGGTTGGTGAATGTAGATACATAGATATACCTAATATCAATACAATTTTACAAATGCGATTACAGACATCAAAAACGGCTCCTCATAAAGCTATTAACGCTTGGAGTGCTGAGTTGCTGAGGGGGACTTTATGTGCGTCTTTACGAGCTCGATAACTTTATGACGGACTTGAAAGTTTAGAGAGACATTCAACGACATTCATGGTTTCAATGGCTTGTTCAATCCTGATACCTAGATTAGTACTACAATGGGCGCACTAAAATAAACTTTCCTTTATACTACTTTTATCTCACGAAACGACGCGCGCAATACTACTAGTGGTTACCAAGTGTACAAACACGCTGTGAATGTGTATGTAAGCGCAGGAGCTCTCGGTAGCGTCGTCCGAGACAATGGTGAAGTCGCGAGTGTACGAGTATGTGTATGCAGGACTTCTCGGTACCGTCCGGACAATGGTGAAGTTGGAAGTGTAGGGGTATGTGTGTCATCACGCACACGAGACAATGGTGAAGTTGGAAGTGTAGGGGTATGTGTGTCTTCACGCACACGAGACAATGGTGAAGTTGGAAGTGTAGGGGTATGTGTGTCTTCACGCACACGAGACAATGGTGAAGTTGGAAGTGTAGGGGTATGTGTGTCTTCACGCACACGAGACAATGGTGAAGTTGGAAGTGTAGGGGTATGTGTGTCTTCACGCACACGAGACAATGGTGAAGTAGGAAGTGTAGGGGTATGTGTGTCTTCACGCACACGAGACAATGGTGAAGTTGGAAGTGTAGGGGTATGTGTGTCTTCATGCACACGAGACAATGGTGAAGTAGGAAGTGTAGGGGTATGTGTGTCTTCACGCACACGAGACAATGGTGAAGTTGGAAGTGTAGGGGTATGTGTGTCTTCACGCACACGAGACAATGGTGAAGTCGGAAGTGTACGAGTTAGTGTATGCAAGCGCAGGAGCTACGGTACCGAGAGCTCCTGCGCTTGCATACACTTACTTGCATACGCTTGCATACTTGTGAAGTCGGAAGTGTACGAGTATGTGTGTCTTCCCGCAAACGTTCACAGCGTGTTTTGTGCTCCTGGTTACAAGTAAAGCGAGCGTCGCTTGGTGAGATAAAAACACTGTAATCTAAATATCGCAATGTGACGCGATGGAAATAATAAAAATCTGTAGCAAGTAGTGGATGACTGCTTCCCAACACTACGCTCGAACCGGAACTGTGCGGTGTCGTGTAGGTGTTCCGGATCCCCAGTTCCGCTACGTTCATCCGCCGCGCGACGGATCCAGTTCCGCTCTCGCCAATCACTTCCGATGCGGCAGATAGTGAGGACACCGGACGGACCCGGGTTAGGCATGCCGCGTGTCGCAAACCAGACACGATCCAGTACTAAGTATTTTTTTACCACCATTGGTTTGCATTTGCATGGCGGTGCTAGTAAGAACGAATCCCTCCAGACAGCAGCGAGGACTCTCCAGGGTACAATGTCGTTCACTACCTAGTCATCATATAATTATATTATTATTGTTGTCTTGAACCCCAGTACGTACCCTACCCCAACCCTACATACACATTATCTGTTCTAGGTCTTATTAACATGAGCGGTGCCTACTCTTCGGAACAATCCTGATAATTCCCGAATCGTAGTTGACATCAAGGCAGGACATTTAAGGCTCGTACACACAGGCGCGACTTGTCGCGCGACACGTCGCGTGGCGATTCTGCGATATTATCGCGCCGCAACACCTTTCACACAAGCGCGACGCGAATCGCGGCGCGACGAGTAGCGCGACACCGTGTAGCCGCGATATCGCCGCGACGCCATACAAAATGAACATTTAGTATGGTGTCGCGGCGATATCGCGGCCGCGGCGCGACACGAGAGTTCGAGATTATAAAAGGCAGTGCAATCCAAGCTGAGCTCAGTAGCAGACGATCTTCGTCAGAGGACGAAGGCAGGTCTGTGCGTGTTTGCCCCGCGGGGGTCCTAGGTTCGATTCCCCGGTCCGCCAACATAACCCCACCTAACCTAAGTAGGTACCTACTTAGGTTAGGGTTTAGGTACCTAAGCTTGACCACACAAGCACGAACGACGACACTGGTGAATTCAGACGCACCTACTTTTACGAAGTATTTGTTTACTAACCAAGATTTTTTAATTATAATTCGATAGGTATCTACGTGAATTCTTCTCCAGTAAAATTATGCTCAATACCTATGTTTAAGCATAACTGGTGAAATGTGAGTGCATCTACTAACCCTTTGGGGGGATTACAGGCGTGACGTTATGTATGTGTGTATGTTTAAGAAATAATCAATTATAACTTATTATGTGTAATGATTAACCGCTTGTGCCGTAATTACAGACACAATTAAAAGCCATTGTGTCTCGCGTAGATCTACGTTCCGGCAGACTAAGGGTTAATGAATGAGTGACCTAATTATAAATATAGTAGTGATTAACTAACAGACTGCCTCGTTGGTGTAGTGGTCGCAAGTGCAATTGCTCGTGAGGTTCTGTGGGAGCTGTAATGTACCTGAATGTACCTAACACAGCCGTTCGCATTCAGACGTCGAACTCGAACTGACTCACGCACAGCTGCTAGCACTAGCACTCAACGCACGACACAAACGTGTCAAAAAATATCGGCCAACTGTTGGCCACGATCAGCAGTAATCGGCGGCTAAGAACTTATTCAGTTATTCTTACCCGCTTCTTAGTGTCGATCGTGCCGCTTTGGTTTCACTACCCACGTATTACGCGCGCTAAGTAATAAACAAATAACAGCGATAAAATGACGGTATGTGCAATAGCACGTACCGTCGTTTTTTGCCCTTCCTTTATAATTCCGGTACAGTTTAATAAAACTGTACCGGAATTATAAAGGAAGGGCAAAAAATACCAAACACTTCACCTATCATCGATGACGATAAGTAACCAAAAAACTTTATATTTATTTTTTGTTTTTATGAACACCAAATTACGCCATATTTTATCAAGTGTTGCCAGTTTTTTGTTTCATTCTCCCAACTTAACGTCATTTTTTTGTGGGTAAATTAATTGATTTGTGGTTACGTTTATATTATTTAGTTGGTGTACTTTTATTAATCGATTTACAAAAGGTGGAGTTTTTCAATTCGTCTGTACTTTTTTATAATAACATAATGTTCTAGTATAACTTTTTTGTTTCCTAATATTTGTGATCTTTCATCATCATTTCAGCCGAAAGACGCCCACTGCTGGACATAGGCCTCCCCCAAAAAGGGGGGGTTTGCCATAATCGCCACGCTTGGCAGGCGGGTTGGCGATCGCAGTATAGTATGGTGGTGGAATGCATAGAGAACGCTGCTGCCCATTCTCCGGTACGACCCTTAGTCGCCTTTTACGACACCCACGGGAAGTATTGGGTGGTGCTATTCTTTAAGTCCGGCCACACAGACATGTTAGGTTGTAATAATCTTGTCGTGATCTATATTTATTTACATATATTATCAAATAAAATTAAGATACATTCGGTACCTATCACAGTATTTAATATATTCAGCTTCTTTATTAATAAAATGCAAATTTGCTAATTGCATGTATGTACTACGCCAGGCTTCGCTAGTTGTGTTTTCAAAACTTTCTGGAATAAGCTTTTCTGTATTGTCATATTTCGTTGGTTTCTTAAAACAACATAGCTCTAAGAACCACATTATGTTCTCTATAGCATTTGAAGAATCTAAAACAAACAATGCATCATTAGAATCACGTAGGTATTAAATGTTACAATTAAATATTTAAACATTGCTTACTGACCTCATAGAACAACTGTACCTAGGTACTTAGGTTAGGTTGGGTTATGTTGGCGGACCGTGGAATCGAACCTAGGACCCCCGCGGGGCAAACGCGCACAGACCTGCCTTCGTCCTCTGACGAAGATCGTCTGCTACTGAGCTCAGCTTGGATTGTACTGCCTTTTATACTCTCGAACTCTCGTGTCGCGCCGCGGCCGCGATATCGCCGCGATATCGCCGCGACACCATACTAAATGTTCATTTTGTATGGCGTCGCGGCGATATCGCGGCTACACGGTGTCGCGCTACTCGTCGCGCCGCGACCGTGTCGCGGCGCGACAAGTCGCTCCAGTGTGAAGTGTCGCGCGCGTTTCCATAGAAATTGTTCTACGGATATATATCGCAGAATCGCGTCGCACTGTCGCGTCGCGCCTGTATGTACGAGCCTTTATTAGTGTAGTGATCTCGAGCCGATGCTCCGTGTCGCTGTCACTAAGCGGCAGCTCCATGTGTTAATATTCTATACAAAAGGGATTTCAGTTCTGATTTGTATTTAATATGCCATGAGCCTATGAAGGATGTTGTTTCAGTCACAAAAATTATTTTCATAATCTCTTAACTATTTACACTAGGTACTAAATTAAAAGACTAACCCCCTTACTTATAGCCCTAACTAGTTGGCCGCGCCTTAGGTATGTGAGCGGTGAGACGGAGGGGCGGAAACGCTTGCTGTCAGTGCGTTGCCAAGAATAGGCAACCAGCTGCCTCACCCCCGTCCCCACCTAAGGCGTGGCCAACTAGTTCCGCGCGGACTATAATGGACGTATTATATCAGATGAATAGTTACACACCGATTTCTCTCTTTCAGTCGTCAGTAATTCGACTTTCGAAAGAAGAAGACAAAGCGTTATGTGCCTATCTATACAGACGCTATACAACGTTTATTATTAAGGGGTTCCTATTTAAATGAAAAGCAAACGGATGTTTAGGCGTCGAAGTACTCTTCCGCATCGCTGTCATTCGGAAAATGGTCAGAAGCCTGGCAGCATTGCCACGTTGAATGGCAATGCTAATTCTTCGGCCAAAGGACGACCCAGCCCTCTGGTCACGTGAAGTAGAGACGAGCACTCGGGCCCCATGACCCGATCATTTCGACCCCAAAAAGCTCAAAGCTGTAGTTACCCATAAGGTTACAGTATTTGCGCCGCTTGAGGGTCTCAGCAGCTGCAGCAGCACAATATATTCGAACCGTCTGGAATACATGTTTTGTGTATTAGTTCTTTCTATTCACTGAAGAATCCACTCCGCATGATCGAATTACTCGTTTAAAGGTGAATCCCAAACAAGCAAAACTTAGCTCTTTATAATATTTATTCATAATATTGCCTCGAAGAGGGCCGAGCCGCGAGCATGGGGGACCGGGTCAGGGGCTCCGGGGCCCCGGGGCTCTGCAGATATAAGGACAGAGTGCCTCGCTGTGTCTGTTTATAACCACAAGCTAATTAACAAACAAGATTCTTTTCGTTTTCCATAAACTATGTGCAACTTCATGCGTCACACCTAGGCACCGAGCCTTTGCATAATCAGTAACATTACCTATCTTTTTATTTTACTTTACTGGGCTATGGAATGTAATCATAAAAGTATTTCAGGGCCGCTAGACAACAGCTGACAACCGTGACCTCTTCATTCATATCTGTCCGGAACATTTTCCGGAATTTAAACAAGTTCATGAGCAACACAAAACTCGTTTAAATTCCGGAAAATCTGTTATTCAAAATGACGTCGACCCTGACCTTGATTGTTTTCAAAGACAAAATTGCCATGCGACGGACCGTGGAATTAATGCCACTAGGAGCACTACCTTTAGGGAGCCAACAACAGGAATTTATTTAGCTTGAGATTTTAAAGCTTTGAACTTTTTTAGTATGAAAACACCTATACTTACTTCTAGAACTTCGCTCTCGAGGACGATACGAGTACACTTCTTGTATACCTATACAATCGGAGCCGTATGTCGCGGCTAAAAAACAAACCTTGAGGTACCTACACAGAATGGAGATCGTATCGACACCACGCGCGACGTATCTTCATCAATATGAGGGTCGTCGGTGGCGCGATGGCGTGACGATGCGCTAGGGAAGGCTCGTGTGTATGTTGTGTGCACTCACAGGGTGATGAGGTGCGGCAGGTGCGTGAGCGCGCGCGCGTGCACGTGCGCCAGCGGGTTGGCGCGCAGCTCGAGGCGCGCGAGGCGGCGGCACGCCTGCAGCACGCCCGCCTCCACCACCTCCACGCGGTTGCTCGCCAGCGATCTATGCACACAACAAAGTGATCAAACTTTCAAGTAAAATTGCGCAAAAAAATGTATTTGTGCGTGGGACGCCTGCGCGAATCTAATTGCGCGAAAGACGATTACACGGCCTTCAACCTTATCGGGCCCTAGTGTTTCAAACACTAGGGCCATGGGGTCCGTGTGTCCACATAGTTTTTCGGAATATCGCCAAGCCAAAGAATTGCCTTACAGTTACAACGTGGCGGCTGCCAGCCTTTTGGGCACTTGTCCTGTTGAAAGCGAGGCGAACGATTTTTGCAACGAAGTTCTTTAACGGATTTGCGTAGGAGTAAACTGGGAGGAATCGTCACGTAACGATTTTTTTATTACGTATAATAGAAAGAGTCAGAGAGTGAAAGAGAGATAGTTTTTCATGGTTTTCGAGGGTGCTGAAGTCGATAGGGGTCAAAATGATAATTTAAGATAGCGGCTGCAAATGTTCACTTTTTCGACATTTTCAAAATTTGCACCCTGGATTTTAATTTTGGACTTCGTCCCTGCCGTGGGTCCCCCGACCCCGCACGTTTTTTCTTTTTTATTCCTTATGATTTTTCCCCTCCTTTTTAGGGTTCCATACGAAACCCATATAGGATCACTCGTGTCTCTGTCTGACCGTCTGTCACAACCAATTTGCTCCAAATCTGCTGGACTGATTAAGTTGAAAGGGCTTTGAAGATCTGTGGCATACACCTACTGATCCGCTATTTTGTTTTTTTTTTTAAATTCTACCACCCATATATGAATCCTATATAAATCGCGCTAGATATTAATGTTCAAAGTTGATCACGCGACATCCAACTTAAAGCGCTAAGCCAGCCCGCGAAATTGAAATTTTCTTAGGTTTTTTACAATTTTCTGGTCAGTATAAGTTGTACATTGATTAAAATATGATTCGCGACCGTAACAAATATGTGTTTACAGAATTATAATCATTAGAATCAGTAATACCACTTGTTAAGTTAGTATAACCCCAAAATGTCAAGATTTCATGAAATAGTCATTCAGTGGGATTACTTGGTCTTAGAGAGTTGTGTTGATGACTTTAATGATTATAATTCTGTAAATACCTACATATTTGTTACGGTCGCGAATCATATTTTAATCAAAGTACAACTTAAAGGCTCGTACACACAGGCGCGACGCGACAGTGCGACGCGATTCTGCGATATATATCCGTAGAACAATTTCTATGGAAACGCGCGCGACACTTCACACTGGAGCGACTTGTCGCGCCGCGACACGGTCGCGGCGCGACGAGTAGCGCGACACCGTGTAGCCGCGATATCGCCGCGACGCCATACAAAATGAACATTTAGTATGGTGTCGCGGCGATATCGCGGCGATATCGCGGCCGCGGCGCGACACGAGAGTTCGAGAGTATAAAAGGCAGTACAATCCAAGCTGAGCTCAGTAGCAAGACGATCTTCGTCAGAGGACGAAGGCAGGTCCTAGGTTCGATTCCCCGGTCCGCACATAACCCCACCTAACCTAAGTAGGTACAGTTGTTCTATGAATCTCACGAAGGCGGGTTGGTCAGCCGTTGGTTGTGTCAGTATCGACTCCCGCCCGAACTGCCGGTCGCCCGGTCGGGCTACTACTGCACTTGTTTCGCGCCAAAATTTTCCGTCGCGTACCATCAACATAGAAAAACGTAAACAGAGAAAAGCTGAGTACAGTGAGGTCAGTAAGCAATGTTTAAATATTTAATTGTAACATTTAATACCTACGTGATTCTAATGATGCATTGTTTGTTTTAGAGTCTTCAAATGCAATTGAGAACATAATGGGGTTCTTAGAGCTATATGTTGTTTTAAGAAACCAACGAAATATGACAATACAGAAAAGCTTATTCCAGAAAGTTTGGAAAACACAACTAGCGAAACCTGGCGTAGTACATACATGCAATTAGCAAATTTGCATTTTATTAATAAAGAAACTGAATATATTAAATACTGTGATAGGTACCGAATGTATCTTAATTTTATTTGTTAATTGTAACATTATGTTATTATAAAAAGTACAGACGAATTGAAAAACTCCACCTTTTTTTAAATCGATTAATAAAAGTACACCAACTAAATAATATAAACGTAACCATAAATCAATTAATTTACCCACAAAAAAATGACGTTAAGTTGGGAGAATGAAACAAGAAACTGGCATCACTGATAAAATATGGCGTAATTTGGTGTTCTTAAAACCAAAAAATAAATATTATAGTTTTTTGGTTACTTAACCATGTTATGTGAAGTGTTTGGTATTTTTTACCCTTCCTTTATAATTCCAGTACAGTTTAATAGCACATACCGTCATTTTATCGCTGTTATTTGTTTATTACTTAGCGCGCGTAATACGTGGGTAGTGACACTAAAGCGGCACGATCGGCACTAATCGGCGGGTAAGAAAGAATAAGTTCTTACCCGCCGATTAGTGCCGATCGTGCCCAACAGTTGGCCGATATTTTTTGACACGTTTCCGCGCATTTGATGCTCTATCTAGACATTATATAATCAAAGGTTTGACGGTAAGTAGTTAGCGTTATTTTTAAGTGAACGTGAAACAACCCGTCCTTAGTAGTTTGGGCTCCGCTAGCAGTCGAGTGCTAGTGCTAGCAGCTGTGCGTGAGTCAGTTCGAGTTCGACGTCTGAATGCGAACGGCTGTGTTAGGTACATTCAGGTACATTACAGCTCCCACAGAACCTCACGAGCAATTGCACTTGCGACCACTACACCAACGAGGCAGTCTGTTAGTTTATCACTACTATATTTATAATTAGGTCACTCATTCATTAACCCTTAGTCTGCCGGAACGTAGATCTACGCGAGACACAATGGCTTTTAATTGTGTCTGTAATTACGGCACAAGCGGTTAATCATTACACATAAGTTATAATTGATTATTTCTTAAACATACACACATACATAACATCACGCCTGTAATCCCCCCAAAGGGTTAGTAGATGCACTCACATTTCACCAATTATGCTTAAACATAGGTATTGAGCATAATTTTACTGGAGAAGAATTCGCGTAGATACCTATCGAATTAGTTTGCTAAGTAGGTTAATTAGAAGTAAGTATCTACCTAGGTTAGTTCCAATTTAAGTACTCGTATGTTGTTTCCACTTTAACAAATATCCACTGATTTCAAAATGATAAGTAAGTACCTACCCACCTACTCATAAAGGCCATACAAATGTGTTGCAGACGAAAGTACGCATTACCTAATAAGTAGAAATTAAAGTTATTTATCCGAAATCACATAAATTTGAAACCGAGAAATCCGTAAAAAATAAATCTTAAGAATTATAATTAAAAAATCTTGGTTAGTAAACAAATACTTCGTAAAAGTAGGTACGTCTGAATTCACCAGTGTCGTCGTTCGTGCTTGTGTGGTCAAGCTTAGGTACCTAAACCCTAACCTAAGTAGGTACCTACTTAGGTTAGGTTGGGTTATGTTGGCGGACCGGGGAATCGAACCTAGGACCCCCGCGACCACAGACCTGCCTTCGTCCTCTGACGAAGATCGTCTGCTACTGAGCTCAGCTTGGATTGCACTGCCTTTTATACTCTCGAACTCTCGTGTCGCGCCGCGGCCGCGATATCGCCGCGATATCGCCGCGACACCATACTAAATGCTCATTTTGTATGGCGTCGCGGCGATATTGCGGCTACACGGTGTCGCGCTACTCGTCGCGCCGCGATTCGCGTCGCGCTTGTGTGAAAGGTGTTGCGGCGCGATAATATCGCAGAATCGCCACGCGACGTGTCGCGCGACAAGTCGCGCCTGTGTGTACGAGCCTTAATACTGACAATCTTGGATTTTGATTTTGACCTCCCTATCGGCTTTAGGCTTTTACCCTCGAAAACCATGAAAATTATATCTCTCTCTCCATGTCTCTTTCTATTATTTGTAATAAAAAAACTTTTTTACAAAAAAAAAACAACTGACTTCCAAAAAAATGCACAACAAAGTGAAAAATAACTTTCATTCCGGAAGTCGGTGTCGTTGGTTTCGCATTTTTGTTTTTTGACACCGACTTCCGAAATTAAAGTTATGCCAAGCGGTGCCAAGCTAAGGTGCATTGAAGAATTGAAGACACTGACTAGAAGAATTATCAAAAATCGCATAGAAATACCGGAGATGCAGTACATTTATGCATATAACTTCGTATATACGAATAATTATCTAATGTATTATATACTAAAACCTTCCTGAAAGTATGTAAATCACGTGAATGAAAGAAACATCAAAATTGGTTAATTCGTTTTGCGAAAATCGCGGACAAACAAACATACGGGTAAAATACAGAACCTCTTTTTTTGAAGTCGGTTAAAAAGTCGCATAACGCTTTTTCCAGGGCGCTATAAGGCTACAACTGTCATCATAACAATAAAACTTGTATTGTGTCTCGTTTAGCACGCCCGCGCCCGGCGCCGGGACTACTACGTGACGATTTCTACTATTACTTTACTCCTACCACAAGCTGCTTTAAAAAGAACTTCCTTTCAAAAAATATTGATTGAAATTATGGTTTAATTCACTTAATAGATTTCAAAAACGATCTTAACCTTAACAAATCCTAATTGCTATTTATCTAAAAACTCTAAACATCTACCCAGTTAATTATGTAAATCTCGAGGACTTAAGTAAGTGTGTTTAACCTTCAATATTATTGTATTATATTGCACAGACAGCCACCCTGCAGCCACAGTAACTATACAGCAAGGGGCTGTCTTGCTCCTATCGCGCTAATGAATTGTATTATATTGCACAGACAGCCACCCTGCAGCCGCAGTAACTATACAGCAAGGGACTGCCCTGCTCCTATCGCGCTAATGAATTGTATTATATTGCACAGACAGCCACCCTGCAGCCACAGTAACTATACAGCAAGGGACTGCCCTGCTCCTATCGCGCTAATGAATTGTATTATATTGCACAGACAGCCACCCTGCAGCCACAGTAACTATACAGCAAGGGACTGCCCTGCTCCTATCGCGCTAATGAATTGTATTATATTGCACAGACAGCCACCCTGCAGCCGCAGTAACTATACAGCAAGGGACTGCCCTGCTCCTATCGCGCTAATGAATTGTATTATATTGCACAGACAGCCACCCTGCAGCCACAGTAACTATACAGCAAGGGACTGTCCTGCTCCTATCGCGCTAATGTATTGCGCGTAACTTTCCTTCGAAGCAAATCACTTCGAGCAAGTGTATCCTGCGTGTTTCGCTGGTGAAAAATCGCGCGAGTTAAAGTATGGGGAAGGAAATAACGAAGGCCCTTCGTTGCTTAGCTTTTGGTGTTCATTTTCTTAATGTATAATGTTAATTGTGATGAGGAATGGGAGGTACTCACAGATCCTCGAGAAGCGGCAGCAGGCGCACGGCGGCCGGCACCGCTGTCAGCAGGTTCTCCTCCAGGCGCCTGCACAGCACGACACAGTCGTTAACACTAACAGCCACCAGTACTTACTGGCATGCACTGGTAAGCTACTCGCTCGCATTCACCCACAATACAGAGCAGCCTCTCTCCCTCACACAGGAGTAAGCAGACAAGCTTGCTGTTAACGCTAGTGTTGGACCCTGCCATCAGTGGAACACAAATTGATTGTAGCATTGTGTTCTCGTTCGCTCTAACAGTCGGCAAATTGCTGTTGTCTGTCGTGACTCGTGCTGTATAGATCAGATAGTGCGTGCGTTTTTGCTCCATGTATGTAATTTTTGGCAAGCTATGCAGACTAAAAAGTCGCGCTAATTAACTGCGACACAGTTACGCTACAGGTTATGTAGTAGTTTGCAGTTGGCAGTCACGGCGGTGCGTGGCGCGACTGGCATGGTGGTGGCGGGCAAACACGATGTTCTACAGGAAGTTATCTTTTATATATGAGTTTGATGGGAGCGGCTACAGGCCCTTGTGCCTGTAGCCGCTCCCATCAAACTCAAGTAACCGTTTCCGCTTCCACCGCTGCGCCAGAAAACGGAAAGAATAAACACTTAAATATAGATGTTGTCCCCCACCGCCGAGATCTGTAGCTTAGCTGTGGCTAAGGGCGGGCTAGGGCGGACGGGGCTGGATCTGGTTTTGATTAATTAGGGTGATATTTAAAGGTAATGGCCCGGCACTGCCGCTCGAGTCAGGGCTGGGCGGGGTGGTCTCAGTATACTCACAGTACTCGAAGCGCCGGCGTGTTGGTGAAGGCGCGCTCCTCGATGACCGCGATGCGGTTCCGCTTCAGCACCCTGAACACACACATACAATCTACATAACATTATGCACGAGTAACAGAAAGAGTAGGTATTATTATAAAAGTACAAAAGGTGTGAAGATGGGGAGAGGGGGAGGGGGGGGGGGGGTTGAGATTGGATCTGGTAGTTACCAGATCCACTGGTAATTACCGCACCCAGTGCATCCACCCCTCACCCCCTATTAATGGTCAGCGGGATTGTCCGAAAGGCTTACCGCTGGCCCAGAACATAAAGGGCTAAGGAAGGAACATGGGTGGGTTTTAGTCAGTAAGAGTCTGACACTCCCTTCCGCTCCAGTCAGAGCGGGAGGGGTCATTTGATAATTTTTCATCCAAAAAAAAAAACCCCCTATTAATCAATGTTATACAAACTAGTCATTGCTATCAATATAATCACCATGCATGTGTAAGTACCAGGTTTGATAACGCCCTTCATCATGTGAGTCGCGCGCGTGCCCACGGTAATTCATAATCACAACCGCTTACCACCCCTACTGTTAATTATTAAAAATATTAAATTAAACTCCCCTCAATGATGCGCACCAAAAAGTTGTAAAGTTCTCTTTTAATTTATGTCGAACACTGGCGTCGCCGGCCGCGTAGGCGCTAGCTGTGCCGCTCATTTTAAGTACTTTATTATACATATTTTAATCAGGAGCTGTTCCGACTAATCGGCCCGGCACGCAAGAGGAATAGAAAGCACGAGCCGAAGCAGCGCTTGTTGAAACACTCCTCACTCTCGCAACTCTACTCATCATCCATCAAGATCAGAAGTTGACGTAAGATCCAATTACGTTTCTCATTTAGAACCAAGTGTAGCTAGCCTAGCTGCACGAATGCTTTTGTCGTGTATAAACTCAAACTCAAACTCAAAGCATTTATTTCAATTAAACCAATTACAGGCACTTTTGAATTATCAAGGGGTCGGTCAGTCAGAAAGATGAAGCTAGTTGCCCATTCCAAAGCGTAGGTACCTATGGAGAAGAACGGGCAAGAAACTCCATGGACACTCTTTTAAATCAAAATAATATGGTTACAATGTCTTGTTTACATCATTCATGTTAAAAATTATACATGTGAGAACGATGCAGAACGTTAAAAGCGTCCGTAATGAAAACACGAAATAAAAAAATAAAACAATTCAAATAGGTATTAAATTAAAATAAGCTATGGCAGCAAAGAGATGACCAGTCCCTACTGACGGCGCCCGTTCACGAACATGACGCATGTATTAGCACCATTCAGTTCAACCATTTTGAAGGGAGCTAAATGATCCAACACACGTGCCACCATCAGCGAGACATTTGAGTGAGCGTGAAATACTCTCAGCTGCCAGGGCCCATTCAAGTCAATAAAAGGCGTACCCAGTAAATGGAAGCTTTATAGTATGTACATAGTACTCACACATGTGCTATGCAATTATACAATACTAGGTGATTGAATTTATATAATGCAAAAATAGTATTTTAAAATCTTCAGCAGCTCCAACAGTGTTTTTCAATGCTAATCAATTTATTTGTGCGTCCTTATGGAGCAGGACCAGCGTTTAGCCAAGCATTTTTGTCAGTGATGTAATCCCCCAATTTATAATATGCCTGGCTGCATAGTGTGCGTTTTATACAAGATTTAAATTTCGTTTCATTCAGTTCAAGTATGTGGGTAGGTATTTTATTGTAACATTTTAAACAGTAGCCCATGAAAGACGAGTCTACTTTAGCCAGCCTGAAACCTGTTTGAACTAATTGGTCCCTATTTCTAGTGATATAATTGTGTCTTTCACCTCTTTTACTAAAAAGATGTAGATTTTTCCTTACGTACATGATATTTTCATAGATATATTGACAAGGTACCGTCATGATGTTAATATCTTTAAACAGTTCCCTTAGAGAGTCACGCCTGCGGAGGCTGTATATGGCTCTGACAGCCCTTTTCTGCAGAATAAAAATAGACTCGATGTCTGCAGCCCGTCCCCATAGTAAAATACCGTACGACATGATACTATGAAAGTAACTAAAATAGACCAGTCTCGCGGTATCAACATCAGTAAATTGACGGATTTTTCTCACAGCGTATGCTGCTGAACTTAGCCGTCCTGCAAGGGATGTTAAATGTACCCCATTGAAGCCTTGAGTCGAGCGTGATCCCTAGGAAAACAGTACTATCGACGAATTCTAGTTTCTCTTGATTCAATACTATCTCACAATTACTACTTTTGACATTTGGTAAAGAAAATCTTATGCACTTCGTTTTTTTCCCATTTAATACTAAATTATTAGCATTCCCATTTAATACTAAATTATTAGCAGTGAACCAATTTTGGATCTGCAGTAGGGCGTTATTTACGTCGTCAAGATTTGATGCACGTCTATTAATTTTAAAAATCAAGGACGTATCGTCAGCAAATAACACCATTTGTGGTTGAGTTTTTAACAAATGGGGTAGATCATTAATATATACTAAAAAGAGGAAAGGACCTAATATCGAGCCCTGTGGTACACCCATTTTTACTTTTAAGCCAGGTGAATTGACACCATTTATTTGAACGTGCTGTTGTCTATCATTTAAATAAGATTTTACTAAACTGAGCGCAAGTTTTCCCAGTCCGTAATGCTCAAGTTTTAAGAGTAAGGTTTCGTGTTCGACGCAATCAAAAGCCTTGGAGAGGTCACAAAAAATCCCTATGGCGTCTTGGGACACTTCCCAGGCCGCAAATATGTGTTTTAATAAGGTGACACCGGCATCAGTCGTACAACGTCCCTTGGTAAAACCGTATTGTTGGTCGTGTAATATTTTATTGGTGTTAAAATGATTGAGCATTTGGTTCAGCATCACCTTTTCAAACACCTTGCTGAAAACCGGTAACACGGATACGGGTCTATAATTATTGGTATCCTTACTGTCCCCCGATTTGAAAAGTGGTATTACCTTACTGTATTTCATTAGATCCGGGAAAACTCCTTGATCCACACACAAATTAAATATTAAGGCTAAGTACGGCGCTATTGTCTCAATAATGGAGGTACATACTTTGATAGACATTCCCCATATATCTTCGGTTAATTTGATCTTGATTTGCTTGAAAGCTTTTATTACAATTTTGGGGTTTATATGCTTGAATTTAAATTCAATCTGGCAGGATGAAACGTTTGCTTTTAATAAATCAATAGAACGTAAGGGCGAGGAATTTAAGGTTTCAGTAGTTTTATGCGGGATACTGGTAAAGAAATTTACAAATTCTTGAGCAACCTCTTTGTTAGTGCTTATGAGACCACGAGAAGTCTCTACTTAACTCACGCGAAATCATTATTATGTCTTTTATTCCGGTTAGTTTCGTCATTAATAATTTTCCAAACCGTCTTTATTTTATTATCGGCTGATTTAATCTTGTTGCTAATATACAAGGCTTTAGCTACCTTACAAGTATTTTTAAACGTTTTGGAGTAGGTACCAACGTATTTATTAAAAGTTTCAGAGTTAATATAAGGCTTAAGGCCATACAGCTCAAACAATTTTTCTCTACTTTTCCTAATACCCTTAGTTGCCCAGTCACTGAACAAAAAATTTGGACAAATAGTTTTAGTTTTCTTCTTCAAAGTGTTATTGAACTCGGTGCGCACTATCGAAAAGAACTCCTCATATAATTCATTTACATTGTTTTTAATTTGGCCTGGTACACTTAACTTACTAATTAAGTTATTATTAAATCTATTTAGATTGCTTGGTGTTATTAATGAACCGAGATATCTACAAACAAAGTTTTCTATCAACAAAGTTTTCGGCGAAACGTGCTGTCTAGGAATAGAGATGTCTATTAGCTGTGCTTTCTGTATGTAGTCGTATCGTACAAGCATGTTTCTATCTTAGGTTCCACACCGCAGTAGGCTTTATTCTTGTATTTTGTCACATTTTATTTTCATAAAATTGATTGGAAACGTTTAGGTTGCGTCAGTTGCGTGCGAATCAATTGCATAAAATAAATCTTTTATATTATGTGCTTAGAATATTTTGATGGACGGATCAGTGACTCGGATCGTCCCTCGATCACATAACATAATACCGGTCGGATGAGCGCCTCATAAATAATGATGAGCGAGCGCTACTCGCCGCCACCTCGCGCCGAGAGGCTCGTAAAGCGGGAACAATGTCCATTATGGGTACCGACACCACATTATGCTAATACGGAGCCAATAAATGAAACAAATAAAGTCGCTGCCAACGAGCAAACTACAGGAGCGGCGCTGCGGGCCCGTACCAGCGGTGCAGTGATGGGGCCCCGTGGCGGTGGGGCCCGTGCCGGAACAGGCCCGCCGCGCCCTTGGTTGTATAGCGAAATTCCGTATTCTACTCGCCCAGTACACGGTAAGTTTTTAATTACCACCAGAGCGCTTCCCATTAGGGTGCACGTACTTGCCATTAGTGTAAACAAGTTCGTAGAAAAACGATAAGTCTCAGAAAAGATTACCGGTCTATCATAAGTTCGAAAAATATTTGACCGAATTTCATTTCACCTAAAACTTTTCAACTACACTTACGTGCAAAAAAATCGACCCACCCTGTAAGTTTCGATTCGGACCACAATATATAAAAATTAAAATCAGACAAACAAAAACTATTAATGTAATTTGAAGGTATGTTTCATAAACTTTATTTATACATATGTATTATCGTTTAGTTTTTTTTTACTTCATCATAGTCACGTCTGCCACTGTATCAGTTGACATATTATCATTTCGATTTTTTTCGTTACTCATCTTCAGGTATAGTTGAAACTGAATCTATAAAAATCCAAAGAGGAATATTCCAAGGAAACACACTTAGCCCATATGGTTCTCGTCGTTTCAGCCGATAGACGTCCACTGCTGGACATAGGTCTCCCCCAATTTTGGGGGGGTTTGCCATAATCGCCACGCTTGGCAGGCGGGTTGGCGATCGCAGTATGGTATGGTGGTGGAATAAATAGAGAACGCTGCTGCCCATTCTCCGGTAAGACCCTTAGTCGCCTTTTACGACACCCACGGGAAGTAAGGGGTGGTGCAATTCTTTAAGTCCGGCACCACACAGACATATGGTTCTGTCTAGCCTTAAATCCCTTATCCAACAAATTAAATACACTAAAGCCAGGATATAACTTACTTTATATGGACGACATAAAATTGTACGCTTCTACACAAGATGACTTAAATGAACTCGCAGAAACCACAGACCAATTTTCAAGAGACATTATAATTGAATTTAGTATCGATAAGTGCCAGATCAACTTAATCAGGGCAGGCCAAACTTACGAACATTCGTACACCATACAGACAGGTGAAATCATAGACTCTTTAAATGCAAACGAAACATACATATAAATATTTAGGATACATTCAAGCTCAGCAAATTAAACATAAAGAAATCACTAAATAAACTTACTCAAAAATTGAATATTAATAAAAATGGATTTAAGCCTATAAATACATTTTTAATAGGTACTCAATTGCATTCCAGACATACAGTTAAAGCTATTAATACCTTTGCAATTCCCGTTCTTGCATACTCTTTTTAACCGACTTCAAAAAAAGGAGGAGAGAAGGATATTTTTTATTTTTTTTATGTTTGTTACCTCAGTACGCCGTCATTTATGAACCGATTTGGAAAATTGTTTTTTTATATTTTAATAGGATATACTTCCAGATTAAAATCCAGTTCTGATGATAGGATCCATGAAGAATTGAGGGAACTCCTCAAACTTTATAGGCAGACCTATAATGATTTGGGTATTTTTTATAGTAACTCGTGCATTGAAACCACCATTTGGTGAAGTGGAACTGATGAAGAAGACCACAGATGGCCACCGGAACTACTAAATAATAAGTATTTCACGGGTTGCGATTCGATTACTTTAATACGGTTGCTAAGCAATTTATGCTCGTCATTGTGACGGCGAATGGTGAAATGGAGCTGATGGTGGAATACCAGGTGAACTCCTCAACAATTAACGTCTCTGCATCGGAAAAAGCAATATTTTGTAAAAGACGATGTGCAAGTTGACATTAGGCTATTGTAACTTAGATACAAACAACAACACACCCACAAAAAACAAACAACAAAACAAAACACACCCACACAAACTCACACCCAACAAAGAACACCACACAAATAAAGAAACAAACCAAAAAAATCGTACACACCCACTAAAAAGCTAGAAATAAAAACTTTTTACCAAAAAAAAAAACCGACTTCCAAAAAAACACTACAAAGTGAAAAATAACTCTAATTTCGGAAGTTGGTGGCAAAAACTAAAATACAGATCCAAAGACACCGACTTCCGAAATTAGAGTTAGGTATTTTTCACTTTGTAGTGGTTTTTTGGAAGTCGGTTTTTTTTTTGTTAAAAGGTTTTTATGGCATAATAAGTTGGACTCGCGCACCGAGGGTTCCGTAACATTCGGGTTTATGTTTATGAAATTAAATGTTTTTTAATTTTTATATTTGAGTTGATTGAATGAAAGGTAAATTGCGGTTTACGAATTATGACGTATTAAAAAAAACTACTTACTAGATCTCGTTCAAACCAATTTTCGGTGGAAGTTTACAAGGTAATTAATGTACATCATATATTTTTTTTTTAGTTTTATCATTCTCTTATTTTAGAAGTTACAGGGGGGGCACACATTTTACCATTTTGGAAGTGTCTCTCGCGCAAACTATTCAGTTTAGAAAAAAAATGATATTAGAAACCTCAATATCATTTTTGAAGACCTATCCATAGATACACGTAAGTATGGGTTTGATGAAAAAAAAAAATTTTGAGTTTCAGTTCTAAGTATGGGGAACCCCAAAATTTATTGTTTTTTTTCTATTTTTGTGTGAAAATCTTAATGCGGTTCACAGAATACATGTACTTACCAAGTTTCAACGGTATAGTTCTTATAGATTCGGAAAAAAGTGGCTGTGACATACGGACGCACAGACAGACAGACATGACGAATCTATAAGGGTTACGTTTTTTTCGATTTGGCTACGGAACCCTAAAAACCTACAACGCGTTATTAACACCACTTTCACCAAAAACGGAAACATCACTCTCGATCTTGCGTACAGCGACTAACACTGCCTAGGAAAGAGGGAGGACGAGGCATAATAGATATTACGAACCTACACAATAAACAAAAAAGTACCATGTATTAGGTATGTTGAAACTGTGTGTACTCCCCGTCACTTTTCCCAAAAGGTTCATTAGAACACCAGCGTCAGACAGCATCTGTCTGGCATTAATGCTGAAATGAACCGTTTTGGCGCAGCCGTGAGGCACATATTATACTATTGTTGTTTTTTTGTTAATTTTGTATTTTGTGTTTCATGAACTGTGTCCAAATAAACATTTTTTCTTTCTTTTTCTTTCTTTCTTTCTATATTTTAAAACAAAAAAGTACCACCTCTACTCTACAGTCTACACAAAGCAATTTTTCATAATGACAAAAAATATGTTTGACAAAACTACACAAAGTAACGAGAAACAGACCGACCGACAGACTAAAATATCGGAGTGGACCCAAAAGTCACTCCATGGACGACATCGCCAAGACCTGTGCCAACTCAACGTCGATAAATTAGATTCGAACGAATGGCTCAGGCGTGGAGATCTTTTCCCTGAGACTGAAGGGTTCATGACAGCAATCCAAGACCAAGTAATCGAGACTCGCAACTACCAAAAGCATATTAAGCGAATCCCCATTTCAACAGATATTTGCAGGCGAAGTCATAGTTCTTCCGAAACTATCGAACATAGGTATTACTGGAGCATGTAGAGCAATTGTTCAGACTGACTATAAGCACAGGCACGATCAGATAGCCAATATAATCCATCAAAAACTTGCTATAAAATATAAATTAATAACTACACCTACAGTCCCTTACTACAATCCTGAAATAGTTCTTGAAAACATAAACATAACACGCAGGCTTATATACTTTGATCGAGCCATGCTCACAGACAGAACAACTCATTACAATAGATTAGACATAACTTTACTAGACAACATTAATAAAACTGCGCAATTATTGACATAGCAGTACCTAACACACACAACCTACAAAACACTATTACAGAAAAGCTGTCAAAATATACAGACTTAAAAAAACAAGTAATTAAAAAAACTAAAAAACCCGACTGCGGTAAAAAAATTAAGTTATATATAGTTAAATAAAAGTTGGAAGCAGGCGGGACCCATACCATTTTTAGGGTTCCGTAGCCAAATGGCAAAAACGGAACCCTTATAGATTCGTCATGTCTGTCTGTCTGTCTGTCTGTCCGTATGTCACAGCCACTTTTCTCCGAAACTATAAGAACTATACTGTTGAAACTTGGTAAGTAGATGTATTCTGTGAACCGCATTAAGATTTTCACACAAAAATAGAAAAAAAAACAATAAATTTTAGGGTTCCCCATACTTAGAACCGAAACTCAAAAATTTTTTTTCATCAAACCCATACGTGTGGGGTATCTATGGATAGGTCTTCAAAAATGATATTGAGGTTTCTAATATCATTTTTTTCTAAACTGAATAGTTCGCGCGAGAGACACTTCTAAAGTGGTAAAATGTGTGTCCCCCCCCCTCTAACTTCTAAAATAAGAGAATGATAAAGCTAAAAAAAATATATGATGTACATTACCATGTAAACTACCACCGAAAATTGGTTTGAACGAGATCTAGTAAGTAGTTTTTTTTTAATACGTCATAAATCGTAAACCACAATTTACCATTAATTCAATCAACTCAAAAATAAAAAAAACATTTAATTTCATAAACATAAACCTTATGCATAAACCCGGATGTTACGGAACCGTCGGTGCGCGAGTCCGACTCGCTCTTGCCCGGTTTTTTTATTATATTTTCAAACTCAAATGGGTCCCGCCTGCTTCCAACTTTTATTTAATTTAAAATGGCCTTGTTTTTAGCTTTTCAGTTTTTTTTAACTTAATTTTTTTACCGCAGTCAGGTTTTTTTTAGGGTTCCGTATAAAAACGGAACCCTATTACTAAGACTTCGCTGTCTGTCCGTCTGTCCGTCTGTCCGTCTGTCTGTCACCAGGCTGTATCTCAAGAACCGCGATAGCTAGACAGTTGAAATTTTCACAAATTATGTATTTCTGTTGCCGCTATAACAACAAATACTAAAAATAAAATAAATTAAATATTTAAGGGGGGCTCCCATACAACAAACGCGATTTTTTTGCCCTTTTTTGCTCGATATCAAAAATGGCAACAGGTAGGCACTTGAAATATTCACAAAATATTCAGTTGTATTTTAACTTTAATAATAAATAATAAAATTAAAATAAAATAAATATTTAAGGGGGGCTCCCATACAACAAACATGTTTTTTCGGCGTTTTTCCTTGTGGTACGGAACCCTTCGTGTGCGAGTCCGACTCGCACTTGGCCAGTTTTTTTTTAATTACTTGTTTTTTATTTCCAGATTTGGTTCTTGCAAAGAGTTTTGGTCGTGAGGGTTATTTAAATAGTTAGTTGTTGGTCAGCGGGATTGTCCGAAAGGGTTACCGCTGGCCCGGAACATAAAGGGCCAAGGAAGGAACACGGGTGGGTTTTAGTCAGTAAGAGTCTGACACTCCCTTCCGCTCCACCCAGAGCGGGAGGAGTCATTTGATGATTTCCCATCCGCAAAAAAAAAAAAAGGGTTATTTAAAAGCTTTTTTGGATCAAGTGCACAAATAGCCAAGCCTTCGAGCACTCTGCTCAAAGCAACATAGGCTTGACCTTTGGCGAATAAATGAGCACTTAAATCCACCACAGCTTTATCCAACGTCGTACCTTGTAGTTTATGAATTGTTACTGCCCAGCGCAATATAAGCGGCAGCATCCGTCTTTCCACTTTTCCTTGACCTCTCAAAGCATCGAATTTCACGGTCGTCGGCACCGCGTGGAGGTACTCCCAGCTTATGTATTAATTATTAGCTGACCCGTAAAGTCACTCAACAGGGAACAATAAATAATTATTTTATTTAACGTGTTCTTTACGATTTGTCACTTCGAATTACTTTTAACCTTATAAGTTGTATATATTTTTGTAATCACCTTTTAAAACCCTTAATTTTGATATTTCACTCGATGGTATTAGAAGAAAAAAAAAATTAGAACTCCACAATTATATGGCACCCTAAATCCGCCATTTTACTTTGTTTTTTATTTTAATGTATCCAGTGACACTCGCGCTACCAAGACAAATCTAAAGACGTATAATTTATCCAAATCCGTTCATTCGTTAAGAAGATACTAGGGAACAAAGAAACGGACATACATTCATACATACATACAGGTCAAACACATAACCCTCCTTTTGGGCTTTGCCGCAGTCGGGTAAAAATAGAAATATGCCGAATGTGGCGATTAGGCAGCGTTGCCATAACCCCAGTAGTAGTCTTAACTTAACCACGGGTGTCATTCCCAAACAACTGCACCAATGTTTAAAAACGTAAGACTTATCTCCTACCTCAAACTCTACAGAAAGCTGCTATTCTGAACACTTGCAGAATTGTCCGAAAATTCCTTCAGAATGACAATGATGCCCAAATATCACACCCACAAACATCACCAACAACACAAAGTCTAAATATATCATCATATCATAATATGTTATCATCTATCGCTTAGGTTAGTTAGCACTTGGCTTCGGCCCGTGTTATCCTATAAAACCGGCACATCAATGCCGAGATACAAAAATGTATACCTACTAACAAAAAATAATAATAATATTCCGTAAAATGTTGTTTCGGTGCGGTGACAATATTTCAAATAAATCATTTGGCAAATGAAAAAGTTCAAAAGAGGCTTCGGCCAATAGCATAAAGTTATATTGTAAATCGGCGAAATATAGTTCGGTAAAATAATACCTATGAGACATGCTACTTCGACGATATAAAAATATGTCAAATAATGCATATAGCAAAAAAGACGTCGGTCTCCAGTTTTCGGTAAAATGAAATTCAAACAAATAAATTTTGGAAAAGTGGTCGTTTCCCCTCAGAAAATAATGTCAATTTAACAAACAAAGAAGGTTCGGTTTAGGCCAAAATTAGAAGATGAGAAAATCGTGTTTAGTTTGGACACTTGTACGAGAAGGTAGTTCATTGCTCAAACCAAAGCTATGTAACGGTAGTGGAACATTCCATCACATGGCGCCGCCGAGACCGCGGTATAATAACAGTGAGGCATTGCACAAGCAGGCAGGGCTCCTCGCGCGCCACGCGCTCTTGCGGACACAGGGGCGCGACCACGTGCCCAACGTGCGGCCTGCCTCATCAGCTCGTGTCCGAAAGCAGCCGCGACACTGAGGACACTCCGCCAGATGTCGCGACACTCCGCGCCACCGGTTTACAGCCTCGCTGAACGGTTTACATCGCGAAACGAGATTGTTATTGACCACCGAACACTTGGTGCGAATAACGGCCGATAAATAAACATGAAGACGAGGCGGCAATCATCGAGGCGAAGTGGCGCATGGCGGCGACGTCGGTGAACGTGTCGCCACGAGACGTGAGCCTCCTACACAAAACGACTTCTGTGCACTACACACGGTACAACTGTCGCCTGCTGGAGGCCAACTCTCGCGCTTACACTCGTTCATGACGCATTCGTCATTGTCGCTCGTCTCCTATGTGTTAAAACGCTTGTGTCAAATAATACAAAACCATTATAAATCTGGTTTCTTTTTTTTACCCGACTGCGGCGAAGCCCAAAAGGAGGGTGTTTGACCTGTATGTATGTATGTCCGTTTCTTTGTTCCCTCGTAACTTCTAAACGAATGAACGGATTTTGATAAATTATACGTCTTTAAATTTGTCTTGGTAACGCGAGTGTCACTGGGTATATCAAAATTGAAAAAACATAAAATGGCTGATTTTTGGCGCAATATTATGTCTTCAAAAAAAATTATTTTTCTCGAAACCTATCGAGTGGGGTATCAAAATAAAGGATTTTTAAACGTGATTGCAAAAATATATACAACTGGTTAAAAGAAATTCGAAGTGACAAATCGTAAAAAACACGTACCAAGAGCTAAATCGTCTGCGAAATCTTTCAAATTTGTAAACTAAAAAGCTGGAAATAAAAAACAAGTAATTAAAAAAATTAAGTTAAAAAAAACTGAAAAGTTAAAAACAAGGCCATTTTAAATTAAATAAAAGTTGGAAGCAGGCGGGACCCATACCATCTTTTTATTTCATTTTCAAACTCAAATGGGTCCCGCCTGCTTCCAACTTTTATTTAATTTAAAATGGCCTTGTTTTTAGCTTTTCAGTTTTTTTTATTTTAACGTAATTTTTTTACCGCAGTCGGGTTTTTTAGTTTTTTTAATTACTTGTTTTTATTTATATCTTGATTTGTAATAGGTAACGTTATAAACACTGTTACAATAAAATTTATCCAACTGGCAACATTTATGTAGAATTGAAGTGATTGTAAATAGATAAATAAAATATTAGGTATTCCATGTTAGATTCAGCTATAGCTTACAGGCTAGCTTATAAGCTATTTATCTTAGGCCAGTAAATTTTAATTATAAATAGAAAAAGAAAAGATTATTCCATAATTGATTCGGCTGACAACAATATCGCTCATTGCTTATGTAATGGTAAACATAAATAATATAAAAAAGTGGCACTCCAGGAGTGCCGACAGAAGTGAAAACAACACACAAACAGAATACTCTACCGTGACTTTGCCATCACTCACTGACATATCGGATATACATTAAAACCTTACATCCCGAGGACAGCCGAACACATCCGAAGCGGTGTCGGTTACGGTAACAGTGGCGCGAATTGAATAGCTTTTCCCATCTCAAAAAATGCCCAACCCGCCTAAAGAAGTTTGCACTTAAAAAAAAGAGAAAATACAATAGACCGAGTAGTTTCTATGAAGTAAGTGGGTTCGCGCGTCTTTTTGAGAAAATGTTAAACTCCCTGTGTTATTTTTGCGAATTGTACTGTAATTGCACTGAAATAAACTAATTATCCATAATACTTGAACTTATTTTAAGGGGCTGTCAACCGCTATTGAGTTCCGATGTTTTGGTATTTTTAGCCACGCGCACTATTTCTCCGATATCCTAGCGCCATTCTTAAAGGGCGGTGACGCAGTGAACTACCGAGTCAGGAACAGTGTGACGCGGTTAATAATAATTAACAATGAACCAATAGATGATTTTCATTTTGACCTCACTATCGACTTCAGCACCCTCGAAAACCACGAAAACGACACCCATGATGAAAAATCTCAAACTTTTCACGTCCGCCATCATGGATTTTCATTTTGACCTTTCGAAAACCATAAACGATACGGCGCTCTTGTATATTTATTGTTCTGTGTGAAAAGCTAGAAACAAATAAGACAAAGCGGTTAAAAAATCGAACGTATATTTTTACCCGACTGCGCCAGAAGGAGGATTATGTTATGTTTTTTCGAGTGTATGTATGAATATTTCTTTAACATGGATTCAGCTTGAGAGCGTGCCGTTAGATTCGTCTTAATTGTGAGAGTGACATTGAGTACCTAAGTATATCAAAATTGTCGGAGGCCAGCAAAACAGGTACACAAACAGAAAAAGTGAACTATATCCAAATAGTTACTTATAGGCTATTTTGTAACAACGCATAGCGTAAATTCATCGGTTATAATAAGGCTCGGTTGGTCTAGTGGTATTTGAATAGATTCTGAGTAGTGTGTATCGAGTTCGAAACCAAGTTGAGTCATAATAGGGAATTTGTGTCGGTTTTTTAATTTTTTGTTTTAGGAAATTTTCATTGATTTTTTTTTAATTATTTTGTATATTTTTAGAATAATTATTAATTTTCTTTACAGTAAGAAGAGTAGTTTGGCGAACAGTTCAGAAGCATGTGAAACTTCGGAAATTGATTTTCACCAGTAAGTTTGTAATAAGTACAGTTCGCTGCAGAGAAACCGTACCCCCCTTGGTATTGATTGACATCAAACCTATTTAAGTTTTTGATAATGTAACGTAAATGGCGTGTTGGTCTAATGGTTAACACTGCGGCTTGGCAATGCGATGGTCACGAGTTCAAATCCGCGAATGAGAAGATTTTTTTTTCTTTATATTATTTATTTATTTACCCTTTTTTTAGTTTCTTTAATAGGTGTTTTTCGTTAATTATTATTTCAGAAATCAAATGGAGGTTTGTAATAAAAGCTAGGCATTTTATAAACAATATTCATTTATTTTTCTAATTACATTTTTATGACTTCTTGGAATCCACTTCCTGGTTGAGTATAGTTATCTATCTGTGTTAAATTGGAGTTATTTACTTAGAATATTAACTAAAGACAAAATAGATACCCTGGATGAGGTTTAGAACGTTTAACATTAGATAACGGTTCGTTTATATATATATCTAGAAACATAACTAAAATAATATTTATTTATTTAAAGTTGTGAAAACATACATTTTTTATACAAGTTACTCTGTATGATCTTATCGGAAAAAAGCCTGGTTGAAAAATGAAATTTTGTCATTTGTGTCTGTGAATTACAGAGAAAGAACCAACATGCTAAACTATAATAGTATAGCAATATGCATCTTTCTCTTTTATCACATTTTCTGATAACCCTTATTTAACACAACATTAGAAAAATATGTGAGGTCAGACGGTGCATCGTTAACACATTACAAGACTACTTGTAAACAAGAATTACTGGATTGATAATTATAAAGGTTGTTTGTTTTTGATTAACTACGAGATAATGATCCCACAAATATTGGGAATTATTAACACTTGCTCATATATGTTCCAATGCAATTTTATCAGATAAGTTACACAATCAATCCGCCGAGTAAATTGCCTACTAATAACGGAGAGGATGTCACTGTCTATCACTTCTTGAAATCAGGTCTGCACTTGAACGCGTACTTTTGAAGGGTGGCCTGAGTGAACTTTCACAATATTACGTTGTCGCTCCATTTTTATTAACTCTGGTCTTGGCGATCAAACACATCACCCGTTGCTTGATACCTTTGTATCCACCTACGAACTGTCTCTGTATTAATATTAGAAATACATAAAAAAATCCAACTTGTAAGTAATAATGCAACATGATTGCATCAATAAATAGGTATACATATGTGTAAGTATAACATAAATCTTACCGTTATGCCCATATCTCGTCGCTTTTTTCTTTATGCTTTCTTCCTGTTCCCAGAGAACAACACTTTTAGCCTTCAAAAAACTTGTTAATCGAACCATTAACCATACCATCGGTTAATAGTATCAACTGGTTAAAAACTTAATAAATTGGATAATATTACGACGAAGACGTGTATTACAGCGGCGGCCCTAGAATTTTTAACTTCCAATGCATCAATTTACCACGGGATGACCAATAATAAATTATGGTGAACTTGAGTGAAGTTTATGTCAAGTAATAATAAAAGTGATAAACCACAATAGGAACTTGTGAACATATTAAATGGAAATGAAGTCAAAACAGTGAGTTAATAAAACATTTTTACAAGTCACCATACAACACCTACACTTTGAATGCAACATTATTTCGAACCACCGTCAATAACAATAATCAAAGCTAACCGAAAAATACATTTCCTTTATGAAGGACAATTTGGCGCATAACATCATTGAACAGCTGGCCTAGTGGTATAGCACTCGACTGAGAAATAGACGACGCGAGTTCGGATCCCCGCGCAAACATAACTTTTTTCCAATTTCTTCAGTAAGTTTTAAAATATCAGTAAGACAGTACAAAATGAGCTTCTTCAACAATATCACGTTTCATAGACCAAAGACACGTTCCTTGACAGATAACTCTGACGAAAGCAATGATGAAATTAGTTCAAAGATAGATGGCAGCACCAGTAGTTTACCAAACATAACAAGCGATGAAAACAACATGCAAATTCAAGAGCTACATAACCAAATTGAACAACTGTCTACACAACTTAACTCAGCACATGAGGAGATAAAAAACTTAAACATAGAAAATACAGAACTAAAAAAAACTATAAATACATTAACTACTAAAAATGATGTGCTAAAAAAGGTCACTAAAAAACTGACAAGTGATGTTGGAACCCCCGACAAAAGCTCACGTACATCTACTCCGCGCCCAAACTCTCAAATAAAATCACAAAAAAAGAGGACGAAAAAGCAATCATTTTCAGAAAAACAAGAAACAGCTAATACTTCTGCAATTCAATCAGATAATGCAACAACACAGAGGAAAGACAGTGAAGATCATTCTTATGCTTCGAAAAAAAAAAAACTATGCGTGGTTAGCGCAAATAAGAATAACAAAGTATTGTCCATAGCACAAGAGTCATTTAAAAACTTCCAAGTATGTCATTATATTTCGCCAAACTGCGGCACACTACAGCTTGTCAACGACTTACATAAAAAACTTGTTGATTATTCTATGAACGATTATTGTGTTATTTTAATTGGAGAAGAAGACTTTTTACATACGGGAAAATACGTTAACATCATTGTAAAATTAAGAGAGGCATTAATGACAGTACAGAATACAAATGTAATTTTGTGTGTTCCTACTTTTAAATTAAGTAATTACTCAACAATGTTCAATATGCGAATAGAGACTTTTAATAATCTACTACATCTAGACTTACAGACATATAATTACGCAATTGCATTTGACTCTAATTTAAATTTATTTTATGACTATACTATGTTCTCAAAATTGAGCGGAAAAATTAACGACCGTGGAATGCGTAATATCTTTCAAAATTTAATTTTAACCTTATCAGATGATAGACCACAATTTGAATCTTCTGTAGATGAAAAGTTTTATGAACGCAATGATTTTTTTCGTGTATACATTCTACATCAAAATATAAATGGTCTACTGAATAAATCTGGTATGTTTACTGTCACATTAGATGAACTATTCACTTCAGGGAAAATAATTGATGTGTTGTGCTTTTCTGAGCATAATTTATGATACTATCTGATGTTAACTTGTTACATATTCCTAATTTTACTGTTGCTACCCATTTCACTCGGAAAACCAGACATGGTGGTACGTGTATCATGATACGAAACGGAATTAATTATAAAGTTTTGGAGTCAGTGGGAAAATATTGTGTTTCTAATATAATTGAATGTTGTGCAGTGGAACTTACTGATCACAAAATCATCATAATTTGTATCTATAGGAGCCCACAAAGTAGGGAGGTAAAGGGTAAACTTGAGATATTTTTTAATAACCTAAATATTATTTTAAAGTCTTTCTCGTTTCACGCTAGTAAAAAACTAATTTTGTGCGGTGATTTCAACATCGACCTTTTAAAAAACACGGCATGTTTAGAGCAATTTAGGCATCTTTTGATGGGTTATAATCTTAAATGTGAAATAAAAGTTCCAACAAGATTAAGCAGCGGAACCTGCATAGACAACATAATTCACAATGTACGAGGGTCGAAAGGAGAAGTTTTAGAGCTAGCGGTATCCGATCATACGGCTCAACTCTTAAGATGTCCAGTTAGACAGACATGCATGATAAATTACTGGTTCTCAACTAAACGAGATTACTCAAAAGAAAATGTTCAGAAATTCGTAGACCACACCAAGTGCATTGATGTGGTCTACGAATTTCTTATATATAGGTCTAAAACCTTTGCTGACGTATACGAGGAAAATGATCCCAATAAGGCAGTCAAGTTGTTTTATGATTTGTTTAGGTTGCTATACGATTTGTGCTTTCCAAATATAAAAATACGGATATCGACTAAAGTAAAAGCAAAATGGATTAGTCGTGGCATTAGGATATGCAGTAAAAGAAAGAGGGAGTTGCTGTGGAAGTACCGGTTATTGCCGAATAAGCAAAATAAAACAAATCTCAAAAGGCTATCAAATCGGCTAAAGAGAGTTATAAATCTCACACAGCGAGCCCATCACAGTCGTTTTATACATTCAGCTCAGAATCTGTGTAAAGCAACATGGAAAGTTATCAACAAAAACAAGAATAAACATAATTTGCCAAATGAAACTATAATGAAAATCAAGTCAAATGATAAAATTTTAAATAATCCTCTTGAAATAGCACAAGCCTTTAACAATTATTTTGTGGATCAAGTGAATCCAGTTAATAATATAAACATTAATAAAAATACGCCAATACAAAGTAAATGTACATCTATGTTTATGTTACCTACAATACCCCTTGAAATTCATCGTATTATTATGTCACTAAAAAATACATCTAGCACTGGGTACGATGATATAAGTACAAAAATTGTTAAACAGGTATCCACAATACTTGCTCCTGTGTTGAGTCATCTTATCAATATGTGCATACTGCATGGTTATTTTCCGGAAGAATTAAAAATAACCATAGTAAAACCGCTTTTCAAAAAAGATAGCAGAGAGGATATGTCCTGCTACAGACCTATTGCGTTAGTGCCAATTTTTTCAAAAATATTTGAAACAGCAATATATAGTCAACTTACTTCATACTTTGAGAAAAATAGCTTATTCGTTGATAACCAAAAAGGTTTTAGAAAAAATAGATCAATTAACATGGCCATCTATGATTTCTTGCATATGGTTAGCAGTAGAGTGGATAAAAGACTACCAACTGTAGCGCTTTATATGGACATGTCAAAAGCTTTCGATCGCGTAGACCATAAAATACTGATAAATAAACTTCAAGCATACGGAATTAGAGGAAATATTTTAAATTTAATAGAATCTTATCTATCTAATAGAAAGCAGATAACGACAATTAGTAGAATTTGTAAAAAAAACGAAATCACATATACATCTAGCCAGAGAACTGTAACTTACGGGGTACCACAAGGTAGCGTACTGGGACCGCCTCTATTTATTATCTATATTAATGACTTTCCTACAGCGTCAACATATCCTATGACAATGTTTGCGGACGACAGCACTTTACTATTTAATAATGACGAAGTAAGTACATTAGAGGCTGACATTAATTCTAATTTAAAATCAGTTGTGAATTGGCTTCAAAATAATAATTTGATTATAAATCTAGACAAAACAGTATTAATGACATTTCAGCAAAGAGTAAATCACAAATTGAACTTAAATATTAGATATAATGACAAAGTTATTAATGAAACAAATGTAACAAAATTTCTCAGATTAAATATAGAAAACACATTAAAATGGAATTCACATATTGACAAAGTGTGTAGTAAACTAAACCAATACTCCTATGCCTTGCATATGTTAAGTAAAACAGCCGATCGGACAACAGTATTAACAGCATATCATGGTCTGGTGGCCTCAACATTAAGATATGGAATTATAATTTGGGGAAATGCAACGGGTAAAATTACAGTATTTAAGTGCCAAAAAAGATGCATAAGAGCTATCTACAACTTACAGACAACTGACAGTTGCAAACCATTTTTTAAAGATAAGAAAATATTAACAATGCCATCGTTGTACATATTTGAAACGACCATGTTTGTCAAAAATAATCTACACAAATTTGTTCGAGTAAGTAGCCAGCGCCGTTGTGACCGGTTACAAACAGTTGGGTCTAAAACTGCACTATTTAGGAACAGTGTTTTTGCAATGGCTCCAAGGTTATATAATAATTTACCAAAATGTATAAGAAGTGAAGAAAATGTCCACAAATTTAAAAGTAATTTGTTTTTATTTCTAGTTGACAAGACGTATTACTCTATTGAAGATTTTTTAAATGACAAACTATGATATAATTCCTTTATGTAATATTATCTTCCTTTGACATGCATGTAAAATTTAATTTAATTGACATTTATTCATTTAATTGACATTTATTCATTTAATTGACATTTATTTACCTTTATTTACTTTTTTAATTACTGTTTAATCTGGTTTTTTTTTTATGATATAACAAAAATATTACTATTTGTACACCAATTTTATTGGTAGAACGTAGAGCTCGACTACAATAATATGTATATTCAAGACCTTTTATGTATACCTATGTTCACAAATAAAGATTGATTGATTGATTGATTGATTGAGACAATTACACACAAGCGGATCGGCACGAAAACGAAACCATTTGAAAAGTAAGTATTCTAAATTCAACCTTAACTCCCAGTTCATACAGCAGTTAAGTTTCTGAAATAAAATGACGGTAGCTGCAACAATCGGTATCAACACATTCTATTCAACCAAACAAGAAATCTATGCTAATTTCAACCTTATCTTTTAGTTAATTGAGGATTATCGTATTGCATTTTGTAAAACAAGACAGTAAGGTATTCAATATAACACGGAAGTTGAAATTTAAACCTTAATATCTAGAAGATTAGACCGTTAATAACCTTGTTCGGTAAAAAGAGTAGCCTAATGTTATTCCAATTTTCGTTGAGGTTGATAACTGAGCCAATAGCCTAGCGGTATAACGCGCGGTCCAGATGAGCGGCTGGTGCCTGGTTCGTAACTTAATCGCGCGCAAAGTGTCTTTTTGTAAGTTATTCTTGGTATCACGGTTCGGCCAGAAGGAAGCCGAAAAAATACCATATAAAATTATTAAAAACTTGCAAGTAATATTTGAGGCGGATCGGTGGATGCGCTCGGGGAGAGATGGGTGCGACGGCGGGGGAGGGAGCTGCTCAAGGCTCACGTGCCGCGCCCGCCGCCGCTCGAGCGACGAGCGACGGCGGGCCCGAGCGTGCACGGGCGATAATCTTTAAGTCTTGAGGGGGTTCTATTTCTCTGACGCTGACTGTACATACTTACTAATATAGATAACAATTTTATTACTTAGATCATAGAAAGTCAGAAATAAGTGATAAACTATCGAATTTACATAGACCTATGACGATCTTAGAACTGAACTTATAATGAAAATATTCGTAGCTTTGTCCATTGTTTTTGCCCACTCTATATAAATCATCGTGTGAAATTTGGTATTTTTAGGATTCCGTACCCAGAGGGTAAAAACCCTATTACTAAGCCTCCGCTGTCCGTCTGTCTGTCTTTCAGCAGGCTGTATCTCATGAACCGTGATAGCTAGACAGTTTAAATTTTCACAGTTGGTGTATTTCTGTTGCCGCTATAACAACAAATGCAAAAAACAGAATAAAATATTATTTAAGGGGGGCTCCTATACAACAACGTGTTTTTGCCTTGTGGTACGAAACTCTTCGTGTTCTAGTCCGACTCGCACTTGGCCAATTTTTTTATAAGACATATTAGGTAACTTTAGTGCTGAAGAAATTTCTTGCAAGTTTAAACGTTTTATTTTTTTGCAGATTAGAAAATCTGTCAGTTGTTATATTATAGTTACCCCTGAAAATGTTACTAGGTAAGTACCCAGAATGAGATATGTAGGTACAATTTGCCCAGATGATTTCGAACTTGATCGCGCCTAATACTTTTTGTGTTATTGTGAGTCATACTTTTTTTCATCACAGGTTTGAAGAATCAGCAAAGGAATCATGCGAGGTGTTAAAAATACATGTCGCCGCTGGGCTAGTCCCAAAATACCTGAATTTTCTCCAAAAACTCAATCGCATAAGAGTCACTGAAGACATGCTAGAACGAGTTAATTCCAACCCAACATTCATGAAACGCATTGTTACTGGTGACGAGACGTGGTTTTACGAGTTTGATATGCAAACTAGTCAGCAAGCTTCGGAGTGGCGATGGCGCCTTCCAACTGAACCGAAACCGAAAAAACCCACGCCAAAGTCGATCAAAGTCAAAGTCATGTTGACTGTTTTCTTTGACTATCGCGGTGTTGTGCACTAGGAATTCTTATCGGAAGGTCAAACGGTAAATAAAGTATATTATTTGAGCGTTATGCGGGTTTCGAAGAAAAAGGCCAGATTTGTAGAAACAAAATTGTTGGATTTTGTACCACGATAATGCGCCTTCGCACAAGGCCATCATTGTGAACGAATTTTTTACCAAAAACTCAACAAATACTATCGAGCAACCAACTTAGTCTCCAGGTATAACTCCAGCCGACTTCTTTCTTTTTCATAAACTCTAATTACCACTTCGTGGCACCCGTTTTCATTCGGTAGAAGACATAATGGAGAATTCGCGGGAAAAAGCGTTTAAAAATTGGATAAGTTTCATTTTTTCTGTTCGAGTATCTGTTTTGTCAATATTACAATATATAAATTACTTACTTTACTAGGTACTTTTATAGAAGCTATAGAAGCGCTTTTTGCTGGCCTCCAACATTTTTTGACAAAAATATGAAATGGAACGGATTGCGGGGCAAAGCGACATATATCCGTCTAGCAGCGTGCCTAAAGCACGATCTACACGGTTTGAAACCAGTCTATAAACCAAGGTGACCTTGAAGTTGTTGTTGTTGCGAGATGGCTGCTACGCGGTTTAAAACCGACATCTACTTCTGCCACTGGTTTGCAACGCAGGCCTTTCTACCAAGGACGTTTAAAGGTCAACGAAATTTGGTTTCAAACCACTGTCTACACTGTTTAAAACTTAGGTTTGAAACTACCGTTTTAAACCGTGTCGGATTGCGTACATAAGAAAGAGAAGCGCGATGACGCGACGCTCGTACATTTTTACAATACATTACATAAAATAATTAATTACTTGAAAATAAGTTGAGTAGTCAAAAATTAAAAACAACCAAGTTCTGTATTTATATATAATACGATATTGTTATAAATTTTACCAACGTACGTTGATAACTAATTCAGATTTTTTTGTTGGAAGATCATCATAGGAGGTTAGTTTACCATTTTTTTTGTATCGAGAAAACATTCCAAAAACGTGTTTTGAAAACAACGAAGTTCTAGGAAATATGTTCAAGATTAACATATTTATATTTTTTCCGCCGTCACAAACTGTATATTTGGCTAAACAATTGTTTAAGACAAGCCTATTTGGCTCTAGTCAGCGCCTTAATAAGTCATCTAACAAATAAACTAATTATCCGTAATACGTAAACTTGTTTTAGCAAGTCATTTATCAAATAAACTAATATTATCCGTAATACGTGAACCTATTTTAATAAGTCATCTAACACATCCCTACGCGCCGTTCGCGGTCAGATACAAAGATTCAGGTTTGATTATTATTTTTTTCGCGGTTACTGAAAAAACTCAATAGAACGTGATAGACTATTACGATCAAGAGCGCGACGTACATCGCGTTCTCATAGTAGCTCGGTGTCTCATGTGCGCTCACGAATGAAATCCCGAGGTCGACACCACAGAAGACCTAGCCGGACATGTGTTGCAAAACGGCAAACAAGTTCTGGGTCACGCAAGTCTCGTTCTCGCATTCGACGCAAGGATCGAGAGCATCGTGGTACGTCACGTAAACATACATAAGATTGCAATGTTTTCGAAGTAGGTACGTCACGCAGATCGAATAATTCGAACTATAGCAACCGTAAAACCTCAGGAGAATAAAAAAGTTTTTAAAAACAAGTTTTTATTTAAATAAAACGTAACCTAAAAAAAGAAAGAAAAAAGAAAATAAATAAATTTAAGTGACACTGTCATTTTAAAATATAAATTTTAAAATGACAGTGTCACTTAATGTCATTTGATACCCATATTAAGAGGATTGAAAAAAAATGTAATCCGCCATCTTGGAGCGGCGGCCATATTGAATTTAGTGTAATTTTGCTAATTTTAACCTTTTTCTACTCTTCAAGCCCTTTTATTTGATACCCATATTAAGGGGGTTGAGAAGAAATATGTAATCCGCCATCTTGGAGCGGCGGCTATATTGAAATTATTACAATATTAAGTATTGCACATTGTATTGTTTTTGTTACCGTCATTGACAGTGTCACTTAAATTTATTTTTTTCTTTTTAGTTTGCGTTATTCTTTCTTTTTTGGGTTACGATTAAATAAAAGCTTGTTTTTAAAAACTCTTTTTTTTTTTCATTTTATTTTTTACTTTTTAGTACTTATTAAAGATTTATTACTAAGTAACATTTTTTTTACTATTATTTATTTTCATTATTTTATCGATTTAAAATAAAAATTATAGACTTCCTTGTTGGGAGGGATCCTGAGAGTTTATATTACCTACAGTTTATTAGTTCAATACAAACCTTTCCGAAGTAAAACCGAGTTATTTGAGGGATTCAGTACTGCAAGAGAAGCTTTCTTAGCTAGTGAAGATACACTAAAGGCAATTAATGACCACACATGTTATTGTTTCGTTAACGGGACCGACAGCTTGAAAATGCCTTAATACAGGCACATTCATTTAATGTTCTAGAAGAAGCGGCGACATATGTACATGAAGAAGAAGAAGAAAAAAAAGTTTTAATCGAACGACAATAACGAATGCGAGATCAGCGAGAATTGCCTTCCTGTTGTCTTACGCTCAGCGGCTTAGCAGATAAACACAAGTGTTTGTTTTCTTTTGTTAGATGATTCAATAATTATCTTACTCGGTTTTATTTCATTGCCCTGACTGGCCCATTCTGCACGATGAGATCGCAAACGTCCCAGAGAGAGGCTAGTAGTGACCGCCGACTTCGATCGAAGGTGTGAGTGATAGGACAAGACAGGGCTTAGGCCTCAGGGCACCGAGGCGAGTGGACACTGACACCTAACAGATGGCAGCCGATGAGAAGGGTTCACCGCAAGTCGACCCATCCCCCCGCGACCCACGCCACATCATATGTCGAAGTGAAATAGATTTAGTCCGACCTGGCTCTGGTCCTATGTTTGACACTACCTAAGTACCTACCTATATTGAATCTATGTTTGCTTTCAAAGGACTTTTGGAACGAAGTTCCTTATAATTTCAATAATAAATAACAAACCCAGAACATAACAAACTGCTAGATGAATGTATGTGCCGCAGATGGATTGTCGAATCCGCTGTTTTACATAACCGCTAGCCGTTTTATAAAACAGCTCCGATATGTAAAACAGCTGAATGACGTTTAGGCACTTTTCCTAATTACTGAACTTTAACACGCAGAATTGCATTTATAAACGTTTTGCGTTTACCAATGTAGTGGGTCAACGATTATTTATTATGTTATGTAAACAGCGTGAAATAAAACATCAGATTGTAGATTTTTGTTCAATATTGTCACTCTGTGTGTGATAACAATAATAATAGCGTCCGAAATAGTTATAAATAAAACGAGTAAGTAATACAAGCGATAACAGTGATTTTAAGGACAATTTGAGTTGTCATTAGAAGCCACACCAATCGCCTTGTTGTGACTGCAGACACAGATTTATACTGTGCTGCAGATAAGCCCGCTGAAATATTTACAGAATTAATAACCAATATTAAATAATTACACTAATCTCATTTGCCAGGGAGGATTGATATCCGATGCAATAAACACCCATTGCATAGTTAACGTCTCGCCGTCAGGGAGTGCCAATAAATGTTTCAAACGCTCTTCCAGTCACTCTATTTCTTAAAATGAGATCTAAAATAGTTGTGGGGTGAGGTCGCCGGGGTGGGATGTAGGGGGAGCAGAGGGGACGCGGTCGATGACCCGCGCGAGAGCGGTGCGGTCGGGCCGCCCGCGCCAGCCGCCGCCTCCGACTGACATCAGCGCGCAGCGCGACACTTCTGACGCTGACGATGACGCGCTCACGTCATCCACAGGCCACAAGTGACATGGGATACGACAAGGCGTATTTAGAAAGTGTACGCGTGTGCCAGCCAGCCACAGTATAATAAAGTAAGTAATATTACGTCACGGTTCGGCAGTGTCCTTGAAATAATTATCTACGGCCGCCGGCCGTTCGTAAGATAAACGCGCACTAGGGCTGCCCACTGACCACTGACCAGTGTTTTTGAGTTGTATCTGTACTTTGTAATTCCTGCAAATTTAATGATGGGAGAGAATCCTTTTTTCTCACCTTGCCATTTATTGTAAGCAGTAAGTAGGTATTAGGTAACTATGTCCTGTACCTACATTATTCTTTTTTACAAATCTGGAAGCTTGGGGTGTAAGATTTGTTTGCTAAATCATCTTGACACATTAGCCGAGGCCATATTCGGATAGTCTGAAATAAAATTAAAATAGATATTGGCGCCGATTCTGTTGTTCACCAACTAAACTAAATTTAAGTTCAGATATCTTTTTCATTCTATTTCATTAAGAAAAGGACATAAGATAAATATTAGTTTAGTCCTGTCACTCCTGTCAAATTAGTCAGCGCCTGACGTAAATTGGAGTAGAATACGGAATGTCGACGCACAAAATATCGATAAATGCTAATACGATGCTACAAAATTGCGATGCACGTTACGGCGAAAGACCGTCTCTGCGAAGCCACTACACTTCGATGCACGTTACCGCGATAGAACTTCACTGCGATACTACTTGACTTCGATGCCCGTTACCGCGAAAGATTTTCACTGCGATACTACTTAACTTCGATGCACGTTACCGCGAAAAACTACGGAGCAAAAAATTGTACAGTCAGTGATCAACATTGTCTGACCCACCAAACATTCCCCGACCCACCGGCATATCTTGTTAAGCCATTTTAATCATTATCTTCTTGTCGTTAAAAGTTGAAAAGCTTTTAAGTAACACGGCAATACTTACTACCTAATCTTTAAATTCGCGAATTCTCAACCAGTCATTGTAGCTTCGCGGTTCGATTATTGGATTGGCGACGAACAATGTGGGTTCGAAAACACAATCCACCTTTTATCAATTTCTTTTTATTTATGATTTCTACAATATTTCTTGCATTATTAAAGAACGAACAATATGATTTTCGCTTAACAACTTTTCTGGAAAACAAGTGGGTAAATAAATAAAACTATAGTCCTCAAATGAGTAGGACGAAGTAAAAGTGGGGTTCGTGGGGTAGATGGATACTAAATTGATCTAAGTGACAAAAGTCAGTCTATCTACGCCTAAACAGTGACTGCGCACAAACATTTCTAAAACGTTTGACGTAAATCGTGAAAAGTATTTTTAATGAATTTGGTGTAATCAAAGCGTCCTGTCGTAACTTAAGACTATACAAAACATTGCTGGCTGGATGTCGTCTATGGGACCTGAAGAATTGGTAGAAGTTGGTGGTCGATTTAATAGTAATCAGTATTTGGAGATTCTGCGTGACTTCCTGCTGCCGACTGTGCGAATTGCCTATCCAAATACAGATATTTACTTCGTGCAAGATAACTGCTCCATCCACCGTGCAGGCATTGTGAAGAATTGGTTAGCTGCTCAAGAAGGTGTAACTGTTATTTACTGGCCATCTAAAACTCCCGATTTGAACTCTATAGAAAATCTATGGGGTCAAATGGTTTTAAAGTGGGACACATCCGAAGTGCGAAATAAAAACAATTTGGCTGAGATCGTGTCATCGACATGGGAGCACATGAGAGGAAAAGATTTGTGTTGGAATATGGTGTGCGGTATGCGTAGCCGCTTACAGCAAGTTATAGAAGGAGACGGTGCCCCACTCCGCTACTAACCAATCTGCTTGTAAGTATTTTGAAACACACTATGTAAGTAAATGCTCAATTGAATGAATGCTAAACCATTAAAATGTTGCAGATTCTGTGGTGATGTTATTGTTATAAATGGAAATGCATTTTTCTATTTAAATAACATGTTGACTCACTACATATGCTTAGCTACAAAAATGTAAAACTTTTCACAAATTCATTCATTTTCTCGCATTTATACATCAATGTTTTCTCGATAACAAACTTCCAAGTATTAGCATGACTTTTTTAAATGTTTATAAATGGTTAGGTTTGAATATGATATGATAAAATGTATTCATTTTGAACTATGAGCATTTACTTACTTATGTTAGTATATTTTAATGAAATAATAAACATTTTTATTACTTGCAATGATTTTGTTTCATTTTTATACAAACTGCCCATTTAAAAAAATATTTCCTGATTTTATTCGTTAAAAAAAAGATAATAATTAAAAACAAAACATTGCTAACAAAAAGCTGTATTTAGGTTTCCCCTGGTTTCGAACGCTGACAACGATGAATATCGAGTTGCCTTAGTGACCATGAGACCAACTCAACTCTTGTAATATGCATTGAAATTCCACCTTAGTTGTGATAATAGACGCAATATTCTAAAGAATTTGAACCATATCGTAATTTTCATAAAGTTCATTATCGCACAATCACAACCAGCTATTAAAATGAATCACGGAATTTAGCTATTAACAGTAGGCAACTTTAAAATGTTACTGATGCGCGATATTTTTTTGTTATTGGTTTTTTTTTGTAGTCGTAAAACTCATTAGCCTTTCAACCTTAACAACAACAATATAATGATTAAAATCGCTTAACAACATGATTTATCGAAATGCTTGCACGGAGTATTCCAAATGTTCACGATAAGGTTCAAATTCGCTATCACTCAAGTGGGTCAGATAATGTTGGCCACCGACTGTACCACTTGCGTATGGGTTGCTGTCAAACAAATCAGAAAACAATACACATTTTTTTTTCAAACATACAATTTTTTGAGCACAAAAAAAATTGACAGAACAGGTTAGGGCAGCATTTGAAAGAGCCATCAACGATCCAAAATTTTAAATTGTTTAGTAAACGTAAATTACGTCCAGAAAATTACGTATTTGTATTAAATTTTAATTGTGTAATTGTATTAATTACGTATTCGTATTTGTAAATTACGTCGTAATTACGTAAAATAAATGTAGATCGCTAATATTATTATGGCAAGCTTAACGAAAGACGAGCAGGGATGTCGAAGTGTAATATTTTCTCTGTATCGATGTTTCGCAATAGATTATCGAAGCAAAGTTGCTCCGTAGTTTTTCGCGGTAACGTGCATCGAAGTTAAGTAGTATCGCAGTGAAAATCTTTCGCGGTAACGGGCATCGAAATCAAGTAGTATCGCAGTGAAGATCTATCGCGGTAACGTGCATCGAAGTGTAGTGGCTTCGCAGAGACGGTCTTTCGCCGTAACGTGCATCGCAATTTTGTAGCATCGTATTAGCATTTATCGATATTTTGTGCGTCGACATTCCGTATTCTACTCCGTAAATTGACGTATTTTTAATAGCCAATTATTTAATCTCGTCCAAATTGTCTATGGAGACAGGACTAAACTAATATTTATCTTCTGTCCTTTTCTTAATGAAATAGAAAGAAAAAGATGCATGAACTTAAACTTAGTTTAATTTATGAACAACAGAATCGGCGCATTATCCATTCGAAATCTGGCGAAATGTGGGTGCACTATTAATACAGATCTGCCTAACCCTTTGGGAACAAGGCGTAGTATACTTATGTTATGTTTATTATCCACTAGTGCTTTGCCCGCGACTTCGTCCGCGTGTATTATACACTAGCGCTTTGCCCGCGACTTCGGTCGCGTGTATTATCCACTCCGCGTGCCGCGTGGCCCGGTTGCACGTTAGTTCGATACTCACGCGCCGCGTCGCGTCCTCGCGTCGTCCGGCAAAAACTTATTGCATCGTCACAGTAAAGATATGAAACTGTGGCATCGTATTAGGCTGCTTAAATAATAACAAGGAATGGATCCGAACCTCACATTTTTCTCACTTCCAAAGGACATTGAAAGGTAAAGAAATGCACGTCTACATGTACCTAATTAGTAATTAGGTAGGTAACTATCTATCAAATGTTTATATTTGTTATTCTTACTTATGTAACCCGTATTTACGTAGTTAGAATATTATTTATTATTATTAAAGTATAGTTAGGAAGTACCTAACTATACTATAATACTACTTATGAGTACGTAGTTCTTAGGTTTAGCTTTGATAATATACATACATATATTAAGTAGGAAAGTATCGATATCATAAGTATTTTTGTTTTGATGGGTAGTTAACATGGACTAACTATAACTAAATCGTCGTTTCAGCCGATAGACGTCCACTGCTGGACATAGGCCTCCCCCAATTTTGGGAGGGTTTGCCATAATCGCCACGCTTGGCAGGCGGGTTGGCGATCGCAGTATGGTATGATGGTGGAATACATAGAGAACGCTGCTGCCCATTCTCCGGTACGACCCTTAGTCGCCTTTTACGACACCCACGGGAAGTAAGGGGTGGTGGTATTCTTTAAGTCCGGCACCACACAGACAACTATAGGTATACATACGGGTCGAATACAGAACCTCCTTTTTTGAAATCGGTTAAAAATCATGAACGACGGAATTGTTCCCCTTTTGCCTAGCCTTTTCTCAACTATATTGGGGTCGGCTTCCAGTGTAACCGGATGCAGCTGAATACCAGTGTTTTACATAGAGCGACTGCCTATCTGACCTCCACAAGTGTCCACAACACAGTTACTGGGTAATACGATACCCCTTGGTAAGACTGGTTGTCAGATTTTCGGGCTTCTGACGACCCGTAACGACTGTCAAAGATCCACGAATGACAGCCGGACCAACGGCTTAACGTGCTTTCCGAGGCACGGAGGGGTCTCGGTATGTAAAGATGGTCACCCGTCCACAGACCAACCGCGGCAAGCGTAGCTTCACCTGATCTATCGACCTGTGTGGCTGTTATTATTTAGCCACGGGCCTTGTTTGTTTAAATTATTCCCTATAAGAACGTTTACGCCGTACGGCATTTCATACAAACTTTCAAGCCCTTGTTTTTCGAAATGAATGAACCGATTTTAATGAAACTTCATACGCATAAGCAGGATACAAAAGTCTAAAAACTTACTTAAGACATTTGTTACTTCACACAACATAACATCACGCCTGTACCCTTTTAAGGGGTAGGCAGATGTGTTCAATAGCTTGCTGACACTGATATTCACATAGCAAGTAGTAGCATAAGTATTTTTGTGGGGTAAACTAAAAAGTGAAAAATAAAAACTTTTTTACACTTGGTAGTGTTTTTTTATGGAAGTCGGTTGTTTTTTCTGTAAAAAAAAAAACAACCGACTTCCAAAAAAAACACTACAAATTGAAAAATAACTTTAATTTCGGAAGTCGGTGTCTTTGGTTCCGCATTTTCGTTTATTGACACCGACTTCCGAAATAAAAGTTATTTTTCAATTTGTAGTGTTTTTTTTGGAAGTCGGTTGTTTTTTTTTGTAAAAATGTTTTTATTTTTCACTTTTTAGTGGGTCACTTTGTAATTTATCTAAGTTACCTTTTACAAAATATTGCTTTTCCCGATCCTGGGACGTTAATTGATGAGGAGTTCTCCCGGTAAGAACCAGGAGAACTCCTCAACAATCACTCATCATACGCATTGTGACGAGCATAAATTGCTTAGCAACCATATTAAAGTAATCGAATCGCAACCCGTGAAATATTTGTCATTGAGTTGTTCCGTTGGCCATCTGTGGTCTTCATTATCAGCTCCACTTTACCAAATGATGATTTGCGAGAGCAAATGCTCAAGTTACTTTAAAAAATGCCCAAATCGCTATAGGTTTGCCTATAAAATTTGAGGGTTTCCCTCGATTTCCATGGGATCCTCTCATGAGATTCCAACTTGATGATAATGAGACTACCTCGAGAGTATACCCTTTCAAATAAAAAAAGAACTTTTGGAATCGGTCCAGCCGTCTTCGAGTAATCGGTGAACATACACAAGGTAGCTACTGTAAACTGTTGAGGTAGTTCCCTTAACTGTCCTTCGTCTTCATCATCAGACCCTTAATGACAGTCACAATCTAGGTGTAAAGTTCACATCAATACAAATTATTCAAGCCCAAACACAAGGTAACTGCTGTAAATCGTTGAGGAGTCCCCTCGACTGTCTTTCGGCTCCATCATCAGATCGACTCCAGACCTTCATTAAATTGTAGTGCTTTAAAATACTTAATGAAAAAAATAACAAACGCACTAGTCGCTCCCACGATTTTCGAATGTTCCCCTCGATTTCACTGGGATGCCATCATCAGATTGGTTTCCTTATCATGGGACCACCCTTGGCATATCTCCTTTCCAACAAAAAAAGAATAATCAAAATCGGTTCATAAACGACGAAGTTATCCGCGAAAACACATAAAAAAAAAAAAAATATATATATATATACGGTCGAATTGAGAAACCTCCTCCTTTTTTTGAAGTCGGTTAAAAAGTTTTTAATATTTGTACCTCGTTAGATAGCTGTGAAATGAAGATGACTTCCCTAATGAGATAACAAGACGTGTCAAAGTTCATTGTAAGATGATTTATGAAAATGGCTTATTTAACTTCTTCCTTCACCGTTTAACTGTATGATATTTTTGAAAATTTGGTTCATCGAATGGTTTGTTATAGTATTAGGAACCTAATGGAATAGCAATGATTGCCATTGAATTTGAGGAGTTTAAAGAAAAGTGTTATCCCACAAAAACATTTCATGTTAAATGTTGCCAAGACGAGACCATGTAGCTCGCACTGTCAAAAAGTAATAAGATCTCATGTAGAGCCAAGCTTCTAACTCTACACGCCCTAACTCTACAAGGCCTGACTTCGCAAACTCTACACCTTAGTCAAAATATCTGGTTTGGCCGTTTCCTACAAGAACCATTAACAGTATGAGAGTTTTTCACCTTACGCTCATGTGAATGTAGCGAAATGGCCAAGCCATATTATTTTGACTAAGGTGTAGAGTTTGCGAAGTCAGGCCTTGTAGAGTTAGGGCGTGTAGAGTTAGAAGCTTGGCTCTACATGAGATCTTATTACTTTTTGACAGTGCGAGCTACATGGTCTCGTCTTGGCAACATTTAACATGAAATGTTTTTGTGGGATTTCATTTCTTTTTGTAAGTTGCTTATGATATTTATACGAGTATTTTTGCTGTTGATCATTTTTTCTTTCTTTTTTTGGGGTTTGTTTATAACAAGGACCCCCTATATAAATTTTCAGACCTCTAGCATCAAAATTTACGGAATATTTTTTTTTTTGGGGGGGGGGTAAAAGTTTCAAGTTTTAATATTTTTTTGTTGTTTGTGTACTATTACTAGCTTACATACCAAATTTCAGCTTTCTAGGACTTCAGGAAGTACCTTAAGAATTTTGATGATAATCAGTCAGTGAGTCAGTGACGAAATCGGGGTATTTTAGATATCAATAAAATCTAAAGTATAAGAGCTATGCAATTGAAACTTTATAGGTTTAATAAGTCAAGCACTGGCATCATATTCCGAAAATTTTGTTTATCTGGTATAATCCAAACCCAAGTTAAGAGGGTTCAAAAATACGACGAAGTGCTTCGAGAAAAGGTAGGTAGTGCCCTTGCGCTTCGCTTGGCTGGTCTTGGCGGGGGCACTCCCGTGCCCCCAGATCTAGTGACGAATTCTGGGGAATTTTAAAAAATACGACGTGACGCAGCTATTCGGCTCCCTGAACGTCAGATTTCAGATAAGTACGAAGCTTTTTTTTATCGCGCGATGATTAATGCGAAGCGACCAAGAAATTACATTTTGAAGGGAAGGTCGGGAGGAGCACTTGTAAGGACGCCAGACAACGCATTGTAACAAACGGATGGTTTGCTGTCCCTACTGCGGTACAGAAACCAAAAAACTATGTAGGGTGCTTCCCTAACATAAGTAATGTCAATGCAGATGTAAAATGTCAAATTTAAACTTAAATGCAGAAAATGTCAGTGAATACTCAACGGGATGAATCTAAATAAAAATGCAAGTTGTCCGACTCAAACCACGTCTAATTGAACACTAAAATGTAATATACATAAAATGCATGGAACAATGCAATATGTCAGTGTTAATGCACTGCCAAATGTAGGTCGCGTCCAAAGTGCAAATATGCGAGCCTACTGGCTAACTTATTGTAATAAATATGCCATCAAAAACAAAATTTGAAAAAAAAACCAAGTCTCGCAACTCAGTTCTTCTACCGTAAAAAGTTGTGAGATCCATGTAATACCAAGTCGGTTAATTTATTCAGTCCCTACTTAAGGGACCTTCTGTCTTAAGTTATTACGTAATTAGCTAACCTAACAACATCTTGTAGTGACCATATCAATATTAAAAATCTTTTATGTTTAAAATACATAGATTGACTTGGCCATCGCATGAAAACACAATGTATCCCACAGTGCGATTGCCAAGTCAATCTATGTATTTTAAACATTTGATGGCATCTCACTTCTTTTTGTAGATTGTCCTACTTTTTTTCCTTTCCGCTACCCTTTTAACTTTTTTTTTAACCTAATCCGTTGACTATTTTACAAGTTACCTTTGAACATCTAGGTACATTCAATTATACACTATAGCTTCTGCTCGCGGCTTCGCCCGCGAGGTATGTCGATAAAAACTATCCCAAGTCCTTTCCCGGGATGCAACATTTATACCGGGGTTGGTTTTAGCCAGCCAGTGATGATCCGACACGTTTTATTCAAAGCTGTATCCACCAGCTTTGCATGAGCAGAACGGCTCCACATGGGGCACGCGAATTCTCCCACAGAAAAAGATAGCGCCAGTCCAGTAGTCCGATTGATATTCTTGCAGTTTTTGCTATATGTTAAAGACCTGTCCAGGGTAACACCAAGATATTTAGGGGAGTTGCTGTGCTCGATGAACACCCCACCCCAACCGATGAGAGGTCGTGACTACTTAACCGGACTATCCTGTGGTTGCCTTAAGTAAACTCACCAGCGCTACCGCTATGTCCCTACATTTGAAATCTATAATATCTTCGAAAATATTCATTTAAATTACATGCTGTAAGGGCCAAATTGATCTATATTAAATGCACATTGTATTTAAGGTACTTAATTGGATAAGGATTAATGCTGTATTGCTTAAAATCGCTTCGTAAATAAGCCATTTTTTCTCGTAAAAAGTAAAGGATAAAAAATGGTTATTGTGGGTTATCCCGAAGAGATAGACATATATACAATCGCGGACTTTTTTGTAGACCTTTTTAAGGTGTACAATACTGTAGTACATTATTTTGATCTATCTCGTAGGGTTCAGCTAGCTTTTGCAATATAAGCGCAAAAAATGTGTTTATTTACGACATCACATTAGAAACCTCTAAAATTATCAGTGTTTCTCTACTATATTATGCATGTCAAAGTCAAAGTCAAAGCATTTATTTCAAATAGGCACTTAACAGGCACTTTTGAACGTCAAAAATTACTAAAATAGAATTGATTCTAGTCGCCCATTCCAAAAGGTAGATTTCGTATGGAGAAGAATGGGCAAGAAACTCCACCGTTAGGTACTCTTTTAAAATGTTTTACAATATTTTGCTTGTACATTAATTATATAATATATATGTGAAGATGATGCACCTAAAACAAAATTACTGTACCACAATAGGTAAAAGAATTAAAAATGAAACCATAACATATAAATTAATTATCTGCTAGATACATGGTGCTCACATATTTACAAGCATGGTAAAAATAAACGATTGTCATTAAAAAAAAAAAAAATAGTAATAAGTCAGGGTGTGAGTTAAAGTAATTACAGAATGTAAATCAATGTAAAAAAAAGAAGAACAAAGAATAAATTTTGCAATTAAATTAGCAACCAGTTTGATTTTGTCTTGACTCTAGATTGTCCTATGGAGCAGGACCAGCATGTTTCCAAGCGTTCTTATCTTGGATATAATCTTCTAATTTATAGTACGCTTGTTTACAAAGTGTACGTTTAATGTGAGTTTTAAATTTTCTTTCATTTAATTGCAATATATCATTAGGTATTTTATTGTAACATTTAACACAGTACCCCATAAAAGATGTATGTACTTTGGCTAATCTGAAAAATGGTTGATGTATTTTATCTTTATTTCTAGTGTTAAAATTATGTCTATCGCTTATTTTATTAAAAAGATGTAGATTTTTTCTTACATACATAATATTTTCATAAATGAATTGGCAAGGTACCGTCATAATATTAATCCTTTTAAAAAGGTTCCTGAGAGATTCGCGGCGACGTAGATTATAATTGGCTCTGACAGCTCTCTTTTGCAAAATAAAGATGGATTCAATGTCAGCAGCTCGACCCCATAGTAAAATGCCGTACGACATAATGCTGTGAAAGTAGCTAAAACAGACTAAACGCGCGGTTTCTACGTCAGTTAACTGTCTTATCTTTCTAACAGCATAAGCGGCCGAGCTAAGCCGCCCCGCAAGAGATGTTATGTGAGGTCCCCATTGTAATTTCTCGTCTAGCGTGATTCCCAGAAAAACCGTTTGATCAACAAAATCCAGTTTTTCTCCATTCAGTATGATGTCACATTCGCTACTTCTAACATTAGGTAATTTAAATCTAATGCATTTGGTTTTCTTTTCATTTAGTACCAGATTATTTACCGTAAGCCAATCATGGACCTGAAGAATAGAGTTATTCACGTCGTCAAGACTTTGTGCACGTCTGTCTATCTTAAAGATCAATGAGGTGTCATCTGCAAATAACACCATCTTCGGTTGATTTTGAAGTAATTGGGGTAAATCATTAATGTAAACTAAGAAGAGGAATGGACCCAATATCGAACCTTGAGGAACGCCCATTGCCATTTCAGACCCTAATGAGTTTACGCCGTTTACTTGAACTTTAAGCTTTCTGTCTTTTAGGTATGACCTTAGTAAATCAAGAGCTAAATTCCTAATCCCATAGTGCTCAAGTTTCAGCAAAAGTGTCTCATGGTTTACGCAATCGAACGCCTTAGAGAGGTCGCAAAAGATTCCAATGGCATCTTGTGCTTCCTCCCAGGCGTTGAAAATGTTCTTTATTAGGGTGACACCGGCGTCAGTGGTACAACGCCCTTTGGTGAAACCGTACTGTTGTTCATGAAAGATGGAATTTTTATTAAAGTGTCGTAACATTTGATTGAGCATCAACTTTTCAAACACCTTACTGAGAACTGGCAGAATCGACACAGGCCTATAATTGTTGGGTTCTTTACTATCACCGGATTTGAATAAAGGAACAACTTTACTGTGTTTCATGAGATCCGGAAAGACTCCTTGGTCTATGTTAAATATGAAAGCTAAATAGGGCGCAATCGTTTCGATGATAGATTTACAAACTTTTGCAATGTTTAATGGCTTTTACAATGTTTCCAGATTACAGTAGGTATGGGAGGACAGCGCAGGCCTGTCAGCAAGTACCAAGTACTTGATAAAATAGAAAATGGTCTACAGATCTAAAGTCTATAAGGCCTACAAAGTCCTCACATTTACATAATAAGAATCTATCAAAAGGATAGATAATAAAAAAAGAAAAATAATAATAAAAACCTACTAAAACCAAGTGTTATGATTCTCATTAAAACCACTAAAAAGAGGTGAAAAATTTCAAGTGTCTGTATATAATGTCAATTAATAAAGAAATTATGTCAAAAAGTATGTAAAAAAAATTAATAATAATTAAATAAAAATTAAACATCGTAATTTGAGAGCAGTTAAAAGACATTTACATAGTTATGCCGTTAATGAGAAGCCAGGGAAGCCACATGTGCAGAAGGAATTATTGCCAGACTAGCTTGTCTTCAACGTAGTCTTTAATCTTATAATATGCTTTTTTGATAAGGACACGTTTGATGAGGGTTTTGAACTTTCCATCGCTAAGTTCTGTAACCGGCTTTGGCAACTTGTTATAAAAACGGATGCTGTTTACAAGAAATGACTTGCTAGTTTTAGTTAATCTAAATTTCGTCGTCGTCGTTCGTCGTTTCAGCCGATAGACGTCCACTGCTGGACATAGGCCTCCCCCAATTTTGGGGGGGGTTTGCCATAATCGCCACGCTTGGCAGGCGGGTTGGCGATCGCAGTATGGTATGATGGTGGAATAAATAGAGAACGCTGCTGCCCATTCTCCGGTAAGACCCTTAGTCGCCTTTTACGACACCCACGGGGAGTAAGGGGTGGTGCAATTCTTTAAGTCCGGCACCACACAGACAAAATCTAAATTTAGGTAACACAATTTCATTTTTACTACGTGTATTTATATTATGGAAATCGCTTCTTATTTTGAAGAGTCCTAAGTTTTTGCGAACATACAAAATACTTTCTAAAATATAAAGAGAAGGCAGAGTTAGTATATCAATTTCTTTGAATTTGTTTCTAAGAGACTCGCGAGGACCCATTTTATAGATTGCGCGGATTGCCCTCTTCTGTAAAATGAAAATTGAATCTACGTCAGCTGCCGATCCCCACAGCAGAACACCATAAGACATAATACTGTGGAAATAAGCAAAGTATGCTAACCTAGCTGTGGCTATATCTGTCAACTGCCTTATTTTTCTTACTGCATATGCAGCTGAACTTAATCTACTTGAGAGAGCTCTAATGTGTGCGCCCCATTGTAATTTTGAATCTAAAGTGATTCCTAGAAATACAGTTTCCGTAACAGCATCTAGTCATTTGCCATCAAGTTCTAAATTCAGACCCACTTTAGGTACATTTGGTAATGAAAACTTAAGACATTGTACAATGTAACTGTGATTGATCTACGACTACTATAAAGAAATATAACTAAATTACTAACTTATTTTTAATCTTATATTTTGAATTGTTTCTTCATTTGTCTTTTTTTTTTTTACATTGTTCTCACATATAGAAGCAACAAGAATAATGTACCCAGGATTTTGTAATAACTTGATTTAAAAGAGTGTCCATGGAGTTTCTTGCCCGTTCTTCTCCATAGAGATCTACGTTTTGGAATGGGCAACTAGCTTCAACTTTCTGACTAACTGACAGACTATTTAATTTTGACAATTCAAAAGTGCCTGTACAAGGTTTAATTGAAATAAATGCTTTGAGTTTGAGTTTGAAACAAAGCGCTCGGCTCATTTGAATGCGGAAAACGCAACGTTTTATATTTATTTACAAAATTATAATAATTATGTAGGTACGTACGAGTAATTAATGACTATAAGGCTGCCCGCCCACGTCCGATAATCGGTGACCGATTTTTTGTAGGAGAAAAATAGAACACACTGATAGCAATAGTGCAACGCACATGTCCTACAAAAAGTAGGTCAGAAATAAAATCGGCGCATCCCGACCGATCCGATTATCGGTGAAAAATGGAACGTTCGGAAATGTATGCGTTAACGCACACTACTCACCGACTGTCGGCCGCATGCACTTGCTAGGGAAGGACGTTGTGTTGAAGAAAAAGTGACGGACGTGTACGTTGAGTCGGTCACAAAATCGGTCATAAGAATCGGAGGTAAAATCGGCCCGATTATCGGTGCTACAAAAAGTCTGACGTGGGCGGGCAGCCTAAACAAAAATATGAAATATGTCGCAAACTCTTTTTGATTGCGTAAGTATGTTGCTTGGATCCTAAGCTTGCACAGCGCTTGTGTACTCTATCGTGGCACGAACGACAGGCCACCAGCACGAGCACCGAGTGCACCGACACGTAGCCCTCGAGCCCTCGTGCCGTGTTGCAGACAGCTAGCTTGCCTATATCTTACGAATGTATCACGTCATTTTGTGAAGCCCTTGGCAGTGCTGCACCCGGGCCACTGCACGTCGCGCTGCTACCTCCACAGGTACCTACACACTCACAGCCCGGAGCTGACACCTCGAGAACACTGAACCAGTAATGTTCGTGTAGCTGTAGGTAGCGGAACGACTTCCCTTTCCCTTACAAAAATAAATAAATCGCTCGTTATGTTCTCCTGTCCACACCATTCATGCAGCGTGACTAATGTATTTTTTATGTGTAGTGGGTACAAAATACAGAGAGTACAGAAGGCAACCTACATACAAAGTGCGCTCGAGCAACGCACACATAGACACCGCTCACGGACTCGTTATCTCGGAGCGGTTAGGGGTAGTGCGAGCGCGGGTGCCATCCGCTTGAGACACGCGTCTGTGAAGTGCAAAAATGGAGCAACAAAAAAATGGCTATCTAAGCTCGATTTATATAATAGTTTCCTATTTTGAATAAGTATAAACGAAGTAACTTTTTTGTAAGGTAAATTCACGCCACCAACTATTACGTAAGTTGAAAACGTGATTTTTTGTTTGTGTAGATATTGTGTTGTTTTTAGTGTCATTTGTAAGGTTTAGGTTAAAAATTGTGTAAATAAGGTAATCCGTTTTGAAGTTATTGGGGATTTTCGATAGTGAAAATTGAGAAAATATGTAAAAAAAATTATGTTTTTGTTCTGTAAACCTTTGTATTGTAATAGGTACTAAGTTTATTGTTTTGTTTTAATATTGTAGAATAAGCTCAACAATAAATCAAACAACTAGATACGAGTGCCACTACCACGATAGTTTTTTGTGCATAAGCCAACGTTGCCAACCATAGCGCGACCGCAGAGCGTAGCGCGTAGGTACCTATGAAAAGTGAAGTACATACATGTGACTGCCTTCTGTACTCTCTGTATTTTGTGTAGTGGGATACCTACTGACGCTTGTAGGGGTGCGAGGTCGGGGGAGGGGTTCTCCGGGCGGGTCTCCTTGATGCCGAACACGCAGATATTACAGTGAACACACTTTATATAGGGACCGCCATCCGATCATCGGCAGTTCGGCACACGCCGAACTCGACGCGACACCCGGCCGAATACTAATAATTCGAATAATAATACAACTGTGTCTGAACACTTTCCCGAAACAGAATGATGAAAGCAACATGTCGACAAGTTTATGGATAACAATGTTTATATCGAGTATTAGTGTATCGCGCCGAGTTAGTGCTCCACGCAGACATCTCACTGTATTTATGAGCACATAAATCTAAGTGGACGGTCGACGTGTCGCGCCCCCGCGCCCCCACGCCTCGCTGCCCACCCCGGACTCCCGCGGACTTCACTGTGAGGACAGCAACCATCTCCTCAACCCTCATTATTGTAGTGGCATACTGTGCGAGCAGCGAGTAGCTGTGGCCTGTGGCACACGTACTGGCGTCACACTCGGCGACGCCATCTCCTGCGCTCTGACAGCGGGTGAGGGGACGAAGAGGGATTAGTACATCTAGGTTCAAAGTACCTATTTCGGTGTTTGACTACTCCCAAAAGTGTAGTGTCCGAGCACCGTGCGCAAGTGCGCAACCTACATCCGCATTCATCGACAACTTGTTAGTGCGGTCGCCGACTAACAAATAACTAACTTTAGTGAAGCGCACTTATTATGTTCAGAATATTAACAAGCTCCGACAGCGGATCGCTCAGCGCAGGTAGTTTTTATTGGCACGGTTCAATGACCCGCATCACTTTATAAATCGGCACGCGATTGCGGAGATCACTTTAATCGGGTGAATTAATGTCTCAGCGCTTTCCGCAGTTTAAACCAGAGCAAACGAAACTTCGGGTGGTTACACTACCGTGAATCGTCTGTGCGCCCGACCTACTACGACGTGGTGTATATGCGTGTGCCTAATTTGTTATCATTTAATTATGCTTTTGTGTGTGTATCTATCAACTTAATATTCATAATGATTACTAAAGTAGCTAGTGTGTGGTCATGTGGTGTATAATTATATATTGTACCTACCGTAAGGGGTCCACGCGGTGCGGTGACGGACGGTAGCACTAGCGTGTGATGAATATGTACTGTACCGTAAGGGGAACACGCGGTGCGGTGACGGACGGACGGTAGCACTATAGCGTGTGGCGTACGAGTATATGTACTGTACCGTAAGGGGCCCACGAGGTGCGGTGAAGGAAGCACTAGCGTGTGGTGTATATGTACTGTACCGTAAGGGGCCCACGCGGTGCGGTGACGGACGGACGGTAGCACTATTATAGCGTGTGGTGTACGAGTATATATTGTGTACTGTACCGTAAGGGGCCCACGCGGTGTGGTGACGGACGGACGGTAGCACTAGCGTGTGGTGTATATGTACTGTACCGTAAGGGGCCCACGAGGTGCGGTGCGGTGACAGTAGCACTAGAGTGTGGTTTGTACGTCATACTGTACCGTACGGGGCCTACGCGGTGCTGTGACGGTAGCACTAGCGTGTGGTGTATATGTACTGTACCGTAAGGGGCCCACGCGGTGCGGTGACGGACGGACGGTAGCACTATTATAGCGTGTGGTGTACGAGTATATGTACTGTACCGTAAGGGGCCCACGCGGTGCGGTGAAGGACGGACGTTAGCACTAGCGTGTGGTGTATATGTACTGTACCGTAAGGGGCCCACGAGGTACGGTGCGGTGACAGTAGCACTAGAGTGTGGTTTGTACGTCATACTGTACCGTACGGGGCCTACGCGGTGCTGTGACGGTAGCACTAGCGTGTGGTGTATATGTACTGTACCGAAAGGGGCCCACGAGGTGCGGTGAAGGATGCACTAGCGTGTGGTGTTTAAGTACTGTACCGTAAGGGACCCACGCGGTGCGGTGACGGTAGCACTAGCGTGTGATGTATATGTACTGACCGTAAGGGGCCCACGCGGTGCGGTGACGGTAGCACTAGCGTGTGATGTATATGTACTGACCGTAAGGGGCCCACGCGGTGCGGTGACGGTAACACTAGGGTGTGGTGTATATATACTCACAGCGTGTGCAGCGTCAGCAGCGGCGGCAGCGCCGTGTCGCTTAGCTCGCTGATCAGGTTGCCCGCCAGGTTCCTGCAACCAGTTGTACGTTAGAGCAAGTCAGATACAGACAATCATGTTTGTGTGTCTAGTCTGAGTGCTGGCACGCGCCTGCGCAAGAGCAGTCAGTGAGTGTGTACGTGTGTAGCGCCCGCGACACCGCGCGCTGGATTGGGAGGCTGACTACCATCGCTGCCGTGTAGTACGCTCTACTCGTCTAAATCAATCAATCAAATCATTTATTTGATGATCAAGGGTAATACAGTGGTGTTAACATAACATGTGATAACGTTCTCCTTGACCTACCTTACTGGTATGCAAATTTTGCTTCATCATCATCTGCCTAGCCTTTTCCCAACTATGTTGGGGTCGGCTTCCAGTCTAACCGGATGCACCTAATACTAATACTCTAATAATGCAAATTTTGCTTATTATGTTTTATTTAATAGTCACAAACAAATTCGTGCTTAGTAGATTTAAGTAGGTACATGCATCAACATAAAATTAATATATAAGTATTAACATTTATAACAATATTATATTTGAAAAGATTACTGTTTAAACTTTTTAATTCATCTGGTAACCTATTATAAATTTTTGGAGCCATGCCGTATATACAATACAAAGTGAATTTTCCAAGTGGGCGTGGATGGCCAAATCCGAAAGTATGAGGAATAGCGAAAAGTACTCAAAGGAGTCGCGGGCTTGATTTTGATGAAAACTAAAACTGCATCATTGGATTTTTGAAAAATCTATATTTCTAGTCAGGAATCAAACCTGTTGATTTTGAAAAAAAAACACACAGTATTATTACACTGTCGCTGATAAGGATCGAATTCTGGGAAGTAATGACATACGGGAAACTATTTCTGTTTCGTACGACATTATTGTTGCTACGACATACAGAGCCACGAGCTATAAAATTTAGAATTAAAATCTACAATCTGAGGTTTCATTTCACTTTTACAAAACCGCTAATCGTTGACCCGCTGCTTTGTGAAATGCAAAACGTTTATGCAATTCTGCGTATTCAAGTTTAGTAATTATGCATGGAAAACCGCTGAACGTTGTTCAATTGTTTTACATAACGGAGCTGTTTTGTAAAACCACTAGCGATTTTGTAAAACAGCGGATTCTACAATGCATCTGCGATATATCTATAGGCGCACGCGACACTGGACGTGAAGGTTTTCATACTAATTGTTTATAGGAGCGCAGCGTCAACTACCTACTCTGCAAACGTTGTCAACAAATTAATAATAATAAATAAATTCATTTATTTCAGGCAAATAACACCCATTATCACACGACATAAATTCACAGAAAACATAATACTTAAATAAATAAAATAAAATAAAATTAAATCCAAATTAGAGTACATCAAATAAACAAACGAAATTAACTTAAAATAAATCAAAATAACACGAATAAAATCAAATCAAATTAAAAAAACTAAAAAAAAAAAAAACTAATAATCAAAACAATAATAAGTATAAAAATAAAATAAAAATATATACCTAATAAATTAAAAATTTCGGACCCGTATGATGTCCATTTGGTTAGTACACACACAACTTATAAACTAGTGTTAGAGTACTTACATCTACCAGAAAAACAACTATTCATTACTATGCCACAGTGGCATGTAGGCGCATCCAATGTCCCAGTATGTGGCTGTCCCACCTATCAGCTATAGTTTTCAGGATGTTGTTGGGACTGGCGCGCACCCTGCGCATAATGGAAGCGCAACGCTTGCGTATGATAGCATGAAAGCCATCAATTCTAGCCTCCGCAAACATGCCGGAAGCACTGCAGTAGCGCGGCAACCCCATCAACACCCTGAAAGCATTATTGTATTGTACGCGCAGGGCGCTGTATGCCCTCTGTGTGTAGTTGACCCACAGACTGCATGTATAGAACGACTGACAGTACGCTGTAAATAGTGTAGCCTTTACTTCAGTCGAGCATTTCGCAAATCTGCGAGCCAACATATTGCAGCGGACAGCCAACGCCCTGCGCTCACGCTCAATGTCCAGATTGTCTTTTAGGTCTTCGGAAACCCAGTGGCCCAGATACTTGAAAGAAGTGACTTGCTTTAAGGAACTTCCGCAAAGTTTCAACTGCGTTTCAATGGGGTAAGTTTTAGTTCCTGCCTTGAAGACTAGTACCCCACTTTTCTTAACATTGTATCTGAGCCCATGAGTCTCCGCGTACCTCTCACATATCGTAAGCAGGCCTATCATTGCGTTAATCGAAGGGCTCAGCAACACCATATCATCAGCATAACTAATATTGTTGACGCATACTCCGTCTACATAACAGCCCTAATAGGTGTTGCTGAGCTCGGCGATTAACCGGTTTATGTACAGACTGAAGAGGCGAGGGGAGGTCAGGCCGCCCTGCCTCACCCCGCACTCCAGCCTATACTCATCCGATAATGAGCCTGCCCACCTAACACAATTTGTCTGATTGTTATACCAAAACCGTAGAATTGATATAACTTCTCTATCCACTGAAGTATCATTCAATAGTTTCTGCCACAGCAATTCGTACGACACCAGATCAAACGCTTTGGAGAGGTCTAGGAAACACGCATTAACAGGCGTTTTCCTAGACGTATAATACTGGACAGTATGCTTGAGAGACAGTATGGCACTCTCTGTGGAGAGACCAGGTCTGAACCCAAACTGCGCATCATGCAGTTCGATGCGGGTCGCCATATGCCTATCCAGCAAACTGTCCAGCACCTTGGCAATGACAGTAGCAAGGGATATGGGCCTGTAGTTCGAGAGATCTGACGTGTCCCCAGTCTTATCCTTCACAATAGGTACAACCACTGTTTTCATTAAGTCACTGGGCAGGTGAGCGTGGCTTAGACAGAGTGAGAAAAACATCGCCAGTACCCTAGGCAGGTGAACTCCTGCATGCTGCAGGTGCTCGATGCTGAGGTAGTCATGCCCTGGTGACTTACCCCTAATCATACTATTAATAACAGTAGAAACATCTTTTGCTGAGAACCTGACATTTAACTCCTTCAGACAATCCTCAGCATCGACCACCTGCGATGCGGAGCCAAGAGGAGAATCCACTTTAAAATGTTTCACAAACAAGTTTGCTACCGCAGTAGGCTCATGTTGCCCCGCCACGCTCACGGGGACGCCCGGCCTCGGATTTAATCTGTTCGTATTTTTCCAAAACCTTGAAAAATCTTTAGATTTATGATTTTCAGCTATGATGTCCATTTTAATTTTATTTTGATTGTTCTGACACCATCTTAACTTTGATTTAAAGACTTTTCTCGTGTTGTACATATGTTCATACACAGAACCAGAAGTCGGTTTACGAGACATACTCCATACTTGAAAAGCAAGCCGGGCGTCCGCGTGAGCCTGCTTAACATGCCTATTCCAACCGACAAGACGTTTGTTCTTTCTACCTATACCGTTATTTCTACCCCCTCCCGCATCCACATTACTGGGACCTTGGGCAGCCTCTGTAAGTATACATACAATGTTTTTATACATATTGTCCAATATGACAAATTAATGAGTGCGCCGCGTATCGGGCGCGGCTATGTCTCGGACAGAGCTATGTCGGGCATAGGATCATCTCGGCCAGTATGTAATTAATGAGTGCGCCGCGTACCGGGCGCGGCTATGTCTCGGACAAAGCTATGTCGGGCATAGGATCATCTCGGCCAGTATGTAATTAATGAGTGCGCCGCGTACCGGGCGCGGCTATGTCTCGGACAGAGCTATGTCGGGCATAGGATCATCTCGGCCAGTATGTAATTAATGAGTGCGCCGCGTACCGGGCGCGGCTATGTCTCGGACAGAGCTATGTCGGGCATAGGATCATCTCGGCCAGTATGTAATTAATGAGTGCGCCGCGTACCGGGCGCGGCTATGTCTCGGACAGAGCTATGTCGGGCATAGGATCATCTCGGCCAGTATGTAATTAATGAGTGCGCCGCGTATCGGGCGCGGCTATGTCTCGGACAGAGCTATGTTGGGCATAGGATCATCTCGGCCAGTATGTCATTCATTATATTTATGAGTGCGCCGCGTATCGGGCGCGGCTATGTCTCGGGCAGAGCTATGTCGGGCATAGGATCATCTCGGCCAGTATGTCATTCATTATATTTATGAGCGCGCCGCGTATCGGGCGCGGCTATGTCTCGGACAGAGCTATGTCGGGCATAGGATCATCTCGGCCAGTATGTCATTCATAATTTTGACACAATTGCTGTGTGCATCTTTTGCTGTCACATACTCCTCATCCCTCCACATCACATCCTCCTCCGCTCTTCTCATTCGCCACATCACATCTTCCTCCTTCTCTTAGGCGCTACACTTCCATCTCAGTATGCAACTGCCATTCATTCATCTCTTGTAGCCTCACATTCCGATCTATGTAGTCCTAGTAGTAGGTACCTACAATGAAACTTTGTACTTGACAAAGCTTTTTTAAATAAGTTTGTGTTTTAATGAACTCTGCTTACTTTAGTCAACAGCAGCAGTCCTAAATGTAAATGAATGTGAACATGTCAACGTTGCTGGTTGACATTAACGCAAGGAATTCAGTGAAGCTGGCGCGCCAGCCGCAAGCCCCGGCGCAGGCGGCGCGTGAGCGGTGCTCGCCGACAGACGCCGACATCAAGTCCACTCGCAATTAATTATAAATACCGCGAATTATGATGTGCTATATATAGCAGTAGTAAGTGTGTCACACGAGACCTGCTCCGTGCGGCTGCCCGACTGCCCGGCATCGCTGCACTTCTTTCATCTAATGATTAGTTTGCGTTGCGATTAATTTTTAACCGACTTCTAAAAAGGAGGAAGTTCTCAGTTCGTCGCAATTTTTTTTATTTTTTTTATTCATGTTCCCCGATTACTCGAAGACGGCTAGACCGATTTCAAAAATCATTTTTTTTTGGTTTGAAAGGGTATACTTTCCAGGTCCCATTGTCATCAGATCAGGATCTGATGATGGGATCCTGGAGAAATCGAAGGAACTAGGCACATCTATAGCGATTTGGGTATTTTTTATAGTAGGTAATTCGTGCATTTGCTCTATTTGTTGGTGAAGTGGAACTGATGATGAACCACAAATGGCCACCGGAACTACTCAATAATAAGTAGGTATTTCACGGGTTGTGATTCGATAACTTTAATATTATAATTGCTAAGCAATTTATGCTCGTCACAATGCGAATGGTGAAATGGAGCTGATGGTGGAATACCAGAAGGAGTTCTCCTGGTATTCCCTCCCTCAACAATTAACGTCCCTGCATCGAGAAAAGAAATATTTTGTAAAAGGCGATGAGCAAGTTGACATTAGGCTATTGTAACTTAGATACAATAAAAACAAACCCACTAAAAAGCGAGAAATAAAATCTTTTTAACAAAAAAAAAAATCGACTTCCAAAAAAACACTACAAAGTGAAAAATAACTTTTATTTCGGAAGTCGGTGGCAGGTAACTAAAATACAGATCCCTACACCGACTTCCGAAATTAAAATTATTTTTTTCTTTGTAGGTAGTGTTTTTTATGGAAGTCGGTTTTTTTGTTAAAAAGTTTTTATAATAAAACAAATAAAAATTGCTGAGCTTACAGTGTGACTTCAATAGTAAATAGGTGGGAGTAGAGGCGATGGGGAAGCGGAGGAGTAGTTCTCGAAAGATAACAGAGCTCCAGCTCCGAGCTAACTGCAGAACTTATCTACGAAGTTTAGCGGCGACTGCAAGTGGGTCAGCTCCGTATGTCGGCAGCATTGACTTGTATATTACTAGGTCGGCGAATCTTGTTTGTTTGTTATAATAACAACTCGCTAATGGATGGTCGCACATTGCTCAGTGTCTCACAGGCGCCACAGCACACGGCTGATATTACACGAGTAGACTGTGTACCTACAGTGTCTGCAGGTGGTGCAGCGGCGCGAGCGCGTGCGTGGGCACGTCGCGCAGCAGGTTGCGCGCCAGGCGCAGCGTGCGCAGCGCGCGGCAGCCCCACAGCGCGCTGCCCTCCACCTCTGAGATGAAGTTGTCTTCCGCCGACCTGCACAAACACCCACATTACTCGCATGTACAACTTGCCCGTCTAGCTCGACCACGCCGGCTGAGTCGCCTCGCGAAGCTCACTTCCACATCTTGGGGCCTCTGCGCGTGTGAGTCAGCCGGCCTGAGCGCGCTATGAGTCCTAGCGCCTATTATAGAGGCGTTTGATCTATTTGTGGTAACAGACTACTAGCTCGTGTAACGATACGTAACAAACCATTTCACCGATTACATTCCGGGTTACTTCGTAAACTTCATTGTTTTCTAACAGTTCCTACGTACGAGTGTGTCGTTGCAAACTCGAATCACTTGCGATATTATTTAGATATTTAGTTTACTCATTGCACGCAGATATTATTAATGCTTTAGCCACGCCCCTCTCGCGCATAGGTAACCATCGATATCCGATATGGTATAGCAGTCCGTTGATTAAATGTTTAAAAGAAAAAGCTAAATATCATAATCGTTTAAAAAAATACAAGAATTTGATGGATAAGTATACGTATGAGTAGCTTAGAGATTGATTTGAGTCTATGATAGTGTCTCCGGATTTATAAAAATAAAGCTGCTGTTACCCTCCGTACTACTACCGTTACCCTCCGTAATAAACTATTCAGCACCCGAACTGCTTGATAGTGTGCGGAACACACTATCAATCTAGTCTGAATCATTTTGAAGGATATTGCTAATCCATGTTCGAAAAATTTGTCTGTTGAACAATGAAAATAACGCAATGAATGTTGTTGGACTGTCAAAATTAAAGCGATTGCTACTAATGCGTTACACAATTACCCCGCTGGTGTTATATAAGCGGTTTAAAGACCAATAGTAAGTTCGCTACCTAAACGTATGACATTAGGTAATAATAGTAAGTTCGCTACCTAAACGTATGACATTAGGTAACAATAGTAAGTTCGCTACCTAAACGTATGACATTAGGTAACAATAGTAAGTTCGCTACCTAAACGTATGACATTAGGTAACAATAGTAAGTTCGCTACCTAAACGTATGACATTATGTAACAATAGTAAGTTCGCTACCTAAACGTATGACATTAGGTAATAATAGTAAGTTCGCTACCTAAACGTATGACATTAGGTAACAATAGTAAGTTCGCTACCTAAACGTATGACAATAGGTAACAATAGTAAGTTCGCTACCTAAACGTATGACATTAGGTAACAATAGTAAGTTCGCTACCTAAACGTATGACATTATGTAACAATAGTAAGTTCGCTACCTAAACGTATGACATTAGGTAATAATAGTAAGTTCGCTACCTAAACGTATGACATTAGGTAACAATAGTAAGTTCGCTACCTAAACGTATGACAATAGGTAACAATAGTAAGTTCGCTACCTAAACGTATGACATTAGGTAACAATAGTAAGTTCGCTACCTAAACGTATGACAATAGGTAACAATAGTAAGTTCGCTACCTAAACGTATGACATTAGGTAACAATAGTAAGTTCGCTACCTAAACGTATGACAATAGGTAACAATAGTAAGTTCGCTACCTAAACGTATGACATTAGGTAACAATAGTAAGTTCGCTACCTTAACGTATGACATTAGGTAACAATAGTAAGTGCGCTACCTAAACGTATGACATTAGGTAACAAACATGCAATATTAAATAGTAGCCAAAAATATCTGAACTGTTCGCACAACATTTTAATTCGGTATATGGTAAGTTAGGAACAGCTCCCAAGTCCAGTAAAGTATTTACTTTACTGGACTTGGGAGCTGTTCCTAACTGACGCATCCGTATTTACGGATGCGTCATGCGTGTAACACTCCTCTCTGTAAAATTGATTTATAATAATAATAATAAACCTCTCCACTCCTCATAAGCACCTCAGGACATGTTGCCCCCATGTTGCTACGTCACTATGTGCAAGCGACCGTTTCCGGTGGCCCATTATTGAGTGTGCAAGTCACCCCCTGCCATTTTATCCGTGTATATGTTACGGGTAATGCTAGAAGATGGAGTAAACCTAGGTTTACTCGGGTTGACTATTAGTATTACCCAAGCTTCTTGGGTAAAGTCCGAATATTAAGTTAAATAAATTTTAATTCGGGGTTTACCCATACTCACCTAGGTCTACCCAACTCTGGCTGGGTAATGTTAAAAATTTTTCTAATTAATTAGTGTAATGAAAATCCAAGGCCAGTTTAAACATTTATTCTTTAAAAAACATACAAAGGCGAACGTAATCGCTTGAAGAGCATAAACTTAAGAGCTTTAATAGCAAAAACTAATAACGGGCTGAAATATGATATATTTAATAGCACAAACATATTAAAACTTTGTATGACAATTAGTTCAAAGTACTACCGATCGTTTTTATTAATTGAAATTATTTATTTTAGCAAGATAAACTACTGTGACATTTTGAATTGCAACAACGCGGGCAGGTGCAAGCGGCGCGGGGGAGGTCGGGCCCCCGCGATTTGCGCCACGGGCTCGAAAATTACGCAACACCTAACATTACCCAGCCAGAGTTGGGTAGACCTAGGTGAGTATGGGTAAACCCCGAATTAAAATGTATTTAACTTATATAAAACATTGATCAGGCAGGGGTCATAGTTATTCCATAGTTCTTGGTAACCAGTCCCCGATAGCCACCCAAACCAATAGTCCAACTTTTTATTTTTCCATATCCTGCAATAGTCCTACACCAACCGGGGGTTATCCTTGGGTACACTTGCATAGTGCATACAGGGATAATCTTGGGTTGGTGCCGCATTTCATTAAAATTTCCTAAGGGGCCGAGGTGCGAGTTGGCTTCGGCCCCTCGTACGCCTTCCAAAGGACCGGGACCCCATGGTTCCGAGATATATAAATAATAATAATAATAATCTGTGGCCCGACTGTCAAGTTGACGGTGACAAAAAATTTTACTCCGATATTTTCTAATATTTTTGATCATAAATAAATACGCAATAATGTTTTGATGTGTCCTACCTAATGTTTTGATATGTGTTTTTGAAGACCTCCTACCACCTTTACCTTTATTGGTACTATACCAGGATGCTGTTAATAAAATGACACAAGGATGTTGACACGAAGTCGGGCAAGACAACTTAACAAAACCACACACCCAACATCTTCGGGTTCGTCGCTCAGCTCCGCCTCGCCGTTGCCGGAACCTGCTCCAGACGTGAGTCCAGAAACACCGGCCGCTGCAGTTGCGTCGAGCTCGAGCGACGAATATTTTTCGCCGCCGACGACACCACCACCACCAGTATGTCGCCGTGGAAGAGGCCGACCACCGGCCAGCTTAGGACTCCGTGGCCCACCGGCCTCTGATAGGGTCCCCGTTCCCGGTGGAAGAGAGGAAGAAGTGTGCAGCGCATGAGATGGACACAAACTGTCAATGAAAATGTCATGCGCGCATATTTTGGGGCTACAGAGGGAGGAAGTAACTTGACTGCGTACCGTGGTCGGATGCTCTCTCTGTTTCAGGTGCTTGAGCCAGCTATCAACGTGTCGGCGCAACGACTGTCGGATCAGGTGCGGATCATCCTGCGTAACCATATGCTGGATAACGTCGTACTTGATCGACTACGCCTCGAATCACGGAATAGCCATGTTACGTCTGCTTCGTCATCGGTCGCGGTGCAACTGCAAAATTTACCTAATGTTTCACAGCGACCCGATCGTGTTGATGTAGAGGATGGTGACGAGGCTATATCCGTGAGTCCCCAGTGCAATGCAAGATTGAGGAGCGCTTTGGAGGATGCTTTCTGTGAGTACCGCTCTGTTCCGCCTGGACTTAGACCACGTTTACCTCGTTTTCCCATGCACAAAAAAAACAAGGCGCTGGTTTGTGCTCTAGACTCGCAACTGTCAAATTATTTTAACGACAGCAAAGACCTCACCGATACCCATTCAATTTTGTACTGTGCAGCTGTAGCGGCATGTCGTGTAGCTCATGTCAAATTCCCCAATAGTGACAGAGCTTCACGACCAAAACCAGCCGTACCAGCTTGGCAGTGCAGGATTGAGTGTCGTATCGGTGAAGCTAGAGCACTCATCGGCAAGCTAATCTGCTTCAGGGAGGGCAATACTCGCCCTAGAGTGATGCGCTTTGTGCAGCGGGCGTTCTCGGGGACTGATATTAGTTCTCGAGATTATTTGCCCCACGTTACAGAGCGCATCGACTTCCTGAAGCAGAAGATCTGTGCATGGGCAAACCGTATTCGTCGGCACAGACGGAGAGTGGAGCGGTATACTCAGAATCGCACATTCCAGAGTGATGGAGGGTGGGTTTATAGGGCTTGGGAGCGACCGGACCATGGTGTGACTGACACGCGCTTGCCGGATGATGACGCCATGTGTTCGTTCTGGCGAAATATCTGGTCGGTGCCTGTCAGTCACACCGAAGGTGATTGGACTGGGAAGATTGAGCGAACGTGCGATCTACTACCAGAAATGGGGGTACTTACTATCAGCCCCCAAGATGTTGCTCGTGCAGTCCGTCCGTTGCCTAACTGGAAATCTCCAGGGCCGGACGGACTGCACAACTTTTGGATAAAATGGTTCCAAGGGTCGCACGCCCGCTTGGCATCCCAGTTCCAGTCAGCCTTAGAGTCAGGATCGCTGCCCCAGTTCCGACGGGAATAACCCACCTGCTCCATAAATCAGGTAGTACCGCGGATCCCAAAAATTATAGACCGATCACTTGTTTACCGACGGTCTATAAAGTTCTTACATCCATTTTGAGAGCTAAAATTAACAAACATATAGACACCAACTCCATCATGTCTGTCTCTCAATATGGATGTAAGAACGGGTCCCGGGGTACTAAGGAGCTGCTCCTCATTGATATGGCCATTAGCCAACAGGTTCGTCGTTTCCGAAAGGATCTGTCGACATGTTGGATAGATTATAAGAAGGCATATGACTCGGTGCCGCATACATGGCTCATGAGGGTGCTGGAGTTGTATAAAGTAGATACAACTCTACGCACCTTCCTGATGTCGTGTATGGGGCAATGGAGGACGGTCCTTCGCTATCCAGGATGTCGAAATATCCAGATGAATAGCGAGCCGATAAGGATCGAGCGAGGCATATTCCAGGGCGACAGTTTGAGTCCGCTTTGGTTCTGCTTAGCCTTGAATCCTCTAAGCACATTGCTGGAGGATTCAGGTCTAGGCTATCGGCTGAGGAGAGGTGGTCAGGTTATATCTCACCTCCTTTACATGGATGACCTAAAACTCTTTGCCCCCAACAATTTGCAACTGATGGAGCTACTGAAAATTACTGAAACTTTCAGTAGCGCCATCAGGATGGAATTTGGTGTGGACAAATGTGCGGTCATGCATGTAAAGCGAGGGGAGATTGTGGAATCCGTGGGAACCCAACTCTCGGATTCCACAAACCTTAGAGCCCTCTCCGCATCCGAAACCTATAAGTATTTGGGTATGTCAGAAGCGTTGGGTATCAATGTTACTGACATGAAGCAATCGTTGAAGGAGCGCTTCTTTGGCCGCCTGAAAAAAGTATTTAATAGTCTTCTTTCAGGCGGAAACAAGGTGCGCGCCTTCAACAGTTGGGTCATGCCGGTTTTGATGTACTCTTTCGGCATACTCAAATGGACTCAGACCGAACTCGACGCCCTGGATAGGAAAGTCCGTACGCTGCTGACTGCAAATCGAATGCATCACCCACGATCATCGGTAATGAGGTTGTATATCCCGCGAAAGTGTGGAGGTCGAGGCTTTTTAAACGCTAAGACTCTCCACAATCGCGAGATATGCAGCCTCAGGGAATATTTCCTAGAAACCGACGTGGGAATGCATCGGGATGTAGTCGCGGTGGACAAGGGCCTCACCCCGCTCTCCTTAGGTAAAGAGAACTGGCGCAAGCCAGTAGTGCTTGACACTAATGAGCTTCACGGACGCTTTTTCCGGGCCCTACATGGACCCGATGTAGATTTACTAGCGTCCGTAGCCTGGCTGCGTTTCGGTGACCTCTTTGGAGAAACCGAAGGTTTTGTCTGTGCAATTATGGACGAAGTTATGATGACGAACAATTACCGGAGATTTATTGTGAAAGACGGCACAGTTGATATCTGTCGGGCATGCCACCGGCCGGGGGAATCAATCAGGCATATTATCTCCGGGTGTTCTGAAAGAAAAATTAATATTAACCTTTAAAAAGCCACACCACAGTGCCACAACTCAGACAATCAGTCGCTGGATTAAAGAAATCTTACATGAGTCAGGAATTGACGTGACCTTTACAGCCCACATTACAAGACATGCGTCTACATCAGCGGCAAAAAGGCATGGAGTCAGCATAGATCACATTCAAAGAACTGCTGGCTGGACCCAAAACTCTGCCACTTTTGCTAGACATTATAATAGGCCAGTTATTGAAGACCCAACTGTGTTCAGTGACATAATTTGTAGCACTGTAAACAATTGATTGTTTGATATAAAATTAATAGAAATTGTTTTGAAATATAATTAGAGGATATGTTTTTTCTTTGTTTTTATGATTATTATGTTTTTATTAAATACTTTATTACTTTAATAACTTGAGTATAATTCACAACCCCAGCTTTAAACATCTACAAGTGTTAATAGTCATGCTGCACGGTTTACCAGGCGGAACTCCTGGCCATATGCGTAGCCACGAGGGAAATCCTCAAGCGCAAAGAGGGAACCTTCGGAATCTATAGTGACTCAAACTTCAAACAGTCACAAACCAAGGTTAGGAAACCCTCATTTGTGACTCTCGCTGAGCTCTCGCTTCCACTGCCAGGGCGTGGAGGGCCACGCCCTGGCAGTGGAAGCGAGAGCTCAGCGAGACAGTTACAACATTATTATAATTTAGTAAAATCAAAATTTAACACGCAATCACAAATTAAAACAAAATTTTAAAAAGATCTCTGACTACGTCAGGGAGACACTTAGAAAGGCAGAAGTGTGGTTTTAGCCGGTAAGAGTCCGGCACTACCCAGACTGCCTCACAAGTGAGACAGTCTGGGTGTCCATGAGGATTTCCCACTCCTGCCAAAACAAAAAAAAAAAAAAAAAAAAACTCTAAGCTCGACGGATGAGTTTTCACTTCATAGGTCGTCGACGAACAAAATGATCGGTTGCTGTGGCGCATGCCAGGCGTTAGAATGTTGGATTTGGTCTGACGCCTTATTAACGATTTATTGTGTTTTTGGACGCCTTAGTGTCTAAACACACTATGCCGAAAGTACGCGACCGAAGTTCGGCATGAGTACGCCTGCAATGATATTTAAATTACCGACGACACATTATGCCGAAATTACGTTGCGTTATAGCGTACAGCCGAACTTCGGTCGGGCGTAAGTTCAGCGGCAACGTAATCTGTAGAGCACACATTATACGCGACCGAAGTTCGGTTCGATTGCCGAAGAAGATCCGGGGCGGAGAGCAGCGGGAGGCAGGCATGCTCGCGCCCCGCGTGTGCGCAACTGAATTTCTGCCGCGTAAGTTCGGCACTTATGGTGTGTCATATCAGCCGAATACCTCAGAACGTAAAATCAGCCGCGGAACTTCGGTCACGTACCTTCGGCATAGTGTGTTTGGACCCTTATTGACGATTTATTGTGTTTTTGATGAAATTGCATGAGATTAGATCTTAAAATACTTAAAAAAAAACAAAAAAACTCGACTGGCAGTATAGTAGATTATTTCACTGGGGACAAACCAATGTCTTAATGTCGCGGGCGCTACTTTGAATCCTGAATGCAATGAAGGATCCTAGGGCTCAAGAGCATAGCGAGGGAGCTATGAGTTAACTCCTGAGGGAAGCGAGGGACTTAAGACTAGAATCAGAATACTAATACTAGAGAATACTCTACTTTTCGCACCTGCTGCGAGGTAATAAAAACCAATTCGATTATCAAATTAGTAGTTTATTAAACTGCTAAATAACCGAGGAATACCCAGTTATACGTAGTTAGGCCTGCTGCAGCATCGCCAGTTTAACTAGGAGTGGGGAACGTGATCATGGCAGTATTTTTGGAATAATTTAACTGATTCAGTTAATGTGTGGCAGCCTACGTCATCGCCTGCCCCACCGGTGGGACCGGTGGGGCAGGCGATGACGTAGCGAGGCGAAGCGTTAGGTAGGCAGCGGTCGGACGTATTTATGTACATGGCACAAGGTCAGCGGAAGTGAGCCCTTCCTGGCGCTACTGTCGCTCTGCACACGCACTCGACGCTCACCGGACAGCGTAGACCGGACAGCGCCGACCGGACAGCGCAGACCGGACACCAGGACTTAGATCTCACTCACCGCACTTCGCCGACAACTTCACGCGGTGGTTTGTTCTAACGACGATGTTGACCAATCCGTTGTACGTTATCTAATTTGTCTCGACACGTTTGAAATAGATCAACCGATGCTAACAGTAAGTACAAAATAAGCTTCTTTACCCATCGAATAGCGCGGTGTAGAAGCAAGTTTGTAAAAGAGTTTCTTCACGAAAGTGAGCTCTAAGTATAGGATATGGTATTTGAACATTCATCGCCAAATTGGGAATGAAAATTTGTATGGAAATTCGTCCCTTTCGCCGATGAGACATCCCATCAGGCTCACGTCTTGTTATCATAGCATCTCCCGAGCCGCCGTCGTCCCCGGAAAGGTACCTACTGGAATAGTTTAACCAGCCCACACTCACGTCGCACCGGTTTTTAGCATTAATAAACTAGAGCCCACTAAAATATTAAATAATAAAGATAATAGTGACTGAAGTGGGTATTACTTTCTCCGCGCTACAGCTGCCGGACATGAGTTGCAGCTGACATGAGTTACCTTGGGTAACCTGGAAGTCTTTAAACAGACTCCGGACTCAGGTTGGCCGAAGCAAGGAAAACCTGTTCAAGTGGAGATTCATAGACGATAAGACGACTCCGCCTTGGAGAGTAAATGTGATGCTGTTCCACAAACGATGGGACACTTAATATCGTGTCCTGCGTGTCCTGTCAGCTGCATGTTACAGGAACTGGTGGACGCTGGTGATGGCGCCAAATAGCCGAATTCTGGACAGAGTCCATTTAGATTGCTATCGACACACTAAGAAAAAGCTGCGGCGTCTTTTCCCAGCGGCACTCAATAAATCTATGTAAACCATGGCCGGCTGTTGAAGACTAGCCGATGATGTTCATGAGCCTGTATTAGTTTAACGTAATGCCCGAGCACGCAGACTTTGTTGTGTACCTAGTGCGTCGCGCGCGTGTAGGTCAGCGCAAGCGCGAGCAGGCGGCATTGAGTGGGGCGCAGTATAGGACTGCGCGCCGCGTGCCGGTGGACCGCGAGCACCTCGAGTTCACATATTCAACGAGACTGTGGTAGTACTATCTTTTATATTCGGTGGTAAAATTTCGAGTGCACCACACTCAGACTACACGCATTTGTGTAATATTGTTGTTGTGTTCGGTGCGTGGTGTGCCACAGTTTTACAAGTTAAGTAGACCTTCTGCGGCCGCTGGGCGGTAGACTCGCGCCGATGCCGACCTCTCGATGGTATTGGTAGTACGCGCGCACCCGACTCCTCATATCGTGTTCACGAATAGATTCGCAAACCGCCGCCGGCGTCCTCCACCAGTGCCTTGTATTGCTAAACGTTTCTGATATGTGGTCACGCAGGATTAGCGAACAGTGTGGCGGACTAGCTGTGACGCGCTTCGCAAGTGGCGTGTGAAAGCTCGGCGCACGCGGTTCGCACGCCGCCGCCCACTCGCGCTAATAGGCTCCATCATGTATGTATTATGTACAGTGTACAGAAGTAAGTACCTAATTATAAGCATTCAAAGTGCAGTCTCAACGCCTGCGCCATACAGAGTTCCGCACACCGCCACTAGCGCAATCTATATATACATATAAAATTCAAAGTCCTGACTAACTGATACTTAGGGCATACTGAAAGTTTCTGGATTCTGATAAATAAGACTAGATATAAACTTACGATACATTTATTGTTTTTCAAAGTATATTCCATTTTTGTGTTGGACCAGTCTGCCTTAGGGACCTCTTCAATGTCTTCATGGAACGCATTCACCGCCAATTCAGGGCTCGTAAAACGTGTGCCTCTAAGTTTGTCTTTAATTTTTGGAAACAAAAGAAGTCGCGGGATGCGAGGTCCGGGCTGTAAGGCGGATGCGTCATCAGTTCCACATTTGAAGCCTTCAAATTGGCTTCTGTTACCTTAGCGGTACCTAACCGCTTTAATTTGATAATCGAATTGGTTTTTCACCACAATCGTGGATTGGAGGACAAGGAGGACATTGCTTCAAGGACGCTTTTCGCGAACTTTTTCAAAGACTCTGGGCAAGCAAGTGTTGACATACCAATCTGCAGTCCCTGTCCTTTGATCTTCAAGCGATGCGATGCTTTAGTGTAATGTCTTGTTTAGCCGAAAAAAGAAGCAACCATTTTTTTACCAATGCTACGACTTTTCTTAACTTTCGTCGACAAATCTTCAAAAGGAAAGCCCACTCTGCCGACTTGCTTTTCCTTCGGGTTCAAAGCAGTACGAACCTGACGAAGCAGACGAAGCCTGGGTGGGCTTCGTCACCTGTCACGATACTATAGATAGCCAATGACTGTCCCCCGTTATACTTTTTATCACTTTACGGCACTACTGGACACGCAGTCGTTTCTGGTCCGCCGATAAGTCATGCGATATCCACCTAGTGCAAAGCTTCCGAACCTTCAGATGCACATGTAATGCACTTTGCTCATTCCAATGCCTAACAAAGCATGAATTTGCTGGCAAGTAATTTTTTTGTCAGTTTCAATAAGTTGTCGTACGGTGTCAATATTAGAGTCTGTAACCGCAGTCGTCGGCCGACCTTCACGTACCTCGTCATGGAGATGGTTACGTCCACGTCTAAATTCTCCAAACAACGAATACACAGAGCTGCGACATGGTGCTTCATCACCAAATGCCAATTGAAGTCTCTGGCAACTCTCTTGTTGACGAAAATCATAAAAAATCATTGAACTAAAATGTTCACTAGTTAAATTCATTTCAGTGTATCTATGCGTATGCCCCATGTATAGTATATACGCACAGTCTAAACCGCTGTTATAGAGACATGAATTTTAGAGGGTGTAATCTTTGTGAAGAGTAGGTATCTACTATGAAGGGGTTTTTGGAAATTCAAGCTTTAAGGGGGTGAAAAGAGGGATTTCGTTTGTATGAAAAATCTTATTCCTTGAGTTAATAACCTTGAAACTTGCCACGAATACTTATCTAAGGGCTGATTTTTCAATCGACTGATAATTTTTGTTCGTGGAATAAAATTGACGTCTGACAGTTTTTGTATGCACGAACTGTCAAAAATTCAAAATTATTCCTTCGATAAAGTTATCTGGCGTTGGAAAAATCAGCCCTAAGTAAATTATGAAGCTTGGCATTTTTTGTTTTTCTAAACTACCCCCTGAAGGGGGATTGGGAGGCGTCAAAGTTTGTAAACGTCACGTATAGAAGAATTCTAACGCGCGTTCCAATTAACTCGAAGACCAAAAATTAAGAATAACGTGTATCAGGGTTTTTCGAAATTCTACCCCTAATGGGGAGAAAAGTTAATTTTACAGGGAAAGACTTTACTGTGTGGCTTGAATTAGTATAAACAATCTTTGAACAACCATTGACCCTATTTGCAGATGACAGTATCGTGATCTTGAAAAGTGTAGACATACGAAAGTGACATTAATAAAATCTTTAAAATCGATTATAAAATGGCTCCTTAGTCGAAAATAACTTAAGAATAAATATAAGCAAAACAAAGACAATGCATTTTAACCAACGCATGCCAGATAAGAGTGTGTGAATGTGCATTATAATAATGACACAGTTAACGATGTACCTAGTACTCAATTTCTAGGGCTAGAAATAGACAAAAGACATAGTTGGAAACCACATATTATAGAGTCACTTTGCAAAAATCTAAGCACATCCGCTTACGCTTTTTAGACTTTGTCGTGTATTGTAAATCTAGACGCACTCCTGACTGCGGTTTAGTCGAGACCACCTACGATACGGTGTTATCTGTGGGGCAACTCCACCGAAAGAGAAACTGCATTCACAGCACAGAAAAGATGCAAACGGTCCTTTTTATTAAAACTGCAAACTACTGTTTATGTTTAAAATTTATCTATGGTACGCAGTTATGTACCATAGATAAATTTTAAACATAATAAAATATTAACTTTACCGTGCTAAATGTAGGTATATTTTAGAAATGGTAGTGTTTATAAAGCTGAACCCTGATCGTTTTGACTGCATAGCTGACATATTTCCACGAAATAGATATAGTATACGCAGACCCGAAATACTACTTACTGTAAGTACAATATATTAAAGTACGGTTGGCAACCCTAGGATTAATATAGGTGTCATGATTATTCCACCATTGCATGCATGAACTTCCTGGCATGATTCTAAACGGTCTTAGCATAGGCTAAGAACGAACCCCTATAGACGGGTCCTACAATACCCTGTTGTCTGTGTGGTGCCGGACTTAAAGAATACCACCACCCCATACTTCCCGTGGGTGTCGTAAAAGGCGACTAAGGGGCTTACCGGAGAATGGGCAGCAGCGTTCTCTATGTATTCCACCACCATACCATACTGCGATCGCCAACCCGCCTGCCAAGCGTGGCGATTATGGCAAACCCCCCCCTTTTGGGGAAGGCCTATGTCCAGCAGTGGACGTCTTTCGGCTGAAAAAATGATGACAATACCCTGCACGTCTAGTATCTGGCCTCATACCAATGCGAGATTCGTTAGAAAAACACACAAAACGCTACTCTTCTTCTGCTTAATTAATTTCTGTGTTCGCACGAGCCCATTGTAAACGGGCTCTGCGATTACGGGGATTACGGGGTTCAAATAGCATGGGCATGTAGCGGCTGTCAGGAATAGAGATTGACTTCATGCAAGCGACTTCTTATGGTTTGATCGCTTATAACATTCCTAAAGAGCGATGAACCCTCGCGTAACCCGCCGCGGGAGGCGCTCCGGGCGTCGGGAGCCGCATGACGACTCCCGGCCACCGTAGGCGCGGGCCTGCGGGCGGAGAGTAATGGGTAGCTCACCGTCCGATCAGGACCAGGCCCGTACCGGACGGCGCGTAAGTGTTCCACGCGCGCCTCAAAAAGATGTCAGCATCGAGGAGGCAGGCTTCGGCCCTAAGGGGGCCCCCCTTAGGGCCGAAGCCTGGCGGGTCAGCGGGATAGTCCGAAAGGGTTACCGCTGGCCCGGAACATAAAGGGAGGAGTCATTTGATGATTTCCCATCCGCAAAAAAAAAAAACCCTCGCGTAACCAACATCATCGCGGTGAGTATCGTACGATATAATGTCATTGTACGAGTATGTACAATTTCGTCAAGAAGTAATTTGTATGAAACGATCTTGTCTGCTGTTCGTCCTCCATGTCGCGTCCAAAGTCGACTTATAACACTCCTGTCCCTTTTCAAATGACAGTGTTCGAGTTACAAAAATATCATAAAAAAACCAGATTGTTAGTAACTAGCACGCTTGTTCCAAAGACAGTGGACACTCTTGATGTGTGTATCCAGTGTCGCATTTATACATTTTTTGTCTGTTTTTGTCTGAATGTATGTTCCAGTATCACGCAGATAGATTTTGTTCAAATGCATAGCTATTTCCTGTAGGTCTGGTCAGTCTGCAGCCTATACATTATCACGCTATTTGCTATAGAGGATGAGCAATATTGCAATTTATTCGTAATCTTCTATAGTTCACCACAAATTGTAAACTCAAACTCAAACTCAAACTCAAAGCATTTATTTCAATTAAACCTTGTACAGGCACTTTTGAATTGTCAAAATTAAATAGTCTGTCAGTTAGTCAGAAAGTTGAAGCTAGTTGCCCATTCCAAAACGTAGATCTCTATGGAGAAGAACGGGCAAGAAACTCCATGGACACTCTTTTAAATCAAGTTATTACAAAATCCTGGGTACATTATTCTTGTTGCTTCTATATGTGAGAACAATGTAAAAAGAAAAAGACAAATGAAGAAACAATTCAAAATATAAGATTAAAAATAAGCCTTGGCAGTTAAGAGATGACCAGTCTCAACCGACGGCACCCGTTCACGAACATGACGCGTGGATCAGCACCAAAAATACTGATGATGACTTAGTAGGATATTACAGGATAGTTTTATAATTTGGCTGTTATTTTAGTAAATTGTGGTGTCTTACGACTTCCAAGCGAACGCATTCGCGGGCATACCTAAATAGTTTTAAGTACTGGGATTCCGATTCATATTCCATTCGAGAGCAGTTTCTGTCTTCCAACAATATTTTGGTCGTGTTTATATGATGTGAAAAACTGGAACTGGAATCGAGAGCGATGATCCGCGGCGGCGAGCGGTGCAGCGTGCAGCCGCGATCGATACGCGCCGCCAACAGCGCTCGGCGAGACGACCTGCACACTGGCCCATCTCGCTTCACACCACACAACGATAAACAGCTGGCGAAGCCGATATCGTGTGCACAACAACATAAACAGCGGAATGTGCGCTCGCGAGCTCAGGCGGCGGAAAATTTGACATAGGTACGTTGATAGCTTGCTATTAGGCAGTGGCGGCGCGGCGGCGGCGCGGCGTGGCGTGCGTGCGTCGAGTCTCCGCGAGCCGCAGAGCACACCACACCCACAACTCACTGCGAGCCATTTGCTGACACAATGTCTGAGTTGTCGCAAACAACCCGGCAGCCGGCTGTTGTTTGCCATCACTTACCCGCCGCCCCCGGCCGGTGAGGGCATGTTAATATTGCCGCTATATATTTACTGTTTACTATTTCTTTCGCAAATGTTCGGAGGTTATTTATTGTCATGCCAGGGAGGGCTGGCGGATTAATTTGAACCGAGTGATTTATCGGCGAGTGAATGCCCCTCGCCTCCAACAGGACACATCACACACGTGGTCACAACACCCACGAGGACACAAGTAGACAACCACGAACCAATCACATCTATTCGACGCACCAATCGCTGGCTGCACTAGGTAATGTAGGTATCCTTAAACATTATACTCTAATAATACTAATAAATGATCTCCAGGCCGGTCACAGCAGCTCAGAGGCGCCAATTACGCAAAAGATATTATGTGTAGGTACCTGTACGCAGGGGCGGGCATTCCAGAGTGATAAAGACAGTGTCTACCTCGGAGAACTGATCTAATATTATTTAGGTATGTCAATAAACAAAACTTAACACAATATAAAAATTCTTAAATCATAAATCAGCTCCACCTACCGAGCGTCGGTAGTATCATTAAGATTTGACTCATTTCGCATCCTTCGCGCTCGCGCACTCGCGCCACCTCACAATCTCAACGGCGAAGACACAAACTATTCGTCACTAAATGTTTAGATGTGTGCTCTCGCGGTCAGTCGTGCTCATACGATTTTATGAGTGTGTGCGCGCCTGTAACTACGTGGCACACAATGAAAAAAATAATGCACACAACTGCGATAATAGGCAGTGTCTTTACTGTAGTTTCTCATAGAGCAGCACGAAAACTGCCGAGGAACAGGCGGACTCGCACCGAACTTGCCCGAACGGAAGTTGGCTATGCAATGCAAGTATTTTAGAAAGTAGCATTACTTCATTTCAATAAACCTAATTAGACGACCATTATTTTTTGTCGTATAATATCCTTTTTGTTCGCGTCAACTCGGAACTACGAGCGACACAGACGCCAATAAGCGTCAATCTATGGATATTTGAGCTGGCATTTGGCAATGAGGGATTTTCTTTTTCTTTTTTTTTAACGCTTCCCTAGTCGCTGGATAGATGGCGCTGATCTTGGTAAGTTACTGCAAGGAACGGAAGTCCCATAATTTTTTTATTAATTCACTTGGATGTAACCTTAGACAAAGAAAAGTATAGACGGCGGGTAGCTCCATTTCATTTCCACAAGAAAGGGATAAAGTATTGAGTTATTATAAGTAACAGAAAAGGATAAAGCTATACTATTTCCGTCTCTCACTGCGTGCCAGTTTTTTCAAGGCAGCTACTTATGTAGCCTATGTTAGTTAAGTTAGTTTTTTGTCTCATGTGTGGCCACGCTACCCGATGCTCTATAGTTTTCTTACCAATGATATTCTAATAAACAGATATGTTACACACTTACAAAACAACAGAAAAAAGTGTTCCGCGCCGAGAGGCAGCACACATACACACTTTTCATTCATTTTTCATTTCACTACAAGTAAAAATGATAGCAAAAGGATAGCTTGATAAAACCAATAAGAAAAAAAGTGACAGCTAGATGTTGTCAATTGCGCGTGAATGTAAACAAACATTATTCGGGCTACCAATCACCGCACGTTGGCATCATAGACTAATAAATTAACTAGGCAAAAAGTACAAACCGCGTGTAAAGAATTTGTAGTCGGGATTTGTGCCTATGCAACGAATAAACACTATTAAAAGGTAGGTAGGTGAAAAATAAAACACGTTTTAAAAAGAAATATATACAATTGTAAAAATAATCAGACACGTTCGAAAAGATTTAATTTTAATCTCAATGGTAGGTTTATTTTAACACTATCTGAGACATACTATGGTAACGATAAGCTATTAATATTTTCTTTTCCTACATATTATGACATGTTTAATTTATAATTAAATATATCAAACAAAATTATAAAGAAAAGTTATTAAAAGGGAAACTAGAACTCTGCTGTAAAGATGACTTTACTGCCTAATATTCGCATCTGTACTTTTATTCTATGTCCGGAGTGCTCGCATCCTTGTCGTTCTTACGACAAAAAATGTATTTGCCATCTCTTTCTTTTTCCTTACCTCCAAATATCAGAATATTAGGAAAATAATTGAAATATATTAATAAATCGAAGTATAATGTGTACTTTTGTGTGGTATGAGATTCCTTGTGTTTTATTAACTTTGGTATCATAATTGGTACACTTTCTAAATACACAAAATGGCATTTTGGATGGTAATTACGTAGCTGCGCGCACCGTCCCACTCGTAGACGTGCGTGACACAGACTAAAGGCAATACGTCCCAATTAGGACGTTTTCTAGTCTTCACGATTTGCGCGCTCATAACATATCTGTTTACTAAAATATCATTGTTTCTTACTCTAAGGATGTAACTTTGAGATCGTAAAACGAAAGCAAACGAAACTGTCACTCAACGAGCGTTTATGTTTTTTTTTTCCAAGCGTTTTGACTTTGGCATCTAGTAACGTAGTCAGTTCAACGCCATCTTCAGGGTTCTTGGAAACTATGTTTTCTTTTTAATACTGAAAAGAAAAACCTCTCATTACCTACATCATCGATCGACAAGACGACGAACCGAACGATCTTAGATTGTTAAATGACATAATATCTCCAGTATAATTACAAATTTTATCTTTGACTTTTTGTTTTACAATTAAGTAGATGACATATTATTACGGACATTTGTATGACAATTTGTTTTTATTTTCTTTTTATTTGACATTCTATTTTTATTATTGATTATTCACAGAAAATTAGATGACATATTAGTAATCTTTTTACACAATTTTTTTATTTTATTACAATATTCTTAGAAAATTGGATGTCATAAATCACTGATCTTGATCTTTTTTATACTAATTTGATTTTCGTTTTTCCTTTTTATTTTGACTACTTGTTTTATTGCATTATTAATTATTTTAAAATGAATGTGGATTTTCGTTTGTTATATTTGAATGGTACTTACTGTTTTATTTTACAAAATTTCTACACAATGTATATTGTTCCGAAATAAATGACTTATGACTTATCCGAAACCAAAGTGCGGTATTTTTGGTGAGATTTTTTTTTGCCTACCTTCTTTGAAAAATCTGTGCACGCCCCTGCCTGTACGCCTACACAAGAGTTCTCCCTCTTCCTTCACTCTCATAGTCCGAAAGGACAAGGATTACTATCCGTCCGGATTTGTCCGAACATGTCCGGCTTTTTACCTCCCGTATGGGTTTTGTCCGGCCTTGCCATTTGTCCGGAATTTTTAACAAAACAAAGTTAAATGATTGATTACTGCATCTCCTTTTTGGTCAGGACACATCCAATAACGAAATGGTCCCATGATACAATTCTGGCAATATGACACGACCTGGGAGAGATCAGGCGCTGGACCAAAGGCTTTCGACGGCACACATCCTGGATCCAGGGCTTGTGACCGTTTTCTTAACATATCGATACCCCTCCGGACCTAAGATCACGTAAGTCCGTGATCCAGCGGGAAGCGACTGATCTCTCCCCGGTCGTGTTATATTCCAGGATGGAGGATGGGGTCATCCTCCATGGACTTAGCAGTTTAATCTCGCAGATCTGTCGGTCCACGGCTGTTAGCCACGAGCCCATCTAACTCTATTCGGGTTCTCTATACGGATTATAGGTGTAAAAAAATTAACCTTACAAACTTTAAGAGGTGCTTTAGACCATTGGACTGAACAACTTTCACTATGGGACCAACTCTGATATCACGAAAAAAAATCCACTGTTTAATACAAAAGTTTATTACCTACTTGATCAAAATGTATGAAACAGCGGATTTTTTTTTCGTGATTTCAGAGTTGGTCCCATAGTGAAAGTTGTTCAGTCCAATGGTCTAAAGCACCTCTTAAAGTTTGTAAGGTTAATTTTTTTACACCTTATATGTATTTTATCGTTTTAAACATCAAATATTTTCTTGGAACGATGCGGTAGGAGTAAACTGGTAGAAATCGACGAAGATTGACGATGCTGCGACTTTTTACTATAAATAGAGACAGAGAGAGAGAGATATATTATAATATAGTTTTCATGGTTTTCGAGGGTGCTGAAGCCAATAGTGAGGTCAAAATGAAAATCCAATAAGGTGGCTGTAAAAATTCAAAAATATTTCGTCATGGGTGCCGTTTTCATGGTTTTCGAGGATTCTAAAAGCCGATAGCGAGGTCAAAATTAAAATCAAAGATGGCGATTGCGACAATTTTCAATTTGTTTTGGTTTTTCATTTTGAACTTCGTTCCTGACGGGGCCCGGGGGTCCTCCGAACCCACACTTTTCGTTTTATATTTGGCTTTATTTGGTAGTTACAAATACTGGTACTTATGCGCTAGTATTTCCAGTGTTTTTATTGATTGTCGTCTCCGCATTGTACATTCGGCTCGGTTGAAGGTCGGCGGATCAGCAGCCAACGATAAGGGGAGCTCTGCGACAAAGTACCTACTGGAATATGTGGCGCAGCGCCTCTGTGACAAACAAGTCGCGAGTCTTCCAGGCGGACGCTGAATAATGGCCAGACGAGGGCGCGGGGCGGCCCCTTCCGCGCCCCGAGCTTCCTGGGTTATTTATTTACCGATACGTTTTTGATAACTGTAAACAGGATTTACCGCAACGTTATATTGGCATCGTGCGGAACGATTTGTGTAGAAAACTGACACTTTGGACCATGAGATCTTATTACAGGCAATAGACGAATGCGGAATATGCGGTCCCCCAATTAATTGGTTTAAAGACTACCTCACTAATAGAAAAATAAGCACAATTTAATCTCGTGTGGCTGGGAAAGTGTCGATTTGGGTGTGCCTACTGGATCGGTGTACGGCCCTGTAGGATATAATATAATAAGTGCATTTGAAGTACCTATGTGTCAAATTTCGTTCGTAAATGTGAGGTGTTTATGTACGCTGACGATATCGATATGTGTCTTGTTTATGTCCAAAGATATAGCTGAGGCACAAAAGTGTATTCAAGGTGACTTTGAAAATATTAGCAAATGAGTACACGATAATGGAATTATATTAAATCTTTCAAAAACGAAATGTATGCATGCATATACAATCACCATTTAATCGAACTGCTAAATCTGTAAACGATGAATATCTTACAGTGATAGGACATACATACGAATGTTTGCATAGAAATAAATGTACTTAATTGTAACTGTGCAAAACTGGAGTACGTAGATCGATATCCGTGACGTAGATACATTTAAATATTTAGGTTTAACAATAGAGAAGAACTTTAACTGGAGATTACACGTCAATGACATTTGTAATAGGCTAAGATCGGTGCTAAGTAAGTTTTACCACTTAAAAAATGTATTGAACAGAAACAGAAGCTAAGAATAGTATGTAATAAAGGTTCGCCCGTACACAAGGAGTCCATAGCTTATCAGCGAATCGGCAAGTGCAAAATACACTATTCAATAGTGTATTTTGCACTATTGAATAGTGATTCGCTATTTAAGAGATGTTAAAGACATACAAATAAGACTGATAAAGTTTCTGGTCAGTAAAAATGTTAAAGATAACTGCACAAAGAGTATGATAAGTTATTTCCCATCTGTAAAATTATACCCATTGATAAAAAAGTAGATTATTTGGTAGGTCTGGAATATTATTATTATTATTAAAGTAATGATGAATATAAAGTTAATGTTAGAAATAAATACAACACACGTAGGGTAAGAGAGAACAAACTGGTTCAACCTCAGATAGGTAACAAACTATTATGGTAAGAGAACATCTATGTATTTGGTACCTAAAGTGTATAACAATAGTAGATTGTTATACAAGGGTCGGAAGGAATCAATTCCCATACGAGGCTTTTAGACGCCCGAGCGTAGCGAGGGCGGCTATAGTCCGAGTGGGAATTGATGACTTTCACCCGCGTTAAACACTCTACTTTTCATTTCGAATTTAAGGAAAGTAAAAAATAGTAGTTTTTCTAAAATATTTAATGATAATAATTACATGAATAATAGGTACCTACCTATTTATTAGTCTTTTTTAAATTTGAAGTATGGAACACACCACGTCACCACGTCACCGCCTCATGAGTAGATTCTGTGTCACCACCGCGGGCCGTCCCGCTTACTAGGGCCCGTATTATTATCATTCTGTCTGCATTCTTACGTTTACCATTTTTCATAAATTACTTAGAAAACACGATAATCTTGATAAAAATTACTAAAAACTTTGTTGCGACGTGACACTTTTTAGTGCTGACCGTCCACCCAACTTTCTTATTTCGATTCAAAACTTGCATACAGCCTAATCGATACTCACAATAAAAAAATGAAAAAAAAATTGTGGAAACTGAATAAAAACTCTTTAAACTAACAAAATGTATTGAAATGTAAAGTGTTTGCAGAATATCCAATCTATAGAATTAATTAATTATCATCATTCTCAAAAAAACTTCTGGTAAGCCTACCTGAACAATGTTTACTGGGAATTCTGTAGTAAACTATTAGAAAGTATCAAAAATAAAATCCACAATAAATAATTGTCCAATAAATTAAAATAATTTTAAGCAGCGAGCGCATTCCGAATATAAATTCAATTATAGAAGCATTTCGGCGCGAAATTCAGTAAATGAGGTACGTATGGGCTGTCTGTTATTGAAGATTACTGTTAGTGAATATTAGAAGAGATTGAAATGATATTAGAAAAGCATAAATCATTATTATAAACAATGCCTATTGTATTTATTGCTTAAAATAGTTTTATTTTATTTTCAAATATCGATTATATTCGTCATATTAATTACTCGAGTCAATCGAAATTAATAAAAAAAAAATTGTTTGGAATAATCGCTTTCACACATCATTGCAATAAAAAAAACAATAATGGTCGGCGATTTTGAACACAAATTGAGTAGTGGCAATGATTAATACGTATTATTGAACCTGTGTTTGAATATTACGTTAAAACCTGGGCATTTTCGTGTTGTTTATAATATTATCAATAACATTTGTCACATTTTAAATCTTATCTACATCTGTGTGTGTGAAATTTGTGAAAAGTAAAAATGTAAACACACACGATTGGCGCGAAACTTCGACATTAGATATCAAAAAAACTTCATTACCACTACTTATTTACCTTAAACTATGGATAAATTCGTCAAATAATTAAATGATATATATTCACAGCCCTATATGGTAAAGTCAGGATGTTCGAAATCCCCAATTTTTATGTTTTTTAGCCTCGACCACAACTGCCATCAAAATGGCGATTATCGTACCTATGTATGTTGAATTTATTCAAGGTAAATTATTAACTTGTGCGCTAAATATAAAATATTTAATGGCGTATAAGCTTTTTATCCAACTCTCCTAATTAACGCACATTCATAAGATTTGATGGCTAGCATAATAAATATTTACATAATCAAATAAGGGTGTCGTATGTCTGACTGAGCTGACTACCTAACTAAATTTAGTTCTATATTTAAATTTCATTCCCGCCCTAGGGAGGGAAGCAATTACTATGAGTCTTTCCCGCCCAAGGGTGGGAAACAGCGTTTTCCACCCGCTATTCGGATCAAACAATCACTACTTTCCGAGTATGAGAGATGAAAAATAGATTTATTAAGAGAAAAAGTAAAAATTAGCAAAGGATCACTTAAAACGAAATTGAAAAACAATATACAGGATGGCAAACATAACTAAATAAAGTCTATATTATTTCAAGTTAGGGCTGATTTTTCAATCATCTGATAACTTTATTCGAGGAATAATTTTGAATTTTTGACAGTTATTTCATACAAAGACTGTCAAACGACAATTTTATTCCTAAAATATAAGTTATCTGGCAATGGAAAAATCAGCCCTTAAACAAATATCAACTGTATTTAAATTGTAATTAAGTTAATCTCAGAGTGAATAACACCACAAAATACAGAGAGTATTGAAAAAGTTATAAAAATGTTTGAAGTTGTAGTGCAAACTGAACTTTACTGTGTAGAGTTTAAAGTTATTTTTCCATAAACTCATATTTGTTTACATTTTTAGCAAATAAATCGCGAATGCAGATTACTGTATAAGATTAAACCATAGCAGTATAATATAATAATATGTAGTAGGTATGTGATAAGGTGGTGCATTGGCGCAGATTCTGTTGTTCACAAACTAAACAAAATTTAAGTTCAGGCATCTTTTTCTTTCGAAAAGGACAGAAGATAAATATTAGTTTAGTCCTGTCAAATTAGTCCGCGCCTGACGTAAATTGACGTATTTTTAATAGCCAATTTTTTAATCTCGTCTAAATTGTCTATGGAGTTTTTAATTTGACAGGACTAAACTAATATTTATCTTCTGTTCTTTTCTTAATGAAATAGATAGAAAAAGATGCATGAACTTGAATTTAGTTTAGTTTGTGAACAACAGAATTGGTGCCATTGTATGTAAAAGAGCGCCTCTCGCTTGCTCTCGCCATCAAACGTAAAAGTTTGGCGAGTTTTAGATTTAAGTAACACCTCTGTATTTTTAATATCATTAAATAAATAATAAAAAAACGAAACCCTCAGTGTGAGGCCCTGTACATGGATGCACCGGACTATCTTGTGAAGAGCTACGAATGCACGACCAAGCGTAATGTGAAAACAAACAAGTTCCTACCACTAACAAGCAATGTTGACCCTCCTCGGGTATCGCTGCGGTATTATCAATTTGACTTTCAAAAGTAAGAAGTAGGTACCTATTGTAATAAAATGTTCGATATACTTCAGCTGTGGAAGTCGGTCACACCGCTACAACCGCCCCACGTTCTCGTTGCTACTTGTACTAACACAATCGCTCCAAATGTGTTTTGGCATATTCACAGCGATCAGATAAACAAGCGCCGTCACGCGTCATGCAAGTTTATTGATGCAGCCGTAGCCGTCACGAGCTGCCAGTACTATGTAGGTACTACCCCGGGCTGCGCTGACAGTGCTGAGCGGCTGATCTACTTGCGGGCCGGAGGTTGCGGTGAGATCATCATACTGACAGAGCAAGGACGCGATCGCTGTCATACTGAGCATACCATTGAGGAAATAATGAATCAGTTAAGTACCTTATTATTAATTCCTAAACATGAAATATGTATAAGTAATAAAAATATATATCATTTAATAAAATCTGCCTTATAAAGTCCAAGGTTAATTTAAATTGGATCTTATTAGGTTATATCCGTAGATGGAGGGTCAGACGGAGGAGCTAGCGGTGTCTGAATAGTAACGGTAGACAGGGATGCAGTACTCACAGGAAGTGCAGGTGGTGCAGGTCGCGCAGCGCGTGCGCGGGCAGCCGGCGCAGCGCGCAGCGGTCCAGCCACAGCCGCGCCAGCGCCGCGCCACTCAGCGCGCCGCCCGACAACGACTCCAGCCGGTTCATCGACAGGTTCCTGCGCACACAACCAACACGTTAACTCTTCACGCACTACGTGAGTACGTGGATAGCGGCCTGTTCCGACTGCTCCGACAGATGCCGTCCGAAGCGCGCATCATATGAAATCAAAATATTTTATTTCACATAAACCTAAATGGGCACTTATGAAACGTCAGAAGCTAGGTGCACGGTTCCAATTGGTCGTTTCCTATCTATGTCATTTGAAAACATCCTCCCATACCCATTAAGACTACGTAATGGGTATGGGAGGCCAGTGTAGGCCTGTCAACAAGTACCAGGTACTTAATGGTTATGGTCTACTAATCTACATGTACAGTCTACAAGGCCGACAACGTTACAAAATATAAAATAATCTATTAAAGATAAGTACCTAATAAAATATTAAAACCAAATGATATGATATAGAATCGCATGCCTGTTCCTTAGATTTGAGTCATGTCTAAGTACTATCTGGGGGCACGGGAGTGCCCCCGCCAAGACGAGCCAAGCGAAGCGCAAGGGCACTACCTACCTTTTCTCGAAGCACTTCTTCGTATTTTTGAACCCTCTTAACTTGGCTTTGGATTATACCAGATAAACAAAATTTTCGGGATATGATGTCAGTGGTTGACTTATTAAACCTATAAAGTTTCAATTGCATAGCTCTTATACTTTAGATTTTATTGATATCTAAAATACCCCGATTTCGTCACTGACTCACTGACTGATGATCATCAATATTCTTAAGGTTCTTCCTGAAGTCCTAGAAAGCTGAAATTCGGTATGTAAGCTAGTAATAGTACATAAACAACAAAAAAATCTTAAAACTTGAAACTTTTACCCCCCAACCCCTTAAACTAGGGGGAGAAAGTTTGTATGAGACTTCCGTAAATTTTGATGCTAGAGGTCTGAAAATTTATATAGGGGGTCCTTGTTATAAATAAACCCCAAAAAAAGAAAGAAAAAATGAACAACAGAAAAAATACTCGTATAAATATCATAAGCACTTACAAAAAGAAATGAAATCCCACAAAAACATTTCATGTTAAATGTTGCCAAGACGAGACCATGTAGCTCGCACTGTCAAAAAGTAATCAGATCTCATGTAGAGCCAAGCTTCTAACTCTACACGCCCTAACTCTACAAGGCCTGACTTCGCAAACTCTACACCTTAGTCAAAATAATATGGCTTGGCCATTTCGCTACATTCACATGAGCGTAAGGTGAAAAACTCTCATACTGTTAATGGTTCTTGTAGTAACGAAACGGCCAAGCCATATATTTTGACTAAGGTGTAGAGTTTGCGAAGTTAGGCCTTGTAGAGTTAGGGCGTGTAGAGTTAGAAGCTTGGCTCTACATGAGATCTGATTACTTTTTGACAGTGCGAGCTACATAGTCTCGTCTTGGCAACATTTAACATGAAATGTTTTTGTGGGATTAATTCTGTGGTCATGTGCAGGTTTGAGCGGTATGTATAGCTGTTTATGCCTCAAGCGATGGATGTAGAGGGATGAATCTCTGGACGGTAGTCACTTATATGTATTTTTTTCAAAATTTTGGGCTCAGTAGTTTCGAAGATAAGAGGGGGGAGGGGCAGGAGGAGGATGGAAAATTTTCGTCTATTTTCTTGAATAACTTTAAGACATTTACTTTAAAATTTTGAAAAAGTGTATTTGAGATCCTCACAGTAAGCCCTTTCATTTGATATATGTCACACGGTTGACGGTACCGATTGCGAAACTTTTTTTTTTTAAATTCTATTTGCCCTCCAAAAATGACCCCCGGGGATTCAACATTCATTTATTTACGTTACACGTCTGTGTTTGGGTCACAGAGATTCATATGTGTACTAAATTTCAACCAGGAAGCTATTGAACACATCTGCGTACCCTTTTAGAGGGTGTGATGTTATGTTGTGTGATTGCCAAAGAGATTTAAGATAGGTACAATAGAGGGGCCATGCAAAGAAATGTCTTAGAAAAACTGTGATCCGTCTCAGTGCCGCCATCTGGTAAGATATAGCATAATTAGAGCGGCAATTTATTCAATTAGGTTCAGCTATCGCCCGGTAGATGGCCAGTGTGGCCAGTGTTGCCAGATACGATTTTCAATTCATCGATTAAAAATCGGATCGGTGGTGCCTGAAAAATCTAATATAAATCAAATCAGTTAGATAAATATCGAAAACTAAACAAATTAGGCAAAAATTGACTCAGGCAGAAAAAATATTCTAAGTACAATTGTATTCGCTACTATTCATTGTCCGTGTCACCGTCTATGACAGCGTATCAGTTTCAGTGTGTGTTTTTAAGTAAGTAGTTATTTACATTTTAAAACAAAATAATTTTAAATGCGCCTGCTTTGCCGCCGAACTATTATGCTTTTGTGTTTTATATTGCTTTTTGTGTAAAGTAGACCTTTTTTGCAATTTGTCGGTTGCGTTTCGGTTTTTGCAAAATTATTTTTTTACACTTTTGTTTGCAAATATTTGTAAATCTTATATCGATATACGTATATCCGAAGCGAGGTCCAAAGTCCGTAGATCTATGGATAAATCCGTAGGTCTGGCAATGCGGGGTGACACTAAGTACAAACTATAAAACCTGTAGTAGGGATTTTACCATATAGATTCAAACGTATCGATAATATTGAAAAAAGTTAGTAAGACAATTTTTTCGCATTTGAATAGATTGAAATAAGTGCCAAAAAATTAGGAAAGCAATAAAATTATCCATAGTTTCAATGTTTACAAATGATTTATTTAAAAAAAATATTTTTTCATACAAATTACTAAATTATCGTTATTATCTTTATATGTGTGTGGTATAGTTAATTCTTCAAAAGACCATTTCAGAATGAGACCATACTGTAATGGTCTTTTGAAGAATTAACTACTTGACATGATCTGACCAAGATTATATCTGGACCTCTTGAGTTTGTTTTGGCCTTTCTTCTCTGATTAGTCAGATAGGAAACGCCGACCTCATCTAGTTTTTAAAATATGATTGATGTATAAAAGTGTCTGTACAGACACCAGCACATCAAGCTTAGTTTTTAATTCTTCTAATATTATAACCCTCTTTTATAAAATCAATTAAACATGGATCGATTTTAAACTGAATGTTACTTGAATGAATCGATTATTTTGTCACACCACTATATTAATTTCGTTAAAAAGTGGTAACACTTAAGCTGTCATTTAACCCAACTATAGTAAAGTTACTCAGCAATAGATGGCGTTTAATACAAAATAAATAAATTTTCTAGATCTTTTTATGAAAATTATTTAATTCTAATTACTGACTAAATATAGATAATACATACGAAAATAAACTGAATTTAGGTCCAGTTGTTTTACCATAACGAGACTTGCAGTAACGTAATGCGCAACTCAGCATATTTCCATACAAAATATTTTTCTTTTGTTGGACACGAATGCGTCAATGCGACTTGACGCGCAGGCGTACCATACTAGACTGAGAGACTTGTTACGCCTAGGTCACAAGTACCGGGACACTGTTTTGTTCGCAATGTCCCGTCTATTGTAAATACTTTAAATGTCTTTGGTGATTGCGTAAACAATGCATACATTATGTGATAGCAGCAATCGCTGTTGATTTGCTGGCATTTATTAAAGAGATCCGTTGTCTGTCTCCGAAACTCATCATCAGATCTTTACGCAATGAGGGATTTTCTTTTTCTTTTTTTTTAACGCTTCCCTAGTCGCTGGATAGATGGCGCTGAACTTGGTAAGTTACTGCAAGGAACGGAAGTCACATAATTTTTTTATTAATTCACTTGGATGTAATTTTGAGATCGTAAAACAAAAGCAAACGAAACTGTCACTCAACGAGCGTATATGACGTGACGCAATGTTTTTTTTTCCAAGCGTTTTGACTTTGGCATCTAGTAACGTAGTCGGTTCAACGCCATCTTCAGGGTTCTTGGAAACTATGTTTTTTTTTAATACTGAAAAGAAAAACCTCTCATTTAAATGGGACATTTTGGAATAAACCTCTTTCTAACAAAAAAAAAATATTTTGCAAATCCGTCTATATGACGGAGTATTGCCCGAACATGATTATATTTTTAAAAAATATATACCAAACTCAAACTCAAAGCATTTATTTTAATTAAACCTTCTAAGTACAGGCACTTTTGAATTGTCAAAATTAAATAGTCTGTCAGTTAGTCAGAAAGTTGAAGCTAGTTGCCCATTCCAAAAAGTAGATCTCTATGGAGACGAACGGGCAAGATACTATACATAATAATATATTATGTCAGAGTTGGTTACAATTGTGGGTAGTCAACTTTGTTATGATTTGTTTTTCTTATTAATAATTTATGTGATTTTCCTATCAATTTTATAATTGTCTATTAAATTGGAATATGTCTAATATTTGACTGAGTACTCCGTGTACACACTAATTGATTTTGGCAACTTATCTCGATAATTGTAACCGATGCACAGTGGTCACGTAGAAGGTCACAGGCCTTCGATGGCAATGATTGAGCTAAGCCATGATACGGTTCTGACTATAGCCTCCTCTACACGTAGACAGATTCATCAGCAGATGGCCATCTGCCAATGCCTCCGCCGACGTGTAGACGGGGTAATTTGCTAGTCTGTGGTAGGTATCATCGGCAGAGGCATCTGCCACCTATCCGCTTGTTGTCGGTTATTGTGGCACGGATTAAAGGGTTTCAGCCCGAGCGCCCGGCGTGTGTCCACACGTCTGCCGATGCATCAGTATTATCGTAGTCGTGAAAGAGAGTGCACGCGTGCTTCTTGCAGTTTTTTAGGGTTCCGTACCCAAAGGGTAAAAACGGGACCCTATTACTAAGACTTCGCTGTCTGTCCGTCTGTCCGTCTGTCTGTCTGTCTGTCACCAGGCTGTATCTCAAGAACCGCGATAGCTAGACAGTTGAAATTTTCACAGATGATGTATTTCTGTTGCCGCTATAACAACAAATACTAAAAACAAAATAAAATATATATTCAAGGGGGGCTCCCATACAACAAACGCGATTTTTTTGCCCTTTTTTGCTCGATATCAAAAATGGCAACAGGTAGGCATTTGAAATATTCACAAAATACTCAGTTGTATTTTAACTTTAATAATAAAATTAAAATAAAATAAATATTTAAGGGGGCTCCCATACAACAAACATGTTTTTTTCGGCGTTTTTGCCTTGTGGTACGGAACCCTTCGTGTGCGAGTCCGACTCGCACTTGGCCAGTTTTTCTCGTTTACCTGTTAATCTCGTTCGCTGAAATGGCTAATATGAACACAGACTAAACATTTCAATTCCTTGAGTTGTATCAAAGAGAAAACTGCATGTGGAATCCGAAAAATAAGTACTACAAAAATAAAAATGTTGTAAGTTTAGACCTATACAATTACTTAAAATAATTTAATTATTTCAATTAATTGATTATGTTGAGGCTACTTTAAATTGGATACTGTAATTGCAAATTGGACATCTAACAGAGTCTAACTAGGTAATTTTTACTTCGGTTGGAATTAAAACAACTTAAATACCTACATGACATACTATGCACGTTCAAAAGTAGTTAAAAGTACTAAATAAATAAATAGCTGCCGCATCTACGGCCTCAACATCCCTTTTTTTAATGTTGCGTGCGTACAGTCGGTGACCAACATTGTCTGACCCACCCAACATTGCCTGACCCACCGGCATAACTTGTCAAGCCATTTTAATCATTATCTTCTTGACGTTAAAGTTGAAAAGATTTTAAGTAACACGGCCATACTTACTACCTAATCTTTAATTTCGCGTATTTCCAACCAGTCATTGTGGCTTCGCGGTTCGATGCTGGATTCGCGACGAACAACATGTGGGTTCGAAAACACAATCCACCTTATATCAATTTCTTTATAATTTCTTTTTCTTTATTTGTTTTCATTTATGATTTCTACAATATTTCTTGCATTATTATAGAACGACCAATATGATTTTTGCCTAACAACTTTTCTGGAAAACAAGTGGGTAAATAAAAAAAAACTATAAGTCCTCAAATAAGTAGGACGAAGTAAAAGTTTACGTCGTGGGGTAGATGGATAAATAAAATAAATAAATTGATCTAAGTGACAAAAGTCAGTCTACCTAAACTACCTAAACAGTGACTGCGGCGCACAAACATTTCTAAAACGTTTGACGTAAATCGTGAAAAGTATTTTTAATGAATTTGGTGTAATCAAAGCGTCATGTCGCAACTTAATGACAGATATTTACTTCGTGCAAGATAACTGCTCCATCCACCGTGCAGGCATTGTGAAGAATTGGTTAGCTGCTCAAGAAGGTGTTACCTACTGTTATTTACTGGCCATCTAAAACTCCCGATTTGAACCCTATAGAAAATCTATGGGGTCAAATGGTTTTAAATTGGGACACATCCGAAGGGCGAAATAACAACGATTTGGCTGAGATCGTGTCATCGACATGGGAGCACACGAGAGGAAAAGATTTGTGTTGGAACATGGTGAGCGGTATGCGTAGCCGCTTACAGCAAGTTATAGAAGGAGACGGTGCGCCACTTCGCTACTAACTAATCTACTTATAAGTATTTTGAAACACACTATGTAAGTAAATGCTCAATTGAATGAATGCTAAACCATTAAAATGTAAGATTCTGTGGTGATGTTATTGTTATAAATGGAAATGCATTTTTCTATTTAAATAACATGTTGATTCACTACATATACTTAGCTATAAATCTGTAAAACATTTCACAAATTCATTATTTTCTCGCATTTACCTATAGACATCAATGTGTTCTCGATAACACACTTCCAAGCAATTACCATTAGCATGACTTTTTTTAAATGTTTATAAATGGTTAGGTTTGGATATGATATTATAAAATGTATTAATTTAAGAGCATTTACTTACTTTATCTTACTTATGTATATTTTAATGAATTAATAAACATTTTTATTACTTGCAATGATTTTGTTTCATTTCTATACAAACTGCCCATTTAAAAAGATTTTTCCCGACTTCGTTCGTTAAAAAAAAGTAAAAAAATAGATAATAATAAAAAACAAAACATTGCTAACAAAAAACTGTTAGACTTTTCCTGGTTTCGAACGCAGACAACGATAAATATCGAGCTGCCTTAGTGACCACGAGACCAACACAACTCTTGTAATATGTTTTGAAATTCGATCTTAGTTGTGATGACAGACGCAATATTCTAAAGAATTTGAACCGTAACGTATATTTTCATAAAGTTCATTATCGCACAATCACAACCAGCTATTAAAATGAATCACGGAATTTAGCTATTAACCGTAGACACCTTTAAAATGTTACTGATGCGCGATATTTTTTTTTATTCATCCACCCTCACCTTGGTTTGTTTTAGTAATCTTGAAACTCATTAGCCTTTCAACCTTAACAACAACAATATAATGATTAAAATCGCCTAACAACATGATTTATCGAAATGCTTGCACGGAGTATTCCAAATGTTCACGATAAGGTTCAAATTCGCTATCACTCAAGTGGGTCAGATAATGTTGGCCACCGACTGTACGAGTTGCGTCTGTCGAGAATTAACACAGACTGAACGACCATCAGACGTGTGGTCGGCTCGTGGTGATCCATCTGCTGATGCATCTGACGACGTCTGCGCATGCGTCTGCCGACGTGTAGAGGAGGCATTAGGCTAATTAGCGCTTGGTGATAAACACGGTCGATGACTAATTAGATGTGTTCACTTCCGATGCCGAAAAAGGAATGTTGCGAACAATAGTTTTCAAAACCTTTTATATGCCTCCTCTACACGTCGGCAGATGCGTGCGCAGACGTCGTCAGATGCATCAGCTGATGGATCACCACGAGCCGAACACACGTCTGTTGGTCGTTCAGTCTGTGTTAATTCTCGACAGACGCAACTCGTACGCACGCAACATTAAAAAAAGGGATGTTGAGGCCGTAGATGCGGCAGCTATTTATTTATTTAGTACTTTTAACTACTTTTGAGTGTGCATAGTATGTCATGTAGGTATTTAAGTTGTTTTAATTCCAACCGAAATATAAATTACCTACTTAGACTCTGTTAGATGTCCAATGTGCAATTACAGTATCCAATTTACAGTAGCCTCAACATAATCAACTAATTGAAATAATTAAATTATTTTAATTAATTGTATAGGTCTAAACTTACAACATTTTTATTTATGTAGTAAGTACTTATTTTTCGGTTTCCACATGCAGTTTTCTCTTTGATACAACTCAAGGAATTGAAATGTTTAGTCTGTGCTCATATTAGCCATTTCAGCGAACGAGATTAATAGGTAAACGAGAAAAAAACTGCAAGAAGCACGCGTGCACTCTCTTTCACGACTACGATAATACTGATGCATCGGCAGACGTGTGGACACACGCCGGGCGCTCGCGCTGAAACCCTTTGATCCGTGCCACAAAAACCGACAAGAAACGGATTGGTGACAGATGCCTCTGCCGACGTCAAATACCTACCACAGACTAGCAAATTAGCCCGTCTGCACGTCGGCGGAGACATTCGCAGATGGCCATCTGCTGATGAATCTGTCGACGTGTAGAGGAGGCTTTAGAATAGAAGGTGTTCCACAGAACGGTCCCCCGACTTCCATATGAATTTATCTGTTTTAGTCTCGTTACATAAATTCTTTAAGTCGGGGTTTTTAAAATTATTTTATCCTTTTCTAAATAAGTAATTTAACCGTCGAGGGTTAAAAAAAAAAAAATTTGCTTTTTATTTCAAACTTTGTAAAGATAGATGGGTTCATTATAGTGTAATATTAAAAAAAAATATAATCTAGCGACAATTGTAATAATAAAAAAAATATATTTTAAAGTGAGTGTGTGGATGTTATTATAAATGTGTATGTACTCCAAATAAATAAACAATAAGTAGAAGTGAAAATTCGGGCGCCAGGAGCACACACCAAACTATGCCAAGGATAGACTAACCTGCGGGAACTGGAAACTTTTAATCTTCAAGCGGGGAGTATCAATAAAAATCGACACAAAAGTTATTGAACGATTTTATTACCCGAAGGCTGCTGGTCTCAATATACAAGAAAATTCCTTTCTAATATTAACAGTTGGTGTAAAACTAAGATGGAATAGAAATTAATTTTTGTCCTGTCATTATTGCACTTTTGTCAATTTAAGTTAAGTTTTTATAAACCATACCACATTCCGGCGAATAGACTAACAAACCACGCTCATTCTGGTGATTTTGATCCTCGCGGGGACGTCAAGGCGGTCCATGATATATGTCGGTAGGGGCTAGCGTTAAAAATTTAAGTCTTGAAGTAAAAATAAATAAGAAACGCCTCACGGCTGAAATCAAACATGAATAAACGTTAGCTGATGTTCAGCGTCGACAAAAATGCCGATCGGAATGTTTACGACCAAATGCAAATTAACTCACCGTTTCTTTTCCAAAGGAAGTTTTTACATCAGTAGATGAATTAATCCAAAATATATTAGGTTCAAAAGATCCTGAAACAAATATCGGAAACTATTAACGTCTGCCATCCAAATAACCACGCGACACGTGAGTAGGTTTGAAACCACGAAGAATTTTACCAACCTTTTACAAAATATGGACAATCCCATTATGATGCCGACAAGGGCAAATCAGCCACAACATAATTAGGACTTGATGCTGTCCATAGGAAGTAATAACTTCCGGATTTACATAGGAGCTCTCAAATTACTCCACTCTATCCAAAGCCCGGGTCGGAAAGTGTCTTGTCAAAATCAACTGACAGCGTCAAAAGAAAAAATCAGTGTGACCACTACACGATTCCGATTCAAAGAAATGAATTTTTACATGGCAACACCACCCTGTTGCCTTCAAATTAAAGCAAAGAACGCGCTATCATGTAACAGGCTTAAAAGACTCGTTACATTACATCCCCTCCCGAAAATAAAAGAAAGGAACTTTCTTTTATTAGAAAGAAATCTTCAACCAAATAAACCTGTTAAGACTGGTTTATTTTCTAATTCAAAAAAAAGAGAAAAAAAATCATATAAGATTCAAAGTGCAAATCAACTCTGAAAATGTCAAACGACAAAATCTCAAGAATTTAATAAAAGTAAAAAAATGTAAATGAAAAAAGTCAAAAACGAAATAGTGAAAAACAAAAAAGTTATAAGTTATATAAACTCATTAAATGAAACGAAGAGAGAAATCTCTTAGCGCTCCAAAACTCCAAAACAGTGCAGTTAGGCACTATAGCCACTGACTAAAAATTTCAAACAAATTCGGACAATTTACCAAAACAAACTACAATTTTTATAGTGCAGTTAGGCACCTATCGCCACTGACTAAAAATTTCAAACCACTTGGAACAGTACGACTTTGAGTGCAGTTAGGCACTATCGCCACTGACTACTATGTCAACCGCTTCCAACACAACCATCTCTATGAGTGCAGTTAGGCTCTATTGCCACTGACTAACTCCGTATTCAACAATCCAAAAAATTTGAAAACTCCGAACAAAAGTTTTTAAATAAAGCTGAAAGACCTTATTTAAAATACTGTTACAGGCACAACCTGCAACGAGACCAAGGAAAGCATATTGTGATCGGCTCATCACCACCGAATTCCCGAGCACAATAGCTGTAAAAGAATGTGAATGCTGTGACTGGCTCAACACTACCAATCTCCCAAACACAGACAAACACAAAAAACATTGAGATCTCCAATGAGAAATCTCAATAACAAAAAGGCGAAAGCCAAAGTTTCACAATGCGACCGGCATACCACCACCGAACTTCCGAACGCAAAGGAAAAAGGATGACGAAAGTCAAAACAAAATCTCGCATCGTGATTGGAACAACAAAGTCCAACACAATGGAAAAAAGTCGAAATCAAGGTCAAAAACTACACCAAGATCCAAAAAATAATAAGGCATTTTGTAACAAAGGTTACAGAATGACCCTAAAAAGTAAAGTCCAGGATGAACGCGTTACTAACAAAGTCAAATCCGATCATTAAAAAGAATGAAACTTCAGTAAAAATGAGAAACAATTCTGTCAACGAACAGCACAAAATAGGTTTAAAAATCGATTACTATTTATGACGAAGAGGAAATAGAATGATTTTAAACTATGAGAAAAAAAGATTACAAAAACTTGAAATTGAATTCAAGTTTTTTAACCTCAAGGTAGAAATTACCTGAACTGTAGGGTTGTATAAGATCTTAATAAAATATAAACAGGTAGGTTACCCCTAAAAAGAAAAATAAGATCTTAGACAGTCCAACAAAAACAAACAAAACATAAAATAAGATCCTTCGATGTGAAAAATATTTGATGTGAAAAAAAAAATAGTATTAAATTAACCAGAATGACCTAAGTTTTATTTTTAGAATGTCTCAAATTCAACAAATTTATAAGAAATTACCTAACATACATCTTTCAAACTGCTGATAACCTATCATCCATCCTCTCGTACATCACACTGTCAAAAGCAGTCTTCAAACAAAATTATCAAAATCAAGACCTAACACTTAGAAACCAAATTAAAATTTAATAATATCTTTAACATGATAACGTCCCACTGAACCTTTATTTACATCTTTCAAAACATAAACGTTATCTGAAACCTTTTCAGTTATTTTACATTTTACAAACTTAGGTGCAAGTTTAGCTGAAAAATATGCTTGTGCATTAGATTGAATAAAACTTCTTCTCCACACCACATCACCCACATCAAAAGAAATGACTTTCCGACCCTTATTATAATAAGCGGCATTACGCTTATACCCCTTTAACAAGTAAGCTTGAACTTTAACAAAAATATCACTAAGTGAATTAAGAGAAACTGCATAAGCATTTCTATTTGAAATTTCTAGTTGAGATAAGTTATCAACAGAACTACTAAAGTGATGTAATGACGCATCAAGAATAAGCTCCCTACCAAGATTAACAAACAGCAAGGCGAATAGCAAACGAAAAGCAAAAACTAAGTTTCAAAAAGTTAAATGTTTGAAAATAAATTCTCAAGTTTGAGGTTAATTATAAAAGTCAATGTGGGTAATCCCATAAAAAATTACTATGTTAATTTTATCGTTTTAAAAGTGCAATAATCACTTACAAGCAGTTTAAATCTAGATAAATTAAATGCACAATATTGTACTTAACAATTAGATTAAATTATTTACTTAAAAAGTTAAACTTAGTTTTTAAAATAACTTTACTGTTGAGAACAACAAAACGCAGTCTATGCTATACAATTCTGTTGGTTTTGCTAAGAAAAACACATGATATTAAACAAAATCATCAATTGTAAACACCAAACATTGTTTACAAAGATTCACCAAATTAAGTTAAGTACTACTTATGAGTCAAAAATCAAAATAAACACAAAGTTATTAAAGTAACAATGTAGAACAAACCAATGCAAACAATAGACTCACAAGTTAATTAATTAATAGTGCAATAATGACAGTATAAGGTACCAGACAAACCTACTTCAAGTCCCTGTTCGCAGAGCGCCAATTGTAATATTAAAAAAATATAATCTAGCGACAATTGTAATAATAAAAAAAATATATTTTAAAGTGAGTGTGTGGATGTTATTATAAATGTGTATGTACTCCAAATAAATAAACAATAAGTAGAAGTGAAAATTCGGGCGCCAGGAGCACACACCAAACTATGCCAAGGATAGACTAACCTGCGGGAACTGGAAACTTTTAATCTTCAAGCGGGGAGTATCAATAAAAATCGACACAAAAGTTATTGAACGATTTTATTACCCGAAGGCTGCTGGTCTCAATATACAAGAAAATTCCTTTCTAATATTAACAGTTGGTGTAAAACTAAGATGGAATAGAAATTAATTTTTGTCCTGTCATTATTGCACTTTTGTCAATTTAAGTTAAGTTTTTATAAACCATACCACATTCCGGCGAATAGACTAACAAACCACGCTCATTCTGGTGATTTTGATCCTCGCGGGGACGTCAAGGCGGTCCATGATATATGTCGGTAGGGGCTAGCGTTAAAAATTTAAGTCTTGAAGTAAAAATAAATAAGAAACGCCTCACGGCTGAAATCAAACATGAATAAACGTTAGCTGATGTTCAGCGTCGACAAAAATGCCGATCGGAATGTTTACGACCAAATGCAAATTAACTCACCGTTTCTTTTCCAAAGGAAGTTTTTACATCAGTAGATGAATTAATCCAAAATATATAAGGTTCAAAAGATCCTGAAACAAATATCGGAAACTATTAACGTCTGCCATCCAAATAACCACGCGACACGTGAGTAGGTTTGAAACCACGAAGAATTTTACCAACCTTTTACAAAATATGGACAATCCCATTATGATGCCGACAAGGGCAAATCAGCCACAACATAATTAGGACTTGATGCTGTCCATAGGAAGTAATAACTTCCGGATTTACATAGGAGCTCTCAAATTACTCCACTCTATCCAAAGCCCGGGTCGGAAAGTGTCTTGTCAAAATCAACTGACAGCGTCAAAAGAAAAAAATCAGTGTGACCACTACACGATTCCGATTCAAAGAAATGAATTTTTACATGGCAACACCACCCTGTTGCCTTCAAATTAAAGCAAAGAACGCGCTATCATGTAACAGGCTTAAAAGACTCGTTACAATAGGTACACATAAAGAGAAGAAAAGATTATGAAAACCGCATTAAAATTGGACTAGTGGTTTTGGAGATAAATGGCAACATTGGTTCGCACACACATCCTCTCACCCAAAACGCATATACCGTCTCCGTACCGTCGTGGGTTTATTTCAAACTTTTTAAGCATACGTTCATTATACACATAAAGAGAGGAGAAGATATGAAAACCGCATCAAAATCGGTCTAGTAGTTTTGGAGATAAATGGCAAATTTGCTTGTACAAACAAATGTTTACTGAAGCGCCCCCTAGTGAGTTGTCACCGTAACACCTATCTAAGATCATGCCCCAATCAAATCCAAACCTATCACTGAAAACTGCATCAAACTCGGAATAGTAGTTTTGGAGATATATGGCAACATTGGTTTGCGCACACATCCTCTCACCCCAAACGCATATACTGTCTCCGTACCGTCGCGGGCAAAAATAGGTTCACTATCACTACTTATATCCACTACTAACCGAAACCTTACGAAAAACCCTTCAAAAAATTTTTTTTTCCTAAGTCGGGTGCCAAGTTCACACAGCCACTCGAAAAGCTCGTTTTTAGGGTTCCGTAGCCAAATGGCAAAAAACGGAACCCTTATGGATTCGTCATGTCTTTCTGTCTGTGCGTCCGTATGTCACAGCCACTTTTTTCCGAAACTATAAGACAATAAGTTGAAACTTGGTAAGTAGATCAGATGTATTCTGTGAACCGCATTAAGATTTTCACACAAAAATAGAAAAAAAAATAATACATTTTGGGGATTAGATTAGATTTCCCCATACTTAGAACTGAAACTCAACAATTTTTTTTCATCAAACCCATAGGTACGTGTGGGGTTATCTATGGATGGATAGGTCTCCAAAAATGATATTGAGGTTTCTAATATCATTTTTTACCCGACTGCGGCGAAGCCCAAAAGGAGGGTTATGTGTTTGACCTGTATGTATGTATGTATGTATGTATGTATGTCAGTTTCTTTGTTCCCTCGTAACTTCTAAACGAATGAACGGATTTGGATAAATTATGCGTCTTTAAATTTGTCTTGGTGGCGCGAGTGTCACTGGGTATATCAAAATTGAAAAAAAAAAATGGCCGAATTTTGGCGCAAATTATGTCTTCAAAAAAATTTATTTTTCTCGAAACCTATCGAGTGGGGTATCAAAATAAAGGGTTTTTAAAGGTGATTACAAAAATATATACAACTTATATGGTTAAAAGTAATTCGAACTGACAAATCATAAAAAACACGTACCAAGAACTAAATCGTCTGCGAAATCTTTCAAATTTGTAAACTAAAAAGCTGGAAATAAAAACAAGTAATTAAAAAAACTAAAAAACCCGACTGCGGTAAAAAAAATAAGTTAAAAAAAACTGAAAAGCTGAAAACAAGGCCATTTTAAATTAAATAAAAGTTGGAAGCAGGCGGGACCCATACCATTTATTATATTTTCAAACTCAAATGGGTCCCGCCTGCTTCCAACTTTTATTTAATTTAAAATGGCCTTGTTTTCAGCTTTTCAGTTTTTTTTAACTTAATTTTTTACCGCAGTCGGGTTTTTTAGTTTTTTTAATTTCTAAACTGAATAGTTTGCGCGAGAGACACTTCTTCCCTGTAACTTCTAAAATAAGAGAATGATAAAACAAAAAAAAAAATATGATGTACATAACCATGTAAACTTCCACCGAAAATTGGTTTGATCGAGATCTAGTAAGTAGTTTTTTTTAATACGTCATAAATCGTAAACCGCAATTTACCTTTCATTCAATCAACTCAAATATAAAAAAACAAGTAATTAAAAAAACTAAAAAACCCAACTGCGGTAAAAAAATTAAGTTAAAAAAAACTGTAAAGCTAAAAACAAGGCCATTTTAAATTAAATAAAAGTTGGAAGCAGGCGGGACCCATTTGAGTTTGAAAATGTAATAAAAAAATGGTATAGGTCCCGGTTTTCATTTTTTTTTACCGCAGTTGGGTTTTTTAGTTTTTTTAATTACTTGTTTTTTATTTCCAGCTTTTTAGTTTACATATTTGAAAGATTTCGCAGACGATTTAGCTCTTGGTACGTGTTTTTTACGATATGTCACTTCGAATTACTTTTAAAGTTTTAACCATATAAGTTGTATATATTTTTGTAATCACCTTTAAAAACCTTTTATTTTGATACCCCACTCGATAGGTTTCGAGAAAAATTTTTTTTTTGAAGACTTAATATTGCGCCAAAAATCAGCCATTTTATATTTTTTCAATTTTGTTTGATATACCCAGTGACACTCGCTACCAAGACAAATCTAAAGACGTATAATTTATCAAAATCCGTTCATTTGTTTAGAAGTTACGAGGGAACAAAGAAACGGACATACATACATACATACATACATACACACATACAGGTCAAACACATAACCCTCCTTTTGGGTTTCGCTGCAGTCGGGTAAAAATAAAACTGCAATATTCTACACCGCAGTGCGCAGTGTTAAAATTCTCTAACGAATATAGGCCTTGCAGATGAAAATTTAAAAACATATTATGATGGTACGGAACCCTCGGTGCGCGAGTCCGACTCGCTCTTGCCCTGTTTTTTTTTAATAAGTATAGATATAGATATTGTGTATGCACAGTCTGTATACTCACAGCTCGCGCAGGCCGGCGGCGGGCAGCAGCGCGTCGCGCGCCAGCGTGCTGATGTTGTTGTTGGACACGTCCCTGCAACACGAGGCACCACATCACCACATGGCACAGGACGGTACAAGAGCTCCAGCTCGCAGGGGAAATCTAGATCTATCAACTGACACTTCATATTAATGCTTGGTATATAATTGGCGGACTTCGCACCATAACATGGGGTTCCTTTGTATCTTAAAATCTACCTAGGTATATCTATCTGAACTATTTATAAAGTCGGGTTACTTACACCATTTATAACTCTAGAACGCCTGGACCGATTTTTATGATCTTTGGTTTGTTGGAGTTGGAATAGCAGAATAACTATTAAAACATGGAGAAAATTAGCCACGAAAAAAAATTCTCATACATTTTGTATGGATCGGCTTTTTAGGGATCCGTACTAAATGGCAAAAAACGGAACCCTTATGGATTCGTCATGTCTGTCTGTCTGTCTGTCCGTCCGTATGTCACAGCCACTTTTTTCCGAAACTGTATGAACTATACTGTTGAAATTTGGTAAGTAGATGTATTCTGTGAACCGCATTAAGATTTTCACACAAAAACAGAAAAAAAAAACATAAATTTTGGGGGTTCCCCATACTTAGAACTGAAACTCAACAATTTTTTTTCATCAAACCCATATGTGGGGTATCTATGGATAGGTCTTCAAAAATGATATTGAGGATTCTAATATTTTTTTTTTCTAAACTGAATAGTTTGCGCGAGAGACACTTCCAAAGTGGTAAAATGTGTTTGTGCCCCCCTGTAACTTCAAAATAAGAGAATATTAAAACAAAAAAATATACATATATGATGTAAGTATATTACCATGTAAACTTCCACCGAAAATTGGTTTGAACGAGATCTATTAAGCGCTTGTGTGCCGTAATTACAGACACAATTAAAAATGAGCGGTAGTAAGCTTGTTTAGTTAAACTTTTTTTAAATCCGTCATCTTGGAGCGGCGGTCATAATGAATTTAGTGTGATGTTACTACATTTATCGTTTTCTACTCTTCAAGCCCTTTCATTTGATACCCTTATTAAAGGGGTTGAGAAAAAATATGTAATCTGCCATCTTGGAGCGGCGGCCATATTGAATTTAGTGTAATTTTACTAACTTTATCGTTTTCTACTTTTCAATCCCTTTCATTTGACACCCATATTAAGGGGATTGAAAAATAATTTAATCTGTCTTGGAGCGGCAGCCGTATTGAATTTAATGTGATGTTATTTACTTTATCATTTTCTACTCTCCCAGCCCTTTCATTTGATACCCATACTAAGGAGATTATAAAAATGTAAACCGCCATCTCGGAGCGGCGGCCATATTGAATTTATTGTGATGTTATTTACTTTATCGTTTTCTACTCTTCAAGCCCTTTCATTTGATACCCATATTAAGGGGGTTGAGAAAAAATATGTAATCCGCCATCTTATTGAAATTATTACAATATTGATTATTTAGATATAAAGTTAAATGGAGACAAAATAGGTAAGTATTGTAGACTCAGTAAAATTTTTGGGAGTTCATATTGATTCCTTGCTAAATTGGAAAAAAATGAGCTAAAAGCGATAGACGCGTCAATATCATCAGCTTGCTATGCTCTTAGGAGCCTACGAGGTCATCTTAGTATCAATATTTTAAAATCAGTTTATTATGCACTAGTCGAATCAAGATTGAGATATACTCGTAGTATTCAACTATGGGGAAATAGCTACAAGTATAATATTCTGATAGAGCATTTGTACTTCAGAAAAGGGTGATACGAACAATTCGTATTCCACAAATCGAGTCTTGTCGGGAATATTTCCAGAGTCTATCCATACTTACGGTACCAAGCCTTTACATTTTAATGATCATGACCAGCCTGGCAAAACATATAAATGATTACGAAACGAAGGACGAAAGACACAAAAGGGAAAGCACACGGAACAAATACTTAAAGCATAAAATAAATACCAAAATAAAAATTGTAGAACATTGTGTCCAGTATCAAGCGGTGAAAATATTTAATTGCTTACTTATAGATATAAGAGAACTATTACATGAAACCACCTTATTCAAAAAGAGACTTTTGATTTTATTACAGCTTAAAGGAAAGGTTATGTAAATAAATTAACATAAAAAGAGACTTAAGAAATTTTTATTGGAAAAATGTTTCTATTCTATTGATTTATGATTTATGATTAATGTTGATTACTAAATTATTTCTATTATATTATTGATAATGTTTTATTTAAATGAAATTAATTTATTCTGTTATGACATGTTTCAAATTATTGCAATAATGCTAATCTATAGGTATCTATGCAAAAGATTTTATCGATAGTTATTTTTTTAAATGCGATTTTTTTTCGTTTTGTTTTTTTTTGCAAAATGAAATGAATCTAGCCTGGTAATTTGTTTAATTTTATTGTGTTGACATTGTTGCATATTTTTTATTTTTCCTATTGATTGTGATACCTATATTTTTATTTTTTTTATGCATGTTTTATAATTATGATTGGTTTTTAATTGAATATTGTTTTTAGCTTCAAATATTATTTTTGTAAACATTCAGACACAATTTGTTAATTGTTAATGAATAAATGAAATGAATGAAATGAAATATTGCACATTGTATAAGGTGTTTGCTTTCAGCTCAATCGGATAACCGTAACCTGTAACTGTAACCTGTAACTGTAACCGTAACCTGTAACCTGTAACTGTAACCGTAACCTGTAACTGTAACTGTAACCTGTATCTGTAACCTGTAACTGTAACCGTAACCTGTAACTGTAACTGTAACCTGTAACTGTAACCTGTAACCGTAACCGTAGCCGTAGCTGTCTGTCTGTAATTTGATCCTGTAGGTATACTTGTTTTCAATTTTTGATATTTTGGAATCTTACGAATTTTCGATCAGGGTCATGTGTCATCTTACGATCAGGGTCACGTGTCATCTTACGAATCTTACGATCAGGGTCACGGGTCCTGACGCGAGTTTAACATTTTTTACCGTGTACAACGCCGCTAAAAAAGTTTTCACTTCAAAAATATGTATAATATAAAAGCTTGTAAAAATGTCCAAATGTTCGTTCGAATTTCAAAATTGCAGTTTCGCGCCGCCAAAGACTAATATTATAATCAAAAGTTTTTAGGTTTTTAGATTTTTTTGATTTCCGAAACCCGGGTTTTGTTTACAAGAAGAACTTTTGTAGGAGATAATATGATAAGTGTAGACTAAAAAACAAAGTTTTACTTTGATGCAAAATAGTACGGAATTCCATGCATCCATGAGCATTGTCCTTTATTTAATAGACCGTACTAGATAGATAACTGTCTTAAAAACGCGTAAGTATTAAATTCACACTTTCTCTCTCTCTCTGTTTCCGTTATACAATTATACGAGTGTACTCGTATGTGCGTGCGAGAATCTCGTAAGGCTGGGTATCCACTATGTTCGCGAACTTCTTGCGCTCCGCGCTCCTGCAACTGCTCCACATAGCACGTTCTAGGAGCACGAACGTATCCACTATGTGGAGCAGGCGGAGCGCAAGAGGTTCGCGAACATAGTGGATACCCGGCTTAAGAAACTTCGTTCCTGACGGGGCCGCGGGGGTCCCCCGACTACACAGTTTTTTTTATTATTATTTGTTGCTAAAGCGGCCTGCGGCCTTATTATTACACACTCTGTGAACATGTCAAATGTCTACTCGTATTATTACGGTTTAAAAGATACTGCCCTGTGACAGACAGCGCCAAAGACTACAAAGTCTTTGATGCGGTGTGACAGCGCTATTTGTCGCCTAAGGTCGCTGAAGTGCATCCCTCCATAGATATATGAATATTTCTGTGGGCACGTGTAATAGTACTGCCCCAGGGACCTCAGATAACGTGCTGGGAAGTGGCCAGTGTGTCGCATATTGTAGGCAGTGAGTGTGTAGGTGGCTGGTGTAAGAGGCGCGCGGCGTGCGGTGGTGCCGCAGGGAGCCGATAACGACCTTCGCGTTGCTCGTTATTGGCGTCATCCATCATCGCGGCCGCGGTCGCCGACACGACTCCCCTCACTCCGCCTGCCTCACCCCACACCGCCTCCCTCGCCTACTCATTCACAATGCCGCGGCGGCAGGCCGGGAGCGCGGCACGTTGTGTTGTGGCCGGAATGCTGACGACAAAGGGTCTACTGGGACAGCCATGATCTAAAGTGGATTCGTACGACAGTAAGAAAGCAAAACAATATTGTTATTTTTTTTCTAGTAGGTATTCCATTGAATCAATCTCTAACATCTGCTTCCTTTCGTGTCTGCTGTTGGAGCGTGCAGGACAAGCCCTGCCCACCACACCGGATGCTGACTAACGTCAACGATACGGTATAAGTTCCGGCTGTTGAAACTTACATTCCCTTTCAACAATTTGTTTAAATTGCTCGGCAGTCAGTGGAAGGAAGTGCGGATGCAGTGCTGACAGCGGAGCGACTGGCGACTGTCACAGACGTGGCTGCGTCGAGTCGATAGCCGCGCACGCGGGCTCGGGCGCAGCGCGGCGCGCCGGGGCATCGCCCGCTCCGAGAGCGCCCACCGCTAGTCACGCGCCCTCACCAGCCGCCGCCACCTCGCTTCATGAAGTAATATCGCCGCTGGCGTTACCCGATAAATAACACCTCGTTATTCTTGATGTAAAATTACAAATCACCGCGCCGCCGCGCTCCGAGGATCCCTCCCCACGTTCACCTTTGACCGGAATATGACGACGACCAGTTGGCTGTACGCGTCCGCGTATGGCTGAAGTGAATATGACGGGTATCGCGCGCCGGTGCGGGCGGGTGCGGGCGCGGGTGGCGCGCGACCTCGGCCCGCCGGTGAATGGACCGCGCACCGTACAGCGCTGCACTCACACGACTGCTCGCTACGCATGCCGACATCAATGCATCTTTAAAATGGCCTGTCATCCAATTCAGCCGCAACCTTCACCCCGATTCAGCAAGCTCGTTGCTTTGGGAGTTTTTATGACGGGGATACCGCTTCCATAGCCCATACTTTAAAAAATATTATTGAAAAAGATGTTACGTTTCTGGTGCCTAGTTTAGCGTAGCGAGGAAGCAACACGTGTGATGGAGACTCTATTAGGCTCTTGTCATTTATGACATTAATTTCACAACGAAAATGAACCGCTTCGATGTGAATGTAAGATTCTCGAGCTTCAGCAAGCGCACACGAACACTTTCACTTGGTGACTGTGAAGACAGAAGATGTCGTCACGTCTCCCAGGCCACCAGGTGTTTTTTTTTTGGGTATGGCATCTCACAGTTCAACTTAGGAGGATGTCGTCTGCTTAACCGGACTTGCCTGTGGTTGCCTCAATAAATGAAGATCGGAACTAACTACCAGGTGATGCGAGGAGTGCGCGTTTTGAACCTATTAGTCCTATGAGTTGAGTTAGTTGATTGGTTACATGATTGCTATTTTGTTGAAACTGAGACCCAACATCAGGATGATATACCTACGTAGGTATGATCATAGACTTTTGAGCTTGTATATTGTTTGTTTGTGTTGTCAGTTGTGCTTGTGTCACATTTGCATCGCTGCGCACACGAGGACGGCGGCGAGTGCGGCCAGGTGCCCGGCGACCTCGCGCGCTTGCGTCACCGCGCGCCCCGCTCCGCCGGCTGCTCCACACCACTTGCAATCACATCCAAAGCTTCATAAGTACATCATTGTCCATCTACAGCCTGACTTCACCCACTGCCGAGTATAGGACTCTCTTCGATTGTTCCACAATATCCTCATGCTCCAGTGCCAAGCTACTTGCGCATTCGTGTAATTGAAGCATAGTAAGTACTATGCTTAAATACTTACGCGGCATGCGGTGCGCGGCATCAGCGGCGAGTGCTGAACTGCTGAATCTAATCTAACTAGCCTGTACTGTCTCACGTCAGCGGCGAGTGCTGAACTGCTGAATCTAATCTAACTAGCCTGTACTGTCTCACGTCAGCGGCGAGTGCTGAACTGCTGAATCTAATCTAACTAGCCTGTACTGTCTCACGTCAGCGGCGAGTGCTGAACTGCTGAATCTAATCTAACTAGCCTGTACTGTCTCACGTCAGCGGCGAGTGCTGAACTGCTGAATCTAATCTAACTAGCCTGTACTGTCTCACTGTAGAGCAAAGGCCTCCCTCTCCTTTTTCCACACAATTCTGTTTTTGCGAGTGCCGGCCATTCCTGCCAGTCCCTACGGTAGGAGTCAAGCTAGTCCCGCCATCTTTCCTCTCGGCTTGCCGCGACGGCTTCGTGCGTTTAGTGGGACCCATTCGGTGGTTCTCTTAGACCAATTATTGTCATTTGACATGCGGCAAACATGTCAGGCCCAGTCCCACTTAAGTTTAACGGCTTTTTGGGTAACGTCTGTATCTAGGTTTTGGCGCGCAGTATTGTGTTCCGTATACGGTCAGAAATTCGATCCTACAGGATACTGCGCTCCATGGCTCGCTGGCAAACCTGGACCTCTGCTGAATTGTCAAAGACCAGGTTTGAGCACCATATGTGAGAATGGGGAGAATACACATGTCCATAATTCTCCTTTTGAGACATAGCGGTAGATGGAGATCTCAGAAGATCTTTCATTGACCAATAGCTCCTCCAGGCGCTCTTGGTTATAACAAAAAAAAAACCAGCCAAGTGCGTGTCGGGCCACGCACAGTGTAGGGTTCCGTAGTAGCCCGTTATCACAATATAGTACGATTCTGTTGTTCTTTATTCTGAATATAACGAATATATTAATTGTAATGGTAAAGATGGATTTATTTATATATTATATTTAGATTATTATATTGTTCCATTTTGAATGCGTAGTCGCGTACTGAATTTTAAATATGAAGTATGACAATAACATTAAATGACAAGGGTGTCCAGAGTAAAACAAAACTTTAACACATAACGTAACCACGGAGCCATTCTAGACTCAGTACCTCTACCATGAGATGTTATCGAAAACTTACTCGCTAGCGTCAAACTCGCTAGCGTATTAACGTGGATCGAATAGATTTCGATAATGCTTGCACCATGAGTTTTACAAAGTCTTACGCAGGCGCTAAGGTGAACTCGATAGATCGTGTCGTATGAACGTCACTGCCTTAAGTTTTGTTTCTTTCTTTCTCAGTAATAAGGAGAGAGAACGGCATATATTATGCTCAAAATGTAGTGCTATTGCCTGTGCTTAAAATGTTATGATAGGCAATAATCCGACTAAATATAATGGTTGGCGGTTAGTGAACTTCTTATGGTATTTAGTGGTTCTTGAATTTTTATTCCTTATATGTATATGTATATATGTCACTGTTGTGTCATCGAGTGTCGTTTTCAATTTGTAATTTTGTTGACATTGTGTGGTTCACGGCGTTTTTCAATTAAATTCAGTCTACAAAAAGACAATAATACAATGAGGACCAGTGTGGCACAATTTTTAGAAACTGCACCAATCCTGTCGCTTCTGCGCTAAGAATAGCCGGTTTATTTGTCGCATGGAGCAAAAACTTGTGTGATCCAATCTTCCAAAGAAAGATACCTAATTGTTCCGGGTCTGGGTGTTTGTGCATGTGAGATTTGTGTTTGTAAATGCACCCACGATACAGGGGAAATCCTAGTGTCCAATGTTTAAAGAAAAAAATGTGTATTTAGTAGCTACTAAGTATGTGTTTTTATGTGAATTTTTGTGTTCCTTAGTTTGTTAAATATGCTGTATGTTTCCCATATAATAACAAAATAAATGAAAAGGTTGTTTAAGTAAAATGTCTTTTATTTAAATTTAAGTTAATATTCGTCACAGAAAGCCTCCTAGATAGCTGCGTAATGCCACGCCCATTGGTAAGCTAGAATTTCATTTCCTTGTAATTTGGCTTGAAATTCACGTTGTTTACGTCATTGGTCTTCAAATTCAGCGGCCGCTAATTTATTCCATGCTAAATAAGCTCTTTCAGACAATATTTTGACTCAAAATACTCAAAAACGTATATAATTTCAATGTAAACATATGTTTCACACGTCAAAATGCTAGTGAGTGACGTAACTACTATCGTAAGCGTATTTTTCGATAGCGTCCGTCAAATTAGTGACTCATGGTGCCGTTTTGTATGGCGACAGCTGAAAAACGTTAGTGACTATCGAATAGATTACGTTAGGTTTCTTACCTATCGAAATCTATAGTGCTCATTCATGGTACGAATTTTAATTCTTTCGGTGACCGCTAGGGGCGCTGTACAATATTTCAAACATATTATTTACGTAGACGCTAGCGAGTTTTGGCTGTGCAAACTCATGGTAGAGCTACTGAAAAACGTTAGTGACTATCGAATAGATTACGTTAGGTTTCTTACCTATAGAAATCTATAGAGCTCATGGTACCAATTTTAATTCTTTCGGTGACCGCTAGCGAGTTTTGGCTGTGCAAACTCATGGTAGAGCTACAGGGTAGAGCTACAGATTCATTCAATACTTTTCGAGATATTTGAATTTTAAGGGTTTATCGATATAATTCCAAATTAAAAAAAAAACCGGGCAAGAGCGAGTCGGACTCGCGCACCGAGGGTTCCGTAACATCCGGGTTTATGAATAAGGTTTATGTTTATGAAATTAAATGTTTTTTTATTATTTTTATATTTGAGTTGATTGAATAAAATGTAAATTGCGGTTTACGATTTATGACGTATTAAAAAAACTACTTACTAGATCTCGTTCAAACCAATTTTTGGTGGAAGTTTACATGGTATTGTACATCATATATATTTTTTAGTTTTATCATTCTCTTATTTTAGAAGTTACGGGGGGGGGGACACACATTTTACCACTTTGGAAGGGTCTCTCGCGCAAACTATTCAGTTTAGAAAAAAATGATATTAGAAACCTCAATATCATTTTTGAAGACCTATCCATAGATACCCCACACGTATGGGTTTGACGAAAAAAAAAATTTTTAGTTTCAGTTCTAAGTATGGGGAATCCCAAAATTTATTGTTTTTTTTCTATTTTTGTGTGAAAATCTTAATGCGGTTCACAGAATACATCTACTTACCAAGTTTCAACAGTATAGTTCTTATAGTTTCGGAGAAAAGTGGCTGTTACATACGGACGGACAGACAGACAGACAGACAGACAGACAGACGGACAGACAGACGGACAGACAGACAGACAGACATGACGAATCTATAAGGGTTCCGTTTTTTGCCATTTGGCAACGGAACCCTAAAAACTACATATTGTTACGAGCTTCGGGTTCGTGACAATAAAAACTGCCGATTTAATAACCAAAAATTGACACTTTAATTAGCAACACTAATTACAACTCAAACACACTAATTACAAAACACAATATTGCACTACTGATCGCTCTAAGTCGCACTTGAATATCGCTTCGATCGCTGTATCCAAACTGTCTCGGTCGTGGCGCGTCTCGGCCTTATATAGCGCCAAAGAGAGTTCTAGAACCTTCCATTGTAGAAACATCTAGAATGTTCGAGTACATACAGGCCCCGATCGACCAGATGTCGATAGTTCGGGAATGTTCTAGAAAGTTCTCGCATCGAAATTTCTAGAAGGGTCTTGAGTACTAGTTCCGCTACTCGATACTAGATGGCGCTAGTGGTAACTACTGTCGTCGTCGTTTCAGCCGATAGACGTCCACTGCTGGACATAGGCCTCCCCCAATTTTGGGAGGGTTTGCCATAATCGCCACGGTATGATGGTGGAATACATAGAGAACGCTGCTGCCCATTCTCCGGTACGATCCTTAGTCGCCTTTTACGACACCCACGGGAAGTAAGGGGTGGTGGTATTCTTTAAGTCCGGCACCACACAGACGACCCTGTACTAGGCATTAATTGTGGCGCGCAACAATATTGAATGGGTACCATTCAAAAATGATATAGGAGCTGGTGCTTCAATTAAGAAGTTATGAACATAATTAAACCGGCCAAGTGCGAGTCGAACTCGCACATGAAGGGTTCCGTACCACAAGGTATAAAACGCAGAAAAAACGTTTGTTTTATACCCCTTTAAATTTTAACTATATTTTATTTTTATTATTTGTTGCAGCGGCAACAGAAATACATCATCTGTGAAATTTCAACAGACTAGCTATCACGGTTCATGAGATACAGCCTGGTGACAGACAGACAGACGGACAGTGGAGTCTTAGTAATAGGGTCCTGTTTTTACCCTTTGGGTACGGAACCCTAAAAAGTGTAACAAAATTCAATTGTTAAAAAAGATTATGTAAGTACGTGATTAGATTCCAAATTGCACTTTTTTAACTCTATTTGTGCAGTTTTATTTCAATCTTCATCATTAGATCCCAAGAGACACTATTGAAGTTTTATGAAAAACATATTTATTTAAACTTGAAAGAATACTGACATGGTACTGACAGAAGGTACTATTAACTTTCTAACAATCGGGGGCGATTTGGGGTATCTAATATTCAAGGGGGCGAGTAGATACATTTAGGCAATTAGTGGGAAGATCCAAGGGGCGAGCGGAGCCCAAACCTGTGCATATTTTAACAAAATCTCCGAGATTACGTTGGCGCAGGGCAGGTCGGGGGGCCCCGCCGGTGGGTTCCCGCATTGTGGAGGCGGGGGGGCTCAGTAGCAGTGGCTTGGTCACCCACGGTGAAGCGAAGAGGAACCTGAGGAGGGGCCGCCAGGGCTTTTGCCGGTAAGCCGACGACGCGCGACGTAGCGGTCAACAAGCAGGTTGCGGTGCCGCTTGGGTCACCCCAAGCGGCACCGCAACCTACTTGTTGGCCGCATCGCAACTGAGGCGGGCCGCGATGTTTGGAGTCCGCGGCGGGAGAGAAGTGCCGGTATTGCGGTGCGCCGCTCTCCCTACCTTCCGCGGCCTAGACGGGGTTGCCACCGCACCGTCTGATGGCGGGCGCGGTGGGGCCGCAGGGGAGGACCGTTGTTATGACGTTGGCCGCTCTCCCTATTCTCTGCGGCCGAAAATTGGCAGGCGACGGGGCCAATGACCTGACCCGTTGCAGGGGGACCAAGGATGCCCAGACACGGGGTCGTCTGGCGCCCATGTGCTGGCTTGGTGCCTGGAGTGGTCACGGCGTGCTATTTGTTTTGGTGCGCCGGTGGTGGGGAGTACTCTCCAGAGGAGGGTCCGGTGACGGACAGCCGCGGCAGGTTCACGGATGAGTGGTAACGCGGGCCCGTGTTCCCGCCGTAAGCAGCAGAGGAGGTCACCGTGGACTTTTAGTGGGTTAGAGTCCCACATAACTGCACTATCTCCCCGTGGTAGTGCAGAATGCATGAACATTTCTCCACGATAAAAAAACAATAATAATAGGGCAGGTCGGGCCGGTTTATATACAAATAGTTCAGTAGTAATGTAGACACGTTCCAAGTGGGAGCGGGGGGCGGGAGGGGGCACGTCCGGCTGCGGGGCTGATGTGTTCAGGGAAACATCAATATCACGCATTGAATCGAGCGCTGTTCTATATTATTCAGTGCAGCGATGCACCGCACGCCCTCTGCCCTCCGCGGTGCCGAGCGGGATGGGGGATGGGGGAGGGGGGAGAGGCGGAGTGACCGGGACGCGGGAGGCAGGAGCTCCTGGGGCCTTGCAACTAATTGCCCTCGTCCTCGCATTGTCTATAGATAGCGTGGACTAGATCTGCCACAGCACCGCGCGCGGGTCACCGGCTCACGCCGTGCACACGGTGACCATTTCCCACATCTGTGGCGACACTCCGCTTCTTCTAACTGCTTCCGGAAGTATCTTTAACCAAACGGTGTCTATATTTTAGAGTCAAATAAAAAAGCTTCACGAGGCGATGGATGACAATACCTATTACTAACACCGAACGTGCCTGCACAGGTCAATGAACGACGATATTTTAATTTTATAAAGAAACGTACTAAGACCAACTTATGAATGTATATTTATAATGAGCCGACTGAAGTTTAAAAATGATTAGAATTTATTTATGAAAACGAGGCGCCCACCGAGTTCTCTCAGATAATGTAATTTATTGGCGTCGTAATTGAATCGTAACATAAAGCTGATGTTATTTACGAGCGGAGCGTATAGTTCGGCGGCGGGTGACGTCACGCGCGCGCCGCGCTGGCACATCGTGGGTGATTGATGGCGTGTGAGCTGCTGACAGTGCGTGCCGTGCGTGCTCGCGCGGGAGCTCGCCACACTCGGCGCTCGTTAGCATCTTCCTCCCTCGTCGACACGAGCGTCGCAGGATTCACTACCAGCCGCTAATGAGCGCCTGAGCGGTGCTCACTTGTCGTGCGGAATCGCCGACGACACTAAAGGTACATGTTCGAAGCCGTAAGTATTTCTATGAAACACCTTCTGTAGCTAGAGACACGTTGTCTGCCACGTATTTCATAGAAACCAGTAGTGTCGCGGCGACATGTCGCCTGCTGCTGTCGTCTGCAGTCGGCTACGAACGTATTCTATCCGTCTTGCGTTGGTAGGTAAGTACCAGGTGTTTAGTACCTACATAATGTGTTATGATATCGCTTCATTACACGTCTTGTGTGTATAATATATTATAAATTATAATAATATATGTGGAATGAATAAAGTTTTTAGTTAGGTTAACGGACTAAAGAAGGGTACCTACCTACTTAAAAATTCTATCCCTAAAAACAAATTATTCAGTACATTGCACTAAATGGATTCTAATAAAATAAAATGACAAAATCAAACCCGACTGCAACTACGTAAGATTCAAAACTAGCTCACTATTCAAGCAGTCTGATGCAGTTGGTGGCATCAAGTCTGACACTGAACTAAAATAACATACCTACTGCCCATCTACTGTCGGGTTTTTCATTTTTTCAATCTAATCTCATGCATTTTGATTAAAAACACAATAAAATAAATAATATCTTCATCATTTTGTTCGTCGATGGCGACTAAAACGTCTAAAACCTATGAAGTGAAGTGAGAAGAACTCTTTGTTTTTTTTTTTGGATATTGATCCCTTTACCCTTTAGGGTCTAAACTGATGGACTGCATTTCAGCTGCAACATCGCAGTTTGGATGCAGTTGACTTAAAATGTGAGCTCAGCAACACCCAAGTCGGTTGCTCCATTGACGGACAATGTATCAATAATATGTATAAGTTACGCGGATGATATATGGTGTTGCTGAGCCCATCGATCAGTGCGTTAAGAAAGCTCCTCCGAATCTGTGAAGACTATGCGGTGACTCATGGTCTCAGGTACAACTCAACTAAAAGCGAGCTCTTAGTGTTTAGGGCGCAAAATAAAATGTACGACGTTGTTCCACCGGTTACCTTGGGCAGAGTTCCGCTGAAAAGAGTAACTCGTTTTAAATACCTGTGGCACTGGGTCACCGATAGGCTGTCGGATGACGACGATTTAGAAAGGGAACGTAGAGCGTTGGCTGTCAGGTGTAACATGCTGGCCCGCAGGTTCGCACGGTGTACGCGAGAGGTTAAAATAACATTATTCAGGGCCTACTTGCCAGTCGCTGTATACGTGCGCCCTGTGGGTCAGTTATGCACAGGGCTCGTACAACGCTTTACGAGTCCAATATAATAATGCGTTCCGGGTGATGCTGGGGTTGCCGCGCTTCTGTAGCGCGTCGGGGATGTTCGCGGACGCACGCGTTCCGGATTTCGGGTCACTGCCATTGAGGTATAAAGTACTTACGTATTAGAGCTGACATTGCGAACAAAATATGTTGTAGAGCGTGGCGCGCGGGAAGTGGTGGGGAGTGACTCATCATTACGCATAGATTACCGCGCAGACTAAAGGACTTCTGGTCCATGGACCACAAAGCGTGCTACAAATTATCGATTCGCGGCTGCCACTCTAGTACGTAAGTACTTATAGGTATCTCAATGGTCACTGCTGCGTCTGCGAATTGCATCAACGTTTTTATTTTTTAGGTTTTTGTTTTGTAGGTTTTAATTAGATTAGTTTTTAATTGTTATTTTTTATTTAACGTGTTTTATGTATACCTTCTACGGACCAATGGTCTGAAAATAAATATTTATTATTATTATTAATAACTGCTTCGAAACCTAGTTATGTCAACTGCATCCAAACTGCGATGTTGCAGCTGGCCTGCAGTTCAAATGTAGTCCGTCTGTTTAGACCATAGAATATCTATGGTTTAGACCCTTAATGACCAGCGGGTCATAATGAAATTCAGTACAATATTAATGACCGGCTAGAGCCTAGGGCTTAAATGACTTGCTTTCGGTGAGGTTTGCATGACATAAAATTTGACGTTAGCGAGCAGGTGGTGTGAAATAGAACATTGTTCACCAAGGGGAGGAAGTGACCGATTACTAACCAGGGGGTAGTTTGAGGCCCGAAGCTGTGCTGTGCAGGCTTAAACACACACCAGTTGGGATTGGGAATCGTACTTTCTTCCTAGTGATACCTACAAATGGTAGTTTTGTTTTGTGTGCTTGTTTTTATATATTCTTGTAAATTGTTAGTATGTTCTGTTCTATTCTATTCTTATTGGCCTATCTACGATTGTTACACTGTTTATCCTTAAAATACAAGCAATAACAAGCATAGTGTACAATAATATGTCGTCGGTCTAGATGTGACCCCTAAAGTATTACAAAAGTATTAAAGTATTACATTGAGTTTTACACATATTATGTGTAAAACTCAATGTAATACTTTCGCCAGGAAGATTAGTATTGGTTTGAATCAGATACAAGTACACTTTATGATACAAGTCAGTGGTTTGAATGATCAGCAAAAGTATGTGGCCAGTAATCATTTTACACTTGGCGATAACATTTTTTTTGTCTTTTGAAATTATTGTAATTAGGTTAGCTACTGAATTGCCCTAAATTAAAAAAAAAACAGCACGTAAACAATGGATTTTCATACACTTTTTCTGTCCACTCAGCAGGTTAATAATGGATTTTCATAAACTTTTTCTGTCTACTCAGCAGGTTAATAATGGATTTTCATACACTTTTTCTGTCCACTCAGCAGGTTAATAATGGATTTTTCAACACACTTGCTCGTAAAGTGGCTCTTATTGAACCACTATTAGGTCCATAATGCAGTGTATTAAAAACGCGTGCTTTTTCTTTACTTTAATCCACTAGAGCTTTATTTCCACAGATAACTATTTGGAGATTCGCGCTTTTTAATCTCATCAATTCACTTTTTTTTTAAATAGTCTGTATTGTCCTTGGTCCCAAAATGAACTAATATTTATTTACCTTAAGGTGAATGCGCAGGGACTACTATGGACAATTTAAGGTGAATGCGCAGTGGTAGACCGCGAAATTCAAATTTTCTTTTGCAATTTTCAGATCAGTGTCAGGTTGTATCTTGATCAAAATATGATTTGCGACTATAACAGGTACGTCTTTACAGAATTATAATCATTCGAAACATTAATACATCTTTCTTATGGAAAAGTTCTTAGGGAATAACTTAAAGATTCTATTCTAATGACTATAATTCTGTAAATACATATTGTATATTATAGTCGCGAATCATATTTGATCAAGATACAACCTGACACTGACCTGCAAATTACAAAAAACGTAAGAAAATTTTGATTATCCACCTTAAATTAAAAAAAATTGTCCGTGGTCCCTTCCGAAACCAAACGGAAAAGACCCTGACTGGCGTTCTATTATTGCGGATTCTCACTGAACTAATGTATATTTCTCTATGCCAATGCCAATAGTACTTTCTAATTCCATACTAACTAAACTACAATTGTCTTGTGTTTATATTTTTTTATATAGCGGTCTGTTGTCAGTGCCTACATGCTATGTGGTCAGTGCTTTTATTTACACTTGCGCGCGCATTGCTAGTGCTGGCTATGCGGAAAGACAAAACCAGCGCGCCATTTTCCATACAAGTTAATATTTAACAATACAAGTCTGTTTTTTTCTTCGCAAGTGTGTTGAAAAACGTCGTATGAAACGCGTGTGCATGATAATGATCAATATAGCACACATGTATCATAATGTACTATTCATACACTTTTTCGACCCGTACATTTGTACAACAGTAAGTAATGACGTACTTTTCAGTACCTAATTTAAAAAAAAGTAATATTAAGGTACTTTCCGAGCAGGTGTAGTATAAAGTTGTTTTGGTTAATATTTCCATACGATTTTGTCACAGGGTGTGATTCAAATCACAATAATCGCCAGCGGTTCATAATGAAATACAGTAAAATTATATTGTCCGACTAAAGCCTAGGTAGGGTTTAAATGACTTGCTTTAGGTTAGCTTTGCATGACATATTATAATTTGATGTTAGCAAGTAGGTGGAGTGAAAAAAAATGTAGAATAAAAGACATCAACGCAATCAGGGCTTACAACTGCGAAAGGTCACGGCTGGGAGTGGTGACAGACAGACGGACTGTTTGACAGCGTGCGACCATCGTTGTGTCGTACACGTGGCAGCTACGAGCAGGCACGGCGGGGCCTGACAGCAAGTCACAAGGTGCTGCAAGTCTTCGCCTGATTTTTACCCATTGTATTGTTGCGTGCCACAATTAATTCCTAGTACATGGTGACATTAGTTACCACTAGCGCCATCTAGTAACTAGTAGCGGAACTAGTAGTCAAGATCCTTTTAGAAATTTCGATGCGAGAACTTTATAGAACTTTCTCGAACTATCGACATCTGGTCAGTCGGGACCAATATGTACTCGAACATTCTAGATGTTTCTACAATGGAAGGTTCTAGAACTATCTGCGAAGCTATATAAGGCCGAGATGGGCCGCGATCGACTCAGTGTTAGATAAGTGACACAAGCGATCTTCAAGTGCGACTTAGAGCGGTCACTAGTGCAATTGTGTTCGCGATCGGCTCAGTGTTAGATAATTGACACAAGCGATAACATCTGAAGCGATCTTCAAGTGCGACTTAGAGCGGTCACTAGTGCAATTGTGTTCGCGATCGGCTCAGTGTTAGATAATTGACACAAGCGATAACATCTGAAGCGATCTTCAAGTGCGACTTAGAGCGGTCACTAGTGCAATTGTGTTCGCGATCGGCTCAGTGTTAGATAATTGACACAAGCGATAACATCTGAAGCGATCTTCAAGTGCGACTTAGAGCGGTCACTAGTGCAATTGTGTTTTGTAATTAGTGTGTTTGAGTTGTAATTAGTGTTGTTGATTAAAGTGTCATTTTTTGGTTATTAAATCGGCAGTTTTTATTGTCACGAACCCGAAGCTCGTAACAATATAAATACGAAAAAAAACCTAAATATACATTAACTAAAACTAGCAAGTCATTTCTTGTAAACAGCAGCCGTTTTTATAACAAGTTGCCAAAGCCGGTTACAGAACTTAGCGATAGAAAGTTCAAAATCAAACGTGTCCTTATCAAACATAGCACATGGTTTCAGTAGGTTTCGATATTTTATTTATCCTTTTGATATATTCTTATTTTGTAAATGTGAGGACTTTGTAGGCCTTCTAGACTTTAGATCTGTAGACCATTTTTTATTTTATGAAGTACCTGGTACTTGTTGACAGGCCTACGCTGTTCTCCCATACCTAATTTGAATTTGAAAACATTGTCAAACATCCCATCCTCGTCGCCAAGTTGTTGTATCTCAAATTTATTTATTTATTTATAGGAGAACCAACAGCTATAACAAAAGCATAACAATAGTAAATGAGACATAAAGCCAATTACCTACAGGTTCTCACGGGTAAAAACAGAAAATATAGTAGTTCAAATCAAACACTTAAATTAATTAAGTAATTGGCATTTATTTATTAAATAGCAAATACACATGATATAGCGATGTGTATGAAGGGGGAGAGTGAGAGAGAGAGAATTAAGAGCGAGTGAGTATCTTATAGATGCGCTCCGGATCTCACAATTGTAAAAGCCAATTATTTTTAATAAGAGTAACCGTGGACTTTTTTGCCGGCTCTTCTCCACAGGTAACGACCAATATTGTAACTGTGCACCTAGCTTCTAACGTTACATAAGTGCCCATGTAGGTTTATGTGAAATAAAATATTTTGATTTTAATTTGCTGAGGTAATATCTTTTTAACCGAATTCAAAAAGGAGGAGGTTCTCAATACGACTGTTTTTTTTTTTAATGTAGGTATGCTATGCAATATCTCCGGCAATTGTGGTTCGATTTCGAAAAATCTTTTTATAATGGACAGGGTATGTCTCAGGGGTGGTTCTATTTTTTTTTAAACTTTGCTTGGCTAGTGTTTGAGTTAGCTTCAATAATTTGTTTTTTTCCACTTAGTTACATAGCGAAGAGCGAGTAATGTTAAGTATACGAATTTGTGTGGGGTAGGTAACTAGGTACAACTAAAAAGTGATACAAACAAAAATGCGGAACCAACGACACCTGCTTCCGAAATAGCTAGAAGAATAGTAGTTTATGAAATTGTTAAATAGGCTTATTCCCAATTTCCCAGGCGCTTCATAATTTTATTCCCGGCGGCTCCAAATTAAAAAAGCAATATAATAATAATAATAAATAAAATCTTTCCCATGAGCTCCAAAAATTTGAAAGTACAAATTGCACAAAAAATAAGTACATACTTAACATATAAGTTTTATTTTATTTTAGTACATGGAGGACTTGCAGCTACTAAAAACAAACACAAAAGGAACCCATAGTCACCCGAAAGCCAATTATAAATCCTCACAGTATAAAGACATATAATAATAATTTACGGTGTGAGCACAAAAACAAAAGACACATCGCCTAAATTAAAGTAAGAAGCAATATAAATACTTCGTTTGCAATTACACATGACTAAAACAATAGAGAAAATAATAAAAACAAATAATATAACCTACCGCTACTTGAAAAACTTGAGGCTTAAGCACCTTCTGGCCGAATTCACATTCAAAATCATATTCCTTGCATATTATGTCATTGAAATTTCTGCCTATAATACGAAGATGTATGAAGTACACGTATGGGTGGATTAAAACGAAGTGCTTTACTTGGCACATTAAAATAAAATTTTGACAATAACTCAGGGTTATTAATATTGTTATTTAGGATTTTCAACAAGAATAAACAGTCTGCAATTTTACGTCGAACTACCAGTGGTAGCAGATGATACTTCTTACAAAGTCCAAGATAATCGGTTGACTGATATGGAATCTTTTGATGAAAGCAAAGATATTTTCTGAACAGTCTTTGGATGTTTTCCATGCGGTCAATGTATTTATGATAACGTGGATTCCATATCTGAGACGCCTACTCTAGCTTGACTTCTTACAAAAGTGCAATAATATTTTTAGTGTTTTAGCATCAGTAAAACATTTAGAGAGACATATTATAAACCCAAGCAGTTTAGAAGCTTTTTACTAATTGCGTCAATGTGTGTGTCAGAAAGTAACTTACTGTCTTGATGGACGCCCAAATCACAAATAGTATTGCACCTTGGCAAGATCTGGTCCGCCAAAATATAAGTAGTGGCTAGGACTGTACGTTTTCTAGTGAAAGTGATCACTGAACACTTGGATGGGTTGAGATCAAGTTTATTAGCCCGACAATACTCTTCAAGTCAACCTGTAGTGCTACTCTATCTTCGAGCGTTGAAATAGTGGCAAATATATTCATGTCATCGGCAAAGCATACTATTTTGGATGAACGGAGGCACTGATCGATGTCGTTCACATATACTACACACTTTGTAAACAAGGATATTACAAATTAGAGGATTATATCCAAGATAAGAAAGCTTGGAAACATGCTGGTCCTGCTCCATAGGACAATCTAGAGTCTAGACAAAATCAAGCTGGTTGCTAATTTAATTTATATTTTTTTAAGTTTTATGACATTGATTTTTACAATCTGTGACTACAGTAACTCACACACTTGTTAAATTTCTAGGAAAGTCATCTACTTTTACAATATTAGTAAATAATTTTTAAATATGTGAGCACCACAGATATAGATATACCTAGAAAACGCACTGTATGAAAACCAAGCGTGCCATTTTTTGACTACCTACTATGACGTCACAAGCTCGCGCTCTAGCTCACACTTACCCAGCCAGCAGTACAAAGGACTGAGCGCGAAAGGTGCGGCTTACGATTTGTAATCATAAGTTGGTGCAATTTTTGGCACGCGAAGTAGTTACTCTTGCGTTATCTAGGTATATCTATATCTGTGCTGAGCACCATGTATCTATCAGATAATTGATTTTACTGTCATTGCTTCATTTTTAATTCTTTTTACCTTTTGTGCAGGGTTCGAAATTATCAAGATAATTAAGCTCTTTGATAATTATCACCTGTGTTAGAAATTCATTTGTTGTATTGTTTCATAACAAATACATTATAATTTGGGCAATACTCACAGAAAAAAAAAAAAAAAAAAATAATTTAATATCCAACACAAAGTACCATTAATTATAGGCAGATTGAGTGAAAATCAATGTCCGTCAGATTCGACATTATAATTAAATTAAATTGAATGAAGTAAAGCCAAAGGAATATCTCTAAATCTTCGTCCAAATAATGATTCTATTTCCATTGGCGTTCCGATACACGCATGTGCAGAAATGTTCATTCGAATACAGTTCACTTTCACGAGTGCATTTTTTGTTATTATCAATCGATAATTATCCATGTGTTATTATCACGATAATTATCATGATAATTATCATGATAATTATCATTGATAATTATCCTTTCGAACCCTGCTTTTGTGGTAGACTAATTTTATTCTAGGTGCATCGTCTTCACATATAATTATTGTATTATGTATACAAAACCTTGTAAAACATTTTAAAAGAGTAACGGTGGAGTTTCTTGCCCATTCTTCTCTATACGAACACTATCTTTTGAAAGGGGCGACTAGAATCAATTATAGTTTGCTGTAATTTTTGAAGTTCCACAGTGCCTTTTTGAAATAAATTATTTGTATTTGACTTACAAATAAAAAAGGGCCGAGCAATGAATCCTGAGGCACTCCGCTGGGCATATTTACCCAACTAGACATACATATAATTATTGAGTACCTACTACTGCTTGTGACCTGTTATCAATGTAAGAAACTAAAAAGAGAACCACTTCAAGAGGTCGCTACGGATGCCCATGTAGTTTAGCTACCTACTTTAACGGCCACACACGGTTACATCGCCTTGTTTACCATTATCCATTATTTACAAAAAATGAATATAAATTCGACAAAAAAATTACCGGAGTAATGCGACAATGGTGCCGATTCTCTTGTCACAAATGCCTCTAAATACACTAAAAATCACAAAAATTTAGTTTATTCCTGACAAGTGACGATTTCCTATTCTGACATTGACTAAAGTGACACATCTTTATACAGGATAAATCTTGCGCAAACTGTAACCTGTATGAATTCAGCACACGATTTTAGACGCGTAAGCGTAGAAATTTTTCACCAGTTATCAAAAACAAAAAAATCTGCTGTTTCATAAAAGAGTGCCACACCTACACGGTCAAAATGTATGGCTTAACTAATTTATTTTTATAATAACCGACGAAAAATTTCAACGCATCGCATCGGGATCAAACTCATGTAAGTAGTAGATGTACTGAATCCATGGTTACAGTTTGCGCACTGGTTCAAAATGTATCGTGTATATTTTAATTTGACAGCACTAAGATGGCACTGAGTTATTAATCTATTGAAAATGGCAATTTTGCTATTCTGAATTTTACGTTTTTCACCAAAAATTTTGATTGTCTAACTAAATCTGACTATTTTTAATCGCGATTAAAAAGGTGTGGAAAATTTGTTGTTATGAACTAAAATTCACACCAACACAGTAGGTGCTGTACAAAAATAGTACTGTATTTTTTTTTCTATTCTTTTGCTTTTATCTCGAAAATGGTGTGTTCTATCGCAAAAATAATGAAAGTTTCGAACCCTTTTATAAAACTATTTACCACGAAATTATAACATTAATGTTAGCAATTTGTGTTTTGTTGACCTTACGCAATTTGGTTTAGAGCCGTTGGGAACAATTTTATTATTTTAACTAATAAAATTATGGAGCTCTTGGGAATCAATATATTATGGAGAGAAATTGTTTGGAGAACAATAGATTTGGAGCTCCTGGGAATAGGCCGTTAAATAAAAGGGGAATACCTAGTTATGTGCAGTAATACCGTTATAGAATCAAACTCAAAGCATTTATTTCAATTAAACCATTTACAGGCACTTAAGTCGGTCAGTCAGAAAATATGAAGCTAGTTGCCGATTCCAAAGCGTAGGTACCTATGGAGAAGAACGAATAAAGAATACCTCGTCATACACTATTACACTCGAGAGCAATGAATCCGGGTCACTTAAAGAATCCTAAAAATCTCGGAAACTAAAAATGCTAGGTTAATGCAATAAATTGTATTTAATAGACAATGTAATACTCCTTAAATGAAGGTATTAAAACTTCTTAGTTATTGTAAAGTTATATCATAAAAAAATCAAATTTGAAAAAGGGCCACTTTCGAAGATGGAACTACGAAATTACAGCATTTGGTTTTGCTTTTGTTTGTAATCTGTCATTTATGTGGGTACATAAACCATGTTGATAGTGCTATATGTTCATTATTCAAGCTGAAATTATGTCGCTTACGCCTGAAGAATGCACCAGAATACTTACAATGCTGGAAACCGGCCGGAGTCAGCGCGATACAGCCAGGACTGTCGGTGTGTCGCTGTCAACAGTACAAAGAGTTCTCCGACGTTACGAAGAAACTGGTTCTAACCTACGCAGACCAGGAACGGGCAGAACCAGGTGTACCACAGCACGAGAAGACCGATACTTGGTGAACACCATGCTTCGAAATCGCTTTCTCACAGGAACTGAACTCACAAATCAGTTTCGACGCCTCGGAGGAAGTAACCCAAGTGCATGGACAGTAAGACGTCGGCTTGCTGAATCTAACTTAAAACCCCTTAGACCTGCAAACGGCCCTAAACTGGAGCGTGGGCATCGTATTTCAAGACTAAGATATGCCCAGAGCCACGTAAATTGGAGTATTGAAGATTGGTCAAAAGTTATGTTCTCCGACGAATCAAAATTTATGCTCTACAAGCACGATGGAAGACACAGAGTGTATCGAAGACCAGGGGAAAGATTCAAGCAAGCATGCATCGAAGAAAAAGTAGCCTACGGTGGTGGGTCTGTACTTGTGTGGGCCGGAATTTCTTCTGAAAGTCGCACAGAGCTGGTGATCATAGAAAACGGCTCTTTAACTAGCGTAAGATATGTGGAAGAAATCCTCAATGATCACGTTGGTCCATTTATGGTCAATTTAGGTGAGGATGCTATATTTATGCATGACAATGCCCGACCTCATACAGGTAGGATTGTGAATGACTACCTTCAAGAGATGAACATTACTCGTATGGAGTGGCCAGCGCGCAGCCCGGATATCAACCCGATCGAGCATGCTTGGGACGAGCTAGGCAGATGCGTAAAACAACGAAACCCTCCCCCAATCACGCTTCGTGAGCTCAAAATTGCTCTCACAGAGGAATGGGAGAATATTCCCCAAAATCGTATAAGGAACTTGGTGTACAGCATGCCAAACCGCGTAAACGCAGTAATAGAAGCACGAGGAGGCAATACGAAGTATTAAAATTCAAGAAAATCGTAATAAAGTTCAAAAATTTCATGTTTCCTATTTTTGTTTTAAGGAGAGATCAGCAGTTTTTTCTTTATGTAATTTTGTGTTAATAAAATGTATGGTGACTCATATTTTTTTTACTTTCATTTAAGGAGTATTACATTGTCTATTAAATACAATTTATTGCATTAACCTATCATTTTTAGTTTCCGAGATTTTTAACATTCTTTAAGTGACCCGGATTCATTGCTCTCGAGTGTATTTACCTTTGTATGTGGAATTCTTTTTACCCTCGAAGCATCCTAATGGCCGGATGGATTCTTAATACATGAGGGGTCTATTGACTCGTTTGGGTCCCGCGACATATAATTTGACGTTAGCGAGCAAGTTAGCTGCAATTTTTTTAGTTTGTAGTGTTTTTTTGGAAGCCGGTTGTTTTTTATTTGGGATAAAGTTTTTTAAATGAAAATTCCTAATATTTTGGAGCGGTTGGTGGACACTTCTCGTGACTGGGCCAGGATTTTACTTTGGTCAGTAGCTAAGGATTGCCATCCGACGTGGCAACGCTGCCCCAGAGGTAATACTGGGCGATGTTGCTGGCTACAGTGGCTACTGCAAGTCATTGAATCAAAAGATACTTATAGGCCCAGTTCCTCAAACGAAAATTATAGCAATACTCAGCCCGCAACTTTGTCTGCGTATCTTGTTCCCCGACCCACCCCGTCGCACCGCACGGCGCCGCGCTATTATTGCAATACTCAGCCCGCAACTTCATGTCTTGTTCCCCGACCCACCCCGCGCATTGCACGGCGCCGCGCTATTATTGCAATACTCAGCCCGCAACTTCATGTCTTGTTCCCCGACCCACCCCGCGCATTGCACGGCGCCGCGCTATTATTGCAATACTCAGCCCGCAACTTCATGTCTTGTTCCCCGACCCACCCCGCGCATTGCACGGCGCCGCGCTATTATTGCAATACTCAGCCCGCAACTTCATGTCTTGTTCCCCGACCCACCCCGCGCATTGCACGGCGCCGCGCTATTATTGCAATACTCAGCCCGCAACTTCATGTCTTGTTCCCCGACCCACCCCGCGCATTGCACGGCGCCGCGCTATTATTGCAATACTCAGCCCGCAACTTCATGTCTTGTTCCCCGACCCACCCCGCGCATTGCACGGCGCCGCGCTATTATTGCAATACTCAGCCCGCAACTTCATGTCTTGTTCCCCGACCCACCCCGCGCATTGCACGGCGCCGCGCTATTATTGCAATACTCAGCCCGCAACTTCATGTCTTGTTCCCCGACCCACCCCGCGCATTGCACGGCGCCGCGCTATTATTGCAATACTCAGCCCGCAACTTCATGTCTTGTTCCCCGACCCACCCCGTCGCATCGCATGGCGCCGCGCTATTATTGCAATACTCAGCCCGCAACTTCGTCTGCGAATCTTGTTCCCCGACCCACCTCGTCGCAACAACACACCTTCCAATGTATAAATATAAGGATAAAGCACCATTTCAAACCGTGTACATATCGTGCTTAAATAAACGTATTATTGAAATCCTTCGAACGGTCTTTCCTTTGGTGTTCCTCTATATTACTATCAAATCCTTCCTCTTCTGCCGACATTTGGAAATGTCTTGGAACTTTTGGTATCGGCAAACCGCGTTATTTAGACATTCCTAATGTAATTGACTTGGACAATCTCAGTAGGTATAGTTACGCCACTCGGCTAATTAATAAGTATTTAGATAAAACTAGCAGCGCCCCGCGGTTTAACCCGCATAAGTGCCGATCTCGTGCCTAAAAAGCCTCAGGGTGTCTCCGCTCAGTTACCTCCATACAATATTTTATCAAAATTGGTCCAGCCGTTTGAGCGTGAAGAAGTAGGTAAGTAAGTAAGTAAAAAACTGGCCAAGTGCGAGTCGGACTCGCACACGAAGGGTTCCGTACCACAAGGCAAAAACGCCGAAAAAAACATGTTTGTTGTATGGGAGCCCCCCTTAAATATTTATTTTATTTTAATTTTATTATTTATTATTAAAGTTAAAATACAACTGAGTATTTTGTGAATATTTCAAGTGCCTACCTGTTGCCATTTTGGATATCGAGCAAAAAAAGGCAAAAAAATCGCGTTTGTTGTATGGGAGCCCCCCTTAAATATTTATTTTATTTTGTTTTTAGTATTTGTTGTTATAGCGGCAACAGAAATACATAACTTGTGAAAATTTCAACTGTCTAGCTATCGCGGTTCTTCAGATACAGCCTGGTGACAGACAGACGGACAGACGGACAGACGGACAGACGGACAGACGGACAGACGGACAGACAGCGAAGTCTTAGTAATAGGGTTCCGTTTTTACCCTTTAGGTACGGAACCCTAAAAACATAAACACACACACACACTCACAAACTTTCGTCTTTATAATGTTAGTGTGATAATTGTAGCACACTGCTTAAGTTTTTTGTACTTACCTAGAACTAGTTCGAACCTAATATGAATCATTGTTCTCTAAACAAATAAATAAACTTAATTTACTACCTCAGGCCGAGAGACGACCCACTGACCCGAGTGTCAGACGCAGCTGTCAACCAACGATACAAGGACACAGCTTGAAAGAAGTCTAGGCCTAAAGTGATGTTAGTTCAGCACCCTCACCCTCATTTAGGGCAGTTGGGCTTAGAGCACTCACAGCGACAGTAGGTTCTCGTGAAGCGGCGGCAGGCGGCGCAGCGCGGCGGAGCGGCAGTCTAGGCGCGCACCGCCCTCGCCGCACGCGCAGCCCGCCGCCGCACGCGCCGGACAAGCGCCGCGCGCCGGCGCCGCCGCGCACGCCAGCCACACGAGCGCCGCCGCGCAAAGCAGCCAGCGCGCGCGCCCCATGCGAGCGCGCCCTCACCGCGCGCACACCGCACCGCCGAGCGCCCGCTGCGCTGCTGGTTCCTCGCTGCACACCATGCTGCGCCCGCACACTGCACCTCACTCACAGCGAGCGGTGACCGCGACACTGTCACTCCGCTCTCACTATCGAACTACGTTCGTTAGCGACGAATAACAAACAAATACTTCCTAAATATTAAAAAAAAAAAAACACTGTTCCGCGACTGTCACTGATCGTAACTAGACTCGTCGCGCTAGACCTATACGGAGTGAGCGGAGCGTCGACACACAAGATACCGCAGCGAGGGCGCGCGACGAACTGGCGGCTAGTGCCGTGCCGGCTTGCCGGCAGCGCCGCGCGCCGCACCGCGCGGCGCGTGTCCTCACTCCTCCTCTCCGCTCGCCTCCGCGGGCCGCCGCCCGCCGCCTCCTAGTCTGCCGTGAGTGGCGCTCCTCCGACACAACTCCGAGCTTTCGATTCCGACCGGCGAGCAGCGATAAGGTAGTGTGCTTTTTGGGACGTCGCTCACTCACTAAATAATAATACTTATGAATGTGAGTCGGCTCACCACCATCCACACGCTACGAAACTGAGCACCAATCCGTCCAGTAGAGCATAGACTAATATATTATTATACTAGCTTCCGCCCGCGACTCCGTCCGCGCGGATGTCGGTCTTCGCGTGGATGGTTTATTTCTCCATTTTGAGTAACTCTGACAGTGACATCTTATAAATATCTATTGGACCCAAATACGGCTAAACCTATAATAATTAAGGAGATCCCTCTATTGAGCTACTGCTGTTGAGCTCGCGTTCTGTAGTAAGTATTTTTTTCATAGTAATCCCGACCTTGATAAGTAGCATGTAGCAGTAAATTACTGACAGTGACGAAAAGTTTGCAATAATAAAAAAGTGATCGTGACAATGCGACAGAAAGTTAATTGAGAGCTTCAGCATACACAACATTGTTAGTGAGCTCGTCCGGAATATGAACATGAAGATTTCTTGGACTGCTCACATGGGAAAGAGCTACGTAAAGTTGCCCGTGTGAAAAACAACTCGCGGTAAGATCTACGCCAGCAACTCCTAGGGTCTGACCTTGAGCCTTATTTATTGTCATGGCGTAACACAAAGCTACAGGAAACTGTATTCTCTTAAATTGAAATGGAAAATTATCCACTGCGGGTAATGCAATGTGTGTTCGCGGTTCTACAGAACAACGTCTATGAATAAAACTGAAAAATAAGATTTTTTTTTCTACGTATTTTTCCAGGATAAAAAGTATCCCATTTTATGCCCAGGATAATAAGGTATAATTATACCAAGTTTCATCGAAATCGAACCATTAGTTTTTACGTGATGCCTGCATATACAGACAGACAGACAGACAGACAGACAGACAAAATTTTTTTTAATCACATATTTGGGTTTGGTATCGATCCAGCAACACCCCCCGCTATTTATTTTTTCAATATTTTCAATGTACAGAATTGACCCTTCTACAGATTTATTATATCGTACCTACTACGGTGCAAAAACGTCACTTATGCAATTTTGTCAAAATAGGTCTGAGTATGAGAAAAAGCAGCTGCTTGTACCCCTTTACCTGGTGAGTGATTGTCCATTTGTATAGTGCGTATACTTTCCGCGAGAGGGCAGTTGTGTCGTTATTGTTTAGTCAAGAAGAACTATACCTTTTATTAGAATGTCGAATTTTCAAACGCTGAAAAATTACATCATTTGCATAAGTGACGTTTTTGCACCGCAGGTGCGATATGTATAGATAGAGAGACAGTAGAGTGCTTGTTCTGCGTGTAAGCGTGTCGCCGGCCGGCGAGTTAGTATCTGGCCAAACTCAAGCGGCAATGTTCCTGATGACCTTCGATCATTAAAAACTGAGGACACGTAAATATAACATCATACCTTGTCCCCTGAGGTGTTAGGCAGAGGTTACCTATAATACACCCACATTTTGCCAATTTTGTTTGTCTCACGTAAAAGGAGTAATGTCTAACTTATTTACATATTTATTTATTTTTTACACAACCTGCTCGCTATCATCAAATTAGTCGTGCATAAGCTAGGCTTTAGTATTGTACCTACTAAATTTCATTATGACCCGCTGGTCGTTAAATGTGATTTGAATTTAAAACCTCAACTAAGAAAATCTTATTGAAACATTAACAAAAATACAGGGTGTTTGGTGCATCGTTTGCCAAATGGAATGGGCCGAAAGGAGAGTTCATTTGCTATCTCTTAAGGCCCAGTAACTCATTTCTTGTTGCACCGGTTTTTTTATTATAACTTTTTAATTTTTATTTAGAAAAATACAAGAACTCTGCATTTAAGCTTAAATTAAAAAAAAAAGTTATGAGTATAGCCTTCAAATTTCATTTTAATTCTTATGTTTACTCTTGTATGGTTCTATGAAATTCAAAATTACTTTAAATTGCTGTAAAAAAAAACTAAAAGCGATCGGGGGATCGCTTTTAGTTTTTTTTTACAGCAATTTAAATTTGAGTGTTAAGTGTAATTTTCCTTTTTTCAATTAGTTGGTGAGTTATTAAAAATGAACTAGATGTTATTAGCAAGTAATTTTGAATTTCATAGAACCATACAAGAGTAAACATAAGAATTAAAATGAAATTTGAAGGCTATACTCATAACTTTTTTTTAAATTTAAGCTTAAATGCAGAGTTCTTGTATTTTTCTAAATAAAAATTGAAAAGCGATAATAAAAAAACCGGTGTAACAAGGAATGAGTTACTGGGCCTTAAGAGATAGCAAATGACCTCTCCTTTCGGCCAATTACATTAATTGGCAAACGATGCACCAAACACCCAGTAGGTATAATTAGGTATGTACATACTTAGTTAAAAAAAAAAACTAAAAACACGCTTTTATCGCGCACTATATTATAGTGCATACATTATAAAATAGTTTAAAATATTAAATTAAATTTTTACTTAGTTATTATCGTCTAAAGTCCGTCATTTTGATTTTATAAAAACAAAACCTAGCCTATATCGAGGGTATAGTGTTAAAATCCAATAAGTGCCGAAAAATTAAAAATCGTTTTATTTTTAAGTTTTGAATAAACGTAGTCACTTTATTAGGTTATTACCTCAAGTAATTTTCTTTCTACTGCGAATTCCACTTATTGGATTATACCACTGGAAAGAGCGTCAAAAATGCATGAAGATGTACTAATAAAAACGATTTTTAATTTTCACTACTAAACACTATACCCTCGATATCTTTCGCGCGACCCAAACAAGTTTTTAGACACATCATGTATTAAAATCCATCCGGCCGTTAGCATGCTTCGAGAGTACGGTATAATGAATTCCACATACAAAGATACAAAGTTAAGTAGGTACTTATTAAAATAAAAACGTAACTCTGTCCTGACACGTATTCAGTAATGTAACCGTAATAATAAATGTTTTTATCACATCTATTCAAAAAGAGCTAAGTAGTGTATTCTTCGTAAACGGGGACTAAAATAGAGCCTCTTTAATCCCTAGGGACTAAAAGTGATTTGAATTTGAAATGTGGATATTGTTAGTAAAAGTTTTAATAATAATAATAATAAATGATTTTATTTTTGTAAATAGGTTTGTACAAACACTTTTACACGTCAATCATGTTTTTTTTAAACTAGATGAGGTCGGCGTTTCCTATCTGACTACTCTGAGAAGAAAGGCCGAAACAAACTCAGAGGTCACAGTCTCTTTTAAAGTCCAGACATAATCTTGGTCAGGTTATATGAAGACCATGTAGATCGACGTCTGAGATGGTCTTTTGAGGAAAGAACCACACAGATTGAGAGAACCTGTCTAGTCAGTGCACGCATTTGTCAGAAATCGTGCAGCTCAACTCAATACTTAAGGAGCTCCACGATTGGACGAACAATACCAAAGAAAGGACATTTGGGTAGGCCACATAGATAACTCAAACTGCCAGACCATGAAAAAAAAACTAACAGAACAGAGAGAATAATAAAAAAAATATAAATTAATGAAATGACCCACATCGCCTTTACATTCACAATAAATAAAATAATATTACTATACAAAGTAAGCAAATGTCATTGTTTATGAAAAATTCGTTAATGTCAATGTGTATATAAAAAAAAATACATACAAAATGCAGAAATTGGAAGCAGCCCAAGCCTTTTTGTCCTCAATAAAATCTTTAACGGTATAAAAGGCTTTCTGGCACAACTTACGTTTAATGAATGATTTGAATTTATTAAGGCTTAGATTTTGAACGTGGCTTGGTAGTTTATTATAAAAGCGTATACATTGGCATCTGAACGAGCCACCTATTTTATTGAGCCTTACTGTAGGTACAACAAATTTGTGTTTGTTACTAGTATTTATATTATGGATATCACTGTATTTTTTAAACAATTTTATATTTTTATGGGCATAAAAGATTTTCATAAATATACTGAGAAGGCACAGTCATTACATTAATCTCTTTAAATTTGTCTCTGAGAGTGTCTCGGTGTTGGATACTGGGTCTGATTTGGTGTGTCACAATAAAAGACGAATTGGTAATATCAATAAATATTGTTGCGTATATTCCTTTTAAACAAGCTACGAAAACACTTTACACTTAGCAGGAAAGAGGACAACATTATTGGGTAAGTTATATGAAAGCAATGGCTGCCTGGAACAGGAAGTTAGTTATTAGACGTCAAGCGAATGATCAAAAATAGGGATGTCCCGACATCCTATGTAAGATAGTGATGGGACTTGTGGCGTTCCAACACTCCTCCTCACGAGTTCTTCGCTCATGGAGTCCAAGGCAGCTTCGCAGCCGCTGGAGCCTGGGTCCGGGGATACCCTTCGTCAGTATGTCAGCCTCCATGTCCTGGGTTGGTTTATAGAGAATGCTGACTTCCCCTCGTTGAACACACTCCCTTATGAAGTGCTGCTTCATTTCAATGTGTTTTGACTTTCCACTGATGATGGGGTTGTTGGAAAGTCGCTGAGCAGATAGATTGTCACTGAAAATTACTATATTGTTTATATTAGTGCTTAGATCACTAAATAACAATTTTAAATGGATAGCCTCTTTTGCAGCTTCTGTTAGGGCTATATATTCGGCTTCTGCTGTTGATAGAGCAACGCATCTTTGCTTCTTTGATTCCCAGCTGATGCAACTATTTGCATATTTGAAGCAATATCCAGAGTAAGACTTTCTGTCTATTTTACAACCGGCCCAGTCTGCATCAGCCATTCCATATACATTTTTATTTGATTTTGTATAGCATATACCAACATCTATGGTACCTTTGAGATACCTCAATATGCGTTTTGCATATTTGAAATGTTCTTCACTGTATGCATTGTTAAACTGTGACAGATAGCTCACTGCATACGATATGTCTGGTCGGCTTGCCACAGATAAATACATCAAGGTCCCAATCAGGTTCTGATATGGAATTCTTGTCACAATCTTCAGTTTTTTCAAGGTTTAAATATGGTCCTATTGGAGTACATATTGGTTTGCAATTTTCCATGTTATATCTTTTTAGCGCTCTTTGTATGTATTTTTGCTGAGTAATTTTCAATTTATTTGCTTCATGGTTAACTTCGATACCAAGAAGATATTTCAATTTTCCAATATCTTTCATTTCAAATGTTTGGCTTAGATCTTCGATACCAAGAAGATATTTCAATTTTCCAATATCTTTCATTTCAAATGTTAGGCTTAGATTTGATTAGTTTCTTGAATGTTTCTAGTGTCATTTGAATAAGCTATGGCTAAATCATCAACATACACAGCAACAATCATCTTATCTATGCCTTGTGCCCATGTATAGATACATGGGTCAGCAGTTGAGGATTTAAAATTCATCTTCTTGAGTTCATGGTCCAATTTATAAAACCAACGTCGACCAGCTTGTTTTAGACCATATAGGGCCTTTTTTAATAAGCAGACTTTTTCCCCTTTTATTTTATTTAAGTCTTTAAGCATATTTCTAGCTTTATTGAATAAATCTAAGTTTTCCTTTTCACTTTCTTCAAGCATAATTTTTGTTATGTATTCTTCTAGATATTCTGGTTTTTTCATGACTATTTTTTCATCTAGGTCCCCATTCAGATAAGCAGTAGTTACATCCATTTGATGGAGCTTTAAATTGTGTTCAACTACATGAGCAAATAATGTTTCGATTGAACTTGGTTTGGCCACTGGAGCATACGTCTCGTTATAGTCAATTCCTGGTCTTTGAGTAAAACCACGAGCCACCAAACGCGCCTTTATGGTCACTTTCTCGTCTGGGCCAATTTTTTCTTTTAAGACCATTTTATAGTCCACGATATGTTTTGAATTCTCCTCCTTTCGTTGAATTTTCCAAGTGTCATTTTTTATGTGAGCTTTTATTTCAGCTTTTATGGCTTCCTCCCATTCATGTTTGTTATCATCATTTATTTCTATCTCTCCACATAGGTAAGAGCATTCATCTGCCTCTTGAAGATCATAATCTTTGGCCCATACCGGAGGTTTTTTTATTCTTTCAGGACGTTGACTTTGGTCTTCATCCTTTTTCTCACTTTGACTTTGACTTGGCTCTACGTTATGAGGTGAGGTCATATTTTGTGAGGCAATTTATCCCGCGTCTCAATGGCAATCCTGAAATTTTCGAATGACGATGGCAGGCTGTAGAGAATTATAATGCTCAACAGATCATCATTTACTTTTACATCCATGTTTTCAAATCTATCGACACAGAAAACATGACGACCATGTGGTCCTGTACATCATCTGAATCGGTCATTTTCTGTAGGATCAATTGTTTTAGCAACGTAGCCTTTCTTGCGGGGCCTTTACTCTGATAAATAGACTTTAATTTAGCCCATATTTCAGATGCAGATTTACAGTTTTTTACTTGCCTCAATTCTTTTGGTGAGATCATGAGAAAAAGCTCTGAACGTGCGAGCAGATCCTTTCCGGCCGGCATCCGGTTTTTCTTCGTTGATCGTAGCCCATAAATCGTTCGTCACAAGTATTGCTTGAGCTTGTATTGCCCCTGTATCACAGTTATCGCGAGTGAGCTGCTCAATGTGATGATATTGCGGATTTCGTATTGTCGACATTGTGACCAAAAAACAAAATTCAGAACCACGCTCTGCTACCAATTTGTTGGATACTAGGTCTGATTTGGTGTGTCACAATAAAAGACGAATTGGTAATATCAATAAATATTGTTGCGTATATTCCTTTTAAACAAGCTACGAAAACACTTTACACTTAGCAGGAAAGAGGACAACATTATTGGGTAAGTTATATGAAAGCAATGGCTGCCGGGAACAGGAAGTTAGTTATTAGACGTCAAGCGAATGATCAAAAATAGGGATGTCCCGACATCCTATGTAAAATAGTGATGGGACTTGTGGCGTTCCAACACTCGGACTTAATTTATAAATTGATCGAACAGCTCGCTTCTGCAAAACAAAGTTAATCTGAATATCGGCGGCATTTCCCCACAATAGAATACCGTACGACATTACATTATGAAAATAGCTAAGGTACACTAAACGGGCAGTCTCTATATCAGTTAAATTACGAATTTTCCTAACAGCGTATGCTGCGGAACTTAGCTTTTTTGACAATTTATCTATATGTGGACCCCATTGAAGCTTAGCATCCAAAGTTATGCCCAAGAATACTGTGTTGTCTTCCGGATTCAATTCCTCGCCCTTTATCAACACATTAGTTTTCACCTGCCTAACGTGCTGGATAGCGTAAACTTAATGCATTTGGTTTTTTCTCGTTTAGAAGCAAATTATTAACATTGAACCAGTGGACTACTTTCGAGATCGCGCTATTTACATCGTCAGTAACCAACTGCTGACGTTTGACTTTAAACAAAAGAGAAGTATCATCTGCAAACAACACTATATCATGATTATCCTTGTATGAGGTACGGCAAGTCATTAAATAAGAAACAAGAAAGGTCCAAGAATTGAGCCCTGTGGGACTCCCATTGTTACTATAGATCCTGGTGATCTTTTCCCATTAACGTCAATCTCTGAATCCTTTTACTCAAGTATGAAGTAAGAAGATCCAGGGCAGTGTTCCGGATCCCGTAGTGGCGAAGTTTCCTGATTAACGTTTCGTGAAGAACGCAATTGAATGCCTTGGACAAATCACAAAAGATGCCCAAGGCATCGCATTTATCTTCCCATGCATTATAAATATGTCCTAATAGTTCAACATCAGTAGTTGAACGACCCCTTGTCAAACCGAACTGATTGCTATGTAATAATTTATGTTTGTTAAAATCTTTGCATTTGGTCTAAAATTAATTTCTCAAAAACTTTACTAAAGGTAGGTAGTACAGAAATAGTTCCATAATTTGTGGGGTCTGATGTATTACCTGATTTAAACAAAGGTATTATTTTACTATTTTTCATGAGGTCAGGAAACTGCCCATTGCCAATACAACTATTAAAAATAAGAGCTAGAGTAGGTGCTACAATTTCAATAATAGACTTAGCACCTTCTACAGAATTACCCCACAGATCTGCAGTCTTTTTTATATTTAAAGTGTGAAAGGTTTTAATTATATCTCTACAGGTAATATATTCAAAATGAAATTCCGAATCGCTACCATTAATGAACATTTTCCTTAAGCAAAGACTCAGCAACAGAAGGTGATGAGTTTAGTGATTTAGTAGTTGAAACGGGAATATCTGAAAAGAAATTTTCAAATGCCTCGGCGACTTGTGAGTCTGATTTTATTATGTTGGCTTAAATAGACAGGCTGTAGTCAGTATTTCGGTTACTAGATCTTCCCGTTTCACTATTAATAATTTTAATAATGTTTTTAATCTTTGAACCCAAATAACGTGACTTGGCCATATAACAAACTTTTTTAAATAATTTTAAATATTTTCTAACATACAAATTAAATTCATCAGTGTTAATATACCTAAGTCCTTTCATTGTACAGTTCATAAAGCCGTGCTTTACTTTTATGAATACCAATGGTAGCCCAATCACTGAACGATGCATTACTATTAACCGTGGTAGTCTTGGGAATAAAGGTGGAATCGAATTGTTTACAGTATACCTACATTAAAAAAATTATCATAAAGATGATTTGGATCAGCATGAATAAACAAAACTGGTAGTTTATTAATGTGTTTAACTTTAAAAGCTTCCAAGCGACTTGCAGTTTTGGGGTTAACAGTATGATATCCTTTTGAGCCACCTCTTTGTTTTGGTTTTGAATAGTACCTAATCCTTTGCCCGCAATGATCAGAATCTAGTAAAGTTATAATTTCTTTGTGGCTTGGTATAATATCTGTATAAATATTATGTAGGCATGTGGCACTAGTAGGGGTTATTCTTGTGAGCTCCAAAAATAGGTTTAGAAGATTGTAGGACTGAAACAGACTTACAATTTTACTACAAGAACTACTGAGTTTTCTAATAAATTGACATTAAAATCATCGCAAATGATAACGGACTTGTTTGAGTTACAAATCCTGTGTAACACTTCATCCATTACCTTTTCAAAGCAGTCGTACAATCTTGAAGGGGGTCTATACACACTTAATACAATAGAGTGCTCCAATTCGATACAGGCAATTTCAACTGTACGCTCAACAGATAGGCTCACAATATCTTTAAGGTGCCTTTCCATGCTTGCCAGGCCTTGGCAATCGTCTTCAAGCACCAAGCGCCTACAAATCCCGCTTGGCATTTGGAAGTCGTTTCCATGCTTGTGAATGCGTCAGTGTGCTACGTACACCCAAGCATGGCGGACACAAAACTTGTGTCGGCTATTGCGTTTGGTTTAACATACTTTCATTTGAAATTCAAGCAAAGTAAAACAAAACATTTTTACAAAAAAAACACAACCGACTTCCAAAAAAAAAAACACTACAAATTGAAATATAACTTTAATTTCGGAAGTCGGTGTCAATAAACGAAAATGCGGAACCAAAGACACCGACTTCCGAAATTAAAGTTATTTTTTAATTTGTAGTGTTTTTTTTTTGGTAGTCGGTAGTTTTTTTTTGTAAAAATGTTTTTATTTGTCACTTTTTAGTTGGTCAGTTTGTAATTTATCTAAGTTACAATAGCCTAACGCCAACTGTTGATCACCTTTTACAACATATTGCTTTTCCCGATGCTGGGGCGTTAATTGTTGAGGAGTTCTCCCGGTAAGAACCAGGAGAACTCCTCAACAATCACTCACCATACGCATTGTGACGAGCATAAATTGCTTAGCAACCATATTAAAGTAATCGAATCGCAACCCGTGAAATATTTGTCATTGAGTAGTTCCGATGGCCATCTATGGTCTTCATCATCAGCTCCACTTTACCTAATGATGATTTCCGAGAGCAAATGCTCAAGTTACTTTAAAAAATACCCAAATCGCTATAGGTTTGCCTATAAAATTTGAGGGTTTCCCTCGATTTCCGTGGGATCCTCTCATCAAATTCCAACTTGATGATAATGGGACCACCTCGAGAGACCCTTTCAAATAAAAAACATATTTTTGGAATCGGTCCAGCCGTCTTTGAGTAATTGGTGAATTGTAGTGCTTTAAAATACTTAATGAATAAAAACTTTTTTACAAAAAAAAAACAACCGACTTCCAAAAACACTATAAAGTGAAAAATAACTTTAATTTCGGAAGTCGGTGTCTTTGGATTTGTATTTTAGTTTTTTGCCATCGACTTCCGAAATTAAAGTTATTTTTCACTTTAAGTGTTTTTGGAAGTCGGTTGTTTTTTTTTTTTGTAAAAAAGTTTTTATTTTTCACTTTTTAGTTTTTATTTTTCACGTTTTAGTTTGTAATTCATCTAAGTTATAATAGCCTAATGTCAACTGCTTATCACATTTTTACAAAATATTGCTTTTCCTTGAGGAGTTCTCCTAGTAAGAACCAGGAGAACTGGAGCTGATTGAGAAGTCACCATCAGCTCCACTTCACCATACGCATTGTAATGAGCATAAATTGCTTAGCAGCTATATTAAAGTAATCGAATCGCAACCCGTGAAATATTTGTCATTGAGTAGTTCCGATGGCCATTTGATGAAGACCATTCATCATCAGCTCCACTTTACCAAATCATAATTTCCGAGAGCAAATGCTCAAGTTACTTTAGTAATAGACTTAGGCAAGAAAAAATTTTGCTAAGGTCCAAGTTTATGTTACGCTTAGTCGTGTAAAGACGCTGGATGGCGTTGTATTATGCGACTTGGAACCTACCAAATTGCTAAATGGACCACATGACGAAAAGGCATTGCGTGAAATGCAACGATTGAGGCTTTTATAAATCATCATCAGCCTATTGCAGTTCACTGCTGGACGTAGACCTCCCCAAGTTTGCGCCAACGTTCACGGTCCTCCGCATCTCTCATCCAGCCACTACCGGCAACGTTTGTTAGGATAATTATACAGAAGAAAAACTCGCAAAAGTATTTCACTTTATTCTTAAAGTAATAAATACTATCAGTATTTATTAGTTTTTAGACTAGATGCTGATAATCCTGGCTGCAGCATCAGGCCAGACAGGCCAGACTTATGTCAACATTGCATTGAACTTAAAATTTAGTCCTGTTTAAAATGAGCCCAAACACGACTACGGTGCTGTAATTTCAAGGTTTGTACTTTTTCTGATGCTCCGGCTTCAGCATCAGGTCTCTATGAGCTTCGGTGTTCCTCATTAACAGTACGTTTATCCACACATCGAGCCCTTTTCAATAAGCCTAAACACGATATATCTGCTGTTAGTTGTCGAGGAGTTAGGTACTCAGCAGACTATCCTGACTGCAGCATCAGGTCCTAACTTGATGATCATAAGACCAAATGTGGAAATGCCCTATCAAACATCAAAACAATTTACTAAAACAGTCCTTGCCTGTTCGAGTAACTTCTTACTGTTAAGGAGTTGTACCTTCCATCATCAGCCCAGCTACCTGAGATGGTGACAACCATACGCAAATACACAAGATACTTCATAAAATATGCGAAAAACAATAAGTGAGCCTATAAAATTTGAGGGTTGCCCTCGATTTCTCAAAGATCCCATCATCATCATCATCATCATCATTTCAGCCGAAAGACGTCCACTGCTGGACATAGGCCTCCCCCAAGCACCTCCACTTCGACCGGTCCTGTGCTTCCCGCATCCAACGGGTTCCTGCGGCCTTCACAAGGTCATCGGTCCACCTTGTGGGAGACCTTCCAACGCTACGTCTTCCGGTACGCGGTCGCCACTCCAGAACCTTTCGGCCCCATCGGCCATCTGTTCTGCGAGCAATAGAATCTGCGGGCCAGCATGTTGCCTCTGACAGCCAAAGACCTGCGTTCCCTCTCTATGTCAACATTGTCTTCAAGACTTTCGGTAATGTAATGTCCCAGGTATTTGACCTTATCCACTCGATTTATGCTTAAACCATTCAAAGTAACTTTATGTGAATGGTTGGGGCACTTACCGGCGGCCCTGAAGACCATGTATTCACTTTTTTGTACATTATACAAAAGGCCATGCGTTCGAGCATACTCTTCACATACTCTCAACATCTCTCCGAGTCCCCCCACCGTCGGGCTCAGCAGCACCATATCGTCCGCGTAGCTTATGTTATTAATCTTAACTCCATCTATCGAGCATCCGACGTGCATGCTGCTGAGCTCCACGATGAGGTCATTGACATATGTCAATGATCTCATCGTGGAGCTCAGCAGCATGAGAGCTCCCAAGCTCTTCAACCTATATAAGGTTGAAGAGCTTGGGAGATGTCAAGCCCCCCTGTCTCACCCCGCTCTCCAACCCATATGCCCCAGACAGAGTATGAGCCCATCTTACATAATTGGTTTGCTTACTATACCAATATTTTAATATATTGAGCACGGTCACCGGTATACCCCCGTCCCCCAACTTTCTCCATAGCACATCGTACGATACAAGATCAAAAGCCTTGGAGAGGTCAAGGAAACAGGCATACACCGGAGTTCCACGCTTGGTATAGTATTGGACAGCATGCTTGAGGCTTAATATCGCGCTTTCAGTGGATAGCCCGGGTCGGAACCGAACTGAGCGTCATGCAAGTTAATAAATTCATCCAAATAAGAGTCAAGCAAGCCGTCCATCACCTTAGCTATCACAGTTGCTAGCGATATGGGACGGTAGTTATTCCGATCCGAGATATCACCGGTTTTGTTCTTCACAATAGGCACTACGATAGTTCTCATGAGGTCACTTGGCAAATAGGAATGAGTCATGCACATTGTGAAAAACATAGCCAGAACTTTCGGTAGATGAACCCCGCATATCGCAAGTGTTCAACACTTAGGCTGTCATGACCAGAAGACTTGCCACCGGTCATTTTTTTCAGGACATGTCTGACTTGGCTAGCGGTAACATGTACAATTGAGCCCCCCCCATCATGTCCATCCTCAGAGCTAATAGCCGACACTGACGGGCCCAACGGGGAGCGCACCCTGAAATGCTCACAGAACATGTTCGCTATGTGGATTGGTTCACTCACACCATCCACATTTACCGGCAGGCCAGGCTTAACATCATGCTTTCTAGTAGCCTTCCAGAATTTACTAAAATTTTTAGCTACTCTATGTTTGGCCAAAATATTAAATCTAAGCTTTTCCTGGTTTTTCTGGCACCACTTCAGGCGACTTTTGAAAGTTTTGCGCGTTTTACACATATTATCATAAATTATGCCAACAGATGGTCTATTACACGCTACCCACAGTTGAAAATTTTGCCTGGCCTCCCGGCAAGTGAAAGTGTACTTTATTTCATTTTATGGCAGCTAAGTTCAAATCCAGCGCGAAAACGGTTTTTTATGCGTTTTTTAATAATAATAATAATAATAACCCCGCCGCCGTATCTCTACGTTGACGCCGTGGTGGGGCTTGCGCGCTCCGAACTCTAGGCCTATGCCGGAAGAGTTTACTTTGCTGGAACAGGTCTAAGGTGAGGAGCCAGACCAAGAGAGATACAGAAATCCGCAGGGCAGCATGTGGCGAGTTGTTGGGCAGTAGCGACCCCACGGACCCTATCTTCAGGGAGAAGTCTTGTTCCTCACCTCTGGCTTGCCTTTATTGGCCGGCTGGAGTGAACAATGACGATGAACAGAGCTCCCACCTCATTCTTGCCTTTATTGGCCGGCTTGAGTGGAGATTCGCAAGAGCAAACGTGCTCGGAGGAAGGAAGTATTCCAGTAAGATGCTGGTAGGGATCTTGACCATACTTCCGGGATTGTCCTGATAGCCGTGGAATACCTCTTCACTCCTCATAAGCACCTCAGGACATGTTGCCCCCTTGTTGCTACGTCACTATGTGCTAGCGACCGTTTCCGGGGGCCCATTGTTGAGTGTGCAAGTCACCCCCTGCTATTTTATCCGTGTATATATAAAACATTGATCAGGCAGGGGTCGTAGTTATTCCATAGTTCTTGGTAACCAGTCCACTTTAGCCACCCAAACCCATAGTCCAACTTTTTATTTTTCCATATCCTGCAATAGTCGTACACCAACCGGGGGTTATCCTTGGGTGCACTTGCATAGCGCATACAGGGATAATCGTCGGTTGGTGCCGCATTTCATTAAAATTTACTAAGGGGCCTCTGCGAGTTGGCTTCGGCCCCTCGTACGCCTTCCAAAGGACCGGGATCCAATGGTTCCGAGAAAAAAGAAAAAAAAAAAAAAAATATTTTATTTGCATAAAACATGGTATACAAGATGGTAATATAAATACACTGGTAGGTCCTACATGTTTTGCTTCATGAATACAAGCGTGCAAATTTACATACATGACAATAACATACAACCACTGTCACTGTCTGATTTTATGCTCTAGAAACTCCTCAAGATGCCTCATGTTGGACCCACTTTTTCAACATTGTTAAACAGTGATGAATTATATGTCATATGAAAGCTCTTAAAGTGTACTTTATTTCATTCTATGGCAGCTAAGTTCAAATCCAGCGCGAAAACGGTTTTTTGTGGGTTTTTTAAATGCGTCATGCTGGGCCCACTTTTTCAACATTGTTCAACAGTGATGAATTATATATCTTATGAAAGCTCTTGAAGTGTACTTTATTTCATTCTATGGCAGCTAAGTTCAAATTCAGCGCGAAAATGGTTATTTTTTGCGTTTTTAAAAAATGTTCAACATTGTTCAACAATAATGAATTATAAATATGAAAGCTCTTAAAGTGTACTTTATTTCATTCTATGGCAGCTAAGTTCAAATCCAGCGCGAAAACGGTTTTTTGTGGGTTTTTTAAATGCGTCATGCTGGGCCCACTTTTTCAACATTGTTCAACAGTGATGAATTATATATCGTATGAAAGCTCTTGAAGTGTACTTTATTTCATTCTATGGCAGCTAAGTTCAAATTCAGCGCGAAAATGGTTATTTTTTGCGTTTTTTAAAAATGTTCAACATTGTTCAACAATAATGAATTATATGTCATATGAAAGCTCTTAAAGTGTACTTTATTTCATTCTATGGCAGCTAAGTTCAAATCCAGCGCGAAAACGGTTTTTTATGTGTTTTTTAAATGCGTCATGTTGGGCCCACTTTTTCAACATTGTTCAACAGTGATGAATTATATAATATGTCATATGAAAGCTCTTTTTTTTTTTTTGCGGATGGGAAATCATCAAATGACTCCTCCCGCTCTGGGTGGAGCGGAAGGGAGTTGTCAGACTCTTACTGACTAAAACCCACCCGTGTTCCTTCCTTAGCCCTTTATGTTCCGGGCCAGCGGTAACCCTTTCGGACAATCCCGCTGACCCGGCAGGCTTCGGCCCTAAGGGGCCCCTCCTCGATGCTGACATCTCTTTGAGGCGCGCGTGGAACACGTACGCGCCGTCCGGCACGGGCCTGGTCCTGATCGGACGGTGAGCTACCCATTACTCTCCGCCCGCAGGCCCGCGCCTACGGTGGCCGGGAGTCGTCACGCGGCTCCCGACGCCCGGAGCGGCTCCCGCGGCGGCTGGGACGGGAGGCACTCTCCCTGAGCCGTCCCGCCACCTCCTTCGCTAGCATGACTGCTTCGCAGAAGGAGGTGACTGCCTCCCACTCCCTCTCGTCCCGGACCATGGCTTGCACCAGGGCCGGACGCGAGAGGTCGCCGTCGCTGCCGATCGCCTCTACGAGGACACGGCGGTGCTCCGCCCAAGCGGGGCAGACCTCCACCGTGTGCTCCACCGTGTCCTCTGGGCGATCCTGGCAATGGTGACACCCGGGCGTTTCCTCCCACCTGATAATGTGCAGGAACCTCCCGAAACTTCCGTGTCCGGTGAGGACCTGCGTCAGGCGGTAGGTGAGGGCGCCGTGGCGCCTCTCTAGCCACTCCTCAAAGAGGGGTCTTATCGCCGCTATCGCGGCGTGCCCTGCGCTGGGTTGCGACAGTCGCTCTTTCCATGCCGCCATGAGATCGCGCCGGAGATCCGTCCGCTCCGCAGCGATTTGCGGCGGAAGCGGATCCCCCCCCCCGGCGTAGTGCCTTCGCGCGCCACTCATACAGGCGCGCGAGGACTATCGCCTCCAGATCCCATGGCGGCAGTCCGGCAAGGAGGCTTGCCGCCTCGCCAGAGATCGTGCGGTAGCCCCGGATAACCCTTATGGCTACCACCTTCTGGGGCGCGTTCAGGTAGTGGGCGGCTCGCCGCCGCAGTGAACGCGCCCACACCGGGGCCCCGTATAGGGCCATGGACCGCACGACCCCCGTGTAAAGCCTCTGGCAGGAGGCGTTTGGCCCCCTCAGGTTGGGCAAGAGGCGCTTGAAGGCGGCCCCGGCCCGTTCCAGTTTGGGGGCCAAACGTCGGAAATGCTCCACGAAGTTCCACCGGCTGTCGAGGACGAGACCCAGGTATTTCATCGTCATCCCGACGCCGATGTGAACCCCTCCTACCGTTAGTTGGGATCCCGATGGCAGCGCGTTCCGGGGCCCATGAAACGACATGGCCTCGGACTTGTGCAATGCCACCTCGAGACCCAACTGCCGGATCCTCTCCACGACTATCGCAACCCCGCGTGTCATCGCGTCGGCCGCCGCCTGATGCGACCTCCCCTGCCCCAGGACCAGCGTGTCGTCAGCGTAGCAAACCACGCTGACGCCATCAGGGAGGTCGGCGCGCAGCACCCAGTCGTACCTGATGTTCCACAGAGGCGGCCCCAGAACCGATCCCTGTGGGACACCGCACGACATCTCTCGCCGGTTCCACTCCCCATCGCGACCGGGGTAGCTGACGGCTCTGTCCGTCAGATACGCCTCGACTATTCGACGGAGGTAGGGCGGCACCCGGTGATACCGGAGTGCCTCCACAATGGTGCTCCAGGGGAGGGTGTTGAACGCGTTGGCGATGTCGAGTGACACCACCACGACGACCCAACCCTGGGACACCGCGTCCCCCGTCGTGAGGGCTCTCACGCGCATGATGGCGTCCACCGTCGAGCGCCCCTTGCGGAAACCGAACTGGCTGTCCGCAAGATCCGGCCCCGTCCTCACCAGGTGCCCGACGAGGCGGCCCGCAATCACTCTCTCAAAGAGCTTGCCGACCTCGTCGAGCAGCACGATGGGCCGGTATGCGGACGGAGAGTCCGCAGGGCGCCCTGGCTTCCGAATGAGGACCAGCTTCCCCGTCTTCCAACGGAGTGCAAACTGGCCTCTCTCCAAACATGCGCTTAAGAACGCCTCCAGTCGAGGCCCGAGAGCCCTCGAGGCCAGGACCCAGGCTTTACCTAGCAAGCCGTCGGGTCCTGGGGCGGATATGAAAGCTCTTGAAGTGTACTTTATTTTATTCTATGGCAGCTAAGTTCAAATTCAGCGCGAAAATGGTTATTTTTTGCGTTTTTAAAAAATGTTCAACGTTGTTCAACAGTAATGAATTATATGTCATACTAGCTGTGCCCGCGACTTCGTCCGCGTGGAATAGTGACTTTTCGGGCAGCATATTTTGAATTACATATTCCGTCTACAGACCGGGCATTTGCTATCCGAACCCTCTGAGAACTCAGGCGAATTTCCCTATCAGTGAAAGTCTCAGACTCACGCGATAGTGCTTGAGCTTCACGATCGGCAGTGAGACGTATTTCTCGTTCTTCCTGTGTTTCCTGAGACCGAGCATTTGCTGTCCGAACCCTCTGAGAACTCAGGCGAAGTTCCCTATCAGTGAAAGTCTCAGACTCACGCGATAGTGCTTGAGCTTCACGATCGGCAGTGAGACGTATTTCTCGTTTTTCCTGTGTTTCCTGAGACCGAGCATTTGCTGTCCGAACCCTCTGAGAACTCAGACGAATTCCCCTATCAGTGAAAGGCTCAGACTCACGCGATAGTGCATGAGCTTCACTATCAGCAGTGAGACGTATTTCCCGTTCGTCCTGTGTCTTCTGGGATCGAGCATTTGTTGTCCGTACTCTCTGGGAGCTCAGGCGGTTTCCCTGTCAGCAAAAGTCTCAGACTCACGCGATAGCGCGTGAGCTTCGCGATCGAGAGATAAACGTGCCTTTCGTTGTTCCCCGGGCCGTTTTCCCTATTTCGAGTTGTCATCATTCGAGAAGGATTTGAACTCAGTCGAGATTTTCGCGGAGTCGAAGTTTCTGTAGCACGAAGCCTAGCCTGATGTTCCCGAGTTGCAGAGAGCCTTGCCTCACGACCTTCCTCAGATTCCTGTGATTGAACCAATCTCATCCTTTTAGCATTTCTGCTACACTGGGAGAGGTTGGTTCTTCTTCGAGGCATTCTTACAATAAAATAGTACTTACTACTTAACACACAGTTATTTAATAAACACGTACTATCGTAAACAATTAAATTATCTGGGGGCACGGGAGTGCCCCCGCCAAGACCAGCCAAGCGAAGCGCAAGGGCACTACCTACCTTTTCTCGAAGCACTTCGTCGTATTTTTGAACCCTCTTAACTTGGGTTTGGATTATACCAGATAAACAAAATTTTCGGAATATGATGCCAGTGGTTGACTTATTAAACCTATAAAGTTTCAATTGCATAGCTCTTATACTTTAGATTTTATTGATATCTAAAATACCCCGATTTCGTCACTGACTCACTGACTGATGATCATCAAAATTCTTAAGGTACTTCCTGAAGTCCTAGAAAGCTGAAATTTGGTATGTAAGCTAGTAATAGTACACAAACAACAAAAAAATATTAAAACTTGAAACTTATACCCCCCCCAAAAAAAAAAAAGTTCCGTAAAGGAGATGGCTAAATGACTGCCCCAAGCATGTATAGTAATGTCACATTAACTAGTAATATTAAATATTCATTCATGAATTATTTAATGTTTAATAATTTCCAAGAACTTTCGTGAATTATTAAACATAAAAAAGTATCTCAGTTGCTTTTTTTGATTGACATGACAAGTTCAAGGGGAAATAATACAGTACTGCAAGCTAGGAAGGAGTCATATCGCTGTTCCAGAATGTCAAATCGAAACTCGGTTTTTTATAACAGGTATCAAAACGATTTATTTTCAGAAACTGAGAAATCGCAATAAAAGTTTTCGACGGGAATCGATGGCGCTCAGTTCGGTGTCCTGTTTAGTTGCTTGTCACAGAGTTTTGATTCGGAAAATGGGGTTTTTTTAAAGTGACAATCGACTATACTCAATTCCACTTTTTTCTACTTAATCAAAATCAAATAAAAATAACTGAAAGCTTCGGAATATGCTTCTTTGTTTAATCTTACTAGGTACCTATTTTGTGTCGAAAAATATTAACTGAATAGTGGTCGACAAAAACTAATTCTATTTGTATCTTTCAACCCTTTCGATTATTTTATCGATTCTGTTCCACCCGACGCGGCGACGTTCAATCTCATCTCAATGAAAAAAACTAACGTCAGATGTCAGACGTCGTTTTTTAAGACTAAACGAATAAATAAATAGGTAAATCGCATTTTTGTTGTTTTATTTCAATATCTTTTATGCCCGTGGTTAGTCAGTGCGTTAATTATCTACTTTAGGCAGAATTGTTAACCTACCTACCTCAATACAGAAATTACAAATATTTCGCTCGGTTAATCTTTAAGATCTTTTTCAAATACGTTCATCATTTCAACCATAATGTTATTTACATTGTCTGTGAATACTGTCTTTATTTTAACTAATTTGGATATGTCTTTTAGGTTTTACGACAGAATACTTATATTATTATGATTTTAGTGGAGATTATCTATCGTAAGTCCGTTTTATCAAATTTTTTTGGTGCAACTACTCCTTTGTAGATATTTACTTCAAGTACCTTAGTCCAAAATCGCCAATGATAAAACACTAATCAATAAAAATCGTCGCAGACACGTTAAAACGCCTAGATAAAAGTGCATAGCAATGTCATCGTTTGAAGTTTTTGTACCTTTATCGTAGGAGTTACGCGATTTTATTTTCAGGAATGTGCAGATATGAAAAGTTCCTGAACCTTTTTATTTACAAAATACTAATTTTTAGCTATTCAGCATTATATATTGCTAGGAACCATGTCTATACATGCATTTTCATTGCGGGATCAGTCGTCGATACTTCAGTTTAGCCATGTCCTTTTGATGCTAGAGGTCTGAAAATTTATATAGGGGGTCCTTGTTATAAATAAACCCCAAAAAAAGAAAGAAAAAATGAACAACAGCAAAAATACTCGTATAAATATCATAAGCAACTTACAAAAAGAAATGAAATCCCACAAAAACATTTCATGTTAAATGTTGCCAAGACGAAACCATGTAGCTCGCACTGTCAAAAAGTAATCAGATCTCATGTAGAGCCAAGCTTCTAACTCTACACGCCCTAACTCTACAAGGCCTGACTTCGCAAACTCTACACCTTAGTCAAAATAATATGGCTTGGCCATTTCGCTACATTCACATGAGCGTAAGGTGAAAAACTCTCATACTGTTAATGGTTCTTGTAGTAACGAAACGGCCAAACCAGATATTTTGACTAAGGTGTATAGTTTGCGAAGTCAGGCCTTGTAGAGTTAGGGCGTGTAGAGTTAGAAGCTTGGCTCTACATGAGATCTGATTACTTTTTGACAGTGCGAGCTACATGGTTTCGTCTTGGCAACATTTAACATGAAATGTTTTTGTGGGATATTCATTCATGAATTATTTAGTGTTTAATAATTTCCAAGAACTTTCGTGAATTATTAAACATAAAAAAGTATCTCAGTTGCTTTTTTTGATTGACATGACAAGTTCAAGGGGAAATAATACAGTACTGCAAGCTAGGAAGGAGTCATATCGCTGTTCCAGAATGTCAAATCGAAACTCGGTTTTTTATAACAGGTATCAAAACGATTTATTTTCAGAAACTGAGAAATCGCAATAAAAGTTTTCGACGGGAATCGATGGCGCTCAGTTCGGTGTCCTGTTTAGTTGCTTGTCACAGGGTTTTGATTCGGAAAATGGGGTTTTTTTAAAGTGACAATCGACTATACTCAATTCCACTTTTTTCTACTTAATCAAAATCAAATAAAAATAACTGAAAGCTTCGGAATATGCTTCTTTGTTTAATCTTACTAGGTACCTATTTTGTGTCGAAAAATATTAACTGAATAGTGGTCGACAAAAACTAATTCTATTTGTATCTTTCAACCCTTTCGATTATTTTATCGATTCTGTTCCACCCGACGCGGCGACGTTCAATCTCATCTCAATGAAAAAAACTAACGTCAGATGTCAGACGTCGTTTTTTAAGACTAAACGAATAAATAAATAGGTAAATCGCATTTTTGTTGTTTTATTTCAATATCTTTTATGCCCGTGGTTAGTCAGTGCGTTAATTATCTACTTTAGGCAGAATTGTTAACCTACCTACCTCAATACAGAAATTACAAATATTTCGCTCGGTTAATCTTTAAGATCTTTTTCAAATACGTTCATCATTTCAACCATAATGTTATTTACATTGTCTGTGAATACTGTCTTTATTTTAACTAATTTGGATATGTCTTTTAGGTTTTACGACAGAATACTTATATTATTATGATTTTAGTGGAGATTATCTATCGTAAGTCCGTTTTATCAAATTTTTTTGGTGCAACTACTCCTTTGTAGATATTTACTTCAAGTACCTTAGTCCAAAATCGCCAATGATAAAACACTAATCAATAAAAATCGTCGCAGACACGTTAAAACGCCTAGATAAAAGTGCATAGCAATGTCATCGTTTGAAGTTTTTGTACCTTTATCGTAGGAGTTACGCGATTTTATTTTCAGGAATGTGCAGATATGAAAAGTTCCTGAACCTTTTTATTTACAAAATACTAATTTTCAGCTATTCAGCATTATACAACGTGGCGCTTCAATGGTGACATTAATTTAACACACATATACGTTTTCACATTTTCGTTTCATGAAGCAATTATATTTCCATTAGACGTTATTATTTACCGATTTATTCTAAATTTTAGAAAATAGTATTTTAGAGCAACCTGTACTTAAAGAACTGTCGCGCAGCGGTCATTTGCCGGGGTCACGGATCATAACATCGCATCAATGAAATAAAACGAATAAGCAATACTATTAGGATGAAACAAATGCAAAGAGTAGGCGAATTGAAGGAAAGACATTCCCTTTGTCGGCGCGCCGTAAAGGGATATTTCTTTCCTTTCGCCGCTGCGACGCCTTTGTCGCTTGCCGCCAAAAGTCGCCGCCGCAGGTGGCTCGCGCCCCCTCCCGCCCGCCGCGGCCCCGCACTGCACTCGAATTCTTTTTTTGGTTTTCTAGTAATCCAGTGTCAGCCGAACCCGTGTCCTTGACACACTTTATCAAACTAGTGCGCATAATTACGTCGTGAATATTGTTGATTTGTAGTGAATGTTTCCGCGAAAAAGACGCTTACCTATTGCTTTATTTATTTATTTTTGTGTAATTAGAATAGTAATTACATGATCCTAATTTATGGAGAATGTCATCAAAGTGCCGGCCCCTTGCGATAAGGACATCGCGAGAGATATGGCGATTCAAAACAATGCCCTACTAATCGCATTATTGTAGGACCTCTTCAGCGCATCCACGAAAACAGGCCAGTGGATCCTAGGTCTTTACGCCCAGACCGACCGCCTACACGACAAAATGTGCTACAATATTTCGAAGACTAACCCAAAACAGACAAAATAAAAGCAGTGATTAGTGATGACTGTGATGAGTGATGATAGTTATAAGACTAAGCACCTCCGCTGTAGTACCTCCGCTCTAGTACCTACCACTTGCGCCGCGCCGCGCAGCTCGGTTTCTTTGATAAATGCCGACAAAGAATCGGACCAATCACCACCAGTACGATCGCGCGAAGCGTAGGTAAGTAATTTCATGAATGAATTTTTGCAAGGGTGATCCCAATTTTAGTTACTATTATATTATTTAGTTTGTTTGAAAAAATGTTTTTTTCAATTTACGAATTATTTTAACCTATACTTATATACAACGTGCCGCTACAATGGCGACATTAATTTAACACACGGGTAGGGCTAGTGCCCAGTAACCATATATATAAGTATAGGTTAAAATAATTCGTAAATTGAAAAAACATTTTTTCAAACAAACTAAATAATATAATAGTAACTAAAATTGGGATCACCCTTGCAAAAATTCATTCATGAAATTACTTACCTACGCTTCGCGCGATCGTACTACTAGTGGTGATTGGTCCGATTCCTTGTCGGCATTTATCAAAGAAACCGAGCTGCGCGGCGCGGCGCAAGTGGTAGGTACTAGAGCGGAGGTACTACAGCGGAGGTGCTTAGTCTTATAACTATCATCACTCATCACAGTCATCACTAATCACTGCTTTTATTTTGTCTGTTTTGGGTTAGTCTTCGAAATATTGTAGCACATTTTGTCGTGTAGGCGGTCGGTCTGGGCGTAAAGACCTAGGATCCACTGGCCTGTTTTCGTGGATGCGCTGAAGAGGTCCTACAATAATGCGATTAATAGGGCATTGTTTTGAATCGCCATATCTCTCGCGATGTCCTTATCGCAAACTTTGATGACATTCTCCATAAATTAGGATCATGTAATAACTATTCTAATTACACAAAAATAAATGAATAAAACAATAGGTAAGCGTCTTTTTCGCGGAAACATTCACTACAAATCAACAATATTCACGACGTAATTATGCGCACTAGATTGACGAAGTGTGTCAAGGACACGGGTTCGGCTGACACTGGATTACTAGAAAAGCAAAAAAAGAATTCGAGTGCAGTGCGGGGCCGCGGCGGGCGGGAGGGGGCGCGAGCCACCTGCGGCGGCGTCTTTTGGCGGCGAGCGACAAAGGCGTCGCAGCGGCGAAAGGAAAGAAATATCCCTTTACGGCGCGCCGACAAAGGGAATGTCTTTCCTTCAATTCGCCTACTCTTTGCATTTGTTTCATCCTAATAGTATTGCTTATTCGTTTTATTTCATTGATGCGATGTTATGATCCGTGACCCCGGCAAATGACCGCTGCGCGACAGTTCTTTAAGTACAGGTTGCTCTAAAATACTATTTTCTAAAATTTAGAATAAATCGGTAAATAATAACGTCTAATGGAAATATAATTGCTTCATGAAACGAAAATGTGAAAACGTATATGTGTGTTAAATTAATGTCACCATTGAAGCGCCACGTTGTATATGGTTAATGGGCACTAGCCCTACCCGTGTGTTAAATTAATGTCGCCATTGTAGCGGCACGTTGTATATTGCTAGGAACCATGTCTATACATGCATTTTCATTGCGGGATCAGTCGTCCATACTTCAGTTTAGCCATGTCCTTTTGATGCTAGAGGTCTGAAAATTTATATAGGGGGTCCTTGTTATAAATAAACCCCAAAAAAAGAAAGAAAAAATGAACAACAGCAAAATACTCGTATAAATATCATAAGCAACTTACAAAAAGAAATGAAATCCCACAAAAACATTTCATGTTAAATGTTGCCAAGACGAAACCATGTAGCTCGCACTGTCAAAAAGTAATCAGATCTCATGTAGAGCCAAGCTTCTAACTCTACACGCCCTAACTCTACAAGGCCTGACTTCGCAAACTCTACACCTTAGTCAAAATAATATGGCTTGGCCATTTCGCTACATTCACATGAGCGTAAGGTGAAAAACTCTCATACTGTTAATGGTTCTTGTAGTAACGAAACGGCCAAACCAGATATTTTGACTAAGGTGTAGAGTTTGCGAAGTCAGGCCTTGTAGAGTTAGGGCGTGTAGAGTTAGAAGCTTGGCTCTACATGAGATCTGATTACTTTTTGACAGTGCGAGCTACATGGTTTCGTCTTGGCAACATTTAACATGAAATGTTTTTGTGGGATAAATATTTACAGATTATTATACAGTCTAAAATTATCACAGTTTAAGTAAGTGTTAAGACGTGTAAACCAAACGTACTAACTTTATAAAACAAAAGAATTGCTAGAAAAATTAATTACTAACCTGAGCTAATGAACTTATACTTAATAAAGAAAATGAAGAAAAGAAATGCCTAACCTATACCAAATACTTATAATATTTATATACCAACCCTAAATACAAATTAAGATAAGTAAATACCCAAAAATCAAGGAAAGAACCGCCTAACCTATACCAAATACTAACAATATTTATTTACAAAATTTTAAAGAAAATTAAGAAAAAGAACCTAACTTACAAACCTTAAAATATTAATAAATGAAATATGCAAACAGTCAGTATTCAAGTGAATCGCAATAATCGAATCCGCCTATACTCTCCAGGATACGTGCGTTCGCTACGAATAACTGAATCCTTATGGCAGCGGCACGTTTTTTTTTTTTTTTTGAAATGGTCGTCTCATAGTTCAACCTGAGGGGTTATCGACTGCTTAACCGGGCTTTCCTGTGGATGCCTCAATAAATTAAGGCCTCCAGCCAGGGCATAATACACTTATAAACTTAACTACACAATATAAACTTAAAAACTAAGCGACTACACGCTAAGGGCACCCCCTGTGGAGTACGGACCTCGGCTTAGGCCGTCGCTGGGAGAGGGCAGCAAGGGACAGGCTGGATCGGAATTATGGCAGCGGCGTGGCTCTCAGCGCGCTTTATATAGCCATGGACGTGCAGGTGCGAGGCGTGAACAGTCAGTATTCAAGTGAGTCGCAATAATCGAATCCGCCTATACTCTCCAGGATACGTGCGTTCGCTACGAATAACTGAATCCTTATGGCAGCGGCGCGTTTTTTTTTTTTTTTGAAATGGTCGTCTCATAGTTAAACCTGAGGGGTTATCGACTGCTTAACTGGGCTTTCCTGTGGATGCCTCAATATATTAAGGCCTCCAGCCAGGGCATAATACACTTATAAACTTAACTACACAATATAAACTTAAAAACTAAGCGACTACACGCTAAGGGCACCCCCTGTGGGGTACGGACCTCGGCTTAGGGCGTCGCTGTGAGAGGGCAGCAAGGGACAGGCTGGATCGGAATTATGGCAGCGGCGTGGCTCTCAGCGCGCTTTATATAGCCACGGACGCGCAGGTGCGAGGCGTGAACGTACTCTGATAGAATACCTTAACAAATGTTCGCCGTGATTCTTTAAATTGACATAACTTTTTTATTTATGAACCGATTGACATGAAATAAACACTAAATGTTAAGTGAAGCTTATTACAATATATTAGTGAAAACCGCATCTAAATCGAATAAGCCGTTTCTGATATTAGCGTGCACAAACACACAGACAAACAGACAAACAGACAAAAAAAAAATTACAATTTCGGGTTCGGCATCGATTTAATAACAACCCCTGCTACTTTTTTTTCATATATTTCCATTGTACAGACACCACTTTTCTACAATTTTATTATAATTATGTATAGATAGATGAAAGCTCTTAAAGTGTACTTTATTTTGAATTCTATGGCAGCTTAGTTCAAATCCAGCGCGAAAAGGGTTTTTATGCGTTTTTTGTTCAACATTGTTTTTAACATTGTTCAACAGTGATGAATTATATGTCATAAGAAAGCTCTTGAAGTGTACTTTATTTCGTTATATGGCAGTTAAGTTCAAATCCAGCGGGAAATGGTTATTTTTTCGCGTTTTTTAAAAATGTTCAACATTGTTCAACAGTGGTGAATTATATTATATTATACAAAAACTGCCAGATGTCTACTATTTTCCACGAATAAAATTATCGGTTGATTGAAAAATCAGCCCCTAATTGAATTGGACTATTTGCAATGGCAGCTAGATTGCTGTAAGTATTATGTGTATGCGCTCGCGTGTTCTGCGGACAAGAACCCAAGTTTTAGGAGATGTTAATTGCTAATAGTTCCGCTATCGGCAGTAGGGTGACCATGTCAATGCCACTCTTTTTTGGGACAGGAATGACGTGATAAACTTCGTAGTTTTCTCTACTGATTAACGGTATCCGTATCTCAATAATTAGGTATTTCTCTGTCATTTTTGCCTTCACTTGTAAAAGTTGATATAGGCGGAAGAAATCATCTTGAATGTTGTTGATGGGAAGTGCCACATCCTTTGAGAGCTGACCGGATATGACGTTCAATTCGTCCCGTAGCTGTTCTGGCGCAATGAGGTGTAAGTTCATCTTGCCGTTGTAAATGTTGGTTACGGTATCCAATAGAATCTCTTGAACATTTCTTAGATGCTCTATAAAGCTGTTTGCAGAGATTGCCGACATCACAAACTCGATTGATAGTTCTTGAGATTCAATTTCTTGCTGAAATTCAATTTCTTCTTCAATCTTTCTTGATTCAATTTCTTTTCTGGCTGCTCGTTAGCTTGTCTAGTCTTAGCAGATGTTGATTGAATAGTTTGTATTGTTTTTCGATTGTTTCTTCCGATCTTCTTAGCACGTTGTATTCGGCTTCTATTATAGTTGTCTGATTCTTAGACAAAAGGGCCAGATGTTTCTCATTTTCTTTGATGATTTGTATATCCCGTTGATATTGTTCGGCGAATTGGTCATCCAATACTCCGAACAGGGAACGTGCGATTGAACCGACACCGTTGATAAGGCCGCGTTTGCTTCTCATATTCACCCGACCTTGCGGATTCAGCAAAATTCCGTTGTAGTGGTCGAGTTCAGCGAACGCGTGATGTCCGGGCAGGCTGAAATATTTTGAGCCTAAGTACCTTTAAGTGACAGTAATGTCTCGCCCTACCTGTCACTAATTGAGAACATACACAGTAGTATAAATACCGAGTTTCATGTAATTAGCGTCATTACGCTTTTAGTAATTGAACCGCAAACATCACTATGTCTGAGTCATCCACACAGTGTACGAAATTGGAGTACAGAGCTGTCATAAAATTCCTCACAAAGAAGAATAAAACGCCGACTGAAATATTCGAAGAGATGTCTACAGTTTATGGGGAGTCTGGGCTTTCATTTGCCACCATAAAACGTTGGAGCCGAGAATTTAAGCATGGCAGGGAGTCGCTGGAAGATGATCCCATATCAGGGCGTCCAAATACTGCCGTTACCGACAAAAATATAGAAAAAGTAAAAAAACTTGTTCCAGAAGATCGGCGAATTAAGTTGTGGCAGATAGCTGAAGCCATTGGCATTAGCAAGGAACAAATCGGCAACATTTTGCATAATCAATTGCACATGAAAAAGGTTTGCGCGCGATGGGTTCCCAGAATGCTTACTCCGCTGGACAAGCAGCGTCGCGTCACAACTTCGGAGGAGTTTTTGGACATCTGTGGCGATAATCCTGACGAAGTTTTTTCTCGCATTATCACTGTCGATGAAACATGGATCCGACAGTACGACCCAGAATCAAAACAAGAGTCAATGCAGTGGATAGAAAAGGGAGCAAAGCCGCCACGGAAATTCAAAGTGGAACGATCGGCATCCAAGCTAATGGCCACTGTCTTTTGGTATTGTGAAGGGATTCTGTTCATCGACTACCTTCCTAAAAAAACTACAATGAAAGCGGACTACTACGCCGCATTGTTGCCAAAAGTGCGTCAAGTAGTTGTCGAGAAAAGGAGAGGCAAACTGGCGAAAGGAGTTCTGTTTTTGCAGGACAATGCCCCAGTGCACACTGCGCGAGTTTAAAGGCGTGCCCTAGCCGAGACAGGATTTGAAGAAATCAACCACCCACCATACAGTCCGGACCTAGCATCCAGTGATAACTTCCTGTTTTCGAATTTGAAGAAAGACCTCCGAGGACGAAGATTTTTGACCGATGACGAGATGAAGGCAGCTGTAGACGAGCACTTCGAAGGCAAAGACAACGAATATTTTTTCACTGGGTTAAAAGCCCTTTATGACAGATGTAAGAAGTGTATTGAAGTAGAGGGAGATTACATAGAAAAATACATTTTTTATACATTCCTGGCAGTATTTTAAATGCCCTAGGCTCAAAACATTTCAGCCTGCCTAGTTGTAATGAAATAACGTCACATTGAGTCTTCTGTTTAAGTTTTGAACATATAGTTTCGAGATGATCGTTGAATTTGGTGAACACTGTTGTACCATGCCAGTAGGGTTTGACGTCGTAGTATACAACTATCTTCCACTCGTCGCGAATCAATTTCATGTCGATGACTTTGTCGAAATATAGACCTTGTTGCAATTCGATAAAGTTTGTTGTTGTGTTTGTTGTCGCTCTTGCTGGACTTAGTAGGTATAGCAGGGTCATTACTAAACCGATCAAGCTGATTTTTCCTGTCTTGGCAGTTTGTTGACGTTTTGTTGTAGTCTCGTTAGTAGCTTGATTTTTGTATTCATTTTCGGTGTGAGTTTTCCTCGCTGTCTATTGGTAGAATAGATAGCTTTGTTATGGGTCTCTTTATGGAGCCGTTTCTGGTTTTCAGGGTCACGATACGAACATATCCGTCGTTTCCTGGGTGGAGATCTGTTACTCTGCCCATCAACCATTTTCCTGCGGGCCGCTGGTCATCATGTACAACAACCAAGTCACCAATCTTCACGTTGTTCTGAGGTTTGTGCCACTTTGTTCTTGCTAACAGTTGGCACAAGTACTCGTTTTTCCACTTCTTCCAGATTTCTGAATATATTTTTCTAGTCAGCTCCCATCTTGTTCGGGCGTCTTCTCTTGTTTCGATGACCGTCAACCCTGACCTCCCTGTTAGGAAATGTGCTGGCGTTAGACAGTCGAGGTCTTCCACATTTTCACTCAGCGCACACAGAGGTCTGGAGTTTAGACATGCTTCTAGTTTTGTTAATATTGTGGTGAACTCCTCGAATGTTAACCTTTGCTCACCGACCACTCGTTTTAAATGGTGTTTCAAGCTTCTAACGGCTCGTTCCCACAATCCGCCCGCCGAAGGCCATGCAGGAGCATTGAAATGCCACTGTATGAACATTTCGGCGACTTCCTTCTGTAGTTGTTCGCTCCTGTAGGTGTTCTCTATTTCCTCGTATTGTTCCATGAGCAGTCGATTAGCGCCGACAAAGTTTGTGCCATTATCGCTGTACATGTGGCGGGGCGCCCCTCTCCTTGCTGCCATTCTGTTAAGGGCTGCCAAAAATGCCGAGCTTGTAAGGTCAGAGACCAACTCAATGTGCACTGCCTTTGTTACCATGCAAACAAAGATGGCTATGTAACCTTTAGTGGTTTTAGCTCCTCTTCCTTTATTCATCTTAACATCGACAAATCCCGTGTAGTCCACTCCTGTATGGTGGAATGGCGGGGCAGGGTTTATTCTTGCAGTCGGCAGTTCACCCATGATTTGTTGTTGTTTGGTTGGAATGATTTTTCGGCATGTTACGATTTTCTGACTTGCATTTTCGTGACTCGCACGCCACCGATGATCCAGTATTTTTGGCGAAGGTACGACAAAGTGAGTCGCGGTCCGCCGTGAAACGTCATATGGTGAGCTTGATCGATGAGCAAATGCGTTAGACGGCCGTCGTGAGGGGTGATCATCGGATGCTTCATCTCTTCAGTTATTGTGGCGCTGTTCAATCTTCCTCCGACTCTTAGCAAGCCTTCTTGATCAATGTAAGGACTGAGAGGCAGTAACTTGCTATTTGATGTCACTCTGCCGTGTTTACGTAAATGACTCATATCCGTTTCAAATACATTTTGTTGTTTCTGTTTTACAATTGCCTTAGTTGCACTGTTCAATTCTTGCAACGTAAGGTAACTTGGTAATTGGCGATGTTTCGAGTCCAATGTTCGAACTGTTAAGTTCAATGCTCTGTGTATCCATGCGACTATTCGAATGACATGATTAATAGAGCTATGTTTTTGCAATAATTGTTCGATAATGTTGATGGTATCAGTGCGGGTTTGGACAGCATTGACTTGTTTCATTGCCGTTGTTTTCATCTCTTGGTCTGACGTATAGACTATTTTGACTAGGTTCCTCATTTCAAAGGATGATAGCCAAATAGGACCTTGCCACCACAGTTTGTTTTCCTTCAATTGACCGGCGTACTGGCCTCGGCTTGTGGCGTCAGCGGGATTCTCACTTGACTTGACGTAATCCCAACACGAACGCGGTATTGCTGTGTTGATTTTTTGGACTCTGTTCTCTACATATGTTTTCCACCGTGATGGGTCTCCTTGTATCCAACCCAGGACCACCATGGAATCAGTCCAGCCATAGACTCGAATATCATGTTGATGTAAGGATTCCTTAACCTTTTGCATTAGTTTGCATAGTAGGTGCGCTCCATTTAACTCCAGTTTAGGCAATGTTGTTGCTTTTCTGTGTGGTACAATTTTTGATTTTGCAGCGACAAGTATAACATCTGTTGATGGGTGAACTCGTGCGTAAATACCACACGCATAGGCATCCAGAGAGGCGTCACTGAAGCCGTGTAGTTCTATAACTTGTCTTCCGTCACATCTAAGCCATCTTGGCACTTCACACAAGTTTATCATCCTTATGTCCGCTTGTATTTTGCACCATTCTTTGTGTATGCTGTCGGGAACTTCGTCGTCCCATTGTAATTTGACCTCCCACAAATTTTGGAATAATAATTTTAATTTTGTTGAGAAGGGAGCCAGCCAGCCAAGTGGGTCAAACAATTTTCATATTTCAGCTAATAAGCTGCGTTTTGTATGGTTTTTGTTGACGCTTGAAATCGAACATTGGAATGTAAATTTGTCCTCCTTCGAATTCCAGCATAGGCCCAAAGTTTTTGATGTTTGATCTGTTTTGAAATTGAAAACAGTGTTTTCATTGTTATGTTGAGTTGTTGCATTTGCCAAAAGTGCCGGTTCGTTTGATGACCATTTTCTAAGGTTGAATCCTCCACTCTTGAGTAATTGTTTTAGATCCGAAATTAGCTTCTGTCCTTGTTCGATGGTATGCGATCCGTGAACGAGATCATCGACGTAGAATGACTCCTCCACTACCTTTGAAGCTTCCGGGAAATTTTGACACTCGTCCTCTGCCAGTCTTCGTAGTGTCATTAGGGCCAGGAACGGAGCAGCATTGGTGCCATAAGTTACTGTAGCGAGCTGATATGAACGTAGATGTTGTTCCGGTGAGTCTCGCCAGACAATCTGTTGTAGGCTTTGGTCACCTTCGGCCACTAAAATTTGCCTATACATCTTTTCTATGTCAGCTGTGTAAGCAAACTTGTATTGCCTCCACTGTATTAGTGTTGTTTGTAAATCTTGTTGTAGGTTGGGGCCCTTGTACACAAGATCGTTTAAGCTCCAACCGGTAGTTGTTTTTGCGGATGCATTAAATACAACCCTGTACTTCGTTGTTGTTGACTCGGCGCGTTCGACGCCGTGGTGCGGCAGATAGCAGTCGCATGTCTTGTTACATGTTCATTGTTTCATATGACCTAAGTCAATGTACTCCGCTATAAATTCTTTATAGGCTTTTGCTAAATGTTGTTGTTTTCCTAATCTTCGTTCTAACGTTTTGAATTGGGCCGTGGCCATCTGTTTGGAAGAGCCCAGCTTGCATTCCAAGTGGTTTATCATTGGAAGTCTCACTTCGTATCTTCCATTTTTTAAGCGTTGTGTGGTATCAGTGTAGTACTCAACACATTTCTGTTCTTCCGCTGAGAAATCGGTTCGGTCTTTGATGTCTTCGGAATCCCAGAACTGTATCATATCCTCTAGATTGTTCAATACTACGGGAGTCGCGTCATACGCTCGAATCCGAGGATACGTATTTATTTTTGCTCCGTAATAAAAATTATTTTGTAGAAGTAATTAGTGAAGTTCGGATTTTAGAAACTCCTTTAAGCGGTGATTTCTGACTATAACTTTAGCTGACTATAATACAACGATAACAATCAGTGTAGATCATCAAATCATAATTAAAACAAATTATAAAATATCATTAAAAGTGTCAGTGCAGGTGATTGTGTATTTGTACTAGAAACATATCACACCCTCACTAATTTCGGAATTGCCATCCGTCTGATATAGGGTCAAATAATTTAGCGACTTTACTCAGTGTCTACACGGCGAGAGCAGTTAAGCCGTTACCTCAACAGTAATCACTAAGTGTGGGTTCGAATCCACGCTAAGCATTGGACTCATTTTGTAATCACTACATTTGTCAGTTGCGGTTTTTTTTTTGATCGTGAAAATTTAGTATGCCAAAGTGCGGAGCTTGCGGAAAATTTTTGGCAGTGAATGACGGCACAAAATGCTCGAAGTGTCCGGGATTTTATCACCGAGTCTGCGTCAACCTTGCTCCCACGGCAACATTCTCGGCAAATTGGATGTGCCCTGGATGTAAGGCAAAGGTGCCTCGGGTAGACAACTCCCAAACCCCTGTGAAGGGAACAGATGAGTCAAGCCCATCCACCAGTCCAGCAGCGGTCAGCCCCACTGACAAAGCTGAAATCATCACAGCAATAAAAATAAGACACCGGATACTCAAGAGGTCAGCTTAGCGATGGAAATCCGTGGTCTCCGCAGTGAGGTTAACGCCTTGCGAGACGAAATACGTCAGTTTCGAGATGAGTTCTCAGGTCTTGACGATAAGGTGAATAAGTGCTATAATCGCATGGACACCCTGGAATGTCGTGTTAAAGAACTCGAAGAGAATACCGAGCTAACGACTTCCCCACGTTTAATTCAACTGGAGGAAACAATTGGGGAACTCCAGCAGCAGCTGAATGAACGTGAACAAGAGTCACTGCTAAATGATGTTCAACTCTCTGGCGTTACGGAGTCTAGCGGGGAAAATCCGACATAGTTGATTAACACCCTTGCACTCAAACTAGCGATAAAGCTCGAAGAACAGGACATCGTTTTTGTTAAACGTGTTGGGAATGTTCGGCGTGACCACACCGAAGGTGAAGCGCCCCGCCCTCGAATCCTTGTTGTCAGACTAGCAAGACGCGCGACGCGTGATAATTTGCTTAGTGCCGCACGCGTCCGTCGCAACCTCACTACTGCTGACATCGATGTGCCGGGAGCGCCACACCGCATCTACCTCAACGAGCGCCTGACTAAAACTAATAGGCAATTATTCTATGAGACTCGCCAAGCTGCTAGTCGCCTGGAATGGAAGTACACCTGGACTAAAGATGGCCGCATACTTGCGCGTAAAGAGGAGGGAAAGTCGGTTGTACACATCCGAACGGAAAAGGACATCACACGTTTTTTCATCAGTCAGTAGGTTTGTTCCTAGATAAAGTAGCAATCGCTGTCAACGTTTTTCATATTTTTTGGTCGCATTGCACGTTGCCACGTGAGAATGTTCAAATTAGTCCATTGTTTTGTTTACTATCTAGCTTTATTTTGATTCACTGCTGCATGTCGATAAATACATGCTTTTTGTTTTTCGCTATTTTTGAGATAAATTGTACAATACATTACACATGTTCCTGTCACTGTCATACTGTTAGCATTTTTAGCTATTTAAGTTGCCATGTATTATGTATAATTTACGCTGCTTACGGTGCCAGACGTTGTTTACATATTATTTCAATTCCGTTTATAATTCACTTACACTACACTTTATTTATTTACCATAACAATCTTGTTTACATGCATCGTTTATCAATCTGTGAGTTCTTTTATTTAGTATATTCTGTGATATTTTTATTTATCGTTAGTAAATTATCTACTCAATAATGTCTACTACATACCTTAAGGTTGGTTTTTGGAACGCGGGTTCTTTGGGCACGAAACACGACGAGTTTATAGCAGCATTACTGGGTTTAGACGTCGATATTATGGCCATTAATGAGACGTGGCTGCGAACAGGCGAAGAAGGGCGCGCGCCCTCCGTACCTGGATACAGGCTACGGCATATACCGCGCCCATTGTCTGTTAAGAGGGGACGTGGTGGCGGTGTAGGTTTTTATATCAAGCACGGTATTAATGTTCGAAACCACTCGTACTCTGCTAGCCCATTGCACAGCACGGTCGAGCAGATGTGGGTAACAATTAGTGTTCGTGGAATTAAGTTAGCAATAGGTACCGCCTACCGCCCGCCCTGGCAAGATGTTGATCTTTTCCTAGACGCTGTATCTGGTTCATTAAACTCTCTAACGCAATGTGAGTACACGATACTGATGGGTGATTTTAACATAAACATGCTTAGTGGCACGGACTCAAAGACGGACAAGTTGGTCTCATTTTTGGATTGCCTAGGTCTGAAACAACTGGTGCAGTCACCCACACACTTTACTGTGCATGGTAACTCTCTGATAGACATCATCTGTACAAATGTTAAACTACGCTCTTTATCAGTTGATTTAATTCCGGACTTAGGTGCACACGCGTTGATTTCCGGCGAATTTAGTTTTAAACGCCCGAAAATTCCGTCGCGAACCATAACTTATCGACCACTAAAGGACATTAATAGGGATTGTTTTGATCAGGATCTCGAATTACTTAACTGGAAAGCGCTAACCGAGCTGCAAGACGTTAACACTATGGTCAATGAATTTAACTCGAACCTACTTACGCTGTTCGATATCCATGCACCTCTAAAAACTAGTGTTGTGAAGGAGCATTGTTATCCGTGGATTACTGGCAATGTTAAATTTATGATGAATTTGAGAAATAAGGCACATTCAGAGCATTTAAAAAACAAAAAATCGGAATCAAAAAAGTTATATTACAAAGAATTGAATTCACTTGTTTCTAGGTCTCTATTTTACGAAAAGTCAGCGTACTATAAACAAAAGATCAATAGTCAAATAAATAACTCCAGAGCGCTCTGGAAAAATCCAAAGTCTACCCTACTCCCAACTAAACACAAGGAATTACCTCTGCATTTTAATGATCCCGACAAAATTTGTGACCATTTTCTGAATATGCCGGGTGCGGATACGGTCAGTGATTCATTGCTTGCATATTTTGAATCCGCGCGACATAATAGTTCCACGTTTAGTTTGAGACCTACAACACGCAACAAAATCGCGAACATACTGAGTACTATTAAATCGAATGCTGAAGGTTGCGATGGCCTTACAATAAATATGATATTACTGACACTACCTGTGACTTTGGATGCCGTGACTGCTTTAGTAAATACATCTGTTACTTCCTCATCTTTCCCTGAATTATGGAAAATTGCCAAAGTGCACCCATTGCCGAAGACTCATAATGCATTGGATATAAAGGATCTCAGACCCATTAGTATACTGCCGGTACTTTCTAAAATCTTAGAAAAAGTAGTTTGTGCGCAATTGGTTGAATTTTTAGAGACAAATAAAATCCTTCCGGATATCCAGTCGGGCTTTAGGAAGGGCCATAGTACAGCCACGGCTTTGTTGGATGTAACAGACAATATCCTGTCGGCTCAGGATAATGGGTTGTGCACTATTTTGGTATTGCTTGATTTTTCACGCGCGTTTGACTGTATTAATGTTCCTCTATTATTGTCAAAGATGGCTTTTTATGGATTTGACGAGGACACAATAAAATGGTTTAAAAGCTATCTTGGCGATCGTACGCAACTCGTTGAAATACGCCGGGCGGACGGTTCAACAGCTGTCTCTGGACATCGCTCAGTAGGAAGGGGAGTTCCACAGGGCTCGATACTTGGGCCAGTATTGTTTATTTTGTACTGTGCTGATATAATTAAAAACATACATAAATGCCAATACCATATTTATGCAGATGATACACAAATATATATATCATTTAAGCCGGAAGACTATGAACAAGCACTAAACGATCTTAATACAGATCTTGAAAACATAGTGCAATGGTCCAATGCCAACACGCTTGCCCTGAACCCTTCAAAAACCAAGTATATGCTTTTTGGAACCAAAAACCAGTTAAGTAAAATTAAACCTTGTGCCAATTGTGTGACTGTTATGGGTGAGCCTATCGAACGAGTCTACGAGGCACGTAATCTGGGTGTTATCATGGACACGGAACTTCGTTTTCACAAACGCGTGTCTGAGTCAATACGTAATTGCTTTTATAGACTTAAGATATTATACAAGGCCCGTCCCTATCTTAGTGAAGAATTGCGAGTCTTACTTGTGGAGTCTTTGGTTTTATCGAAGTTAAATTATGCGGACACGGTCTATGGCCAACGACTACTGTCAAAAACTGAAAGAATGATACAAAGACTTCAAAACGCCTGTGTACGTTTCTGTTTTAATGTTCCCTTTCGGGGACATGTTACGCCTTTCCTCAATGAGCACAACATTTTAAAAATGAAAGCTAGACGTAAACTCCACATGGCGAACTTACTCTTTGGTGTTATTAAGTCTCACTCCCCTTCTTACTTATATAACAAACCATCGTGGACAAGAAGACACAGAATCGGTGAGGGAAGAAAATGTTCTCAACAGCTTTCCATCCCACAGCACAAGTCGGCGGCTTTTAGAGGCAGTTTTCGCTACGCAGCTACTAAATGCTGGAACAATATCCCTCCTCCCATAAAGTTCAGTAAAAGTTCCTCGACTTTCAAATTGAAATTAAAAGAATTTCTTTTAGGTCATCAAAAAGATTTTGAAAACATTCGAGCCGACATATCTGCCATATAAAACAATCAATTTTGTCAATTTTATTTTTATGAATTTTATGAACTTTACCAATTTTAACGATTTTATTATTTTTACTTTTAATTTCAATCAGTTTACATTTTTGCATATGTCGGAGACATCATTAGTACGGGAGCTGACTTGACAACGAGGCGGAAGCAGTGTGACGACAACGACTATTCGGAACGCCAGCGCCATCTGGAGGAGCTTGACAGAGTCTAGCATGAGTTCGTGAGGGGGTCGACGCTCGAAGACAGCTCGACAAGAACGATGAGCTCTCTTGGACATTGGACATCGTACGAACAACATGTGCTCGGAAACTGTCCCGCGTTCCGTATCTGGTTGTGTCGTGTACCTACCTAGTGTGTAATTTGCTAGCGTGATTAAATTGTTTGTGAAATTATAATCTCATTTGAACTGCAAACCGTTTTTCTATTGCGTATTATCCAACACTTACCCACAGTAGCCCACACATAGTTCAAATATGACTGATAACGACACACACTATACCTTCTCCGACATCAGAACTGGGATTCGTGTTGGTTCATGCGCAAAATGAGAACGCTGAAAGTGAAAGTGACCGTTGACATTTGAAAAACAAAGTGCAAACACGCGAACGCTTATTAAATAATCGTGTGGATCTGTCCAAGTTCGACCCAGACAAACCAGATACGGATGCGCGATCATAGTACATGTTGTTTTGGGCATAGGCTGTATGCAGGAATACCTTTGCACAGTGACGCGCCAGTTGCGCCCTACCGCCACGTTTAAAAAAAAAAAAAAAAAAGTGTCTGTGTCCGGCGTTTGAGTCCGTCGTATCCTGTTTTCGTATTAAGAACACACGGTAGGAGTAGGACGCGTCGTGTGCAAACGTAAAAGCACACAGTACGATAGCTGATTTGTGTTTTGCTGAAAATTCACTGCAAGGAGTTCAACTGGTGTGTGGCCGTCATTAAGGCGCACAAAGGTAGCGAAAGACGAAGCGTGGAGCTACCAGTGACGTGGAGTGACTTGAAGAATCGAGCCAAGCAGCCTGCAGCCGTCGGTGAAGCCCTTCGTGTGCTGCATGTGAGGGAATCCAGGACAAGTCGCGACATGTCATGGACCGCGGCACGGTGCACGAGCAGTGGCAGCCAGGCAGATGGTGGAGGTGGACCGCGTGCTGCAAGCAGCTGCGGCAAGTGGACGATTGCGTCCTACAGCTACTCTCAGGCGCGTTACAAAATAAAGGTGAGCTGTATTGTTTTGCTTAGGATTCTGGTGCTGAATGCTCGTTAGTAAACGCAAGTTGTGCAGCCAAATTAAGTGGCAAACGAGTTAATAACGTTGTTGCATTGACTAGTATTAGTCAAACGCGTGTGTAGATTATAGTAGGTGGTAATTGGCGAAGTGAAAACGAGACGGCAGCTTAGACAACTTATATTTTGAAAAGACACGGAAAAAATTACAAAGCTAGGTGAGACGTATAGACGTATAGACGTAGGTACATCAAGCGCACCCGCTTGCAGTGCTCGCACGGACTGAACTGCCGGCGTGTTGGGTGGGGTCCAGCGACCAATACATCCATACTTAGTTATACTTATAATTATCTTATGACTATTAACTACGAATCTACAAATATGAGCGCGTCGCTAACATTCCCCCCCCCCAGTGCTGGCTCAGCACTCCTCAACAAGTGAAATTCGCGCGACGCGGGCTGCAGGTCGCTTCCAGACACCAGTCTTAGTCTTCACTTCGACCAGTCTGATTCGTCCATCTTTTCCTGGGTATGTCTTCTGAATAAGACCCTTTGGCCAGGTACTACGGGGACTGTTAGGATCAGCCACTAGCACTACGTCACCTACCTGCAAAGGTTTCACCTCCTCGTTCCATTTTCTTCGAGGCCGTAAGTCAGGGAGAACCTCTTTCACCCATCTACGCCAAAACATATCCGCTAACGCTTGTGACTTTCTCCATTGTTTGCGTAGACACATGTCGGAGTCATCGAAAGTCCCAATGATAGGTGTGCTGGATGAGCTACCTAAAAGAAAATGGTTAGGAGTTAAAGATTCTAAGCTTTCAGGGTCCACGGAGACGTGTGTCAGCGGACGACTATTTACTATATTTTCCACTTCTGCCATAAGGGTTAGCAGCACTTCTTCGCGGGGAGCGCGTTCGTTCATTATAACTCGAAGTGATGTTTTAACGCTTCGAATCAGCCTCTCCCAGGCCCCACCCCAGTGAGGACTGGAGGGAGGTATAAAATGCCACTGCATGGCGTTGTTCGCTCCGACGGCCTTGAGAGCATCTATATTAAGTGCCTGCTCTGATTGCTTCAGCTCCTTATCGCTTGCTCTTAGGTTGGTGCCATTGTCAGAGTATAGATGAGAGGGCCATCCTCGCCGTGCTGCCATGCGTCGCAGCGCCATAATCAAGGAGTCTGATGTGAGTGACGGAACAAGCTCGATATGAATCGCTCGTATAGTGAGGCAGGTGAACAAAACACCATACCTCTTCTGCCTTCCTCTGCCCACAGTCACTTCTATTGGACCAAACAAGTCCAGGCCACAGAATGTAAATGGTTTTTGGTGATGTGCTACTCGAGCATGAGGTAAGTCACCCATCCTGGGTACTTGAGGCTTACATTTCCTTATGTGGCAAAGCATGCAATTCGAAACCACCCTTTTAACCGTTGGCCTTATTCTAACAATCCAATATTTCTGTTTCAGGTTATTGACGACCATTTCCTGGTTCCCGTGTGCTGCCTTAATGTGAAAGTACCGGACAAGAAGACGCGTTATGTCATGTTTTCCATCTAATATAATTGGTCTCTTCATTTCTAGGTCCACGTCTGACGCAGCATCGATGCGGCCACCGAGTCGGAGTAAACCAGTTTCGTCTAGATACGGTGTCAAGGTAAGTAACTTACTATCTCGTGATATGTGTTTTCCACTTTTGATTGCAGATATTTCGGCGGAGAACGATTCCATCTGCGCCTTCTTCAGCAACAGGATCTCAGCTCGAGCCATCGCATCGCAGTCAACTTCACCGGTAAGTCTCTTGCATCTGTCAATAAATTTCAGAATGACGGCCGTGGCTCGCAGCAAGTGAAGCCAGGAGGAAAACCGCTGCGGCTCAGGAACGGGTAAGTTACATGTAGGCTCATGCATCACAGCTACACACTCTAAACTTCCTTCATCTCTGTCGATGTCGGTGTTCACGACGTCAGCAGGCCATAAGGGCTCCTCTTTGTATAAGAAATCAGGCCCTGTGAACCACTCACTGTGAAACATTGTGTGGTTAAATTCATCACGAGTACCAAGATCTGCTACATTTAATTTGGTAGGTACATATCTCCATTCGGAAATACGCGTGAGTTCATCAATTTCTCCTAATCGGTTCGCTTCGAACGTCTTATACCTACGTGTGTTATTTCTAATCCATTGTAACACGGTAGTGGAGTCACACCAAAAATATCGTCGCTCAGGTGCTAATCTATGTTCCTTCATAATGGTATCAGCCAATCGTGCAGCTAACAGTGCCGCCTGTAGCTCGGCTCGGGGTACAGTCATGGGTTTAGCAGGTACAACACGACATTTACTTGCTATAAATGCAACGTTAACATTCCCACTGACTATCCATCGCCAGTACGCCACACAACACATGGCTTGAACAGATGCGTCGCATAATAAATGCAACTGTAAGCATGTATAATTATTACTTGCCGGCGTAGCACACGTAGCGGTTGTCGTAGGCGGTCTACACGTCTCGTAGCAGCAGCATCTCGTAGCAGATAACTCCAGCGCGGGGGTCCCGGGTGCGGCGGCGGGAGGAGGTGGCCTTATCATCGCAGGCTCGGCGACCGGTTTTCGTCCCGTCTTGCTCCCACCTTGTAACACAATATTTTTATTATAGCACCTAGGTATACGTATTTGCTTTATATCCTTTAAGGACGCCTTTACGAATCTGACAAAAATAAGCCGTTTTTCGGTGCATTTTGCGGCAAAATGAGACGAAACCAAATGTAACTAATAATTACCACAGATAGATTACTCTTTCATCTCCAAATGGTAGCCATTTTTTATTCGAAAATGTTGGTTTATAATATAGTAAAAAATAATTTCCGTTGCCTCTTCACACAAAATCGACGATATCGTGCTGTCTTTGGGATCATTTTTCTTCTATTTAATAACATAAACATATTTATTTTAAAATATTTTGTGTAAGCAGACATGTTCAACTCAAAAAGGTAGCCATAAGAACTATCAATATGTTAAAAATAAGCTCAAAAAAAAATAAAAATCGGAGTCTATTTTTTCACATATTTAGCTGTAATACGTGAATCTTATTGGATTGAAATAAGGGTTATTTTACTGGTCACTGTCTCGGTTTATTGCACAAATATTTGTAATGAAATATTAGTCTGCGCTCGGCCGCCGTTGTGAGTGGACTCTGTGTCGGTTGTAAGCAGCAGCTTGTGCTAAAAGAAGATCGCTGTACGGATACAAAATATTTGACACACAAAACTTGATACTTCACGCATTCTGTATGTACCTATTACCCAAGGAAAGATTTGATTCACAGTCTTATCATTTTTCTAGAAGTAAGTAGGGTTTATAAATTCATATTTCGTTCCGGACTTGCTGGAGTGACCTGCACAGCAGGTGTACTTCGAAGACTGCTACTGGAACTAACAGCCGAGCTGAGGAGTTATTCCGGTCTGATCCCCTGAAGACTTACAATTTTTCATGATGGGTGTCAATTTCGTGGTTTTCGAGGGTGCTGAAACCGGTGGTGAGGTCCAAATGAGAATCCAAGATGGCGGATGTGAAAAATGTTACAATTTTTCATGATGGGTGTCAATTTCGTGGTTTTCGAGGGTGCTGAAACCGATGGTGGGGTCAAAATAAAAATCCAAGATGGCGGATGTGAAAAATGTTACAATTTTTCATGATGGGTGTCAATTTCGTGGTTTTCGAGGGTGCTGAAACCGATGGTGGGGTCAAAATAAAAATCCAAGATGGTGGATGTGAAAAATGTTACAATTTTTCATGATGGGTGTCAATTTCGTGGTTTTCGAGGGTGCTGAAACCGATGGTGGGGTCAAAATAAAAATCCAAGATGGCCGATGTGAAAAATGTTACAATTTTTCATGATGGGTGTCAATTTCGTGGTTTTCGAGGGTGCTGAAACCGATGGTTGGGTCAAAATAAAAATCCAAGATGGCGGATGTGAAAAATTTTATAATTTTTCATGATGGGTGTCAATTTCGTGGTTTTCGAGGGTGCTGAAACCGATGGTGGGATCAAAATAAAAATCCAAGATGGCGGATGTGAAAAATGATACAATTTTTCATGATGGGTGTCAATTTCGTGGTTTTCGAGGGTGCTGAAACCGATGGTGGGGTCAAAATAAAAATCCAAGATGGCGGATGTGAAAAATGTTACAATTTTTCATGATGGGTGTCAATTTCGTGGTTTTCGAGGGTGCTGAAACCGATGGTGGGGTCAAAATAAAAATCCAAATGGCCGATGTGAAAAATGTTACAATTTTTCATGATGGGTGTCAATTTCGTGGTTTTCGAGGGTGCTGAAACCGATGGTGGGGTCAAACAAAAATCCAAGATGGCTGATGTGAAAATTGTGAGTGACCTGCAGGTGTACTCGAAGACTGCTACTGGAACTAACAGCCGAGCTGATCTAGGTGTGCCGAGTATGGGCTCGTTTTCTTAGTTATGTTGAGACCTTACCTCCGGACTTGATGGAGTGACCTGCAGGTGTACTTCGAAGACTGCTACTGGAACTAATAGCCGAGCTGAGCTAGGTGTGCCAAGTTTGGGCTTCTTTTGTTAGTTTTGTTGAGACCTTAAGAATAGGTAGGCAGGCACTAGGCCGGGTCTAGTCTAGGCAGATGCGGTCACTAATCGGAAACATAAAACAAAAGTATCTAAAAAAAAAGATTACAGCCGCCATCTTGGATTTTCATTTTGACTTTGTTTTCGGCTCCAGCACCCTCGAAAACTATGAAAACGACACCCATGATAAAAAATATAAAAAAAATTACAGCCGCCATCTTGGATTTTCATTTTGACCTCACTATCTGCTTTAGCGCCCTTGAAAACCATAAAAACGCCACCCATGATAAAAATAAAAAATAAATTACAGCCGCCGTCTTAGATTTTCATTTTGACCTAATTATTGGCTCCAACACCCTCGAAAACCATGAAAACGGCACCCATGATGAAAAATATAAAAAAAAATACAGCCGCCATCTTGGATTTTCATTTTGACCTCACTATCGGCTTTAGCGCCCTTGAAAACCATAAAAACGACCACCCATGATAAAAAAATTAAAGCCGCCATCTTGGATTTTCATTTGGACATCACTATCGGTTTTAGCACCCTTGAAAACCATAAAAACGACACCCATGATGTAAAATTAAAAAAAACTACAACCGCCATCTTGGATTTTCATTTTTATCTCACTATCGGCGATCTCAATATCCGTCACTTTGCACGGCCAAAAATGTAATTGACAGGCTTATGGTGATTTATCGAGGTAGCCACTGCTAATATGCCTTTATGCAATGCACGACACTGCTTAGTACGTTATCCTAATTGCGTAACACACTTGGAATGGCAATCCATTCCGATTTGACAGTTCAACAATATCCATTGCGTTGTTTTTGTTTTACGAATTTTTAAATGTTTATGAAGCAACTAGCTGTGCCCCGCGGTTTCGCCCGCATAAGTTTCGATCCCGTGGGAATATCAGATAAAAGTAGCCTATATGTGTCAGCTACCTCTATACAAAATTTTATCAAAATTGGTGAAGCCGTTTGAGCGTGAAGAACAAACATATAAACATACACACATACTCACAAACTTTCGCCTTTATAATATTAGCGTGATGAATATTGTAGCATTTGTACTGTTTGCCTTGTAGGGTGTGTGCCAAATACACGTATTTTCTTTCCAGTTTTCGAGAACCTACTTGCATTTGATACCATAGCAAATTTATTATATAAAATACGAAATAAACCGAATAAAACAAGCTTGTTTTATATTTGTTTTCAATAAGCTCGTCCGCAAATTGTTATGGGTACTTTGGCAACTTGTACTTGATTAATCACTGTCCAGTGAAATTAAGTAAATAGCATTCTACTTATATGAACACTTCACATTACCTACAAACTGTTTGAAAACAAATCACCGTAAACTTAAAAAAAATACATGGCAAAATAAAATTAGGCTCAAGTATCAAGTCGTGTCAGTTTACTCATAATTTCACCGCTTCGCGCATGTCGCTGTGTGTGTGAGCCATGCACGTGTAGTAGTAAGACTCAATACCTAAAATTGAAGCGCGTCATTTCGTAAACGCGTCCTTAATAACTCGATCCATTTGCACCATTTATTGTAGATACTATCGGGTACCACGTCATCCCAGCCTATGTTTAAGCGCCAAGTATCTTGCAACATAATTTTGCCCTGAATAGTAAATGGTGCTAAGAATCCTAATACATCAAAAATGGACATAACTATTCGCAGCATAATTCTTTTAGTCGGCCTATCCTTGTTTAAAATAATATTTTCAGGTATTCGTTTCAGAGACACGTCGAAACCTAATTCATCTTCTCCAGGATACCAGATGAGTCCCAAGGTGCGCTCGCCATGGTACTCCTGTTCAAATTTGAACCTAAAGCTGGCGGTACCTAAGGTATCCTTTGGAACACTATCTAAAACAGCAATGCTATTACTTGTCCAGTTACGAATTTCGAAACCACCACTGCTATGAATCTTACTTATATTTTTAACCATTTCTATCGCCGTCGTGTCATCCGGCAGGCTATCAATGTAGTCGTCCATATAGTGCGATTTGTATATCGCATTAACAGCGCTGGTAATGACGACTCGTAACGACGCGCATTTACATTTTTAACAAACTGAGCTACAAAAGGAGAACAGTTAGCGCCGAAAATAAGTGACGTCATAATATAAATACCAACTGGCTCGTCAGGGCTATTCCGCCAAAGGAACCTAAACGCGTGTTGATCTTCAGGGCGAATTTTGACCCTAAGGAACATGTCCTTGATGTCACCGGTTACTGCAATTGAATATTCCCTAAAGCGCAGCATTATACCAAACAGAGATGACAACAAGTCCGGCCCTGTAAGTAAATGGTCATTGAGACATTTATCACCAACTGGAGCGGCGGAATCGAACACTAGCCTAAGTGACTTTTTGTTGGGGTTATCTACCCCGAAGTGGGGTAGATACCACGTCCTAGGTGCCGGCAGTGGCTTTTCCATCTTGTGAGCGTAATCATTTTGTAATAAGTGATTTATACGCTCGCGGTATCTGTTGGCGAAACCATCGTCACGTGCCATCTTCCTTTCTATTCCCTTTAACCTTTTCAGCGCGTTAGGATAGGTGTCGGGCATGGTGCATGCCTCATCCTTCCAAGGCAGACCTGCACGCCAGCGACCGTTGACGAGCTCGACAGACTTCTCCAGCTGCGCGACGGCACGAGTATCATTAATATTTTGTCTCGGCTTACCTGACACTCCCAAGGCGTCTACAGCAAATGAGTGCCTCACCTCCTCGTGGAGCTCCCGCAGTATGCGCTCGTCCCTGTCCGCGGCGGTGGTAGCGGCCGAGCTCAGCAGCAGAGTGGCGTGCGCCTCGACAGCGCTGGCGGCGACCTGCGCGTGCCGAGCGTGCGGCCTTCGCAACATGCCGTGCATGCACCAACCTAGGGGAGTCAATGTAGCGGACGGCTCATATAATTTACCTACTATAACTTTGAGAGGTAACAATAAGTGACAGTTATCTTGACCTATTAGAATCTCAGGTTTTACATCTTGTTTACATAACTTATCAGTTATTCCATACAGGTTTTTATAGTTATTACAATCGACAACAGAAAGTTGTTGCAAAGGTAAGTTTAATTTATCTACACACCGAAGTTTTATATTATGCATCTTATTGTCCATACCCGATAATGTAACATTCGCGATGGTCGTTTTACATACCAGTTCATCGTCAGACCAGGCTCCGCGAATTCGCATCGTCTCTGAGCGGCCACGAAGCCCCGCACGCTTCGCTAACCCCGCACTGATAAGCGAGACGGTCGAACCGTCATCAAGGAGGGCATTTGCACTGAACACACCGTTAGCACTATGTATACGTATAGGTACGACTTTAAGTAACACTTTGTTTTCACTCGCGTTTATATGCGTCACTGTTTGTGTACTATCAGCGGAGGACATGGCCGGCGACGTCGCCGTCGTCGGCGTTTGCACAGGCGTTGACTTCGGCTCCGGGACCTGGCTACTTCCAGCGTCATTCTTCGGCTTATTCCCGACGTAGTGAAGTAGATTGTGATGCCCCTCGCCACAGCCATTTTTATCGCAAGGCGGTGCTGAGCATGTATCTCGTGCGTGGCGCGATAGTAGGCATTTATAACAAATCCCGTTACGTTTTACGAATTCCCATCTGGTTTTACGTAACGCCTTCTTGAATTGTTTACATTCAGTTAATTTATGTTTTGAGGTACGGCAGAATTTGCAGTTATCCGTATCATCATCTGTTTGCAATAATATAGTTTGAGATCGATTGCCGGAACTATCATTGTTTTTATGATGATTGTTTTTATTTTGACTCGTAAAATAGATATTTGATGTAACTGATATCTTTACGGCCTCATCGTGCAAGAAATCAGATAAGATTACCATACGGGATTTCTGTCCTTCAGTGATGAGCGGGAAACTATAATCAGACCATTTAGATAACAGTGTTGTAGGCAGCTTGGACAATATAATTGAAACAATGCTCATACCTTGTAAGTACTCTTCGCGTCCAACTGCTCGCACTGCTTGTATAAGGTTTTGCACTTTCACTGAAAATGGCACGATTTCATTGTGATAGTTCTGTGACATTGAGGGTAATTTCTTGATATCCTGCACTATTTTGGATATTATTAAATCAGCATTGCCAAAACGTAACTCCAAAGTTGACATGATTTTGCACGGTGGACTCGCAGAAATAAGTAAAGCTGCGACAGCATCTTTAGCAGCTCCTCGGAGACACTTTCTCAACCTCCACAGGTTTTCTTGAGGAGAAAATTTACAAAGCTCGGTTGACTCTTTATAGGCTTGTTTGAACTGGAGAAATTCCAGTGGGTCTCCCGAAAAGTCTGGAAGATCCTTCGGCGTGCTTAATCGAGTTATAAGGTTGGTATTCGGTGCACTCGTAGAAGCCAGGTCTTTCAATGCGCCAGCTAGCATCTGAATAGTCGCTTGCATACTGGTGGCCTCCGCCGTTGGTGGCGGTACAGGTACAGTGTGTGAGTGCGGCTCCATCGGCAGATGTGGCACTGAAAGTGGCGGCTTTTGAGGTGACGTAGCTGGTGCTGCTGGTGCCGTAAAGAGGACGGCATTAGCAGGCGCGGCTGGTTCTGTCTCAGGCGGATGCAACTTGCCCAAGGGGTTGCCATGATCGGGGGCCGGTTGCATTAACTCGTGTTGACTCCGTTCCAGCCATTGCTCCACGTCGTGAGCGCGTTCTTCGTGTGGACTGTATTTTTCTTCTTCCTCTAGTTCAGCTAAGTCCGCTTCTAGCTGTCTGTCTATGAGTTCCAGTCGTATCTGTGCCTTTTGCTTTGCAGCATCCAAAAGCAACTGCGCTTTTCGAGCTTTTACCGATGATGTGTCGGAATGACCTTTCGACCCTGGCAACGTGTTTTCTGTTTTGACGCTCGGCGATGCCGCAGGTGTTTTAAATACCATATTTTTGGCTGCTGCACTGGTTGAAAACTGACACTCTTCAGTATCTGTTTCTTGAGCTCCCTTTTGTTCTTCGAAAAGTTTACGTTGCGCGCGCTCGCGTCGCACCGTACTTCGCGTGCCCACCATTTTGCTTTTCACTGGTGGCGTGACAAACATTAATTTTAGTTGATCCGGTTCGATTGACCACTTTGTAGATTATAGTAGGTGGTAATTGGCGAAGTGAAAACGAGACGGCAGCTTAGACAACTTATATTTTGAAAAGACACGGAAAAAATTACAAAGCTAGGTGAGACGTATGTAGGTACATCAAGCGCACCCGCTTGCAGTGCTCGCACGGACTGAACTGCCGGCGTGTTGGGTGGGGTCCAGCGACCAATACATCCATACTTAGTTATACTTATAATTATCTTATGACTATTAACTACGAATCTACAAATATGAGCGCGTCGCTAACAGCGTGTATTCAGCACAGAACAAATCATATGTAGCGTTGCGATTAGCGAGCAACAACTTGAGATTTTATTATTTTTCTACCCGACATTTACTTGGAAAGTAATATTATGACAGGACAAAGGCAGCTATAACAAAATTTTGGGTAGGCTATTTTGTGTTATTAGAAAACGAAGAATGAGATCAGATTATAAGACTAAGTTAGATCGGAAGTTCAGAGGTCCACTTAAGTTAGTTGATGTTTTGGATTGGGGATCATCTCCCCATACGTTAAACGCTTTAAATTCTAACCGTAGTTACAAGTAAGCTCACTCAAAGATGCCTCTAAGTAGTGTTCCTAACGAGTTAAACGTAGAAGACACCGAGTAGTTAGAGCACATACCATGGCCAGGTCGCACTGTACGCACTTGTCTGTAGTCGTAACTGCAACTCACTTGTGAGTTTTTCAGGGAGCGATGGGCAGCTGGTGGTGCAGCGGGGACCAGGGTCTCAAAGGAGACTATTGTTGTGTTGGTCTTGTAATGACCTGGGAGTCGTAGACTCTATGTGAAGTGATGTGTTTTGGTCGTATCACTTGAGGTGATGACGATATGGGTGGCATGAGTGTCACTAGCTGCTGCGGCAGCAGGGCCATGAGCGTTGTATGTGATCTAAGTTGATATAGTTCCTGACCAATTATTAAAGGCTTAAAGGAATCTTTTGTTGGCGATGATTGCTATTGTTTATACTAAATTTTTGTTAAGTAATCGTTTCGATAACAATGTGGTCAGAATTGGTCGAGTGGAACATGCACTGATGTTGGTTTTTTTTTGTGGTTACAGGTTGACACACGGCGACGTGTGCGGGCGGGGTGGCGGTGTCGGACAGCGCTGCACTCTGGATCTCCTGTACGAGTGGTCGCTGATCGGGGACGGCGCTTTCCGTGCAAGAGGTTTAGCGACTTCTGCTAGGGAAGCAGTGGCTGCGGGTGGATGTCTGTGCCGTTGAGCCGGCTACAGATCTGTTGTCTACCGAATCTGGTGAGTCGTTTTCATTTTGTTTTGACTCCGGTACTGAGTGCGTTGAAGTGTAATAATATGTATGCTATCTTATATTATTAAGTATGCACACTCCTTTATACCTAATATGCTGAATTAGCACTATACCTCATTTAAGCCACATATCCATGTAACATTGATTTTATTAATTAAATAGTACTACAAGCATGTGGTTGTTTCCTTGAGACCACCTCTTAGGAACCCCAACATTACATGGCGACCCTGCCTTGGGAATCTGCCAAGGGGATTTTTAGTTTCTTAATTTAAATTTTACAAGTCATATCATGTGTCGGTCTACCGTCGAAAAGGAAGAGGTTTTCCTTAGTCAGAACGCGGCTGGAGGTAACAATGACGCCACGTTGAAGGAAATTGGAGGACACGTGGAACGTCTAAGCATCGTGACCTACATTGTCCTGGCCGTCATTGGAGTCGTAGCACTTTATGTTTGCTTAAGAATGTACAGGAGCTGCCATCGCACGTGGATCCAACAAGAAATAGGGATGAGTACCATGCAGAGGATCAGGTCATCCATCAGAGGGCGCAGTGAAGGTACCGAAAATCAGTGAATAGTGTTGTGAAATTTATTTTCCATAATTTAATTAACTATCGTTATGTGAACTATCATATTTCATTACGCAAAAACTTAAAGGCGCTAAAATCATGCACGGAAAACTTGTAATGCGACACCAAACGGAAACAAAGTGCAACGTCGGACTTTAATTTTTAGGTTTCGCAATTATGTGTAAGGTGTTTATAATGTGTTTTAAGCAAATCTATTCCTTATTAGATTAAGAAATATTAGTATGATATGATTGATATTTTAGAACGAAATTATAACTTTTTAGTAGAGATACGAAATTATTTAGTAAAAAAGGGACAATCAAGATATAAAGGTAATGTAATTATAACTAAGTTGGAACAAGCAAAAAGTGCATTTGATAACTGCTGTAAAATATTTTTACAAATTGAAAAAAGCAGGGATGTTCATCTAGCAGCGGCGATAGATCTATATGAAAAAATTAAGCAAAAATACGAGGAAATAGAAAGCTTGTGTATTTTTCCCGTAGCAAAAGAATTAGGTAAAATGGAATTCGACTTAAAGGTGGCGTGTAGTTTGATTCCAGTAATGGACGGTGTTGAGGGCACTACCAAGCGGTTGATAGACTCTGTGGAGTTGTATGCTGGCATGCTGGATGGCTCAGGTAAGGCATTATTAATTACTTTCGTTCTAAAAAGTAGGCTGAGTGAGAACGCAAAGCTAAGAGTATCAAGCTCATACAAAAATGTTCAAGATTTAATTGATGATTTAAGAAAATATCTTTTACCCAAGAAATCATTTATGGCTATACAAACCCAGCTACAAAACATTCAACAGGGTTCAAGGTCCATTGAAGAATATGGATCTGAGGTGGAAAAATTATTTACGGAGCTGACGATTACTCAGGCTGATGGAAAAACTGAGGCATTTTCTATTTTGAAACCCATCAATGAAAGTTTTGCAATAAAACGGTTTTCAGATGGCCTGCGGAGCTCGAAGCTGAGCACCATCGTCTCGGCACGCGGCTTCAGCAGCTTAAAAGATGCCATACAAGCAGCAAAAGACGAAGAGTGCACGTCTTTCCGACCATCAGGTAATATCTTGCATGTATCTAGGAATGGACGAGTTTCACATAATAATAGGCGATCACAAAGTCATCATAGGGGTACTCTCCGTGGTCAATATGGTAACAATTACGCTCGTGGACACCCATCTCATAACAATTATAACCGAGGACAAGGTTCTCGTGGATATAATAGGCCAAATTATCACCCATCGTATAGCCGTGGTAATAGAGGTTCGAGATATGCTAGGAACCGGGGACGAAGCCAAAGTACATTCCCAGCAGAGCGAGTAGTAGACACGCGTCAAAGCGATAAAGACGAAAGTACAGATAGTACACCAAATCAGTTTTTTCGATCCTAAACATTTTGTGTTATCATACCAAGGAAATGCAAAGTACATAACCTTTTATATTAATAATACAAATATTATTGGCTTATTGATACGGGAGCAACATTGTCCATCATTAAAAATGAAATGTTACCAAATGACATCGTTGTGCATAAAGATAATACCTTAATAAATGGAATAGGTGGTCAGCGACGTTCTCTAGGTTCAGTAAATTTATTATTAAAATATGATAATGTAGCGTTTCAGCATAATTTTCTTGTTTTTAATTCGTTACCACTAAGAGCAGACGGTATTTTAGGTTTAGATTTTTTAGAAAAATTTCAAGCAAAAATAGATATAGTTTCAAATAAGTTAACACTCTTTAACAATAATAAACAACATTATTTACATTTTGTTGATGAACATGATAGAATAAAAAACGCAATAATTATTCCGGCGCGTTCGGAATCAATTCATTTTATAATTGTGAATGACAATGTAAATGGAGAAGTTGTAGTTTGTAGTAAAGAGATAGCGAAGGATGTGTTTATAGCAAACGCAATAGCAAAGGTTAATAATAACAGAATTCCAGTCAGGATACTTAATGTTAGTGATAAGGAACTGTGTTTACCATCTTTAATACCAGATTTAAGAAATGTGGAAGATTATAATATTTGTCAATTTAATAAGACCAATATCGACGCCACTAGAGTTAAAACATTGTTGTCAGAATTAAATCTAAATTATTTAAACGGAGAAGAGAAACAATCAATTGAGGCAATATGTACAAAGTATTCAGACGTTTTCCATTTAGAAGGAGATAAGTTAAAAACAACCAATATTTATGAGCAATCTATAGTTGTGAAACAAAACTCTACCCCAGTTTACGTCAAGCCATATAGGTTACCACAGGCACTAAAACCAGAAATAGCTAAGCAAGTTAATAATATGTTAAAAAATGATATTATAGAAGAGACAAATAGTGAATGGTCCAGTCCAATTTTATTAGTACCTAAGAAAAGTAGCGAGGGACAAGGGAGAAAATGGCGTTTAGTAGTAGATTATAGAAAAGTAAATCAAGTTATTTGTGACGATAAATTCCCATTACCAAATATTAATGAAATTTTAGATACGCTTACGGGAGCTATCTATTTCACTCACCTTGACCTTCACCAAGGTTATTACCAAGTAAGTTTGGAACCCAATAGTCGTAAATTAACTGCATTCACTACAAACACAGGCCAATATTGCATGAAACGGCTACCCATGGGCTTAAAGATAAGTCCTAATGCTTTTAGTCGTATGATGTCAGTAGCAATGTCTGGATTAACTTTTGATAAATGTCTAGTATACCAAGACGATCTCATTGTATTCGGAAGAAATCTATCTAGCCACAATCAAAATTTAGTAAGTGTAATGGAAAGGTTGAGGAAAGTAAATTTAAAACTAAATCCACAAAAATGTGAATTTTTAAAGAAAGAAATTCTTTATTTAGGACATTTGGTTACAGATAAAGGTGTATTACCAGATCCGGAAAAAACCAGAGTATTAAAAAATTACCCAATTCCCAAAAATGCAGATGAAGTAAAACGTTTCGTAGCTTTCTGTAATTATTACCGTAAATTTATTAGACATTTTTCGGAAATAGCAATGCCCTTGAATAAGTTAAGTAGGAAAAATGAACCATTTATATGGTCTACTGAATGCCAGAACGCTTTTGACACTTTAAAAAATGCGCTAGTATCGTCACCTATACTGCAGTATCCCGATTTTTCAGAAAATCATGAATTTATTTTACAAACAGATGCTTCGGGTACTGCTATTGGGTCCGTATTATGTAACAAAGATCTTAGACCAGTTGCATATGCGAGTAGACCCATGAATAAGGCGGAAAAGAACTACCCGACTATTCAAAAAAAACTTTTAGCTATCGTGTGGTCTGTTAAATATTTTAGACCATATTTATATGGAAATCAATTTACCATAATGACAGATCACAAACCATTGATATATTTATTTGGTATGAAAGATCCGTCAAGTAGGTTACTTAAATTTAGGTTAACCCTAGAAGAATATAACTTTAAAATACTCTATGTGAAAGGAAGAGATAATGTTGTGGCAGATGCTTTATCTAGAGTTCATATAACGTCTGACGAACTTAAAAGTATGAATGAGCAAGTTATGGCTGTAACGACAAGGATGCAAAAGAGGAAGATGGAAGAACAAATTAACAGTAAGGAAGAAGATGGAAAGAAGGGTCTTAATAAATCCACTAACGACTGGACTGATCACCCAAGGGTTGTGGATATATTAAGAAAACCGCGTGAGTCAGTGGAAATGTGTTTGATTGAAGGTAGCAAATTAAAAAGATTTAAGGATAATGACATGATAACTGAAGAAATTGAATGTTTTGCATTTGAAGAGACTAAAAAGACATTATACATTAATCTTGATTTCAAGGCGCATTTCTCGCGAGCCGAATTTGTGCAGAAATTAAGTTATTTTTGCAAAAAGATACGTATCAGCGAAGTATGTATAATTAAGAATAATGATAATATAGAATTTATTAAAAGTATTTGTGAAGAGATAACAACACTCCCTAATTGGTCCGGACCACGAATATGTATATTAAGAGGAGTAAAAAGAATAACTGATGATAATGAAAAGATAATAATTATGAATGACTTTCATTTATTGCCTTCCAGTGGACATGCGGGAGTGCGTAGAATGGTCAATACCATCAAAAGACGATATTATTGGCCAAGTATTGACAAGGATATTCAAGAATATGTTAAAAAATGTACGAAATGTCAAAAATCTAAACATTATCGTTACATTAAAGAACCGATGGAAATTACTACAACGGCTTCCTCGGCATTCGAAAAGATTTACTTAGATGTAGTGGGTCCTTTAGATAGAGACGAAAGCGGAAATTGTTACATATTGACTATGCAGTGTGAATTAACAAAATTTGTACAAGCTATTCCATTACAAAACAAAGAAACGGTGTCCATTGCAGATGCATTTGTTAGACAGTTCATATTAAGATTTGGTATTCCGGAAATAATAGCTACGGATCGAGGAACAGAATTTATTTCTGCAACTATGGAACAGGTTTGTAAAATTCTTAATATTGAAAAATTATCTTCTACAGCCTATCACCATCAGTCGATTGGAGCTCTTGAAAATGCTCACAAAACTTTGGGTGCATTTTTAAGAATTCAGTGCGGAAACCATAAGAATACATGGAGCTATTGGTTACCATTTTGGTGCTTTAGTTTCAACAACACAGTCCATTCAGAAACAAAATATACGCCATATGAACTTGTTTTTGGAAAACTTTGTCGGATACCAGATAGCATTAGCGATACTGTAGACCCATTATACAATTTAGATAGCTATCCATTACAATTAAAATATAGATTGCAGTTAGCTCATGCCGACGCAAAGAACAATTTGTTGTTAAATAAGCATAAACGTAAGGAAATACATGATAGATCTGTTAATTCAACAACGTATGAGAAAAATGATTTGATTTTATTAAAAAATGAAACAGGTAGTAAATTAGATACCCTATTTGAAGGTCCCTATACGGTAGTGCAAGATTTAGGTTGTAATGTAAAAATACTAAAAAAAGATAAAATAGAATTAGTACATAAGAATAGGACTAGGCCTTATTATCAATAGATTTAATATAAGAAAAAAAAAACATTGCAATGTATAATGATAAGAATAAATAGGTACCCATTTATTTCATATAAAATCAGTAATAGGCTAAGAACCAGTATAATTTTATATTTATAAAAATAGGTAACACCATTTTTTTTTAAAGTAAAATATGTAATTAGGTATGAAAAAAAAAAGAAAAAGTTGTGTTAATTTCTTTTTTTTTTTTATGCCCCTGGGAGGTGAAGTGTAATAATATGTATGCTATCTTATATTATTAAGTATGCACACTCCTTTATACCTAATATGCTGAATTAGCACTATACCTCATAAGCCACATATCCATGTAACATTGATTTTATTAATTAAATAGTACTACAAGCATGTGGTTGTTTCCTTGAGACCACCTCTTAGGAACCCCAACATTACAGCGTCTCTGGTAAACAACAGCGAAAATGGTTACATTGTTACTTTGTTAGGTATAGCCTAATCTAGTTTACAATGCAATTTTAAATTCTCTTACGTTAGATTAAGAATGATGCCAGTAGGTCATGTACCAGTCGAGGTAGATGGTGCTCACAGTGATGATGCTCACAGTGGTGATGAGCAAGCCTAAGTAGTGAGAGCCACGCGAGTAGGGGTTCTCTAACGGCCGTAGTAAAGCTGTGTATCACAGGGTGATGCATACGGATCCATGCACTGTATGTGTGAGAGCAATGCGATTGCTGGTCGGCCGGAGCGCCGTGGCGTTAGAGTGGTTTACTCGTGTGTAGTTTTCCAGGTGTCTAAGGCTCTTAGTGAAACAGATTATTGTTGTAATGTGAATAACGATGGTACATGGCTCTGGATGATGTTTTTTTGGTCAGTGGGTCGTCTTGGGGGTGTACTTACAAATACACTCTATGACCGTGTTCGGAAGATGCCCGAGGGCCAAGTACCAATTGAGATTGTAGACGAAATTTTAGTTTGTGTACTCAGGTTCTCGGTTCATTGGGTCGGAGACCGTACCAGAGTATCGTGAGTACGTGGTATACACGGTAGCTCTGGGTAGTATGGTCGGGTCTAGCGTTGAAGCCAAGACCGTAGAGTCAAGGACGACTCGGCATTCCTGCGGGAAGTGCGTATGTGACAAATGTGTGGGACTGTGAATGGGATACCTGAGGTTTTGTTTTCTTTAACTAACGTAGTGTGGAATCGTTGTACTTGGTCTCGGTAATCTCGAAACTAGATAGTTCAAATTCTTAGATTAGCCTAATTTTTGGTTTCTAATTTGAATGCTTATTGCAAATTGATCGTAAAATAAAACAGATTTTATAGAGTCGAGTCCCTTTTAATTTTGATCCATCAGTCTTCCTTCATATGGGAGGTTGCGAAAAATGCCAGAAAATCAGAGTATTACTAACTAATTTGAGGAAAGCCAAGTAAAAGTCTTGTTGATGAAACAGAGTAGAGATTAACTCGCGTGATAGTGGTGAATCTTAGGTCGGCTGGTCGGGACCGTACCAGTAGTCATTTCGTAGCCGTAGTCCGTTAGAAGTCGGTATCTGCTTTTAGTAGTCCGTGGATACGCGGTGCGCGGGTGTCTCTGGCGGAGGTCGGGTCTTGTAGAGACCATAGAGTCCGTGGGACTCGGAATTCAGAGGAATTCATAGAAACAAACATGAGGTTTGTTGGGCTTAGTGAAAAGCCACAGGCCACGAATAAGATTCCTGCTTTGTGTTTTGTGATGCTCTAAGGATGTTTTATTGGCTTCGTTAATTATTTAGTTAGTGATCTTGAGATTTGAGAATCAAGTAATGAGTAATGCTCTGATCTCTGCAATTTTTTTTTAGTTTGTTGGAATTTCATTGTGTTTTTGCCTGTACCATATTTCGTCAGGAGTGACCGAGCTATGTGATACTTTGCGGGTATGTTTGTTGACAGATTAACACACGAGGACGTGTGGAAGCAGGATGGCCGTGTCGGAGACATCATTAGTACGGGAGCTGACTTGACAACGAGGCGGAAGCAGTGTGACGACAACGACTATTCGGAACGCCAGCGCCATCCGGAGGCGCTTGACAGAGTCTAGCATGAGTTCTTGAGGGGGTCGACGCTCGAAGACAGCTCGACAAGAACGATGAGCTCTCTTGGACATTGGACATCGTACGAACAACATGTGCTCAGAAACTGTCCCGCGTTCCGTATCTGGTTGTGTCGTGTACCTACCTAGTGTGTAATTTGCTAGCGTGATTAAATTGTTTGTGAAATTATAATCTCATTTGAACTGCAAACCGTTTTTCTATTGCGTATTATCCAACACTTACCCACAGTAGCCCACACATAGTTCAAATATGACTGATAATAACGACACACACTATACCTTCTCCGACACATATATTATTGTCCTTACTCTAAATGAAAATCCGTTTCGTAGTAGTAGTACAATGTAGTCACACGATTTTGTGTATATATATATTTAGTATATATATTTTATATTTATTTATTTGTTTTTAGTGTAGGTAGTACGCACATATAAACTAAATTAAATAACCCATTTATTTGAAATACAACACACATACATGTATGTAGCAACATTTTATTTGATTTTGTTAATTTATTTTATCGGACACACACGTCTCTATATGTTTGTTATTCCAGCGTATGGCACTCGTGGGTTGCAGCTGAAAATCAGCGTCAGGTGATACACCTTGTGTTGTCATCTGACATTATGCTGAGCTGAGGCCCTTTTGGCATTATAATCTTTGTTTTCTGTTTTTATAGTTTTAAGGTGTATTTATTTTGCTGTAATGCCAATAAACGCATTTTTCTTTCTTTCTTTACTACGTTGCATTGTAATGATGTAGTTTTGACGTGTCCGCATAGCAGCCAGCCTAAGTATGTTTGTTGTGCGATGGGCCGTGTGACGTCATCGCCTTTAATGATTCCTCCTAGCATGATCTGGGAGTAAATGTCGGATCCGCTAAGTTGATATTTTGTATTTGAGGCCATGATGGTTTTGTAAAAGTTTTGTTCGGTAGATTCTTGATTAGGTTTTTCATTATGTATACTGTTTTCCTGAACGTGAAGTCATCGAAGACAGAGCTGCATGAAATTGTTATCATGCCCTTGCAATGGCTCTCCTTTTCTCCAACTTCAAAGACAGCTCCTTTACATTTCTGGCGTTTGATCCCAAGAAGTTGTGCTGCTCGTTCTGTTATCAGTGATATTTGTGACCCTTGATCTACAAGAGCTCGCATGTTGTACTGAGTCCCATCAGCTCCCTCTACCTTTACTATGGCGGTCGCTAATAGAATCTCCGATGCGACTTTATCATCTTGAGAGACATGAGATGACGAATTTCCTTGGTTTTGTTCATTGTTTTTTGATGCAGCCTCGTGCAATAACGTATTGTGCTTAGCTTTGCACTTGCGACATCGGTTGTTTGACGTACATTTTTTGCCCTTATGACTGTACAGGCAATTTATGCAGACTTGCAACTTGTTTATTGTGGCAAGTTTTTCGTCGTTCGACATTTCTAAAAACTTTGCACAAAAATAGAGGCCATGTTCGTCGTTGCAGAGTGGACAAGTAAACGTTGACGCATGGTACGATTTCGTAACCTTGTTGTTACTAGTCGCTTGATTTTTGTTGTTATGATAGCTGTGTTTCTTGTTATGGGATGTTTCTTGATTCTGATTTGTCGCCGAACTTGTCTTCTGACCGTTGTCTTGTTTACGCTGCGACGATTCCATTGAAGTAAACTTCGCCTCTAGGTAATCTAAGAAATCCTTTAATATAGGTAATTCTCGCGAGTTTTTCAGTGATTCAATGTAATCTGAGTATGTTTCAGCGTCCAGTTTTTGTGCCAAAATGTGCACTAGTAGCGGATCCCAGGTTCTGATATCCACTTCTAAATTCTTCATGGCGTGCAAACATTCTATTGTGATCTCATGTATTTTTTTGATAGCTGCTAATGACTGTTGTTGCATAGTAGAGGCAGATTGAAGAGCATGTTGATATGCGATGTAAAGATAAGTTTCTTGTTGTTGTAGCGATTGTTGAGAATGTACCAACACACTAGATAATTATCCGAGCTTATTTGTAAGTGTTGTATCAACCTTTCAGCTTCTCCTTGGATCTTGCTTTTCAAAAATTGCATCTTCTGCGCATTTGACAAGGATGTGTTGTTATGGATTGCTTCCGCGAAAAGGTCTTTGAACGGTATCCACTGGTTAAACTTTCCGTGGAATGCTGGTATCTCCAACTTTGGTGTCGTTTTTTCTCGATAAGCTCCGGACCACATCTTGGTGTTTAATGCCTTCTTCAGATCGATATATTGATTTTCGAATCTTGTATAGCGCTCTTCATATATTGCGTTCTTGTCCCCGTTGAGTTCGCACTCGAGTTCCCAATGGAGACAGTCAATAGCAGACCTACGCGCTTGTAACGTTTGCAACGCGTCCTGGAATTCCCATTTTTCTGTGATAAATTCCACTTGAATGTTGGCAACAGCTCTCATGAAGGCCTTGAAGTTCGCCAATTGTTTGCGTAAGAGGTCGTCCAGTTTACTGTTGGACCCCGTGTCCCTCTTGTTAGGGCTTTGTTGTTGCCGAGGAGGCGATTGATCCCTGTTGTTGCTCTCGGTTATGTTATTGGTTTCTCCCTCCTCCTGGCTGTCTTGTTGCTCTTGTAACTTTTTGCTCGAAGTACTTGCTTGACCTTGTTCAGAGGTACTTTCGAACGGTGTTGGTTGCACCGCCGGTCCTCCTGCGGACCGTTTGTGCGCCGACAATTCCTGATTTTGTTGGAGAATCAGCTCCTTGACTTCTTTATAACATTTCAATGCGGTGTTATATAATTCGCTTGTAAAGTAAGGATGACCCGTACTTGCTTCTGTAGAAAGACGATCATGGTTGAACTGGAATTCACTCCATAAGTTTTCCAGCATTTGCATACGCCGTTTGAAGTAGTCCAAGTTCTTCCTGTCCCAGCCATCCTTCTTGATGTTGATACCGACTTTCTTGATGTTTTCGAAAAGTTCGCGCTGATTCTCGTAAGTATTTGCTGCTGACGTCATGTTGTCAAATTTTGAGAAGTAGACTGTTGCTCCACACTTCTGGTTCTTGGTATCGTATAACCTTTCTCTTCTACGATATTCGCCTTCACAATTGGTTACTGATTCGCGACCGTAAAAGATATAAATCACACAACACTAAATTGCTCGAAGGACCAAATGTTGGGGCCTAACTCCCAACAGTGAAAATGTTATGGTTTTGTTATGTAAAGTACGCACTTATAAGGTGCGTTATGTTATGTTATGTAAATGAGTAGACGAATGATTTCCCTTGATGGATTTATTGCTACTGAATGTAATTACATAATTGTTCTACTTAAATGCTATGTTGAAGGAATGCACAGCTAAACAATATTGATGTGCATAAAGAAATGTGTGACGTACAAACTACCACAAAGGTACAGCGTAGCTCGTACACTATCTTAATATCTGCTCATTCCACGGTTTTCTGTCCGCACATACGAGTACACTGCCTACTCATCAAAGCGGTTCCTGCCTAGATCATATGATAATCAAATCCAGTTTTTCGTTTATTACGCTTGTTACTACAATTACCGACCATCGCGCAGTTTTACTGACCTTTAACTTAACGCTGCCTAAGCAAAATCGCCCGCTGACAAAAACGTAACTACTTAAACACAAACAAACTTGAATATGATTTATGCAACATTGATTTTAGCCCAGTTTTCAATTCACCTGACGCTAATTTTGCTTTATAAAACATGTTCAATCAGCTATATTACACAACACGACCGTTATGACAGTAAACAAGAAAAAATATAATATTAAACCTTGGATTACTCCTGGCCTAATTCGGTGCATAAGACAAACTTCATCAAAGACATAGGAGGGACCCAGACAATCTCGTCACTAAAGTCACCTATACCAGATACAGGAATTTTTGCAACAAACTTCTAAAGGACTTAAAGAGAAATTACGATAAAAATGAATTAAATAGAGCGGGAAACAATAGCAAGCAACTTTGGAAACATATCAAAAACGTCACCTATATGTCAAAACAGCACGAATCAAATTCAAGTTTATTCAAGTTTACTGCTTTCTAATGCTTCACCTATCCTGTCAGCCAACTGTTGAAGAATTCCGTTTCTAAAATCCAAACACTGTTCTTCGTATAAAATAACTTTATTGTACACACTGATTCCTGATTTACAATGTCTTGCTTGCTTCGTAGCTCAACGATTACTGACTCTGAACTACCTTTTACAACATATAACGACTTTTCCCCCACTCAGAAATAACCAGAATGTCCTCAACCGATATTTCTGAGTGTTGTCAAAGTAAAATAATACATTCAGTTGTCATAGTGAAAAATACATTTTAAAGTTTGTTACAATATTAATAATTTGTTTTTTGATAATGTTGCCATAGTGGATATTATACTTCGATATTAAAATAATAATCGATAAATTAGTACAATTCACAACTTATTTTTAACAGATCAAGCAAATCTATCTAGAAAGTGAGCAATATTTAATCAGAATTAAAACATAAATTTGAAACAAGCTAACAATTCGTCCATCCTGATAAGTTTCGCGTCCTCGCGAGCTACACACTATTGCAAAACGTTAGCATAAGAATTACATAACATTTAATACACATCGTACTTCATAGATAATATAAACTTTTCTAGATTTACACAATGTTACTTCAGTTATTGTGCACTTTGCACTCAAAAGTAGTCTTCGGTCACAGCTGCTTATAACGTTATGTGCACACTGCACTTCAAAGGAGTCTTTTCTCTACACTCACGCACATAGCAGTGTATGGATTTAACATGACTACTTGCACATAGCACTTCAAGTAGTTCTGTCTCTACACTCACGCACATAGCAGTGTATGGATTAACATGACTACGTGCACATAGCACTTCAAGTAGTTCTGTCTCTACACTCACGCACATAGCAGTGTATGGATTAACATGACTACGTGCACGTAGCACTTCGAGTAGTTCTGACTGTACACTCACGCACATAGTCGTAGCAGTAGGGTGTACAACGTGCGTACTTCGCACTTTTAATTTAGGAAAAATATAAAAACTCAATCTTTGTTTTATCAAAAGTTTATCTAATAAACTCAAATCATCAATCATCTCATATATTCTCTTATTACATTTTTACTTAAAAAGTATGTTCTATACTTCATAACAAGGAACTTCATTATTATACTATTACTAATTACTACGCACAACAAACATTCACAATTAAATATACTGACACACACAGCAGTGTAAGTGTAGGTACAATGTTCGCACTTTTAATTTAGGAAATGTATGTGAACTCAATCATTGTTCTAAACAAAAATATATTATCTGTAATCATTTCAACTCTAATCATTTCTCATACATTGTTTCATTACATTTTTACTTAAAAAGTATATACTAACACACACAGCAGTGTAAGCGTACAATGTTCGCACTTTTTATTTAGGAAAAATATGTAAACTCAATCATTGTTGTAAACAAAATATTATCTCTAATCATTCATCTCATTCGCGTCAACGTGAATCATGCCTTTTCCAGATTTATATACTACGTTACAGTCATACTCCTGAATCAAACTCCATCGCGCAACTCTAGGTATCATATCTCGTTTTAAAAACGTTGCCCTGAGCGAGTTACAGTCTGTTACAATAGTGAAGCTTAACCCAAGCACGTACGTTCTGAACTTCACTAACGCTGCAATAACTGCAAGAGTCTCTTCCCGTTCTGAATGACTCAACTTGTATGGTCGATAAACGACTGGCTCTGTATCTTCTAACACAATATCCATTTCCGCAACCGTAGTCTGACCTAGTTCGGACAAGTCTTTGGCAAAACAATCGCGGTACTCGTTCAAGGTATTGATTAGTTGGAGTTTCTGATTGTGGTCTAAATCTTCGTTAATATTGAAGTCATTTAATGTAAATGGAGGCTTATCGCCGTGGCTTTTAACCTTTTGTATCCTATTAATGCTTTTTATGTCATTATTAATTTGAATAGCACGTGCCAAGACTTGGCCCGCTTTAAATTGTATTAACCAATTGTCATCATTTAGAATAGTTAACAGACCACTACCGTTTTTGATATTATAAGTACCAATTTCTACACGGTAGTTTAAACGATAACCATTTTCAACGAAAACCGTTCCACTAAAATTTGAATCGGTAGACACCTTAACAGAAACGCAACCCTCAGCCCTGACAGTTTTGACAGATTTTAAAGTCAGTCGTGTATCATTTTCATTCGTTTATCAGTAATCATTAACTCTTTATCAGATTTGAATACCCATATGTGGGGTTGCTCCGTAGCCGTCTGTCCAATAAGTAGATCGTAGTTTAAATAACCATCAGGAACAACAACTGCCTCAACATACATTTTAGCATTGTCAATAATGAGTGAAATAAAGCTCTCACGTATGTATTACCAAAACCTTTTAGAGACGGTAAATTACTCACTTGCCATTTTACACGTGGTACAATTACCTCCATGACGGATTCTTTTATCAAAGTACATTGACTACCAAAATCTACGTACCCTGTCAGCTGTACATCATTAACGTTAACACCCTTAATAAATTTTTTGTCCACTGCTAAGTCAGTGCTATTATTTAGTCATAATGTCTTGACTTCGGCTCTATCTACCCAAACGCTCCTATTGCATTTAGGATCGTCATGACCAATGCGTTTACACTTTTGGCACTTTACCATTGGTTTTTTACATCCCGATACGTAATGGCCCGTTTCATGACAGTTATAACATGTCAAGACCCTTTTTACAGGTTTACGCGTTTCATTTACAGATCGTACTGGTTTCTTATTAAACCTATCTACTCGCTCATGTTTGACACCCCTCAGATAGCCTAGTAGTTTATCAGCATCCCTAAAACCTGCCGCCTCTGCTGCCAACCGAACCGATCTATCATCTATTCCGTAAACAATGCAGTCAGCAGCATTCCTACCCACTATATTACATCGATTTAAGGCTATTAACTTTTCATAATAGTACCCTTCTAAATCATCTCCGAATTTTGCCCTTATAGCTAACATTTCCGTAAGCAAACTACCATAATTTTCATGTGACGGAAAAGCAGATTTAAGTTTTTCGACCCACTCGTCCCATGAAAGCAATACTGAAGATTGTCCTTCGTACCACTTTTTTGCAGTACCAACTAACTTTGGAAGAGCATAGTGAGCGGTCTGTTGACTATCCCAGCCATAGAATCTCAGAGCATTCTTTGACTTTATTCAACCAAATAACAATTGTTTGGTTTTTAGATTTAGGATCGAATTCTGGAACTACATTATTATTAGCAAATCTTTCTTTACTCTGTGGATTTACGGCTAAGATGGATTGTAAAGACTCTTTGATACATTTTAGAAATTCAGTATTAACATCGATAGATGGAGGCTGCGGCGTTACAGATGTAAATCTTTCATTTATACCAGAGCGGACTGGACTTCGCGACCTATAAACGCTTTCTGTACGAGGAGTTTGCAATCTGTGACGCCTCTGCCTCTGCCTATTACGGCTACGATCTATACATCTATTTGTCGGTTCATATATCTGCATGTCCGTTGATGGTGTACGCGATGTGCGGCGCAGCAATGGAGGTATTAGGACTGACCTGCTTCGACTTCTTGCCTGGGACTCAATCCTTGAAGGTGATCTTCTGAATCTGCGCCGCTCGGAGCTACGACCATCGGTGCAGGGCGATGCTGGTGAGTGACGACTTCGCCTGGGTGCTACTGATGAGCGACGACTTTGCGGGAGGTCTCCAACTGGTTTCCGATATCGGCTGCGTTTCGGAAGCCCTCCCAGCACAATGCTGTGATGACTTCCAGTCGATTTCTCTGGCCGGTCACTGGACATCTTCACTCGATTGTACAAGGTACACTGACCAACGGTCTGAAATAAAATAAAAAACAACGAGTACCTATTTCATTGAACATAAACACGTTATCAAATTATAAGTAGGTAAATAATGTTAAAAATGAAATTATTACTTGCATCCTAATTTATATCAAATTAATTATGTTTCAGGGGAGAAAAATAAATTTCTATCATACACATCTAATCATGTTTGTTGTATATCTATAAGTGTAATAAAATTTGATTTTAAACTATGCTTAGGAGGGAACATCATAAAATACAAAACCAATGTTCACTGACACCTATCATTGGATACACATCACGTAGTATCTATTGTCAAAACTAAAAATCTAGCAAAGTTTACTCTAGCAACACCGACAAAAACTACTATTTAGATTACCTTTTCCAAAGTCACGATCCAATCATAAGTTTCGGAGATTCATCAATGACGTGCAAGCTTATAACTTTTTATTGAGATTCAAACCTTAACGACATAGCAGACATAACATAGAGTTAAGAGTAAGTTACGTTACCGCCCCTAAGACGACCCACTGACCGTTACTTGTATTCCCCTATAGTTGATTTATACTTATACTTTATTATTAACTACAAGTACAGTACGACACAACTCAGATGTAGCATCGGCAAAATTCGTAAAACCGATCACATCCGAACTCAGTGCGCCTTCAAAATCACTAATCTTTATTATTGCTTTAGGAGAATATGATCTTTATGCAAACTCCATAAAAAAACTGAAACTCCTTTCTATTGGTTGTGTAAATCGGAAGTGATCGGTTTTACGATGCTACATATAAGATGTGTCGTACTGTATCTGACTTTTACGAACCCTTCACAATACACTATGTGTACAAAAATAATTATTCACTGCTATTTGGTATTTTAAATATTAGGACAACCAGTATCCTTGCTATAGGATATTCTAGGTAACGTATAAATGATTAAGAAATCTACCTGCGGTATTGTAATATGACTACAGATAGATTTCTACTATGGTACCACGCTTTCAATAAAAAGTACAGAAACAAAAATAATTATGAATAACCAATTAACTATTAACATACCTTACTGTGGACGTATGATCACACCAGGGTGGTAGCAATAGCTACACTGGAATTTCCTGGTGTTATCCCTGCTTCTGAATTGTTGAAGAATTCTGTTTTTAAAATCCAAACACTGTTCTTCGTATAAAATAACTTTATTATACACACTGATTCCTGATTTACAATGTCTTGCTTGCTTCGTAGCTCAACGATTACTGACTCTGAACTACCTTTTACAATTTAAAACGACTTTTCCCCCACTCAGAAATAACCAGAATGTCCTCAACCGATATTTCTGAGTATTGTCAAGTTGTCAAAGTAAAATAATACATTCAGTTGTCATAGTGAAAAATACATTTTAAAGTTTGTTACAATATTAATAATTTGTTTTTGATAATGTTGCCATAGTGGATATTATACTTCGATATTAAAATAATACATGTTTTTTTAAAATTAAATACAAACTTCCGTAATAATCGATAATTTAGTACAATTCACAACTTACACACATCAAAAGTGTCTAGGGATCAAGCATTTTTATGCGGATTTCTTGAGATTGAGATGTGGCTTTGTAATAAATTTATGATTTTATAAATTTATATGGATCCTTTTTGGTGCATTTCATAATTTGAATCAGGAACTGTGAATCAAATTCGAGTAAAAGATGAAAATCAGCTGTCAATATTTTCCCTATAAAAACATACAACGCATTGAAGACATTATTAGTGCTACTGTTTCCCTACTACTGATTAAAACCAACGTTATTATGGAGCGGCGACGTCATTTAAGCAGGGAAGAAATGCTCAGAGCCGTGGGAATGATAGAAGCTGGTTCCCGGCAACGTACTGTGGCTTTAGCTCTGAATACAAGTCAGAGTGTTATCAGTCGACTTTGGACACGTTACCGAAGCACTGGTACCGTGGCTGAGCGCCATGGAGGACGGTATCGCTGCACCACACGGAGACAAGACCGATACATTCAAATCTTAACTCGAAGAGCTCCAACAATAACCGCCATGATGTTAGCCGTGAGGCTTCATCACTCTTCAGGGAACTTAATTAGCGACCAAACAGTCAGAAACCGCTTGCATGAAGTGAACCTTCATTCCCGAAGACCGCTACGGGTACCACCTATAGCAATGCACAATCGTAGGATTCGATATCAATGGGCTCTTGAACACAGAAATTGGGCAGAAGAACAATGGCGTTTCGTGTTCTTTTCTGATGAGTCTCGTTTTGGTATGAGACCGGATACAAGACGTATACGACACTGGAGAACCCCTGGACGCCAACAGCGATTAAAATCCTGCCAGGAAGTCCATCCTTATAGTGGTGGAACCATCATGGTATGGGCGGGTATTTGGATCGGCGGAAGAACTGAGTTGATTTGGATCAGAGGCAACCTCAACGCTCAAATTTATGCTGAGACGATTGTATCAGACGTCATCGTTCCTCTACAAGTGCAAATCGGTCCCTTATTTCAGTTAATGCATGATAATGCACGACCGCACACCGCAAGAGTTGTAAGACAGACTCTCGCCGCAGCTAACATCAATGTCCTGCCCTGGCCTGCTCAGTCGCCAGACTTGAACCCGATTGAGCATGCATGGGATATGCTACAGAGAAGAGCTCTGCCGAATATGGAGGGTATCCAGTCGCAAGAAGACCTTTTTTAACCCCCGACGCAAAAACGACGGGGTGTTATAAGTTTGACGTGTCTGTGTGTGTGTGTGTGTGTGTGTGTGTGTGTGTCTGTCTGTGGCATCGTAGCTCCCGAACGGATGAACCGATTTTAATTTTGTTTTTTTTATTTGAAAGGTGAATTAGTCGGGAGTGTTCTTAGCTATGTTTGATGAAAATCGATCCAATATGGCCGCCGTCACAAAATGGCGGACTACATATTTTTTCACAACTCCCTTAATATGGGTATCAAATGAAAGGGCTTGAGTAGTAGAATACTATACACTATGATAAATTTCAAATCCAAGATGGCCGCCACCACAAAGTGGCGAATTACATTTTTTTTTTCACTTCTCCCTCAATATGGGTATCAAATGAAAGGGCTTGACTAGTAGAATACTATACGGTATTACAAATTACAAATCCAAGATGGCCGCCACCACAAAAAAGCGAATTATATTTTTTTTTCACAACTCCTTCAATATAGGTATCAAATGCAAGGGCTTGACAAGTAGAATAATGTAAGTACACTATATTGAAAGGGAATGAGGAATATTAACTACCTAACGTAATGAAAACTAGAAACTTGAAAATATTTTTTTGTCTGATCAATGCTCTAGAATGATGAGGGAAGTGGAGCGATGACTGGTACCTACGATCACTAAGTTTGACTATTTTTATATTTCGTCGCTTCATTCTTCAGATACAAATAACCATGTAGTGCCTTTATTCTACAAGGCTCTATTCGCACGTTTAAAGAATCGACTTTTAGTCGATTGTCATTTTTTTTTTTTTTTTTTTCTATGTGTCAACCCCACTAGCGTGTCGTGATGTTCGTGCTGTGAACTTCATTCCTTTTTCTTGCGAGGCATCGTTTGCACGTTTGCCTTAGTGAATATTTCGTGCTCAGCAATCGCCATTAAAATGCCGAAAAGAAGAAATCAGGATAAAATTGAACGTTATCTACGTAAAATTCAAAAACTGGAAAATCAACAACAAAGAAAATATAAAAGAATCATTTATTCGTCATCGGAAGACTCCGATGAAAATTCAGGTTAGTAAATCGTTATTTATAACTGTTAAGTGCGTTGGTGAAAATATTTATGAGAAATATTATCTCGATTACTTATAATGCCTGGAGGTTGACCGTGTGTCATCACGAAGGTAACTTACTATACCTAGAGGTTAACCGCGTGTTAACACAAAGGTAATCCGTAATTGTTAAAAGGACGATTACGTTAAAACAAATAAAATGCCTGGAGGTGGATCGTGTATCCTCACGACGGTTATTAATTATAGTACCGCCTTAGCATTGTAATGTTACTTGAGAGATTAACCGAGTGTTAATACAAAGTAAAAAATAAAAATTACGTCTACCCTCAAATTTTTACTCTTATTTTTTATTGTTTTAGACGACACACCTCGTAATGACGCCGATCCAGACCCCATTGGGTTAATAGATCAGGCTGGCATGAACGACATGTCGCCCGATGAGGATACCAAACCTGATGGCGAACAGGAACCAACTCCAGTACCGGAATTGGACCCTAATATTCTCTCCGCCTTAGGTGAGACCACGGAAGAGACGCCAAAGTTTGGACCTAAAATTCATGAAAACCTATCACGGCTTTGGCTACCTATTCTCCGAAAAGGGATGAATAAGGAGACAAAGGAGAGGCTTCACAAAGAGTACCCAATCCCAGAGAATTGCCCCTTATTACAAGCGCCTAAATTAAACCCAGAAATTTCGGCCGCAGTAAATGATGGTACCCGTGTTCGTGACAAAAGAGTAGAAGGAGTACAGCAGCAATTAGGTCACGGAATAGCCGCTCTTAATAAAGGTTTAGACTTGCTTCTTGATGATGGCAAAGACAAAGTTCAAGCCATTAAATTTTTAAGCGACAGCTGTCGCTTGCTATGTGATCTGCACTTCGAAGAATCGGAGGCTAGAAAGAAATTCGTCACTCCGGGCCTAGATAAATCCTTTTTAAATATCATGCAAGATATCGATCGCGATGAAATGCTTTTTGGAAGCCGACTTTCGGAAAAGATAAAGGCCACGAAAGTAATTGAAAAACAGGGCTTGCAAATCAAGAAGCCCGCACCGATTCCCAAAACGCCTTCTACTTCATCCTATCAACCAACATCGAACCGGCCGCGCTCCCAGGGAAACTGGGGAGGCCCTCCTCGCCTTCCGTCGAACAGGGGAGGGAGGGGAGGGCCAAGGAGGACTGCCCCAGCACATCGCAAGCCCCAGACAGGCGCAACTCAACAGAAGTCATCTGTCCAGAGCAAACAGCGTGCGGCAGCTCAACAATAGAGGTACACGCTGGGAGAATACAGCATTTTTATAGTTGTTGGCTTAATATTACTAGTAATCCATTAATTCTTAAGTGGATATCTGAAGGATATTCCATTCCATTTCAAAAAAAAGTGAAACAAGTGTCAGCCATACGTAATTCTGTATCCTCGACCGACCAACCACATATGGTAGAAGCTATCAAAAAATTATTAGAGTTAGGAGCTATATCTCCGTGTCACAGATCCAAAAATGATTTTGTTTCCAAAATATTTTTAACTCCTAAACCTAATGGAGGCAAAAGGTTTATTTTAAATTTAAAAGCTTTAAATAAGTTTGTTTCCACTGCACACTTTAAAATGGAGGACCATAGGACTGCAGCTAGACTTGTACCTAAGGATGGTTTCATGGCAAGTATTGACCTAAAGGAAGCATACCTTTTAGTTCCTATTTGCAAAGAACATCGTAAATACTTACGTTTCCATTTTGATCAAACATACGAGTTCAACGCAATGCCCTATGGTTTATCTGTTGCTCCTAGGGTGTTCACGAAGTTAATGAAGGAGGTTATTAACCATCTAAGACACAGGGGCCATAGGTCGGTAATATTTCTCGATGACATTTTTTGCATCGGTAATACTTTTGATGAATGTCGTGACAACGTTAATGAAACACTAACATTGCTCAAATGCTTAGGTTTTGTCATTAATTACGAAAAAAGCTGTCTTGAACCTCGACAAATTTGTAAGTTTTTAGGTTTTATATTTAACAGCGTCGATATGTCACTAGGCCTGCCAGATGACAAACGAAGAGGGATTATGCAATTGGTCACTAAGTTCTCTTCTCTTCCTACGTGTTCCATTAGGGAACTATCACAGTTGATCGGAGTACTTACTGCAGCTTGCCCTGCAGTTAGATATGGTTGGTTATACACCAAAACTCTCGAACGTCAGAAATATTTAGCCCTTCAAAAGTACGGCGACTTTGAAGCAAAAGTAAGACTGTCGGAAGTCATCTTACCTGACCTAGAATGGTGGAAACGAAACATCAACTTAACATACAACGCGTTGAGAAGAGATGAACAGTTCGACTTAGAAATCTACACGGACGCTTCTAGGACCGGCTGGGGGGCAGTCTGTAACGGTAATCGAGCAAACGGTGGTTGGAAAAATCAGGAATTATCTTTCCACATCAATTACCTCGAACTGCTAGCGATTTTTCTAGGTTTGAAGTGCTTTGCAAGCTTGCATTCTAACTGTTCCATATTGCTGCGCGTGGATAATACAACTGCTATCAGCTATATTAACCGTATGGGAGGAGTTCGGTTCCCACATTTAAATGATCTAACCAAAACAATTTGGCAATGGTGTGAGAAGCGAAATATATTTCTATTTGCGTCGTACATTAATACACATGACAATATAGAAGCCGATGAAGAATCTCGGAAAATTAATGTAGACACAGAATGGGAACTATCTGATTGGGCTTTCCAAACGATAGTTCAGATGTTAGGTAAACCAAAAATCGATCTATTCGCTTCCCGCACCAATGCCAAATGTAGCCAGTACATTTCATGGAGACCGGACCCTGATTCTATAACAGTTGACGCTTTTACAGTTAGTTGGCAATCAACCTTTTTCTATGCTTTTCCACCGTTTGCTTTAATCCTAAAATGTTTGAGAAAAATCATTGACGACTCAGCCACCGGTATCCTAGTATTCCCTTATTGGCCTGGCCAACCTTGGTTTCCATTGCTGAAAAGAATGCTCATGTCAGATATTGTTTTCTTGAATCCTAATAGGGACCTTTTGCATTCAAATTACAGATCTCGTCACCCACTTCACAGCAGCCTTACACTGGGGGCCGCGACGCTCTCAGGGCAGCATTTACGAGACTGAATACCCCGGACGTAGCGTTAGACTTAATGCTAGGCTCCATCTCGGATAATACTATGAAACAATATTCCGTCACTTACAAATATTGGTGGCAATTTTGTCTTGAAAACAAGCTTAATACCTTTGAAGCTTCGCTATCATCAGTCATAACCTTTCTGGTGGAACTCTTTCATAAGGGAGCATCATACGGTGCTATGAATAGCCATCGATCTGCCCTTTCATTACTCCTCGGGAATAACATTGGAGCAGACGAGAGAATAAAACGTCTACTCAAAGGTATTTACAGGCAAAAACCATCTCGTCCCAAATATAATACCACTTGGGACCCAAAAGTAATACTGGACTACGTTTCCCAATGGTACCCCAATACAAATCTTGACCTAATTAGACTAACAAAAAAATTATCAATTTTATTAGCGTTATGTACTTCCCATCGAGTACAAACCTTCTCCCTTATTAGAGTGCAGAATATCAATAGATCCTCCAATGGTATAAAGATAAACATAACTGACATAATTAAGACTTCATCAGCAAATCGAGAACAACCCGTTTTATATTTACCGTATTTCTTAGAAAACCCGAGAATATGCCCTGCAAAGACTCTCGATGATTACCTCGAGGTAACATCTGCTACACGACCCGAAGGAACCGATAGTCTTTTGCTAACCGTTAAAAGACCATATAAAAAAGCATCGTCACAAACTATTAGTAGATGGATCAAGCAGACCCTAGCGGAGGGCGGCGTCGACGTCACAGTATTCAGTGCGCACAGCACGCGCCACGCCTCCACCTCGGCGGCGGCCTCCGTTGGAGTCTGTGTTGACACCATCAGGAAGACGGCTGGCTGGGCTAGCTCGTCTCAGACGTTTGCTCGGTTCTATAACCGACCATTAATCGATGATGGAATTTTTGCTCGATCTGTCTGCGCCATCAGTAATTTAGATTTAGAGTAATTTGGATCTAGAGTGATAAATTACTACATTATATAAGTTTAAAACTAATCACATTTAGGTTCTTTTCTGTTGTTTTCTTTTTTCTAATAGGTAATGATTACTTAATTTATAATTATTTATAATTAAGAATAAATTTCTGTTATTAAAATTAAAGTTTTCTACCGATAGTAAAGTAACGTTTTATTTACTAATCTGAGAATCTATCTCTAAACATCTACATGGTTATTTGTATCTGAAGAATGAAGCGACGAAATATAATATAAGATCAAACGAACTTCTTGAAGTGAAGTTCGATCATTATTATATGAGTCGCTTCATTCGAAGATACAAAGTCCTCACCCACCCAAACCCATCGTAGAAAACTGATCTCTAAACAAGAATGAAGTTCACAGCACGAACATCACGACACGCTAGTGGGGTTGACACATAAAAAAAAAAAAAAAAAAAATGACAATCGACTAAAAGTCGATTCTTTAAACGTGCGAATAGAGCCTTGTAGAATAAAGGCACTACATGGTTATTTGTATCTTCGAATGAAGCGACTCATATAATAATGATCGAACTTCACTTCAAGAAGTTCGTTTGATCTTATATTATTACGAATGGAATTATCCTACTTAAAACGCGTAGGTATTTCTACATCAGATTGTGTCGCAGTCCCATTTTATAAACTAGATCTGAAATACCTAAGATATCTAATAGCTGTGAAATACTTGTATGAAAGTTGAATAACTAAAGGAAGAACGAGAAAAAGGATATAATAAAACAAAAAAATCTGTTTAGTCTTAAAAATTATTCTTCAACTATAAATTAATAATTATTTTTTGACGGATAAAAAATCCGATTAAACACCAAATAACCTGAATCTTAAAACGCAAGAAAATAAAAGAAATGGAATACAAAAATTAAGGAGTCCCTACAAAAAGCATGAAATAAAAAATTAAATTCAAAATTTAAAAAACCCCCGACACAAAAAAATAATAAAATTAAATGTAAGTAATTGGAAAAGGACCAAATAATTTAAAAACCCCCAACTTAAAGAATCTAGGTAACGAGACTAAAACAGATAAATTCATATGGAAGTCGGGGGACCGTTCTGTGGAACACCTTCTATTCTAAGAGGTCCCCCGACTGCCATATGAATTTATCTGTTTTAGTCTCGTTACCTAGATTCTTTAAGTTGGGGGTTTTTAAATTATTTGGTCCTTTTCCAATTACTTACATTTAATTTTATTATTTTTTTGTGTCGGGGGTTTTTTAAATTTTGAATTTAATTTTTTGTTGTTGTAACGAACATGGGCGGCCATTCCACAGCCTGATTTGGATGAACTCATTTTGAGTATGCCAAACCGATGTTCTTGTGTTGTTAGTGTTCGCGGTAGAAACACGGATTATTAATTGTTTAAGTTACCCAATACAATTTTAAAGAAAACTGTTATTTCAGTCTTTTTTTCGAACTTTTGTGTTAGTGGTTCAAATGTCAAAAATCCCTTTATTAGGAAAATGGCAAATTTCTTTATTAATGCAAAGGTGACTTGGTTTATCGTTACTGTGACAAACGAAAACACTTTATTTGATGAATCCTTAAAGAAAATTTTAATTAATATCAATTAGGAGAAAAGTTATTGCAAAAATATATGTTGATCCCTAGACACTTTTGATGTGTGTATTTTTAACAGATCAAGAAAATCTATCTAGAAAGTGAGCAATATTTATTCAGAATTAAAACATAAATTTGAAACAAGCTAACACAACGAAGTGAATAATTTTTTCGTAAATGTTGGGAAAACTCTTTCTGAGCAGATTCCAAAACTTGACTGTGTTCAACCTTCTTCCCAAAAGTGTGAAAATAGATGTACCCTAAAATCTTTTGCCTTGCTAGACACCGACGAAGACGAAATTACCAGAATAATCTGTGGACTAAAAGATGACTTTGCTGTTGGATGGGATAACATTAGCAATAAGACCCTTAAACTCTTTAGGCATATCCTTGTACCTCCCTTAACACATATTTTTCGTATGTGTTTTTCTGAAGGCATTTTCCCTAAATGTCTAAAAAAAGCAATTGTAATCCCTATCTTCAAATCCGGAAACAAAGACCTAGTGAACAATTATCGGCCAATATCACTACTCCCTCAATATCTAAAATACTAGAAAAAAATTTAAACAGTAGACTAGTTAACTATCTAGAGAAAAATGAACTCTTATCATCTGCGCAATTTGGTTTTAGAGCCAAATTATCCACAGCCGATGCAGTGCACAGTCTAACAGATTATGTCTCAGAAGAACTTGGTAAAGGAAACCAGACCCTGGGGATCTTCTTTGATCTGGTGAAGGCTTTTTATACAGTCTCCGTTTCGACGCTTTTGTACAAATTAGAGGCCTTAGGAATAAGGGGAACGCCGCTGAAACTTTTTGCTGACTACTTAGACGATCGTTATCAATGTGTTAAAATTGCCAATATTAATAGCGACGAGCAAAAAAACACAGGTTTTGGTGTTCCCCAGGGAAGTATTTTGGGCCCCACGCTTTTCCTGATTTATATTAACGATTTGTGTAGTTTAAATATTAATCAAGGCAAAATTATATCGTATGCAGATGACACGGCGTTAATATTTACCGCTAAAACAAATACCGAATTGTACGAATATGCTCAAATAGAATTCAATACTGTGTCTAACTGGCCTCAAAGCAACTTACTAACACTAAATGCCGACAAGACAAAATATATTCACTTCTCCATCCGCAAACCGCATTTAAATATTACTAACTCTCATCTGTATGCCCATCATTGCGGACTTCGCTCAGTCAGCCTATGTGTCCTTTTATCCTTAAAACATGTAACATAAAATATCTCGGGATTCAAATAGACGAGTTGCTCTCATTTAGACCACATATTGACAGTTTAGTTACAAGAGTAAATAAAGCAGCAGTTAGCAGGTAAATTTTTGTTTTAAAAAAATTGCGAACAATTGCAGATAAAAAACTAGTGTCACAAGTTTACTTGGCCATAGGTCAATCTATAATACAGTACTGTATTACTTCATGGGGTGGAGCATCTAAAACTTACTGTCTCTTGAAAGAGCACAGAGAGCAATTTTAAAAGTAGCTAATTTTCATCCCTTTCTATAACCTACAGATCTGCTATACAAATCCTGTAACGTGCTGCCTGTTCGCCAGCTTTTCATAACGCACTTGGTATTAAAACAGCACACCATGCTCTCCTATAACACTGAAAGTACTAATAAGAGACGGAATGATATTGTATGTGAGTCAAATGCACATACAGATTTTATACATTTTTGGGCCCATTTCTATACAATAAATTAAATATGAAATTAAGTATCTATAAATTAAATAATTACGACTGTAAAAGGGTTATTCTGCAATTTTTACTTAGCATATCATACAGTGACACAGAGATTTACTCGTTGTCTGTAAATAAAACATGCTAGTCTTTTAAGTTAATATTAGTTTTTAATATTAACTAATAAAAAAATTAAATAACAATTAATTAATAATAATAATTAATTTAATTTTTTTAAATTCCAAATTTAACGTTTGGTATCTCGATGATGGAACCTTAGGAGGCGATGCAGAAACTGTATTAAAAGACCTTCAATTTTTAAAAAATGAACTTCATTCCATTGGCCTTGATCTCAATCTTTCGAAATGTGAACTATTTTTAGCGGACAGTACTGACAGACATCTGACACTTCCCAAATTTAACGCAATAGCTCCAGAAATCAAAATTATTGAAAAAAGCTCTCTTCGCCTCCTTGGGTCTCCAATCTTTGACAATTTCCTTCCTTTCCCGTTTTTATTGACGAAAAAATACAAAATTTCAATGACGTTTCGGAAAGATTGTTCCAAATTAATATGCATTCGGCCATAACCCTAATCCGCTACTGCTGTTTCGGCCCTAAATTAACATATTTCCTTCACGCTTCCCATTTATGGAAGCACACACACCTTTTAGACAAAATGGACCAAATTATCAGGCATACATTAACTTCCATTTTAAATGTGGCCATGGACGACCGAGCTTGGGCACAAGCTACTCTTCCCATTCGTATGCGGGGCCTCGGCGTCCGCAAAATTTCGAGTATTAGTTTACCGGCTTTCATATCTTCAGTCCACGGCACTGATAAATTAATCAGGAAAATCCTAGCCTCCACACTGATTAATTCTGATGTGCCGTGTTTCACCGAGCTTGCCCAAATACAGATCCAACCGACAATCCATCTTCCCAGAGACGGTGGGATGAGCCGCTCTGCAGAGTAGTACAGAACAATTTACTTGACTCGTCTGCTACTTCTGCGGAACGTGCTCGCCTGCTGGCTGTGAGTCAGGTCTTTGACTTCATGCACTACCTTCGTCGAACATACGCACTTTGTTCGACGATACTACTTTCCGCCTCGCTGCTTCCCTACGACTAGGTGTTCTCCCAATCGCTGTCACTGTGGAGAAGATGTCAACAGCCTCGGACACCACGGCCTGTCTTGCAGCCGAAGTGCGGGTCATTAATGACATCATCCGACGAGCTCTTGTCACCGTCGGCGTTCCAGCTGTATTAGAACCCAATGGCTTGGCACGCGACGATGGCAAGAGACAGGACGGTATGTCTTTATTTCCATGGAAGGTGGGTAGGCCTTTAGTGTGGGACGCTACGTGTGTCGATACTCTTGCGCCATCCCATCTTCCTGGCTCGGCATGCTGTGCTGGCGCTGCTGCTGCGGCTGCGGAAAACCTCAAGCGGCGAAAATATAATAACCTCATCGAAAATTATATTTTCGAGCCGTTTGGGGTTGAAACCCTCGGGCCGTGGGGTCCCAGTGTTCATGGTCTTTTTAAAGAAATTTCGAAACGGCTGGTTGACATTCCCGTGACCCAAGGTGGCTTTTACCTTGGCCAGAGGCTAAGCATCGCAGTACAACGTGGTAACGCCGCCAGTCTCTTGGGTGCATTACCAGTCGACAACGATGCGGATGAGTTTTTCGACGCTATTTTCTAGTTTCTGTATAGTTTTAGTTAAGTTAGAATTTAATTTTGTTTTTTTTACCTGTCTAAATAAATATATTGTTTTTAATTAAGTAGTTTTCTCATTTGTTAATTATATATTTTAAATTTCTAAGCACCTTTCTAGCCTGAAACACAGGTCCTACCTAGTTCAGGCAAATGAGCACCTGTGTTCTTTATAATTTTTAAGATAAGTTATTGTAAATCTGCACCATTTTTATAAATAAACGATATTATTATTATTTTAATTTATCGTTTCTACTCTTCAAGCTCTTTCATTTGATACCCTTATTATGGGGATTGCAAAAAAATGTAATCCGCCATCTTGTAGGGGCGGCCATATTGAATTTAGTGTAATGTTACAAACTTCATCGTTTTGTACTCTTCTAGTTACGGTATTTTTTTATTTAACTGCCTAATAACAATAATACGATACTTAAAAACATACGTAATAACGACAGTTTAAGGTATCAAACTGTTAACTGTTACCATTCGTTTAATTATTATCCCACCATAAACATAATGTTGAAAAAGAAGGCCAAGTTCCTTACTTCATGTATGTAGATGTTTGACCAGCAAAAGAGTTGAAATCGAAACCAACGCCAAGTTTTAAACAAATTTCTTTGCACCGGCCTTATTTTGCAATTCTGTTATAAGTAATTTGTGTTTGAAACTTTTTTGGATATCAATACAATAATATTTTTCCATTTAAACTGGGCGGGTTTTCAGAAAACCATAAAATAATATGCATGAAAAATAACTACAACATAACGAAAGTCAATTAGGTTAGGTTATGTTAGGTTGGGGGCCCCCCCGGTGGGTTCCCGTATTGTCGAGGCGGGGGGGCTCAGTAGCCGTGGCTTGGACACCCACGGTGAAGCGAAGAGGAACCCGAGGAGGAGCCGCTCGTCAAGGCTTGTGCCTGTAAGCCGACGACGTAGCGGCCAACAAGTAGGTTGCGGTGCCGCTTCGGCGACATCGCAACTGAGGCGGGCCGCGATGTCGTATGGGAGGCATCGCGGCTGAGGGTTGGAGACCGCGGCGGGAGAGGAGTGCCGGTATTGCGGTGCGCCGCTCTCCCTACCATCCGCGGTCTTGACGGGGTCGCCACCATCTGATGGCGGACGCGGTGGGGCCGCAGGGGAGGAGGAGTGGTGGTATGACGTTGGCCGCTCTCCCTATCCTCTGCGGCCGAAAATTGGCCGGCGGCGGGGCCAATGATCTGACCCATCGAAGGGGGACTAAGGGTGTCCAGACACGGGGTCGTCTGGCGCCCATGTGCTGGATTGGTCCCTGGGGTGGTCACGGCGTGCTATGTGTTCTGGTGCGCCGGTGATGGGGAATACTCCCCAGAGGAGGATCCTGCGCGGGACGCCTGCGGGCGGTTTTTAAAACAAAAAGGCCCTTCTCAGGGCCAACCCAAAGGCCCTTCTCAGGGCCAACGCAAAGGCCCTTCTCAGGGCCAACCCAAAGGCCCTTCTCAGGGCCAACCAAAAGGCCCTTCTCAGGGCCATTCCGACGCTTCGGCGACAGAGACTAGCCGCGCGCCGTCTGCGGCTAGTTTCTTCGGAGGGGCGGACAAGTCGTCTGACAACGACTCGCTGATTAGTGTGTCGGACGCGGACGACTCTCGATCGCGGAAGCGAGTCCACCGGAGCGGTGGGTCCGAGGGTTCCTCGGCCTCGGGGTCGACGCGGTTGCCGAAGGCTAAAAAGCCGACGGTGGCCGCGGAGATAGATAGATCGTTGGGCCCGCGAACGCCCAACGCTAGTTGGACCTGGCTCGGCGGGCTCAGCTCCAGCAAGAGCTGGAGGAGCGGGTTGCTGCCACGGAGAAACGGGCGCACGCCGCCCGGGCCAAGTCCGGGTACGGTGCGTCCCGCGTTCTATACGCGGACCATTCTCTGGCCGAGCTGGAGAGAATGGCGGAGGAGGACGAAAAGGAGATTGTGGAGGTCGCCTCAAAGTCCTCCAACCTAAAGGGAACCTTGCAGAAGGCCCTCAAATGCAGGGCCGCGAGCATGCGCGGTGTCGTCGCGGAGCTGGTCCAGCGCAAGACCACCGACGAGACGCGGCAACTGCAGGCGAAGATTGATCGCCTGCAGTTGGAGGTCAGTCAGCTTCATCAGAAGCTGGCTGAAGCCACGGCCCGACCACAACAGGCCAAGACGAGCCCTGCGGCAGAGGGCCCCACCTCCAACCTTGAGAATATCATCCGCAAGGTCGTAATGGAGGAGAGAGCCTTCACAAGAGCCTGCTTAGCAGGAATTGAGGACCGGCTCTTGCCGGAGAAACGCCTCCGACCGCCGCTTGCGGCGGATACGAGGCAGTGCGAGCCGGGACCGTCCTCCTCCCAGGCGGAAGACGCCCTTCTCCCTTCAACGACCCCGTCCAACGAGTGGAAGTGGTCCATAAGGGGAAGGGCAAAGGCAAAAAAGTCGGCGACGCCGTCCCTGTCGTCCCCGCCACCACCGCTCTCAGCCAATCGCAGACGACCGGCAAGGGAAAGGGGATTGGGTAAGGGAAAGGGAAAAGGAGGGGAAAGGAGCAGCTAGTCCCTCCAAAAACCGCGGCCGTCGTGGTGACGCTCACCGCGGAGGCTGCGGACCGAGGGGAGACGTACGCATCCATTTTGGTGCGGGCGCTTGCCAATGATGGTCAAAAAAATCATATGCCCTGGAGAAATGAAGCTGAAAGTACGAGGCGTACGCAAAATAGGAAAAGAAGCATTAATAACCAGCACTGAGACCAAAGATGACCTAGATAAGCTCAAGCACACAGTCCAACTCGCTTCGTCAGGGCTTACCGTCGACGAACCTCAAAAACGCAAACCTCGCATTATAGTTATAGGAGTTCCCACATCCATGTCTGAAAATGAGGTTTATAAATGTATCTATGAACAGAACTTGACAAACTGCCGACTATGTCCCTAGATACATTACTGACCTCAATAAAACTGAGCCACAAATCTGGCAGGAAGGATGCTGAGAATTGCAACTATATTATAGAAGTTCCAGCCATCATACGCAAGGCCCTCGTTACACAGGACAGATTGTTTATAAATTGGACGTCCTGTCCGGTACGAGACTTTACATTGGTAACTAGATGTTACAAGTGCCAGCAGTATGGTCATGCAGCCAAAACATGCAAAATTGCTGCCCCCACATGCGGCCATTGCGGTGAAGAAGGGCACACAATCCAAGACTGCGCAAAGAAGGCCAATCCGCCAAAATGTGCTACATGTTCGCGCTTTAAAAAACAAGCCAACCACAAGACGGCAGATACAGACTGCCCTGCTAAAAAAGCTGCCGAATACATTAATTCGATAGATTGTGAAGGCGCCTAAGAGCGCCACATACTAGTTTATATTTTAGACTTAATTTACTGTTTTATTTTATTTTAATATGGATGATAACTTAATTACCGATATAGATAACACATTTTTAACTAGATCAAAGACATGTGACGTTGAGGACTGCAGACAATATCTTTCCGACTATCAAAATTCGCTAACCGTAGTAACCCAAAACATTCTTAGTATTTATAAGAACATAGATAGCTTTAATATTTTTCTTCATAGACTTTTTTTTTTTTTTGCGGATGGGAAATCATCAAATGACTCCTCCCGCTCTGGGTGGAGCGGAAGGGAGTGTCAGACTCTTACTGACTAAAACCCACCCGTGTTCCTTCCTTTGCCCTTTATGTTCCGGGCCAGCGGTAACCCTTTCGGACAATCCCGCTGACCCGGCAGGCTTCGGCCCTAAGGGGGGCCTCCTCGATGCTGACATCTCTTTGAGGCGCGCGTGGAACACGTACGCGCCGTCCGGCACGGGCCTGGTCCTGATCGGACGGTAAGCTACCCATTACTCTCCGCCCGCAGGCCCGCGCCTACGGTGGCCGGGAGTCGTCACGCGGCTCCCGACGCCCGGAGCGTCTCCCGCGGCGGCTGGGACGGGAGGCTCTCTCCCTGAGCCGTCCCGCTACCTCCTTCGCTAGCATGACTGCTTCGCAGAAGGAGGTGACTGCCTCCCACTCCCTCTCGCCCCGGACCATGGCTTGCACCAGGGCCGGACGCGAGAGGTCGCCGCCGCTGCCAATCGCCTCTACGAGGACACGGCGGTGCTCTGCCCATGCGGGGCAGACCTCCACCGTATGCTCCACCGTGTCCTCTGGGCGATCCTGGCAATGGTAACACCCGGGCGTTTCGTCCCGCCTGATGATGTGCAGGAACCTCCCGAAATTTCCGTGTCCGGTAAGGACCTGCGTCAGGCAGTAGGTGAGGGCGCCGTGGCGCATCTCTAGCCACTCCTCAAAGAGGGGTCTTATCGCCGCTATCGCGGCGTGCCCTGCGCTGGGTTGCGACAGTCGCTCTTTCTATGCCGCCATGAGATCGCGCCGGAGATCCGTCCGCTCCGCAGCGATTTGCCGCGGAAGCGGATCCTCCCCCCGGCGTAGTGCCTCCGCGCGCCACTCATACAGGCGCGCGAGGACTATCGCCTCCAGATCCCATGGCGGCAGTCCGGCAAGGAGGCTTGCCGCCTCGCCCGAGATCGTGCAGTAGCCCCGGATTAGCCTAACGGCTACCACCTTCTGGGGCGCGTTCAGGTAGTGGGCGGCCGCCGCCGCAGTGAACGCGCCCACACCCGGGCCCCATATAGGGCCATGGAACGCATGACCCCCGCGTAAAGCCTCCGGCAGGAGGCGTTTGGCCCCCTCAGGTTGGGCAAGAGCCGCTTGAAGGCGGCCCCGGCCCGTTCCAGTTTAGGGGCCAAACGTCGGAAGATCTCGACGAAGTTCCACCGGCTGTCAAGGACGAGACCCAGGTATTTCACATGTGAACCCCTCCTACCGTTAGTTGGGATCCCGATGGCGGCGCGTTCCGGGGCCCATGAAACGACATGGCCTCGGACTTGTGCAATGCCACCTCGAGACCCAACTGCCGGATCCTCTCCACGACTATCGCAACCCCGCGTGTCATCGCGTCGGCCGCCGCCTGATGCGACCTCCCCTGCGCCAGGACCAGCGTGTCGTCAGCGTAGCAAACCACGCTGACGCCATCAGGGAGGTCGGCCCGCAGCACCCAGAGCGGTCCTACAACCGATCCCTGCGGGACACCGCACGACATCTCTCGCCGGTTCCACTCCCCATCGCGACCGGGGTAGCTGACGGCTCTGTCCGTCAGATACGCCTCGACTATTCGACGGAGGTAGGGCGGCACCCGGTGATACCGGTGTGCCTCCACAATGCAGCTCCAGGGCAGGGTATTGAACGCGTTGGCGATGTCGAGTGACACCGCCACGACGACCCCACCCCGGGACACCGCGTCCCCCGTCGTGAGGGCTCTTACGCGCATGATGGCGTCCACCGTCGAGCGCCCCTTGCGGAAACCGAACTGGCTGTCCGCAAGATCCGGCCCCGTCCCCACCAGGTGCCCGACGAGGCGGCCCGCAACCACTCTCTCGAAGAGCTTGCCGACCTCGTTGAGCAGCACGATGGGCCGGTATGCGGACGGAGAGTCCGCAGGGCGCCCTGGCTTCCGAATGAGGACCAGCTTCCCCGTCTTCCAACGGAGTGGAAACTGGCCTCTCTCCAAACATGCGCTTAAGAACGCCTCCAGTCGAGGCCCGAGAGCCCTCGAGGCCAGGACCCAGGCTATACCTGGCAAGCCGTCGGGTCCTGGGGCGGTATTTTTGGCCTTCAGCCTACCTACCGCCGCTCTCAGTTCTACCCCGGTCACTTCAGGGATGTCGTCGTCGTCGTCTGCGTGGTCCGCTTCGGGCACCGCAAGTGGCGGAGCCATGGGCGGGGGAGTGTGCTCCCCCCGTGAAGGGAACAGAGCGCTCACCACCTCCTCCACCAGCTGGGGGCGGAGACTCTGCGTCAGCGGGGGGGCCCAGGTGCGGAGTTTATTCCGCACCATTTTATAAGGGCGCCCCCACGGATCTCTGTTCAGAGTCTCCACCCCGCTGGACAGCCTCTTGGAGGGCGGTCTTCGCCGCTCTGTACCCCTCGTACAGCTCCGCCTCCGTGGCTTCCGCATCCGGAGGGCGAATGCGGAGCCTGCGGTGCCTGGTGTACAGGTGTCGCGAATCGACGCACGCCTTACGTAGCGTCTCCAACTCCTGCAACCACCAGTACACCTGACGTCGGGCGCGTCCTGGCCGGACTCGGGGCATTGCCACGTCACAGATCTCGGACATGGCCTCCCGGAACCACTCCGCCTCATCGTCGATGTTGGCAGGCCTGTCCGGTGATGACACCCAGGCCTGCACGATCGAGGCTTCCAGGAGGAGCTCCCGGTCCAGCTGCTTCAGCGCCCACCGCGGACCACTCGGGGCCTGTTGGACCAGCGCGCTAGAGGTCTGGGCGGAGACGTCGAACCGGATATACCAGTGATCGGAGTAGGTCTCCACCCCCTCCATGACGCGCCAGTCAATGACACGTTGTGACAAAGCGGGGCTGGCGAACGAGGTGTCCACCACGGACTCACCCCGCATCCGCACACACGTGGGAACAGAACCCCGATTTAGGACGACCAGGCTGTAACCCGACCTTTACAGGATGAAAGAGCTTTTGCTCTACCTACTGCGCTGGCCTCGCTTCAGTAAATTTATAAGGTATATAATTGGTTAGGGAAAGATTCAATTAAACAAGTACATAATTACACAATACAAAGTTTATTGTAAGAATACACAAATGAAGGTACATAAATAAATAATGTGGTGAGCCACCAAAGTAATAACTATCTTTCCCCAAACACCTGGGCATTCACTCCCATACAACCAGTCTCCGTACCTGGTCGTACCGGAGTGTACGCCTGCATGAGACAATGACAAATTCTCAGAATCGCTATATCGAGTCCGTGAGATGAACCACTTAATAACTTTAGCTCAACCGTACAAGTATCAACCTATTGGATTGTGCTCATATAGGGAAAATAAAGATTATGCAAAGCAAACCCGAGACACAATACTTTATAACAACTGGTCTTATCACCTAGTTCCTACAAAAGGCCTAACTCTCTCATAGATTAAATTATGACACTATAGATCAACTAAATGTTCTCTCGGTATAAATAAAACCGTCAGTAAACTCTCTCAGACCCTCACAGTTGACGGCTTTCCGGCCCTTAGCGTCGCTCGCAGGATAAACCTGCGAACACAAGTAGAACGTGGCCTACGGGCATAAATGGTGACGCTTGCGTTACCTGGAGCGGCGAACTTCCCTCATCACCTGGATTCGGCTAGGTAAGGCCTTCTTCGACAACAGAAGGCCACACCACAAGGGACAACCTTAAAGTTGCCGGCGCCCGGATCAATTCCCAATCTCCTGATCTCAGGGCTGCTCCAAGGCTTCACGACTTAGTCGCGCATAGCACCGACCGGAAAATTAAGGGGCTAGCTTAACAGCCAGACCTGTAACAACATCCTAGTGTTAGAACACAACATGTAAAACCTAGGCTACAGGCTATCCAGCAAGAACAAAGAAAATGGTTGAATACTCACAGGATTCAGCTTCAAGCACTCCTAACAAAACCCCATCGGGTTATTTGGGAACGTTCAGGTTCCACCAGGAATAAGTCCCGCTCAATTGGCTCAATCAGCCTTTTCGCTCGAGTAAAGAGTCGCAAATCACGGAAACCTCCTTTTGCTTTTCAAACCTATCTGTCAGTTCGAACTCCAGAATATTCCTCCACAGACTAAATAAATCTTATCGATTTGTGACTTTACTATAAATGTTCATGATACACCACGACCCTAACGCCATCTAGTGACGCGGAGACTACGCTCCACGAGCCTGCACAGAACGACAACAAACGTATCTATTTTGCAACGTCACAAGGCCTGTTTCCAGAGCCCAGTCCTCCACCATCCTGCCCCGCACATCCGTGTAACGGGAACCCCAGGCCAAATTCTTGGCATTGAAGTCCCCGAGCACTAGCACGGGGAAGGGATGGTTTCCGGCGACGACGACCGAGTTCCACAACTCTGTTAAAGAGTTGTGGAACTCGGCGAGAGTTCGGTTCGGAGAGAAGTACACCCCCACTACTACTATCTCTCCGAACCGTGCTGCTACGCACCCCTGTCCCTTCGTGACGCATTCGAGGGACGGGGTGCCGGTGGCGGCCGATGAAAGTATGGCCACTGAGCCGCTCAGGTCCTCCACCCAGTCATCCCTGGGAGGGACAAAGTATGGCTCAGCGACCACGGCAATGTTAATCGACCACTGCGCCACGCTCTGGAGCAACAGGTCCTGAGCGCAGGCGCAGTGGTTGATGTTCGCCTGGAGGAGGCGTAGGGGAGCCATTACTTCTCCATTTCAGCCCCCTCCCGGGCCCCTTGTGAGGGCCCCTCGACGATGGCGGCGGTGGCAGCGGCGGCGGCGGCGGTGGTGGTGGCGGCGGCGGCGGCGGCGGTGGTGGCGGCGGCAGCAGCGGCGTTGGTGGCGGCGGCAGCGGCGGCGGCGACGGTGGTGGTGGCGACGGTGACGGAGGGCCTGCCTTTCCTCCTGGTTCCGGCGGGTGGAGCGCAGGACTTGCTCCCCGCCCGGTGATCGGCCGGCTTGCCAGCAGCCGCACATGCGATACAGTGCAGCTCGGCGTTACAGAAGCCGGTCTTGTGTCCGGGCTGACCGCAGCGGAAGCATAGTATGCTGCGGTCTACCTCCGAGGTGCATTGGACGCCAACATGATGTCCCACGTCGCGGTACGTCACGCCCCTCTTGACCGCGTCCGGCTGTAGCGTTATCACTACAGCCGCGGTCTTCGGGGCGCGAAGCCTAGCCGCGACGGCTCGCTCCTTGCGGCGCCGCCTTTGCGCCTTCTTTCTAGCCGCCTTGGCCGCCTTCTTCTTCTCCCCGTCCACCTGCCATTCGGCGTCGGTCGTGGGAGAAGTGGGAGGGTTTTGGGGGCGGGGCGTTGGCTCTGGGGCCTTCGCCTCCCGTGCCGGTCTGCCCCTCTTCCGGGCCTGCGCCGGGGTGTTGCCAGTAGGCACCGGGGCCCCGCCAGCCGGCGCCGGGGCTCCTCCAGCTGACACCGGTTTGGCCGACGCCGGTTTGGCCGACGCCGGTTTGGCCGACGCCGGTTTGGCCGACGCCGGTTTGGCCGACGCCGATTTGGCCGGCGCCGGTTTGGCCGACGCCGGGTTAGCCAGCGCTTGGGCCCGGCTGGACGGCCCGGGTTTAGGGGCGGCAGCTGCCGTAGCGGCCGCGTATGAGGCCGCCTTCGGCCCCGGGGCCGTCCCGCCCGCCAGAGTTCCCGCCAGAGTTTCGAGTTCCCGGGGGCAGAGGGGAGTACCAATGCGGACATCTTTGCAGCCACGCTGCAGGAGGTCATCGCGGATTCGGCCAAGGTGGCCCGACCGGTCAAGTCAGCGGCCATAGAGGTGACTGCCCTGGACGACTCCGTCACCAAGGAGGAGGTGGTAACGGCGGTCGCAGCGATAGGGGGCTGTGGAGTCGCGACGGTCCAAGGCCGGGACATAAGGCCCGGCCGCGGCGGCATGGGCACCCTTCGCCTCGAGTGCCCATTCGCCGCTGCCAAAGCCGTCCTTGCCAAGGGACGGCTCACAGTCGGGTTCAGCTCGGGTGCAGTCCGGGCACTCGAGGACCAGCCTTTGCGGTGTTTCCGGTGCTTCGGCATTGGACACACCCGGCCCCTGTGTCCGTCCACGGTAGACAGGACGGACACGTGCTTCCGCTGCGGCAAGGAGGGCCACAAAGCCGCCTCCTGCGAGGCCGCCACGCCGCACTGCGCGGTGTGTGCCGCCAGTGGCTGCCCGGCAGACCACGTTACGAAGGGGAGGAACTGCAATCCTCCCCCTAAACGGGGCAAAGCGCAGGCGCCGACCGGGCCTGCTGCTGCTGCCAAGAGCACCCACCGTCGTTCCTGCGTCGGTGGCTGCGGAGGGGTAGGGTCGAACATCGCATACTTCAGGCGAACACCAACCACTGCAGGGCAGCCCAGGATCTGCTGATGCAGACTATGGCTGAGTGGTTGGTGGACTTGGCGGTGGTCGCCGAGCCTTACTCGGTCCCTGGCCGTTGGCTGGGTGACCAGGACGGCTTGATGGCGTTGGTGTCGCGGTCTTCCACAGACTCCCCTCCCCTCTAGCTCTTAGAGAGGGAACCGGGATACGTGGCCGCCGCGTGGGGAGAAATGGTCCTGGTAGGGGTCTACTTTTCCCCAAACCGCTCTCTCTCGGACTTTGAGGATTTCCTCGAGATCCTCACCGCAGTCATAGGGAGGGCGACGCCTCGCCAGGTCGTGGTGTTGGGCGACCTGAACGCCAAGTCGGCGGCCTGGGGCATCCCGGCCGCCAGTTGCAACGTCCGGGGATGCGCCGTCGAGTATTGGGCGGCCTCGTGCGGTGGGTCCCTCCTCAACAGGGGGGCGGTCCACACGAGTGTGCGGCAACAGGGTGGGTCGGTGGTGGACGTCTCGTTTGCCACCCCCGCGCTAGCCGCCCGCGTCGTCAACTGGCAGGTAGAGATGGTGGAGACCTTGTCGGACCACCGATATGTGCGGTTCGACATCTCCACCCAGGCGGGGGGGGGGGTGGCTCGCGCCGGGCAATCCCCCTTCCCGCGGTGGGCACTCACCCGCCTAGACCGGGAGGCAGCTGAGGAGGCGGCCTTTCTCCAAGACTGGCTGTCGCCCCCTGTCGAGGTCCTGGACGTGGACGCCGCAGCGGTCCGGCTCAGGGGGTCCCTGACCGAGGTGTGCTTAGACGTCACGGGGGGAGTCATACACCTCACTCCTCCCCCCTGACCCGACGAGGCCCGCAGTGGTGGGCCGGCACCAGTCGGGGGTTGCGGAAGGATCGTACGTTCCCGCGACCCCTGGCGTAGGTGTGAGACAGAACACCGGGGTGGTTTTTAGTCAGTAAGTCTGACAGACCCCGTCGCTCGCCCCAGGGCGGCGGACATCCATGAGGATTTTCCAGCCCACAAAAAAAAAAAAGCTTTTTTTTTTTTTGGCAGGAGTGGGAAATCCTCATGGACACCCAGACTGTCTCACTTGTGAGGCAGTCTGGGTAGTGCCGGACTCTTACGGGCTAAAACCAAACTCCTGCCTTTCTAAGTGTCCCCCTGACGTAGTCAGAGACCTTTTTAAAATTTTGTTTTAATTTGTAATTTGCGTGTTAACATTTGATTTTACTGAATTATAATGATGTTGTAACTGTTTTGCTTTTAAATATGTTTTATTTATTTTCCTATATTTACGTTAATATTTTCTTTTTTACATTTTCTACTTATATGTTCTATGCTTTTCTTTATAATATACATTTATATATTAAAATCATAGCTTTATGTTTCCTTATTTCTTTTAATAACTGTTGTGGCTATTGCGGTGCAGTATTCTAATAAGATTATTCTATGTTTTTTGTTTGTCATAATTTTACTTATATTACTTTTATTTATTTCTGTCTCCAATTCCATCTCCGCATGTATGCTTTGTGTTCCGAACGCAGGACTTTATGTCACAATGTGTGGGACTGTTTCCAGCGCATCTGGCTCACATATGCACGATGGGCTTTCTTAACGCTTAAAGCGATGCAGGTACTCGGAAAACCCACCGTGCCCAGTCACGATTTTGTTAGCACTCCAGTCGGCTTCAATTTTCTTACAATCCTGAAGGCGTCTATCGCGTCCGGGAGAAACATTTTTGTAACGGAGGCTGTTTCGCTATTTTTGTATCTCCGGTTCCATTCGTCGAGCGACCCCATACGGATTTGCCGCTTGACGAATGAAACCGGGCAGCGGTCATAGTCCGGCTTCTTTTTAGATTTGAGCGCAGCTTCTTTCGCAAGGTAGTCTGCGTGTTCGTTGCCTTGCAACCCAGCGTGAGCCTTTACCCAGAAGAAGGAAACATCTTTGCTCTGGGCCAAAGCCGCTCCCACGTTTGCTCTCGCTTTCACTGCCAGGGCGTGGAGGGAACCCTGGTTTGTGACTGTTTGAAGTGCAGCCTTTGAGTCACTATAGATTCCGAAGGTTCCCTCTTTGCGCTTGAGGATTTCCCTCGTGCCTACGCATATGGCCAGGAGTTCCGCCTGGTAGACCGTGCCGCATGACGGCAAGCTAAGCTTCAAGGACTTGATCTCGGCCTCACCGTCCCACAGTGACAGTGCTGCTCCGACCTTGCCCTCAAGCTTGCTGCCGTCTGTAAAAATTCGTACCTCCTGGTTATTGTGGGTGTCCACCAGGGTCTGGTCCTCCAGACTCACGAATCCCATGGCCATATGTTTCGCCGGATGTGAAGTCTCTGCAAATGCCACCTCACGCTCCACCTCCCTGCCCGCAAGGGCTGGCTGGGCTACTCCCCTCTTTGCCTCATACAGAGTGACTGCTTCTTGTATTCGCAGGTCGAGTGTGATACAAGAGAAGGTGAGACAAATAGAAAAACCATTAGAGATATATGGTTTTATTGCATAAAGAATTGCAGATTGTACACACATCAAAAGTGTCTAGGGATCAACATATATTTTTGCAATAACTTTTCTCCTGATTGATATTAATTAAAAATTTCTTTAAGGATTCATCAAATAAAGTGTTTTCGTTTGTCAAAGTAACGATAAACCAAGTCACCTTTGCATTAATAAAGAAATTTGGCATTTTCCTAATAAAGGGATTTTTGACATTTGAACCACTAACACAAAAGTTCGAAAAAAAGACTGAAATAACAGTTTTCTTTAAAATTTTATTGGGTAACTTAAACAATTAATAATCCGTGTTTCTACCGCGAACACTAACAACACAAGAACATCGGTTTGGCATACTCAAAATGAGTTCATTCAAATCACGCTGTGGAATGGCCGCCCATGTTCGTTGCAACAACAAAAAAAGGTCTTCTTGCGACTGGATACCCTCCATATTCGGCAGAGCTCTTCTCTGTAGCATATCCCATGCATGCTCAATCGGGTTCAAGTCTGGCGACTGAGCAGGCCAGGGCAGGACATTGATGTTAGCTGCGGCGAGAGTCTGTCTTACAACTCTTGCGGTGTGCGGTCGTGCATTATCATGCATTAACTGAAATAAGGGACCGATTTGCACTTGTAGAGGAACGATGACGTCTGATACAATCGTCTCAGCATAAATTTGAGCGTTGAGGTTGCCTCTGATCCAAATCAACTCAGCTCTTCCGCCGATCCAAATACCCGCCCATACCATGATGGTTCCACCACTATAAGGATGGACTTCCTGGCAGGATTTTAATCGCTGTTGGCGTCCAGGGGTTCTCCAGTGTCGTATACGTCTTGTATCCGGTCTCATACCAAAACGAGACTCATCAGAAAAGCACACGAAACGCCATTGTTCTTCTGCCCAATTTCTGTGTTCAAGAGCCCATTGATATCGAATCCTACGATTGTGCATTGCTATAGGTGGTACCCGTAGCGGTCTTCGGGAATGAAGGTTCACTTCATGCAAGCGGTTTCTGACTGTTTGGTCGCTAATTAAGTTCCCTGAAGAGTGATGAAGCCTCACGGCTAACATCATGGCGGTTATTGTTGGAGCTTTTCGAGTTAAGATTTGAATGTATCGGTCTTGTCTCCGTGTGGTGCAGCGATACCGTCCTCCATGGCGCTCAGCCACGGTACCAGTGCTTCGGTAACGTGTCCAAAGTCGACTGATAACACTCTGACTTGTATTCAGAGCTAAAGCCACAGTACGTTGCCGGGAACCAGCTTCTATCATTCCCACGGCTCTGAGCATTTCTTCCCTGCTTAAATGACGTCGCCGCTCCATAATAACGTTGGTTTTAATCAGTAGTAGGGAAACAGTAGCACTAATAATAATGTCTTCAATGCGTTGTATGTTTTTATAGGGAAAATATTGACAGCTGATTTTCATCTTTTACTCGAATTTGATTCACAGTTCCTGATTCAAATTATGAAATGCACCAAAAAGGATCCATATAAATTTATAAAATCATAAATTTATTACAAAGCCACATCTCAATCTCAAGAAATCCGCATAAAAATGCTTGATCCCTAGACACTTTTGATGTGTGTAGTTATGTCAGCTGTGACAAAGGTCAAGGAGTAATTTATCTACTTTATTAATAACGATAAACAATAAATAGCAAAGAGTATTTACACCACATTCACCCGCGCGTCAGAGAACGTAGTCCTGAAGACGGGCTGGAGCTCTCTTCTCTCTTGTGGAGCGCCGAGTTGCTGAAGTCTCGTGTTGCTGAGAGTTCTGAGCTGTTGTTAATTCTTGGACCAGAGGTATAGAGGTTCCGTTTCACCCTCGGCATCCTCATAATGGTCTTCAGATTCGGATTCACTCTCTAGCGACGGCAACGGAAGAGGTGCTAATTGTCTATTCGATATGGTAGTTTCTCGGACGACCGGTAATCTTACGTGAGAATAAGATGGATTAGCTTCCACAAGCTCCACTTCTTCCACTTCGGAATCGTATTTTGACGTTTTATGATTTTTACGCATCAATACAGGTCCTGGCTCCAAAAGCCATGTTGGCATCGATTCCCCATTTGCAGATCGTCGTGTATGTCTAAAAATGTTTTCATGGGGTGTGGCATTAGTGGCCGTGCACAGCAATGAACGGATTGAATGGAGAGCGTATGGTAAGACTAGCTCCCAGCTGGCTGTTTCAAGATTTTTGGTTCTTAAGCACAGCTTTATTGTTTTCCATAAGGTACCGTTTAGACGCTCCACTTGACCATTTCCTTGTGGATTATAAGGCGTGGATCGACTACATGCAATTCCATTTGTTACCAAATAGTTCCGTAATTCGTTAGACATGAAGGCTGCTCCACGATCTGAATGGATGTGGAACACCATAAGTGCAGAATAAGTCCTTCAAGCATTTAATAACGCTGCTAGCAGACACATCTTTAGTTGGGTAGGTAAATGGGAATCTTGAATATTCATCTATAATTGTCAAGATGTAGCGATTTTGAGTGTTAGTAGGTAGAGGTCCTTTAAAGTCGATGTTGAGTCTTTCGAATGGAGTGGTTGCTTTTATGAGCGTTCCCTGTTTTTTAACAAACCTAGGTTTGATTTCTGCGCATATACGACACTCAGATGTCATCTTCTTGATGTCGTCTACAGAGTAAGGCAGATTTTTAGACCGTATCCAGTGAAACATTCGCACGATACTGGGATGTCCCAAGATATTATGTAACTCATTCAGTCTGTTCGCGGTCATGCTTGAGCACATACGGGAGAGGGCATCAGCCGTAATATTATCTTTACCTGGACGGTAGATTATGTCATATTTGTAATTTGATAGCTCAAGACGCCACCTCTCTATCGTCTCATTTTTGATTTTGCTGTTATGGGATTGGTTGAACATGAAAGATACAGATCGTTGGTCAGTTATTAATAAAAAATGTCTACCAATGAGGTAGTGCCGCCATTTTCTTATAGATTCAACAATAGCGCTTGCTTCTTTTTCTATTGATGAATGTCGGCGTTCGGAAGTGTTGAGTGAACGTGAAAAAAAAGCTACTGGGCGGCCGTTCTGAGATAGGGAAGCTGCAATAGAGTGTTCCGAAGCATCAGTTTCAACAGTGAATATTTCGTTCTGATTTATGACGGTTAAGGCTGATGACATTATGTCTGCTTTTAGTTTTTGAAAAGAGTCAACGGCGTCCTTTTCGAGGGGAAATTCAGATCGTGTTCTGCTGCTGTCTTGCCACAAATTGTGACGTCATCCAAATATGAATAAGTAAGTGTTCTTTGGAATGCAGCGACCCCGTTTGTGACTCCAAATGGTATACGTGTAAATTGGAACAACTTAGGGCAAGCTTCAAAAGCTGTATACTTTTTCTCAGTCGGCAAGATAGGCACTTGATGATATGCACTTCTTAAATCAATTTGACTGAAGAAATTGTGTTGTGCTACCTTCGATACGATCGATTCTATGTTTGGCAAAGGGTATGCATCCAGTTCAGTAAATTTGTTGATTGTTAATGAGTAATCAATGACTAACCGTTTGCGATGCGTTGTGCCTCCAGTGACCGAGACTTGAGCTCGCCATGGAGAGTTACTAGGTTCAATAACCCGGTCTTTTAAGAGTTTATTGATTTCGTCTCTTATGAATTGATTATCAGCTTCAGAATGTTTTCTTGACTTTATAGCGATGGGTTTAATATTGTTTGAAAGATTACTTGAAAAGTGATACAGGAGGCACCGTAGCTTCCATAACGTTACATATCTTAAGGGGTTCTGCCGTGCCTCCGAATTTGATTTCTACTGATGAATGGTCGCTTAGAATATCATGACCAATTATTACATCTGCACAAAGAACTTCCAAGGCGTAAAGAGGTTTCTCCTTGTAAATGTGCTCGCATAGCTTGATTGTTGCGTAGTAAAATCCATCTATGAGTGAAGTTCGTTTATTTGAGGCTAGTGTTACCGTTTCTTTCCATGGATGGCGTTTCAAGTTTAGCAATAAAGCGAAATTCTTATCAATAAAGCTTGTAGAACTTCCACTATCAATCAAGGCATCAGCTTTATGGTTATTGACAGTGATTGAAACTATAGTCTTCTGTAAAGTAGCTGGAGATGCTGCTAAAATTGCTGATGCTTCTGGCTCCTTTGGTTGCGCTAAAGCGTTGTTAACTGGCTTATCTTCAGCGTTTCCGCTTCTTCATACTTTGACAAAATGGCCTTTCTTTCCACACTTTTGACCAGTTTGATGAAAAGCCGCACATTTTATTCTCTGATGAACATTTCCCCCGCAGAAGAAGCAGCGTTTACGTGATGTGGCCGCTGCCAGATTGGAAATATTTCCCGTTTCATCTGAGTTTCCGATTTGGTAGAGTTCCTTTGCAGTTTGGAACTCATTCGAATTCTTTTCAGCCATTTCGAGAGACATAGCCTGATTGCACGCTTCTTCTAGGCTTATTTCTAAAATTTCAAGTAGCCTTTGACGACTTTTTTGAGAAATTAAGCCCGCAATGAAGGCGTCACGGACATATTCGTTGCGATATTCTTCAGCAGTACAGATTTGAAAGAGCACTCAAACGCTAGTTGTTGTGGGTTTACTGCTTGATTTCGAATGTCATATGCCCGATGGCTAATTCCCCGAAGTCATCAAATCGAACGTTCGAATTGCCGAAATTCCTTAATATCGATGTACCACAATTTCGAATAGGCAATTAGATCGAGCGTCCGTTTCACCGAAAAGCCATTGCAACGAATGTCCGTGCGTATATAGTCAGCCACTGTTTCTTCAGGCTTTTGTTTGGTTGAAGACAGTACATACCGAGCGTGAATATCATTTTTCGATTTGAGATAAATTTTATCTAAGAGGCGTAAAGCGTTCTCATATTCTTTTGTCTCTCTGATAAACGAGTAAACTCAAACTCAAACTCAAAGCATTTATTTCAATTAAACCTTTAACAGGCACTTTTGAATTGTCAAGAAGTCGGTCAGTCATAAAATATGAAGCTAGTTGCCCATTCCAAAGCGTAGGTACCTATGGAGAAGAACGGGCAAGAAACTCCATGGACACTCTTTTTAAATTACATTTTACAAAAACATTTGTTACATCATTTCTTTTGAATTTATGATTATATAATGTGAGAACGATGTAAAAAAAAATAAAAAAGATGTCCACGTTAAGAGGAAACATTAGGAGACACATTATTGAAAAGAATTTTTAGCTTAGTTTCATCCGGAATCTTGACTTCCTCCGTTTCTTCTGAAAGGTAGTTTAAAAATGTTTCTTTCCAGTGCCGATATTTTAGCTCGGCAGTTGGAGTCCCCGGATCCACGTCGAATTTTTCAGGCCTGAGCAGTCGCGCAATAGAAGCCATTGCCTTTCTTCACTACGTTTTTATTTATGCAATAAATTGATACAAGAGAAGATAGATAAGATAAGATAAGTCTTTATTTGCCTTAAACATGGTATAATGGTGTTAGTCTTATTTAAATACAATGTCCACATGTTTAGCTACACAGAATATGTCAATTGCATGCAAAAATTTTAGGTCCAAGGAAAAAAAAACAGTAATTAATAAATAAATCATTCAAATAAATAGATGGATATAATATTATAATATTAGAAGGTGAGACAAATAGAAAAACCATTAGAGATATATGGTTTTATTGCATAAAGAATTGCAGATTGTAGGTATGTCAGCTGTGACAAAGGTCAAGGAGTAATTTATCTACTTTATTAGTAACGATAGACAATAAATAGCAAAGAGTATTCACACCACAGAGTGGTAGTATCCCAGCCAGCACCAGGGACGCGTTCAGCGAGACGGTACGGTAGGATTTGCAGAGCTTCTGGGCGAATCCTCTCTGGACCTTGTTGAGCATTTTCTGCACTCCGATCCTCGTAGTTGCCGGTGCCCAAGCACTCACCGCGTACATCACCACCGGTTCCACCGTCGCCGTGTAGATGGTCCGAATGACCTCCGGGTGCAGACCCCAGCTCACTTTGGCCGCTCTAGACAACTGTTTATATATGTTTGCAGCTTTTCTGCACACGTTGGCGGCGTGGGTGTTGAAAGTGAGCTGGTGGTCTATCGTGAGCCCAAGTATTTTTATTTCCTGAAACATGCCAATGTCAACCCCGCCCATGCTCAGGAGTGGGACATCGTACTTTAGCTTCCTGGTTACTACCATCGCACAGGTTTTGTGTGGCGCAAACTTCAGCTTATTTCGGATGCCCCACTTTCGAACATACTCGAGGGCGGCATTGGCATGCCCCTGAACCTCCAATCCTGTGTCACCGTCAAAGATCATGACCACATCGTCGGCGAAAGCCTGGCAGTGATGCCCCCGATTTTCCAGCCCCTTTAGCACAACACCAACACCAACACTAAGTTCCAAAGGATCGGACCGCCTATTGACCCCTGGACACACCCCTTGCTGGTATTCCTATGGCACTCTGCTCCGGCGTACCTAACTCGGACACTCCTATCAGCCAGGTAGCTGTCCAGCATCCGTCTGAGATTCATCGGGCACCTTGGCCAGTCTGGTTCTGATTGCAGGCCACCATGCGCTGTCGAAGGCTCCCTCTATGTCAAGCGATACAACAGTGATCAGTTTCTTTTAGTTCAGCTTTGTTTTGATATGTTGTATCATGGCGTAGAGGGAGTCCTCGGTGCTCTTCTGGGGCATGAAGCCAAACTGACGAGTACTCAACCGCGGGATCAGATGCCACTTCAGCCTTGCTACCAACATTTTCTCGAGCATTTTACCCAGGATTGGTAGGAGGCCGATCGGTCTGTAGGACTTTGGGGTGGTATAACAGTCCTTTCCCGGTTTCCTGAGTATTACCACTGTAGCCACCTTCCAGGCCCCGGGGAAGTGGCCCTGCTCAAGGCACTTGTTGGCCAGCGCAAGGAACATCTCCGGGTCCCGGAAAACGGCTTGGGCACAGATGTCGGCTGTGAGACCATCTGCCCCCGGTGCCTCCTTCGGGTTGAAACTTTCCACCGCGGTTTTCAGCTCCTGAAGTGCAAACGGTGGGTCATGGTGTTCATCATGCGTCCACTCGTTTACACGACTGGCCGCTTCTCGCGTCCGACGGTGGTCATCGTTGTCTTGCTCTTTCAGGTCTTCGGGGTAGAAGGTCTCCGCTAGCAGTAAAGCCGAATCCTCACCATCGAGTGGCACCCCATCTTTCAACAAAGGTAAGTCCTCATGTCTTTTTGCAGTCCGTCCTATAACCCTAGAGATGCCCTCCCAGACTCCCTCCTCATCCTGTTTTTCACAGAATTCTTTCCAGCTGGAAGTCTGTGGCTTTTTTGCCTCGAGCTCATATTTTTAATTTGCTTGCAGGCACTCCTCGACGACCCCCGCTCTTCGGATTGGGGCGGCGCATCGAATGCGGCGTCTCTTGGTGTTGACCTCATTCAGCATATTAGCAAACTCGTTGGACCACCACGGTATAGTAAGAGTGTCGTTATTTTTAATTTTTGCCAATGTTTTCTCACTAGTTTTTGTAATTGTATTTATATAATTGTTTACGCTATTTTCTAAATCCTCTTTATTACTAATTTTATTAATTTATATTGTATTTAAGTTGCTATCTGCTTTAAATTGGGCCAATTTCTCATGAAATAGCCCCAATTTGCTTTCCTAGTGTTAAAAAGTCTAGTAGTTCTTTTAATATTTATTTCTTTTGCTTGTTAGGGTTCCGTACCCAAAGGGTAAAAACGGGACCCTATTACTAAGACTTCGCTGTCTGTCCGTCTGTCTGTCACCAGGCTGTATATCAAGAACCGCGATAGCTAGACAGTTGAAATTTTCACAAATTATGTATTTCTGTTGCCGTTATAACAACAAATACTAAAAACAAAATAAAATAAATATTTAAGGGGGCTCCCATCAACAAACGCGATTTTTTTGCCCTTTTTTGCTCGATATCAAAAATGGCAACAGGTAGGCACTTGAAATATTCACAAAATACTCCGTTGTATTTTAACTTTAATAATAAATAATAAATAAAATAAAATAAATATTTAAGGGGGGCTCCCATACAACAAACATGTTTTTTTTCGGCGTTTTGGCCTCGTGGTACGGAACCCTTCGTGTGCGAGTCCGACTCGCACTTGGCCAGTTTTTTATTCAGTCGCCAATTACCAGGTGGGAATCGAACGGGTGGAGGCTACAAAGGAGACTACGGGATTTCACCAGGCACCAGGGTGGGTTCGGGTCTCATTGCCTGGGATTGTGTTTCCTGAAAACGCCGGAGCCACCTTAGCAATACGCCACCGACAGGCGTATTGGGCACTCACTGGCGAAGGCGTTGTGGGCGGTCTTTTCCATTTTTGCCAACAGGCAATGACCTCTTCACCGGTGTCCTGTTCATTGACAGATGATACGACCAACGTGTGGAGGGGCTCTTGGATGTGCTGCTTCGGGCCGGCGGCCAATTCCGCGAAGGTCGGACCCTGACCTGCAACGTAGCGAGGGGCCTGTTGAAGACGCTCCGACAGAGCCCGTGTGCGCTGTTGGCATTCCTCCAACGCTTGGTTATGCTGTTGGAGGTTCGCCATGAGCTGCTTCATGAGCTCTGTCGGTTCGTCTGTAGTTGGCCTTAGGTCGTTTTGGGCCTTTTCGGGTTCGGCTGCCCCCACAGTTCCTTTTCCTCTCTCCAATTCCGCTTCCTTCACCAGCTGATACAGTCTTTCGTCCGCTCCGGTTGCATCGGTCGTTCCAACTTGCTCAGAGTTGCTTTTGGCTTCAGTTTTGGGGGAGTAGTTTGTGGGGCCTTATTTGGTGATGTTGGAGTTTTGAGAGGCTGCCCAGACCTCAGTCCATCAGTCTCCAACTCCCCAACACCACGCCTAACTGACGGGCCAGCCTGTGTGAATTGAGGCCTCCGGGGCGGTAATAATCTTATAAACCGTTTACATCCTGAAAGAATTATTAAACTCGAATACTTGTAAATCACTTTATTGGTACTCAACACAGTAACTTACTAATTGGCATTCAAAACCACTTTTATTAATATTATAGATAAATGAGTGGAAAATGTCCTTCAACTTTTCCCGCCGTTTCTTTCATTACCCAAAAATCATCTAAGGGTTGCCAGAACTCAAAAATATAAAATGTTTAAAAATGACAATGTTGCAACCCACAAATAATAATCGTCCATGCAGGTCGATTATTGTGTATGCTAACTTGCTAACATTCGGCTAATCCTGACGTCAAACGCGGCCTCGCGTTTAACAAAATTTAAAAATAAAAAAATATAAAAAACCCGACTGCGGTAAAAAACTTAAATTAAAAAAAAACTGAAAAGCTAAAAACAAGCCCATTTTAAATTAAATAAAAGTTGGAAGCAGGCGGGACCCATTTGAATTTGAAAATATAATAAAAATGGTATGGGTCCCGCCTGCTTCCAACTTTTATTTAATTTAAAATGGGCTTGTTTTTAGCTTTTCAGTTTTTTTTAAATTTAAGTTTTTTACCGCAGTCGGGTTTTTTTATATTTTCAAATAACTTTTTTTATTTCCAGCTTTTTAGTTTACGAATGTGAAAGATTTCGCAGACGATTTAGTTCTTGGTAGGCGTTTTTTACAATTTGTCGCTTCGAATTGCTTTTAAGTATATATCTTGTATATATTTTTGTAATCACCTTTTAAAGCCCTTTATTTTGATACCCCACTCGATAGGTTTTGAAAAAAAAAAAATAATAATATGGCGTCCAGTAGTCGCCATATTGAATTTTCACTAACGTCATGTCTTTAGTGACACTCGCCGGACTAAGAGGAATCGATTAACGTGTGAATCATAAAAATCGGCCCAGGCGTTTGGTCTGTATAGTGCTTCAAAGGAACATACAAACATACATACATACATAGGCTGATGAACACATTACCACTCCTTTGCGTCGCGCAGTCGGGTAACAAAGAGAGAAAGATAAAAAGAAAGTACATCAAAATCTTACTATTAATTAGGAACTCATTCACTCTTAAATTCTTAACTTCGTCTAATAGACTATAAGCACTCTCACATGTAATGACTCACTCTTATAACTAAACATCGACTACAAGCACTCTCACTTGTAGTGACTCACTCTTATAACTAAACATCGACTACAAGCACTCTCACTTGTAGTGACTCACTCTTATAACTAAACATCGACTACAAGCACTCTCACTTGTAGTGACTCACTCTTATAACTAAACATCGACTACAAGCACTCTCACTTGTAGTGACTCACTCTTATAACTAAACATCGACTACAAGCACTCTCACTTGTAGTGACTCACTCTTATAACTAAACATCGACTACAAGCACTCTCACTTGTAGTGACTCACTCTTATAACTAAACATCGACTACAACAATAGATATTGCTGACTCTTACTCTGAATCACTCGACATCGCATCATGATTAAAAACAAGCCAAGGGTGTAACCTATCGACGGCATAAACCGACTTATATGGTTTGCAACCTTCTTTTCTAGTAATAGGAGTATCCTCTATTTCATAACGATCGTTGCCTATTATTTTAGAAATTCTGTATGGTCCTACACATTTTGGTATTAGTTTACGGCTGTGCCCAGGGTCTGTACGAATATCTTTTTCTACACGAACTAAATCTCCTACTTTAAATACTCAGTTGGTTTTTTATGAGACTGATCAAAACGCTCTTTTTGTAATCGTTGGCTTATTTGAATTCGTGAGTCTGCATCCGATCTAATTTCTACGCGATCTAACGGGGTATGAGATTCCGCGACAAGTGGATTCATAAAACCATCTGAAACGCCTGTGGTTTGAAATCCAAACAACATTTCTGAAGAAGTACGACCAGTGGATTTGTTTATTGTGTTGTTCAAAGACCACTGTATCTGGGGTAAACACAAGTCCCACTCACTTTCTGGTTTATTGTGATTAGTAGCCGTTATGGCATCAACAATAGTCCGATTGTACCTCTAAACTTGACCGTTGGCCCTGGGAGAGGCAACCGCATTTAAGATATGTTTAACGCCCCTTTTATTAATAAAATCTGAGAACTCTTTGCTAGTAAAGCTAGTGCCGCGATCAGATATCAGACGACGTGGCACTCCGAATAGCGAGAAATATTCCGTAAATACCTGCACAGTAGTACTACTTTTAACATTTTTTACTGGCTTTATATAGATAAATTTAGTGAAGGCATCAATGATCACTAAAATATGACAATTCTTCTTCTTGCTGATAGGAAAGGGACCGCAGTGATCGGTATGAAGTGTATCAAACGGTTTATTAATTTTTGGGATTGGATGAAGCTCCCCTTCTTTAGCTCCAGCTGGCAACTTATTGTGGGCACAATTTAAGCACGAACTACAATATTTTTTAATAAAACGTCTCATTTTTTTAAACCAGTAAATCTGATTAATCCTGCTGTAAGTTTTATCAAAACCGAAATGACCAACATCGTCGTGATTCATACGAACTATTTGCCATCTCACTGATTTTGGAACTACCCACTTTAAATTGGTTACATCATTTTTTAACCGACTTCTAAAAAAGGAGGAGGTTCTCAATTCGGATGTTTGTATTTTTTTTTTTATGTTTGTTCGCGCATAACTCCGTCGCTTGCCAACCGATTTCAAAAATTCTTTTTTTGTTGGAAAGGGTATACTTCCCAAATGGTCCCATGTAAATTTATCGAAATCGGAAAAGCAGTTTTTGAAAAATCAACAAAAATCTAAAAAAATATCTACATTGTCTACATTAACGATCTTTTCGTTTACTCTGCATTGCGTTTTTTGTTCGCGAATAACTCCGTTATTTACGAACCGATTTGGAAAATTCTTTTTTTTTTAAGTAACTTGAGCATTTGCTTTTGGAAATCATCATTTGGTAAAGTGGAGTTGATGATAAAGACCACAGATGGCCATCGGAACTACTTAATGACAAATACTTCACGGGTTGCGATTCGATTACTTTAATATGGTTGCTAAGCAATTTATGCTCGTTACAATCGTCGTTTCAGCCGATAGACGTCCACTGCTGGACATAGGCCTCCCCCAATTTTGGGAGGGTTTGCCATAATCGCCACGCTTGGCAGGCGGGTTGGCGATCGCAGTATGGTATGATGGTGGAATACATAAAGAACGCTGCTGCCCATTCTCCGGTACGATCCTTAATCGCCTTTTACGACACCCACGGGTGGTGGTATTCTTTAAGTCCGGCACCACACAGACCTCTAGAGACACAGGCTCGTTACAATGCGTATGGTAAAATGGTGCTGATGGTGACTTCTCAATCAGCTCCAGTTCTCCTGGTTCCTATTAGGGGAACTCTTCAACAATTAATGTCCTTACATCGGGTAAAGCAATATTTTGTAAAAGGTGATGAGCAGTTGACATTAGGCTATTGTAACTTAGATAAAATACAAACTGACCCACTAATAAAAAGTGAAAAATAAAAACTTTTTTACAAAAAAAAACAACCGACTTCCAAAAAACACTATAAAGTGAAAAATAACTTTAATTTCGGAAGTCGGTGGCAAAAAACAAAAATACAAATCCAAAGGCACCGACTTCCGAAATTAAAGTTATTTTTCACTTTATAGTGTTTTTTGGAAGTCGGTTGTTTTTTTTTGTAAAAAAGTTTTTTATCATTAGTTATTCTGTACAAACGCCCATTTTTAACAGTATAGTTCTTATGAATCTCACAATATCTTTTGTTTCTGAATCATTCAAAATGTTAATTATCCTTTGTATTTCTTAATCCTGTTCTTGCACTGTGCGCAACCACGCATCGTCATCTATTGTTAAAACATCAACCACCTGTACTACGACATTGGACTCAGAGTCACTTGGGTTGCGTGACAGTGCATCGACATGACTCATCTTATTACCATCGCGATGTTCTACAGTAAAATCGTACTCCTGCATTAATATGTACCAACGCGCTACTCTCGGTATCAAATCTTTGTTTGTCATTGTGCTGCGTATAGCGGCACAATCAGTGACAACTTTAAAAGATTTACCCAAAACATAAACTCTAAACCTATTCAAAGCACAAACTACCGCCAAAGTTTCCAACTCATACGAGTGTAGTTTGCTTTCGTCTGGTGTCGTTTGACGACTATAATAAGCTATAGGATGGAATACTTTATCTGAATTCACCCGTTGAAGCAAAATTGCTCCTATACCGATTTTACTAGCGTCAGTGTGAATTTCTAATTCAGCCTCAGGGTCATATAGTGCCAAAACAGGTCGGGTGGTTAATTTACTTTTTAATTCATTAAATGCTTTTATTTGAGGTTCGTTAAAACACCAAGAAACATTTTTCTTTGTTAGAATCGTTAGAGGTTTTGCTATCATAGAATAATTTTGAATAAATCGTCGAAAATAACTTGTAAGGCCAACAAACTGCCATTCGGCGTCGGTCGTGGGAGAATTTTGGAGGCGGGACGTAGGCTCTGGGGCCTTCGCCTCCCCCCGTTCCAATCTGCCTCTCTTCTGGGCCTGCGCCGGGGTGTTGCCGGTAGGCGCCGGGGTGTTGCCGGTAGGCGCCGGGGCTCCTCCAGCCACCGGTTTGGTCGACGCCGGATTGGCCGACGCCGGTTTGACCGACGCCGGTTTGGCCGACGCCGGTTTGACCGACGCCAGTTTGGCCGGCGCCGGTTTGGCCGACGCCGGCTTAGACGGCGCCTGGGCCCGGCCAGACGGCCCGGGTTTGGGGGCGGCAGCTGCCGTAGCGGCCGCGTATGTGGCCGCCTTCGGCCCCGGGGCCGTCCCTCCCGCCAGGGGGGGGCGCAGGACTATGCCCTCCAGGACGGAGAACCGCGCCTGGAAAGCCGCCAGCTCCTGCCGAACCAGGTTCAGGACCTGGTTCTCTACCGGGACCGGCTGGCTTTTAGTTTGCGCCTGCGCGCCGCCGGCGGCCCTCAGGCCGGCCAGGTCCGCTCGGAGCTTCTCGTTTTCCTCTTGGAGAAGCCCCATGGCGGCCGTCAGGCGGGCTACCTCCGCCCGCAGTTCGGCCACTTCGCCGGCAGAAGGCCCGGTGTAGCTGGCCGCCTCTGCTGCCGCCATGATGGAGGCCGTTGCCGAGACTATGGCCTTGTTTTTGGAAGCTTGAAGCTTCTTCAACGACACGTCTCGGATCGCGGCCTCCACGACCGCCGCAAACTTGATCTTGCGGTCCGCATCGGGGCCGCAACCCGCACCCGCCTCGTCACTCGAGCCTCGACCCCCTTCAACAGCCAGAGACATGACCTTAACTGTCTCCAGGACTACGAGATTAGCGGTGGCAGGAGGGTTGCCCCTCATGCCTGCCCGGCGGCAGGGTAAGTGCACACCGAGCCCACTATGACCCCCCACAATTGTCGCTCTGCTACTCAGAGCGATCCTGTGTGGGACGATCCTCTTGGCAGAACATTAGCATGCGGACAGCAAAATCCCACTGGGAAATAATCCCAATGGGAAATCGCTGCCCGCACCCCAGGATGCACCGGCCCGAAAACTGGTCTTCCCCCCGGACGTATCCAGAAAGGAACCCCAGTCCCCAGGCACACGTGGAGGTTTTCTGCCCTGGCACCCCAAACCGACGCGATGACACGCGGGGTTGCGATAGTCGTGGAGAGGATCCGGCAGTTGGGTCTCGAGGTGGCATTGCACAAGTCCGAGGCCATGTCGTTTCATGGGCCCCGGAACGCGCCGCCATCGGGATCCCAACTAACGGTAGGAGGGGTTCACATCGGCGTCGGGATGACGATGAAATACCTGGGTCTCGTCCTCGACAGTCGGTGGAACTTCGTGGAGCATTTCCGACGTTTGGCCCCCAAACTGGAACGGGCCGGGGCCGCCTTCAAGCGGCTCTTGCCCAACCTGAGGGGGCCAAACGCCTCCTGCCGGAGGCTTTACGCGGGGGTCGTGCGGTCCATGGCCATATACGGGGCCCCGGTGTGGGCGCGTTCACTGCGGCGGCGAGCCGCCCACTACCTGAACGCGCCCCAGAAGGTGGTAGCCATAAGGGCTATCCGGGGCTACCGCACGATCTCGGGCGAGGCGGCAAGCCTCCTTGCCGGACTGCCGCCATGGGATCTGGAGGCGATAGTCCTCACGCGCCTGTATGAGTGGCGCGCGGAGGCACTACGCCGGGGGGAGAATCCGCTTCCGCAGCAAATCGCTGCGGAGGGGACGGATCTCCGGCGCGATCTCATGGCGGCATGGAAAGAGCGACTGTCGCAACCCAGCGCAGGGCACGCCGCGATAGCGGCGATAAGACCCCTCTTTGAAGAGTGGCTAGAGAGGCGCCACGGCGCCCTCACCTACCGCCTGACGCAGGTCCTCACCGGACACGGAAGTTTCGGGAGGTTCCTGCACATCATCAGGCGGGAGGAAACGCCCGGGTGTTACCATTGCCAGGATCGCCCAGAGGACACGGTGGAGCACACGGTGGAGGTCTGCCCCGCTTGGGCGGAGCACCGCCGTGTCCTCGTAGAGGAGATTGGCAGCGACGGCGACCTCTCGCGTCCGGCCCTGGTGCAAGCCATGGTCCGGGACGAGAGGGAGTGGGAGGCAGTCACCTCCTTCTGCGAAGCAGTCATGCTAGCGAAGGAGGTGGCTGGACGGTTCAGGGAGAGAGCCTCCCATCTCAGCCGCCGCGGGGGACGCCCCAGGCGTCGGGAGCCGCGTGACGACTCCCGGCCACCGTAGGCGCGGGCCTGCGGGCGGTGAGTAATGGGTAGCTCACCGTCCGATCAGGACCAGGCCCGTTCCGGACGGCGCGTACGTGTTCCACGCGCGCCTCAAAGAGATGTCAGCATCGAGGAGGGGCCCCTTAGGGCCGAAGCCTGCCGGGTCAGCGGGATTGTCCGAAAGGGTTACCGCTGGCCCGGAACATAAAGGGCTAAGGAAGGAACACGGGTGGGTTTTAGTCAGTAAGAGTCTGACACTCCCTTCCGCTCCACCCAGAGCGGGAGGAGTCATTTGATGATTTCCCATCCCCAAAAAAAAAAAAAAAAGGCCAGCAAACTGTCGAACCTCGTGAACATTTTTAGGTAAAGGGAAATCTATTACAGCTTGAATTTTGACTGCCCCGGGTCGGATGCCATCCGAACTAATCTCGTAGCCCAAATAATTTATACGAGTCTGAAAGAAATCGCACTTTTTAAGATTTAATGATAGATGAGTAGACCTTAATAATTGGAAAACCTTTTCCAGCTTATCTAAACCCTCTTCAATAGAACGTGATGTCACCAATAAATCGTCTTATAAGCCAACGCCAAGTTCTGCTTGCCCTTAAGCATACAATTAATCGTCCTTTGGAAAACACTAGGTGCATTGGCAAGTCCAAAAGGCATTCTTTCGAACTCATACAAACCATCCGGTGTTACAAACGCAGTAAATCGCTTACTGGCCTCACTCAATGGCACCTGGTAATATCCTGATGTGAGGTCGAGACTTATGAAGAACTTGTTGCCCCCTAATCTGTCTAGTTGGTCTTCGATGCGAGGCAACGGATATTTGTCTTTTAACGTTTTTCTATTTAGGGCCCTATAATCGATACATAGCCGTTTATCCCCATTTTTCTTACTCACTAAGATAGGACTCGAATAATCCGAAGTGCTTTCGCGTATTATACCGTTCAATAATAATTCTTCAATAATTTTGTTTAGGTGCTCACGCTCACTGTGTGATATTCTATAAGGATTATATACTACGGGTCTATCATCTGTTAGAGTAATATCCATTTTTGCTAGATTAGTTTTACCTAACTCTCCCAAGTTCATTGCAAAACAATCCCTATACTTCTTTAACAAATCAAATAACTGTACTTTTTGTTGTTCTGTTACTTCCGTACTAATTTTTATATCTGATAAAGGTAACTCTTCATAATTTTTAGTTTCCGTTGTAAACCTATATATTCCTTATTTACTTCTTGGTATTGTTGACCACGAACTAATAAATTTCCTTTATTAATATTTAAATCGTTAGATGATAAATTTGCTATCATTAAATATCCTTTACCTGCTTCAAACTCAAAAACCCCAGACAAAACAGCATATTCATTCTGCGGTAAAATCCGAAGACTGTATTGTACCCATAAACCACCACTATAAGCGTAATAGCATCTATTGGCATCACAGTTTTAGGCTTTACCACTTTGTCAGCATCCGCATATACCTTAATCTTAAACACATTATCAGCAAAATCTGGTGTATGCATAAACACTAGTTTATCCGTTGTTTTTAAGATAATAACGTTTGGTTTTTCCGTAAAAGACTGCCCTATTAAAATTGCTGTCTTTAATAATTATCATTTACAACTAGAACTTCCGTTTCAGCTTTAACTGAGTCAATTTCTAAAATTGCTATAAACTTTCCTAGCAGCTTTACAGCGGAATTTCCGAATCCCTGTAAAATGGGTAAATTTTCGATATCCCAATCATGTATTATTTGCTTTGCATTTGATTCTCTTAGGAGAGTACATTTACTACCGAGATCAACGTATCCTTGTAGGATAACGTTGTTTATTTTGACATCTTTGTAATATTTTGAATTAGCGGATTCACTATTACTAATGCACAAGATAGTTTTATTTTGCTCTGTAGCGGTATTTGTTTTAATTAAATAGTCACTGTTATTTGCGTTTCTTCTACGACAGTCTTTAGTTTCATGTCCCAATTTAAAACAAAAGTTACATCGTCTAATGGGTTTGTTACACTTTAAACTTATGTGCCCTAGCTCATGCAATTATAACATCGAATGTTATCATTTGTACTGGTTTTTGTTTGCTCATTAGAAACCTTATTAGAATTCTTAGGTGGCGCATTATTCCGGTTACGGAAGTTGGAAGTAGGTGTATTATTGTCGTGTTGGAAGTAGGTGTATTATTGTCGTGTTGGAAGTAGGTGTATTATTGTTGGTTGTTCTGGTTCATTAAACATGCAGGCTTCTGCTCCCATTCGTACAAATTTGTCGTCAATGCCATGTATAAGACAGCCAACTGCTTTATTGCCAATTATCTCACATTTATTTATAAGTGCCATTTTGTCATAATAATAATGTTCTAAAGACTGACCAAATTTACATCTAAACCTTAACATTGATGTCAACAGATCTCCATAATTTTCGTTGGAAGGAAAAGCCTGTTTCAATTTTTGAACCCACTCATTCCAATCAAACAGTACCGAGGGTAAACCCTGGTACCACTTCTTGGCTAAGCCACTTAATTTGGGAAGAGCATAGTGACATATTTGACGATCATTCCAAGAGTAAATCTGGGCACATTCACTGACCTTGTTAATCCAATTTTCTATTGTTTGGCTATTATCACTAGGGTCAAATTCGGGTACTACACTAAAAGCAACAGGAAACTTGTTTTGAGCCCAGAAATTGGATGCTGTTAGTGACGCAGAGTTACCGATGGGGTTGTTCACATTTAATGGAACATTATTCAATAATTTATTATTATTCAATAAAACAGGAAAAGTCTGATTAGTAACTGAAAGTGGTGTTAAGGAAGCCAACGGAGGAGTTTTAGTTGAATCACGATCAGTACGTTGAGAGCGCCTTTGCTTCCTACTTCTCTTACTATGTTGTCTATGGCTACTGCTATGCTTTTTAGCACGACGTCGCTTTTTAATATGCCGCGACCTACGGTGGTGCTTATCATCACTATCACTACTGTTTACAGACGAACTATCACTACTTGTCTCACGTCGCCTTCGCTTAGAATTACCCATTATCACGTTAAACGAATTTGAGTGATTCAAAATAAAATCAAAATTATTTAAATGCAGCAACAACAGAATTAGATAAAATAACTAGATAGTAATAATTAATATTTTCAATGACACAGATAACTAACAAAACAAAATAACACACACAAAGAAGAATAATAAATAAAAAATAATAATAGAATAATTCACACAAACAGGAACACAAGATAATCAACTAATAATATAACAGCTTCAACTAGCAACTAGAAATGTTCAAACGATCGGTAATACTTGAAATAATAACTCCATCGCATTTATGGACTATTCAAATCCATTAAAAATATAAGCATTCAGTTCAAATTGTGTTTGATTACAAATTTAAATAAATGACCAAAACTGTTTCACTTTCACTAGGTACTTCCGAACGATCACTATTAATGATAAAGCTCCAAATGTTTGAACCTTGTTTCTTATTTCAAGCACACTCGTGCATGCTTAAGCACGCGTTATATTATAACAACAAAAAGTTTGTCACAAAATCACAGGGAAACGAAGTTATACTAGGCCAGGCGCACTCTGCATTTTAGGTGTGCACAGTATTGGTACGCAGCGGACTCGACTTGTCGGGCCAATTCAGGGGGCTGACGCGCGCTGGTCGCTTTGTCCGGATCGCATTTTAGTTCAATAAATTGATAAAATCACTCACGCGCCGTGTCACGTCGTCCGTTCGCCGTCGCTTAAGATTATTAACTTAAACTGTCCCTGGTCCAGGAAACCACAGCATCAGGCACGTAGATAAACTTTAGCACACTTCTGACTTGAAAGAATTATTAAACTCGAATACTTGTAAATCACTTTATTGGTACTCAACACAGTAAATTACTAATTGGCATTCAAAACCACTTTTATTAATATTATAGATAAATGAGTGGAAAATGTCCTTCAACTTTTCCCGCCGTTTCTTTCATTACCCAAAAATCATTTGATGATTTCCCATCCGCAAAAAAAAAAAAAAAAAGGGTTGCCAGAACTCAAAAATATAAAATGTTTAAAAATGACAATGTTGCAACCCACAAATAATAATCGACCATGCAGGTCGATTATTGTGTATGCTAACAATCCCCAGTGTCGTAATAAAAAAGGTGATTATGTAACCGGAAGAGTAATAAAAAACACAAACTAATTTTTTCGTGAAAACTGGAAAGTCTACCTGCCTAGTGAGGAATGGGTGGGTGGGAGGGCAAATTTTTGAATTTCTATGGGAGCTAGGCGCACGTGCGAGGCGTCAGCAGACGCGTCTCGGCACGGGCCAGCGGTCTATGAGGTTTTTGGAATTTGCGCCGAACAAAAATTTTGAAAAATGCCGAAAAAACATGTTTTTCGAGTATTTTTGAATTTCTATGGGAGCTAGGCGCACGTGCGAGGCGTCAGCAGACGCGTCTCGGCACGGGCCAGCGGTCTATGAGGTTTTTGGAATTTGCGCCGAACAAAAATTTTGAAAAATGCCGAAAAAACATGTTTTTCGAGTATTTTTGAATTTCTATGGGAGCTAGGCGCACGTGCGAGGCGTCAGCAGACGCGTCTCGGCACGGGCCAGCGGTCTATGAGGTTTTTGGAATTTGCGCCGAACAAAAATTTTGAAAAATGCCGAAAAAACATGTTTTTCGAGTATTTTTGAATTTCTATGGGAGCTAGGCGCACGTGCGAGGCGTCAGCAGACGCGTCTCGGCACGGGCCAGCGGTCTATGAGGTTTTTGGAATTTGCGCCGAACAAAAATTTTGAAAAATGCCGAAAAAACATGTTTTTCGAGTATTTTTGAATTTCTATGGGAGCTAGGCGCACGTGCGAGGCGTCAGCAGACGCGTCTCGGCACGGGCCAGCGGTCTATGAGGTTTTTGGAATTTGCGCCGAACAAAAATTTTGAAAAATGCCGAAAAAACATGTTTTTCGAGTATTTTTGAATTTCTATGGGAGCTAGGCGCACGTGCGAGGCGTCAGCAGACGCGTCTCGGCACGGGCCAGCGGTCTATGAGGTTTTTGGAATTTGCGCCGAACAAAAATTTTGAAAAATGCCGAAAAAACATGTTTTTCGAGTATTTTTGAATTTCTATGGGAGCTAGGCGCACGTGCGAGGCGTCAGCAGACGCGTCTCGGCACGGGCCAGCGGTCTATGAGGTTTTTGGAATTTGCGCCGAACAAAAATTTTGAAAAATGCCGAAAAAACATGTTTTTCGAGTATTTTTGAATTTCTATGGGAGCTAGGCGCACGTGCGAGGCGTCAGCAGACGCGTCTCGGCACGGGCCAGCGGTCTATGAGGTTTTTGGAATTTGCGCCGAACAAAAATTTTGAAAAATGCCGAAAAAACATGTTTTTCGAGTATTTTTGAATTTCTATGGGAGCTAGGCGCACGTGCGAGGCGTCAGCAGACGCGTCTCGGCACGGGCCAGCGGTCTATGAGGTTTTTGGAATTTGCGCCGAACAAAAATTTTGAAAAATGCCGAAAAAACATGTTTTTCGAGTATTTTTGAATTTCTATGGGAGCTAGGCGCACGTGCGAGGCGTCAGCAGACGCGTCTCGGCACGGGCCAGCGGTCTATGAGGTTTTTGGAATTTGCGCCGAACAAAAATTTTGAAAAATGCCGAAAAAACATGTTTTTCGAGTATTTTTGAATTTCTATGGGAGCTAGGCGCACGTGCGAGGCGTCAGCAGACGCGTCTCGGCACGGGCCAGCGGTCTATGAGGTTTTTGGAATTTGCGCCGAACAAAAATTTTGAAAAATGCCGAAAAAACATGTTTTTCGAGTATTTTTGAATTTCTATGGGAGCTAGGCGCACGTGCGAGGCGTCAGCAGACGCGTCTCGGCACGGGCCAGCGGTCTATGAGGTTTTTGGAATTTGCGCCGAACAAAAATTTTGAAAAATGCCGAAAAAACATGTTTTTCGAGTATTTTTGAATTTCTATGGGAGCTAGGCGCACGTGCGAGGCGTCAGCAGACGCGTCTCGGCACGGGCCAGCGGTCTATGAGGTTTTTGGAATTTGCGCCGAACAAAAATTTTGAAAAATGCCGAAAAAACATGTTTTTCGAGTATTTTTGAATTTCTATGGGAGCTAGGCGCACGTGCGAGGCGTCAGCAGACGCGTCTCGGCACGGGCCAGCGGTCTATGAGGTTTTTGGAATTTGCGCCGAACAAAAATTTTGAAAAATGCCGAAAAAACATGTTTTTCGAGTATTTTTGAATTTCTATGGGAGCTAGGCGCACGTGCGAGGCGTCAGCAGACGCGTCTCGGCACGGGCCAGCGGTCTATGAGGTTTTTGGAATTTGCGCCGAACAAAAATTTTGAAAAATGCCGAAAAAACATGTTTTTCGAGTATTTTTGAATTTCTATGGGAGCTAGGCGCACGTGCGAGGCGTCAGCAGACGCGTCTCGGCACGGGCCAGCGGTCTATGAGGTTTTTGGAATTTGCGCCGAACAAAAATTTTGAAAAATGCCGAAAAAACATGTTTTTCGAGTATTTTTGAATTTCTATGGGAGCTAGGCGCACGTGCGAGGCGTCAGCAGACGCGTCTCGGCACGGGCCAGCGGTCTATGAGGTTTTTGGAATTTGCGCCGAACAAAAATTTTGAAAAATGCCGAAAAAACATGTTTTTCGAGTATTTTTGAATTTCTATGGGAGCTAGGCGCACGTGCGAGGCGTCAGCAGACGCGTCTCGGCACGGGCCAGCGGTCTATGAGGTTTTTGGAATTTGCGCCGAACAAAAATTTTGAAAAATGCCGAAAAAACATGTTTTTCGAGTATTTTTGAATTTCTATGGGAGCTAGGCGCACGTGCGAGGCGTCAGCAGACGCGTCTCGGCACGGGCCAGCGGTCTATGAGGTTTTTGGAATTTGCGCCGAACAAAAATTTTGAAAAATGCCGAAAAAACATGTTTTTCGAGTATTTTTGAATTTCTATGGGAGCTAGGCGCACGTGCGAGGCGTCAGCAGACGCGTCTCGGCACGGGCCAGCGGTCTATGAGGTTTTTGGAATTTGCGCCGAACAAAAATTTTGAAAAATGCCGAAAAAACATGTTTTTCGAGTATTTTTGAATTTCTATGGGAGCTAGGCGCACGTGCGAGGCGTCAGCAGACGCGTCTCGGCACGGGCCAGCGGTCTATGAGGTTTTTGGAATTTGCGCCGAACAAAAATTTGAAAAATGCCGAAAAAACATGTTTTTCGAGTATTTTTGAATTTCTATGGGAGCTAGGCGCACGTGCGAGGCGTCAGCAGACGCGTCTCGGCACGGGCCAGCGGTCTATGAGGTTTTTGGAATTTGCGCCGAACAAAAATTTTGAAAAATGCCGAAAAAACATGTTTTTCGAGTATTTTTGAATTTCTATGGGAGCTAGGCGCACGTGCGAGGCGTCAGCAGACGCGTCTCGGCACGGGCCAGCGGTCTATGAGGTTTTTGGAATTTGCGCCGAACAAAAATTTTGAAAAATGCCGAAAAAACATGTTTTTCGAGTATTTTTGAATTTCTATGGGAGCTAGGCGCACGTGCGAGGCGTCAGCAGACGCGTCTCGGCACGGGCCAGCGGTCTATGAGGTTTTTGGAATTTGCGCCGAACAAAAATTTTGAAAAATGCCGAAAAAACATGTTTTTCGAGTATTTTTGAATTTCTATGGAGCTAGGCGCACGTGCGAGGCGTCAGCAGACGCGTCTCGGCACGGGCCAGCGGTCTATGAGGTTTTTGGAATTTGCGCCGAACAAAAATTTTGAAAAATGCCGAAAAAACATGTTTTTCGAGTATTTTTGAATTTCTATGGGAGCTAGGCGCACGTGCGAGGCGTCAGCAGACGCGTCTCGGCACGGGCCAGCGGTCTATGAGGTTTTTGGAATTTGCGCCGAACAAAAATTTTGAAAAATGCCGAAAAAACATGTTTTTCGAGTATTTTTGAATTTCTATGGGAGCTAGGCGCACGTGCGAGGCGTCAGCAGACGCGTCTCGGCACGGGCCAGCGGTCTATGAGGTTTTTGGAATTTGCGCCGAACAAAAATTTTGAAAAATGCCGAAAAAACATGTTTTTCGAGTATTTTTGAATTTCTATGGGAGCTAGGCGCACGTGCGAGGCGTCAGCAGACGCGTCTCGGCACGGGCCAGCGGTCTATGAGGTTTTTGGAATTTGCGCCGAACAAAAATTTTGAAAAATGCCGAAAAAACATGTTTTTCGAGTATTTTTGAATTTCTATGGGAGCTAGGCGCACGTGCGAGGCGTCAGCAGACGCGTCTCGGCACGGGCCAGCGGTCTATGAGGTTTTTGGAATTTGCGCCGAACAAAAATTTTGAAAAATGCCGAAAAAACATGTTTTTCGAGTATTTTTGAATTTCTATGGGAGCTAGGCGCACGTGCGAGGCGTCAGCAGACGCGTCTCGGCACGGGCCAGCGGTCTATGAGGTTTTTGGAATTTGCGCCGAACAAAAATTTTGAAAAATGCCGAAAAAACATGTTTTTCGAGTATTTTTGAATTTCTATGGGAGCTAGGCGCACGTGCGAGGCGTCAGCAGACGCGTCTCGGCACGGGCCAGCGGTCTATGAGGTTTTTGGAATTTGCGCCGAACAAAAATTTTGAAAAATGCCGAAAAAACATGTTTTTCGAGTATTTTTGAATTTCTATGGGAGCTAGGCGCACGTGCGAGGCGTCAGCAGACGCGTCTCGGCACGGGCCAGCGGTCTATGAGGTTTTTGGAATTTGCGCCGAACAAAAATTTTGAAAAATGCCGAAAAAACATGTTTTTCGAGTATTTTTGAATTTCTATGGGAGCTAGGCGCACGTGCGAGGCGTCAGCAGACGCGTCTCGGCACGGGCCAGCGGTCTATGAGGTTTTTGGAATTTGCGCCGAACAAAAATTTTGAAAAATGCCGAAAAAACATGTTTTTCGAGTATTTTGAATTTCTATGGGAGCTAGGCGCACGTGCGAGGCGTCAGCAGACGCGTCTCGGCACGGGCCAGCGGTCTATGAGGTTTTTGGAATTTGCGCCGAACAAAAATTTTGAAAAATGCCGAAAAAACATGTTTTTCGAGTATTTTTGAATTTCTATGGGAGCTAGGCGCACGTGCGAGGCGTCAGCAGACGCGTCTCGGCACGGGCCAGCGGTCTATGAGGTTTTTGGAATTTGCGCCGAACAAAAATTTTGAAAAATGCCGAAAAAACATGTTTTTCGAGTATTTTTGAATTTCTATGGGAGCTAGGCGCACGTGCGAGGCGTCAGCAGACGCGTCTCGGCACGGGCCAGCGGTCTATGAGGTTTTTGGAATTTGCGCCGAACAAAAATTTTGAAAAATGCCGAAAAAACATGTTTTTCGAGTATTTTTGAATTTCTATGGGAGCTAGGCGCACGTGCGAGGCGTCAGCAGACGCGTCTCGGCACGGGCCAGCGGTCTATGAGGTTTTTGGAATTTGCGCCGAACAAAAATTTTGAAAAATGCCGAAAAAACATGTTTTTCGAGTATTTTTGAATTTCTATGGGAGCTAGGCGCACGTGCGAGGCGTCAGCAGACGCGTCTCGGCACGGGCCAGCGGTCTATGAGGTTTTTGGAATTTGCGCCGAACAAAAATTTTGAAAAATGCCGAAAAAACATGTTTTTCGAGTATTTTTGAATTTCTATGGGAGCTAGGCGCACGTGCGAGGCGTCAGCAGACGCGTCTCGGCACGGGCCAGCGGTCTATGAGGTTTTTGGAATTTGCGCCGAACAAAAATTTTGAAAAATGCCGAAAAAACATGTTTTTCGAGTATTTTTGAATTTCTATGGGAGCTAGGCGCACGTGCGAGGCGTCAGCAGACGCGTCTCGGCACGGGCCAGCGGTCTATGAGGTTTTTGGAATTTGCGCCGAACAAAAATTTTGAAAAATGCCGAAAAAACATGTTTTTCGAGTATTTTTGAATTTCTATGGGAGCTAGGCGCACGTGCGAGGCGTCAGCAGACGCGTCTCGGCACGGGCCAGCGGTCTATGAGGTTTTTGGAATTTGCGCCGAACAAAAATTTTGAAAAATGCCGAAAAAACATGTTTTTCGAGTATTTTTGAATTTCTATGGGAGCTAGGCGCACGTGCGAGGCGTCAGCAGACGCGTCTCGGCACGGGCCAGCGGTCTATGAGGTTTTTGGAATTTGCGCCGAACAAAAATTTTGAAAAATGCCGAAAAAACATGTTTTTCGAGTATTTTGAATTTCCATGGGAGCTAGGCGCACGTGCGAGGCGTCAACAGACGCGTCTCGGCACGGGCCAGCGGTCTATGAGGTTTTTGGAATTTGCGCCGAACAAAAATTTTGAAAAATGCCGAAAAAACATGTTTTTCGAGTATTTTTGAATTTCTATGGGAGCTAGGCGCACGTGCGAGGCGTCAGCAGACGCGTCTCGGCACGGGCCAGCGGTCTATGAGGTTTTTGGAATTTGCGCCGAACAAAAAATTCAAAAATGCCGAAAAAACATGTTTTTCGAGTATTTTTGAATTTCTATGGGAGCTAGGCGCACGTGCGAGGCGTCAGCAGACGCGTCTCGGCACGGGCCAGCGGTCTATGAGGTTTTTGGAATTTGCGCCGAACAAAAATTTTGAAAAATGCCGAAAAAACATGTTTTTCGAGTATTTTTGAATTTCTATGGGAGCTAGGCGCACGTGCGAGGCGTCAGCAGACGCGTCTCGGCACGGGCCAGCGGTCTATGAGGTTTTGGAATTTGCGCCGAACAAAAATTTTGAAAAATGCCGAAAAAACATGTTTTTCGAGTATTTTTGAATTTCTATGGGAGCTAGGCGCACGTGCGAGGCGTCAGCAGACGCGTCTCGGCACGGGCCAGCGGTCTATGAGGTTTTTGGAATTTGCGCCGAACAAAAATTTTGAAAAATGCCGAAAAAACATGTTTTTCGAGTATTTTTGAATTTCTATGGGAGCTAGGCGCACGTGCGAGGCGTCAGCAGACGCGTCTCGGCACGGGCCAGCGGTCTATGAGGTTTTTGGAATTTGCGCCGAACAAAAATTTTGAAAAATGCCGAAAAAACATGTTTTTCGAGTATTTTTGAATTTCTATGGGAGCTAGGCGCACGTGCGAGGCGTCAACAGACGCGTCTCGGCACGGGCCAGCGGTCTATAAGGTTTTTGGAATTTGCGCCGAACAAAAATTTTGAAAAATGCCGAAAAAACATGTTTTCGAGCATTTTTGAATTTCTATGGGAGCTAGGCGCACGTGCGAGGCGTCAGCAGACGCGTCTCGGCACGGGCCAGCGGTCTATGAGGTTTTTGGAATTTGCGCCGAACAAAAATTTTGAAAAATGCCGAAAAAACATGTTTTTCGAGTATTTTTGAATTTCTATGGGAGCTAGGCGCACGTGCGAGGCGTCAGCAGACGCGTCTCGGCACGGGCCAGCGGTCTATGAGGTTTTTGGAATTTGCGCCGAACAAAAATTTTGAAAAATGCCGAAAAAACATGTTTTTCGAGTATTTTTGAATTTCTATGGGAGCTAGGCGCACGTGCGAGGCGTCAGCAGACGCGTCTCGGCACGGGCCAGCGGTCTATGAGGTTTTTGGAATTTGCGCCGAACAAAAATTTTGAAAAATGCCGAAAAAACATGTTTTTCGAGTATTTTTGAATTTCTATGGGAGCTAGGCGCACGTGCGAGGCGTCAGCAGACGCGTCTCGGCACGGGCCAGCGGTCTATGAGGTTTTTGGAATTTGCGCCGAACAAAAATTTTGAAAAATGCCGAAAAAACATGTTTTTCGAGTATTTTTGAATTTCTATGGGAGCTAGGCGCACGTGCGAGGCGTCAGCAGACGCGTCTCGGCACGGGCCAGCGGTCTATGAGGTTTTTGGAATTTGCGCCGAACAAAAATTTTGAAAAATGCCGAAAAAACATGTTTTTCGAGTATTTTTGAATTTCTATGGGAGCTAGGCGCACGTGCGAGGCGTCAGCAGACGCGTCTCGGCACGGGCCAGCGGTCTATGAGGTTTTTGGAATTTGCGCCGAACAAAAATTTTGAAAAATGCCGAAAAAACATGTTTTTCGAGTATTTTTGAATTTCTATGGGAGCTAGGCGCACGTGCGAGGCGTCAGCAGACGCGTCTCGGCACGGGCCAGCGGTCTATGAGGTTTTTGGAATTTGCGCCGAACAAAAATTTTGAAAAATGCCGAAAAAACATGTTTTTCGAGTATTTTTGAATTTCTATGGGAGCTAGGCGCACGTGCGAGGCGTCAGCAGACGCGTCTCGGCACGGGCCAGCGGTCTATGAGGTTTTTGGAATTTGCGCCGAACAAAAATTTTGAAAAATGCCGAAAAAACATGTTTTTCGAGTATTTTTGAATTTCTATGGGAGCTAGGCGCACGTGCGAGGCGTCAGCAGACGCGTCTCGGCACGGGCCAGCGGTCTATGAGGTTTTTGGAATTTGCGCCGAACAAAAATTTTGAAAAATGCCGAAAAAACATGTTTTTCGAGTATTTTTGAATTTCTATGGGAGCTAGGCGCACGTGCGAGGCGTCAGCAGACGCGTCTCGGCACGGGCCAGCGGTCTATGAGGTTTTTGGAATTTGCGCCGAACAAAAATTTTGAAAAATGCCGAAAAAACATGTTTTTCGAGTATTTTTGAATTTCTATGGGAGCTAGGCGCACGTGCGAGGCGTCAGCAGACGCGTCTCGGCACGGGCCAGCGGTCTATGAGGTTTTTGGAATTTGCGCCGAACAAAAATTTTGAAAAATGCCGAAAAAACATGTTTTTCGAGTATTTTTGAATTTCTATGGGAGCTAGGCGCACGTGCGAGGCGTCAGCAGACGCGTCTCGGCACGGGCCAGCGGTCTATGAGGTTTTTGGAATTTGCGCCGAACAAAAATTTTGAAAAATGCCGAAAAAACATGTTTTTCGAGTATTTTTGAATTTCTATGGGAGCTAGGCGCACGTGCGAGGCGTCAGCAGACGCGTCTCGGCACGGGCCAGCGGTCTATGAGGTTTTTGGAATTTGCGCCGAACAAAAATTTTGAAAAATGCCGAAAAAACATGTTTTTCGAGTATTTTTGAATTTCTATGGGAGCTAGGCGCACGTGCGAGGCGTCAGCAGACGCGTCTCGGCACGGGCCAGCGGTCTATGAGGTTTTTGGAATTTGCGCCGAACAAAAATTTGAAAAATGCCGAAAAAACATGTTTTTCGAGTATTTTTGAATTTCTATGGGAGCTAGGCGCACGTGCGAGGCGTCAGCAGACGCGTCTCGGCACGGGCCAGCGGTCTATGAGGTTTTTGGAATTTGCGCCGAACAAAAATTTGAAAAATGCCGAAAAAACATGTTTTTCGAGCATTTTTGAATTTCTATGGGAGCTAGGCGCACGTGCGAGGCGTCAGCAGACGCGTCTCGGCACGGGCCAGCGGTCTATGAGGTTTTTGGAATTTGCGCCGAACAAAAATTTTGAAAAATGCCGAAAAAACATGTTTTTCGAGTATTTTTGAATTTCTATGGGAGCTAGGCGCACGTGCGAGGCGTCAGCAGACGCGTCTCGGCACGGGCCAGCGGTCTATGAGGTTTTTGGAATTTGCGCCGAACAAAAATTTTGAAAAATGCCGAAAAAACATGTTTTTCGAGTATTTTGAATTTCTATGGGAGCTAGGCGCACGTGCGAGGCGTCAGCAGACGCGTCTCGGCACGGGCCAGCGGTCTATGAGGTTTTTGGAATTTGCGCCGAACAAAAATTTTGAAAAATGCCGAAAAAACATGTTTTTCGAGTATTTTTGAATTTCTATGGGAGCTAGGCGCACGTGCGAGGCGTCAGCAGACGCGTCTCGGCACGGGCCAGCGGTCTATGAGGTTTTTGGAATTTGCGCCGAACAAAAATTTTGAAAAATGCCGAAAAAACATGTTTTCGAGTATTTTTGAATTTCTATGGGAGCTAGGCGCACGTGCGAGGCGTCAGCAGACGCGTCTCGGCACGGGCCAGCGGTCTATGAGGTTTTTGGAATTTGCGCCGAACAAAAATTTTGAAAAATGCCGAAAAAACATGTTTTTCGAGTATTTTTGAATTTCTATGGGAGCTAGGCGCACGTGCGAGGCGTCAGCAGACGCGTCTCGGCACGGGCCAGCGGTCTATGAGGTTTTTGGAATTTGCGCCGAACAAAAATTTTGAAAAATGCCGAAAAAACATGTTTTTCGAGTATTTTTGAATTTCTATGGGAGCTAGGCGCACGTGCGAGGCGTCAGCAGACGCGTCTCGGCACGGGCCAGCGG